>CM023857.1:44566556-45826556 GCA_013389735.1 Phaseolus lunatus | reverse complement strand
TGCTTTTGCAGATTAACAATAGTCCAAAACCCACTCCATTTTTTAAAAATATAAAATTTGTAAATATCACAATAAAATGTTTTGTTATTAAAAAAATTCATAAAAAAATTAAATCACTATAAACTAATATATAAATATAGAAGTGTTTTATTTCATATTATTTTACTGTTTATATAATAATTCTGTACACAAATAAGTCGCGTATAGTAGTGTGACAGATAGTTCTGTACACAAATAAGTTCCTGCACTGAAAATTTTATAATATGCTCCTCTAAATTAAAATACATTAAAAACTAACCTTTGTTTTAATTGGGCCAGTTACAAAACACAATGTACTGGGCCATCCAGTATAGAACTGGTCTCAATTAAGCCCAATACCTGTTATTTGCTAGGGTTTTTGGTCGCTATAAATTCCTCAAACGTAAGTCTTCGTTAATAATACGCAGCCTATTCTCTGTGCTTTCCGCCCAGGGTATAACTTCTGAGTTTCGTTTCGGTTGCTGATCACCATGAGAGCTAAGGTAACGTCCTTTAATTTCGTTTGTTCTTTTTCTAATGTGCTGTGCGATCTGTGTTCTGATTGAGAGTGTGGATTTGTACAGTGGAAGAAGAAGCGTATGAGAAGATTGAAGAGGAAGCGCCGAAAGATGAGACAGAGGTCGAAGTAGTGTGCGTGTTTCCCCAGCAAATATTGCTCCTAGTTTTGTTTCATTTCTGCTATGTGTTTCCATTCTAAATCTAATGTTATGATACATTTTTATTGGTTTCCTTCGCTCCTGTCTTAGCGTAAAAGATATTCTTCTCGCGAATTAACTAGTTTTAATATTCGAAGCCCTTGCATCTCTCGTTCTTGTTTGTTTGTTTCACATTTTCGGGTTTTGGATATTCCGAGCACTTTAACACGTTGCCATTTTTATGACGAATTAAATGCGTATAATTTTTGGGCTCTCTTTATTTAAGTATCTAGGAAGTTGAACAATTCAACTGTGTTTCGTCATAAAATTGTCTATACTCGTTGAAAGGAACGGTTCGAAGGGGTAACTTTACTGGTTGATATTGAAGGCTTCGACCTTGGGTTTCTGATGAGAATATCAAATGCTATCTGATACTTAAGGTTTTGGTTTGCTTATAGCATATGATGTGGATGTCCAATTTGTTTAGATTGGTGAAAGAGAATGAATTTAGATATGATAAAAATATCATTGCATTGATTTGATATTAGAGGAGGGTTATATATCCGTAGGACGAGTAAGATTCTGTAGTCGTGTTATGTGTTATTATGTTCTTATAGTTGCAGAGAAGGGAACCACGGTTAATTTGTTGGTATCAATGTGTGAATTTTCTGTCGTTTGTCTCAGCTTGATCGCTAAGTTGATCGCTACGTGTCATGATAATTGTCTTTTAACTGTGAGCATGGGAAAGGTAAATTGAGTAACATGTTTTTGTATGATAAAAAATGTTTTTTTCATTTTTCCATATATTATAGTTTGTCATCAACTAACAACTGGGTAACAACCTAAACTCTGAACAGCTTAGCTGATATCATATCACTGAAGTAACATGCTAAATCCTAAACAATTTTGCGCATGTCATGTAAGTATGCCACAAATGTGCAATTCAGCTTTGGGTTTATGAAGTTTTTATGTTCAACTTATAGTTTCATTGGTTAATTATAATGTAATAATTTAAAAGTGAATATGATTAATTTATTTTATTAAAAATATCAATTAAGAAAATGTTCATATAGACTGTTTAAAATTTTTATCCATATATAATATCGATATTTTTTTTATATGGTATACATATAAGTTCATATTTTAATCATTTTCTAATCATAATATTTAAGCCACTGTGTTCATATGGAATTTAAATTTGAATTTGAATTACTTTCATTGCAATTCATATGGGATCATGTGGGAATTGTGAATTCCATTTTTGCTTTGAGTTTGATGTAAGCCTTCCCATTACAACAATTGTTGTTGTACTTGTTTTTCACCCCTTGATTGCAAAACAATAACAGTATGAATAACGGGTAACAATTCTGCACAAGTGAGAGGTAATGACACAGAATTTAGAATGTTCTCTTCTGCAAGCCTTAATCTTAAACCGAAAGGAATGAAAGAGAGTATATATCCGGCTAGGTGAAGTGTTTTTGGTTTGGTTTTTCCGTGGGAAGGTGGGGTCATATGATTTGGGTTTATAAGCATTTCTCTCCATAAAGCTTGGTTAGAGGAATACATTTGATTGATATAGTTGTAATCTCAGGAATAACGTTATGTCTTAAGAGGTTTAAGGCCTCCATTGAAGCAATCCAACAAGGTTTCACTGTCAATCCTTTGAACACGGTTTCTCAGCGAAGTGAACTAAACATAATGTTCTTAAGTAGAAGCAAGTTGAGTCAACTTAAAAAAGTGCAAACAAGGACATATATACATACGGTGAGGGGTCAAATTCAGTTCAAGAGATCAAGTAAATACTACCCAAGAGTTTAATACCATGGAACTACGTCTATATTGTAACAATTATTAAACATTGAAAATTGGGAATATGATAATAACTTAAAAAATTGCTTAACTTTGACAATTCATTGAAGAACACCAGAGTCAACAAAACAGAGGAAAATACAACTTAATATTTCGTATTTAAAAGAGAGGTGATGGAAGAATTACCATTGTTGTCATGCTAAACTCATTGTCATTATTTGTTTTTAATAGTTTCTCCAAAGATGATTTCATTATCTCGAGATGTATTGTAGGTTACAGGATCCCATGACGTCTAAAAGTTTTATTTATATTCTTTGATACTCTTATATTTTCTTACGATCAAGGAAAAAATGTTATGAAAAATAGCTTTTACCAGCAATGATGATTTGCAAGAAAAAAAAGGAAAAAAATGACAAAAAATATTCGAAGAAAGGAAACAATTAGGGCAGTGCACCCGTATCTCTCCATATGGCAATTATAAATTTTAGCACCCATGTCTTTTGTCACTTTTTCCACAACACTTGTTACACCCGTCCACCTCAAACGCAATCAAGATCAAGTGATATTGACGGACGATTACTTTCGATAATGTAAATTGAAATACTTTTGATGTTAGGTTATAAAAAGACCTAAAAAAATACATGTTTTTGTATTGGTAAGGGATTAAGAGAATATCGACTAACTGAACAATTGACTCCTCTTCTTTGGTTGCACTTTCCTTCCTCTTTTTATAATGTTTAGAGGTTCTTGGTTGAGAATGCATTTGTTAAAGATTTTTTGATGCTCAAGTGAGTATTCAATATTTAGATAATAATAATATTGTAATAATGATGTATCTTTATTTGGTTTATTGTGCTTATTTATACATTTGTAATGAACTCTTATTATTGATGGACCGTAATCAATGTAATAATAATATTATAATAATGACGTATCTTTATTTTGTTTATTGTGCTTATTTATACATTTGTAATGAACTCTTGTTATTGATGGACCGTAATCAATGTGCATAATCATAAAGATAGTATTACTTGATTTATCGTATATTCTCTTTTGACATATTTTATACAAGCTGATTGATCGACTCCAATAATGAGATGTCCGATCAGTATAGTTTTTCTAAAAAAAAATTCTAATTCTTTTTAAAAATTGAATTACCTATGTGAATCTCTTTATCTAAATAGTTATAATTTTTTAACCTCATCTATGATCTTAAGAGATTGTTTCATATATAAATTCTAGAATATAAGGTGTAATGTATCAAAGTGAACTTAAATGTAGTATGTGGTGAAATAAATGTATTGAGTTGTTTCATATGTATGTTATAGTTTTGATGTACGAATCAAGCTAATTAGTTGATGGAGGGCAAATGAATATGACAAATAAACTATAAGAATCACCTCTAAGACTTTATTTGGATGAGTGTGAGAGTGAAAAAGAAAAGAAAGAAAGGGAAAATTAAGGTTATTTGAGTATATTTCAAAATGTTCATTATTTAGATTTTGATTACAAAAATTAAAAAAATTCTATATTTTATCGTCCACTTATTAAAATAAAATTTCAAACACTAGCATGTTTCAAAGCTTGACGAACCAGCTAAACCAAACGTGAACAGGAATCATACTTTCTGAGCTTCATTTATGCTTGAACTGGACATCACCCATTTCAAACACCGTGGTAGTTATTAGGTGAACCAGCGAGTAGCAGCAAAAAAATGTAGTATAATCCTTTTTGTACTCAGTTAAACCCAACACAACCTTCTTAAAACTATTATTATTTTCATTCAGCTTCCTTCTATTGGGTTTTCAAACATAAGGTTCGGTTCTTGTCCTCTTTTTAAATTTGACTTTAGTAGAGATAAAACAAGGCTTTATTCGGACAATAGTTAAGGAATTACGAAGAAAATATATATATATTTTTTATTAAAAAGGCATTAAAACGAATAAAAAATACATATTTATGCATCTCAACATAAAATTTTCTCATTTAATTTTTGACGAATATTTTTTGACATTTCTCATAAAATAATATCTAGTTACATGGTGGATCCCATTATTAAAATTGTCCAACATTTGTGCATTCCTCATTTGGTGGTAAAGCATTTTCCGCCTCTTTCTCCCACTCAGTTGTGTCTGTCTTTTTCTTTAAAAATTTTCTCACTTTTCGGCTGTTTAACGTGGGCAGTGTTTACTGTTAAGTTACCCACTTTTTACTGCATTAAGTATGATTGCTAATTCAAACTGATTGGCTTTTTTACTAAGCACTTTTCTATAAGAATTCACGTGAGAAAATAAAGGTTATTTATTTTATTCCAGTAACCATGAACGATGAACCATTCACGTTACATCATGGCATAATCTATAAATTACTATTTGACAAATGTAGACAAACAAATATTCTTAGATCATCTTATAAGAAATACAGTCTAACTGCAATATGGCCGAAGCAGAGCTTTTCAACTTTCGGTTTGCTAGTTAACTAGATTTGTCAAACACAAGCAAAAATATTATGAATTTGAGAGAGAGAAGAGAACAAAAGCACATCAACTATTTTAAAGAAATATTAAATAATTTTTATATAACATTAAAAATTTTCAGTATTCGCCTCATTAATTAACAAAGGAAATAATATCTGGTGTTGTGATAGAGGAGATGAAAACTACTTGAGTGGACATTGATCACATCTAATTCTTAAAGTCAAACGTGAAGTGATTTAACACTAACATTTGTCTGCTAAGAATTAAGAAGCAACTCCATGATCACTTGCTTTTCCTCCGTTCTCTTCCTTTCTTTTTCTCTTGCTACGTTATTCACCTTTTTACTCACCCACTCGTTCTATCCATTGCATGATAGGTAATTCAATTTGCCTCTTTTCTATTTCTGATGCAGAAGGAGGCCACATACCCATTTCTTCCCTTTGAATTAGTTTCTCACTCTTTAACTTTGCTTTAATTGGTGGCACAGAACTAATATTCCATGATTTCATCTTCCTAATGGAGAAGCTATATATCTTAGAGGTATGTAAATATTGAAAAATAAAGCAAATAATTGCCCCACTGAAATGACCCTTAGGGGCAAAAGAAAATGATTTTGCAATAAACAATTAAGTTACTGTAGGCAACGAGAAGGCAAGAAGAATCTCTGCCTCTTACTTCTAGTGGGACAATTAGATGTCATGGATGATGAAGCTATTTTGGTGACGGCAGATTTGAGGGACTGTTTGAGAGTGGTGAGGCAAACACCCTCTTCACCATCCTTAGAACAAAGCACCAATATGCTTTTGATCCTGCCACCTACACTGGCTATGTCAGCTTTAACTGCTGTCAGTCTCAAGCCTTTGAGGACTTGGATGAGTTCAGGGAACAGTTCTGCTCGATCATCGCAGCAAACAGAAGCTTTGATCACAATATTTTCCTTCAATTTGTTCACTTTAGTACAGCTTTCATCTTGAACATGGTCACAGTCAATTGATACTTCATCAATTTCAGTTGGAACTGTGAAAGCTCTGCTAACATCCATGGCTTTTCTCTTTAGATCTTTGACATGGTCTATCACACTCCCTAGTAAAGCTGCCTTGTCCATCTGCAAGTACCCAAATGTTAATATCAGCATGTTTGGTCACACGTGTCTCCGTTTATATAAGTAATCTTTGTTCAATATTCTCTTTTTGAGATGAGGAAGTGGAAGTGGAATTGAAATCCTTATATAACTTTTCTAAGCATACCATGCCACATATCTTTCATAATGCATTCATTATCCAGTGTGATGCCAGGAATAAAATTCAGGTTATTCTCTTATTGTGCGTATTTCATAGTACTACTAAGTATGCCACTCATGAAAACTGAAAAAGAGACTAGTGCATTAAATTGGTTTACCTTATCAGATTTGGGAATAAGTTTTCTGAGAGTTGCAAGCTGTGCATTGATTCTGTCTCTGCGTCTTTTCTCTGCTTGACTGTGACTCTTGGAAGCACTCATTGCTCTCTCTTCTGCAGCCCCTTCAATGGGAAGTGGCCATGAGTGGAACTCACCAAATTGAAGAGAGGCAGAGTCAGTGACATGAGGCAGTATTTGTGTAGGTACTGCAAAGGAAGAAGAATGATCACTGTGAGCCCAGCTGGTGCCCATGTGCCAGCCAGAATCATAGTAGTTTTCCATAGTCACAATGGAAACCATTCTAAAGTTTCTTCCATGATTTCTGAGCCTTTTATCTCCCATCCCTAGTTACTGTTTGCTGCACTAATAATGGTCGATCATCTTCTTATCTTGATGGTGACTGCTGTGCTAAGCAATACCCTTTCATTGGTCAAAATGATAATCGATTTTGGCTGTACCTGTCAGTCACTTCAACAAGAAAAAATTTCCCTCCGCTAAATCTAACGAACTTGGACTTTAGAAGGAGGGGAAAATGAAGAGTAAAAGAATAAGACTGAGGTGACCTGACCTATTAAGCTAATATTATAAGTATTTGAATGAGAAATGAAATGGTATGCATGAGTAGTATCTGGCAAATAGACTTGGGAAACACTGTTACCTAGTCAGTAGTTGATGTAGTGGATGATGATCAGTGACTCATTGTCTTATTTTTATTAGACCACAAAGTGTTTTATCTGATCTAGTGATGATTATAGCTATTTGGTCTCCCTTGGTGTTCAGCTTAGATCCTACGGAATCAGAACTCATGTTGCTTTACTTATATTGAACTTTTGTGACATAGATGACTACTTCAGATTAATTCTTTTTCATATAAAATAGCAGTGCATGTATACTTAAAAAAGAAGCATCATTCGTATTTTCATAACATTTACCTAGATGTTACCTGGAATAAAGTCAGTGATTGTAAAAAGTCACACATCAACCTTCAACAGTTGTTTACATATGTACTTATTGGTTAATCGTTTGATAAAGTAAAAAAGTAGGCACTGAAGCTTACACGAAAGTGCTGTCTAGGATTGTGGTGGTGGATCCCATTCATCAAAGATACTGCAAGATCTTCCACATTGAATTATAAATTTGGTGAAATTAAGCTTTCACGCCTTCTTTCACCCATGTCCCTGTACAATTATTCCAACCAAAGTTTTAGTCCCTGTCATGATAGCCAAGATGAAAAGGGTTACCCAAAGAAAATAAGCACAGACATAATAGGATCATAGTGAAAAAAGCCCAAGATTTGCTCAATCATAAATTGGACAAACGCATGATGTAACCTCATTAGTAAACGATTTGCTCTTTAAGTTGAAGACACTTGGTGGGTCCATTTTACCAATTTTATGCTATGCAAGTAACTTGACTAGTCCAGCTGTGTATCTATCCTAAGACATGATTTTGGTTACCTTCATGTATCTTGATTTTTTGAAGTTGAAAGTTGAAAGCATGGGACTCAGTAAAAGAAGGCTAATTTTATACACTTCGATCGGCAAGGGTTGCTTAGTGTGTCTGCTAGCAAACAAAGAACGCTCAATTACTTGTATGTAGGGTCCAATACACAGTCACAATTGCAACTCATAATAAAGAGTGACACGACTTCTGATCAACCACTCACTTTGTTATACAACACAACTTGTGTGTGTGGTTTGTTATGGTTCCGTATTTTCTTCTTTCACTTCTTTTTCATAATTTTTTTCCTTCTCTATCTGTCTCATCAAAGCCTTTCTGGGTCCCATGATCTCCAGAACATATCTGCAGTATATCTTACAATATATAATCACATTGACACACACACACACACACACACACCCGTCGGCAAGTGAAGTGTCACGATAAAAATATGGAAAAACAAAAGGATCAAAGTAAACACAGACAACACGTCTCTTGAAACTGCAATGTCAAGAAATGAAGCACATGTGTTTAAGTATGCTTATGCTGGAAGCCTATCCTTGTCTCTTTTCTTTGGTTTGAGTTTGAGAAGACTCAAAGATTCAATCTTCCCTGCTTCATGTTGTTGGTGGTACTGTACTGGTGCTTATCCACTGAGGATGGTAAAAAAATCTTCAAATCAGTGAAGGCCATAATTAGTACACTGCTAGAATCAATTGAGTTTGAATGCAATGTACAAAGAAAGAACACGGTAGAACCAATCTTTTGTTTGCAACCGTAAATTGAGGCCACTTTGTTTTGTGCTTCGCAAGGTACACTTTGGTGTATTATTGAGTGAGTTTTGCAGCTGATTGAAGACTAAATAATTACATGCTTGAATTGAAATGAATGGCTACACCGACATCTTCTCTTATGCTACACTGATTATAAACCCTAAATATCTCTCCTCAAAATATACACTACCTTTACGGAAGAAGTAATAATGCATTCTTCAGGATATTGATCAGTGTAATTAGTGCCAAATTTTCAGGATATTGATAATTACTGTAAAATTTTTGTGGTTTTTTTGGTGCAGGATTTTTTTGGGGATGAGTCCTATAGTATTTTTTTTTTTTTTAACTTTATGAAAACGAAAAACAATTCTCAAGATTATCCTTTAGTGAAGATGATAAGAGCTGGAAATTAGAGATAGAATCCATGTAAAATCCTCACGTAATAAAAATATAAACACTTGAAACATGTAAGAAAATTGTAATTAAATAGTTCTTTGGTGATTTTTATATAAGTAAAATGTAATACTAATAAAAATGTAACTTGACTAAATTGTGAATAATGACTTTTAGTGTTAGTTTGTGTGTGAATTTTAATGCAGAAGCCGTGCAAGAGTGATGGGTTTTTATTATGAATGTGATAAGTACCAAACAATTATGAGCATTAGTAGATTATTAAAGATGGGTGCTTGTACGTGACCAAATACTGTTACATCCACTTTTTTTTTTATTTCTCTTTTAATATTTATACGGACAAACAAAAAACATATAATAAATTTTATAGAATTTTTATAGAATTTTTTTATTAATCTTGATAAAATAGTCATAACTTTATTAACTTTTATTTATTTCTACTTCATAATAAATACAAGATTGTAAACTAATTAAAAAATAAATTCAAAGAAAAAATATAATTGACAAAAAAAGTCTTAAATTTTTTAAACATAACAAAGAGTAGAAAATAAAGTTTGTTTATTTATTTTGGTCTTTATTTTTTTAAGTTCACGTTTTTACTATATCTTAATATGCGAAGAAATGAATTGTAACAAAAGAATTAACAGATTAATGAACAATCTATATTTAAATAAATAATTTAGCTTTATAGGAATATATGAAAAAGAACGATATAATTTTTAAGAAACAATTAAATGTATTAAAAAAGTTTGAGGTGTTTTATTTAAAAAATGTAAAATTTAAGGATCTTTTAGAATGAAATTATAATTCATGATGTTCAATAGCAAGTGAGATAAAATATAAAGATAAGTTAAAATATAATTAAATTTTAAGGTCTATTTATTAAAAAAAAAAAGGAGATTTAAATTCTTTTTACAATTAACAATTTTATTATACATAATAATTTATATTTAAATGGTAATATAAAGTATTTATTCACTGCTACTGAAGTATATTTCTTTGTATACTATGCTTTACAACAACATCTTCAAATTTGCTTGGACCATTTCTGTCTCCCAAAATCTCTAATTATGGAAAAGTTATTCTCATTTTGAATTGTGTTTATAAACTTAAAAGATGCCTCTGAATATTATTATGTATAAAATTAAAGTAAGTAAAATATTAAAAGAACTGTTGGATTTTGGACTGTCTTTATGTAGAAAAAAAATTCTAAATGTGAAAGTTTATTTTATCTCAATTATATAAGAAAAACGAAGTCAAATTAGTTTAGTTTTAAGATTTATTTTACTAATTATCAAGTCATGCACCGTATTTCAATTATTAATTTCATTCTTAGCTCTTTCTTTTACTTTCATAAACGTAGAATATTAGATTTTCCATCTTTCTAAAAATTAAGTTCTTAATTTTTACAATTAAACCCTTTAACTAAATTCAATAATCCGTGGTAAGAATATCATATATTTCATCCTATACTAAAAATCTTAATATTTTTCCTTTCTTCAAGAAGTCAACCTTACACTTTACAAAAAATCTCATTTATTTTTTTCAATTTCGCTTAAACTTTCTAAACCTTTCACAACTCATTTGTTTTTCCAACTACAAAATATTTGAATAAAACTAAAAAAAATCATGTAAAGTGAAAATAATGGAAGAATTAAATCATTTAAATTAACAAATTGAATGATTATTAAATGTGGAAAAAATTATTATAGAAAAAACTAAAATCACTCATTAATCACATTGGAGAAAGTATAAATGTAATTAAGTATACTAAATAGTATTTTATTCTTCATAAGATAATTACCTTTTATACAAGTGACACGTACAAATAATCATAATGATGTGTTTGTTTTGGCAACACGATGATAAACATTTTGTTGATAATGAGTATTTTGTGCAACACCACCTTATATGTATTGCATAAATTAATTGCTGAAAAGTTTTTTTCACTGAACCAAAAATAAAAATAAAATGAAAGCAGTTAGATCACTATTGAACTGCGAGAGACTCCATAATAATTCTTTTATCTTTCAATGCAATTATACTATACTATGAGAATTGAAAACAAAGAACAGAATCAATAAAATAAACACTAAAAAAGATAAAAGTGACAGGTACAATTTTGAGCATTATATACTGTTTTCTACATCCACCCTGAATTAAATGTCTCCTAGGTTAAATAATAATAATAATAATAATAATAATAATAACAATAATTAACTTGAAAAAAAAGTGAAAAACTGATCATGAACAAACACCATCAGTTCATAAAGTTTGAAGCAGCGGAAGCTTGTCTAAATATATAAATCCACGATCTTCTTTTATGGTGAATTCTTAAAGACGAAATCTCAGTACTCATTGAAATGGATTGCACCAACTTTCCACACAATGAAAGTTGTTGCAAACATGATTGAGCTGATTAAAACAAAAGAAAATACAATGAGAAAGAGATCAGAACCCCCAGGAAATTGAAAAGTGAAGCCTGTTGATAACCCTCGTTTGCTATCATCAAACAAATTAGTTGGAGCCTCTGGAAGTCCAGATTTTTTCTTCCCTTTGTCACTTTGTTTTGAAGCCTCCAACACCCTGCTGCTCATGTCTGGTTTAGATGGTTTGGATTGAGGGTATCGGCTGCCAGCTCGAGCTGCCTTTAACCGCTCTCTTGCTGTAAGGGAAGTTCGTTTGGTTGCAGATTGTGACTTAGGAGATGCTGATGATGATCCTTGCTCTTGGTTGATAGAACCATTGGAAGACTCTAATGTTTGAGATACTGACTCAGCATCAACTTTGACTTGCAATTGGAAATTTTCATCTGGGGGATTCAGGGATGCTAACTGATCATTGGTTGGTGAACTTTCAGCATTGTCAAATTCCTCAATAATATTGTTGTCTGCTGCAAGCTGATCACTATCTGCAACTGGAAGACAATGGCCAAATGTTCTTTCCTTGACAAGCTTTCTCGATCTAGATACTACCGATAAGGGTGTAAACTGACTGGCCTTCGGTAAAGAAGCTCCAACAGAATATCTTGATGCATCATGATACTTAGTTTCCAACTTCTAATGGAGAATGAAAGACTTTTGTAAGAGTTCAGAAAACTGAGATTCAATAATAACATAATTGAATCATACTAAACTGACTAGTGATAAACGAAATCATTCATCCATCTACAATAGAGTTTTTGATGCGATATTCTTAAGTCATTCCAGAGAATCACACTCTACTCTAGTTGAAGTGCTTGAAATAAAATTGTATTACCACTACATTTGAGTAATGAAGATACACACTGCTTATAATTTCATTAGTTAAGAAAAAAAAAGGCACCAAAATCCTACAAGACCTGGGTTCCATAGCAATCACCGAGTGTATATATTTCAGTACAGTGACATAAAGCAATACACTGAAACAATAGCTATCACAAGAAGTTCATCAAACGAAAACTTTTATTCTATAGAACAAATTACTATAACCATTAACATTATGATTATTATTTAACTCCATAAAAGTCCCCAGTCAAATAATTAATTCCTACCTTCTAAATTTCTGTATGCATTCCCTCGGATCTCTTGCTGCCCAAAACCTAAATTTCTGTTTTTTCCTGAACAAAACTCAATCTTATGAGAATTGCTCCACTTATTTCCATCACTTTGGTCTTATCTTGGGTTTTTCCAATAAACTCTCATGCCAAACACAATTGGATTTTGTGTGTGAATAATATAATAGATAGCCCATAACAAATCTAAGATAAAATCTGATACCATCTTAATCTTTGAATTTCGTCTCATCTCTCACTTAGATTTTTCCCAATATCTATATCTTACTCTCACCTTCAACAATCAGTCTCCATTCCTTTATACACCACTTCCTACCATAGCTTAAATACATAAACTTTTTCTCGAGGCTGCTAAACTGTGTGTTGGCAACTATAATTCTTTGAATTGCCTACACTATTTTGAAAATTAAAATTTCCCAGTTGCATGTTTTCTCCGTTTACCATTTTTCCCTGTAGAAAAAAAATCCAGGACATCACAGAGCTTTAACTCAAAAGTCTAAATGCATACGTTGAAATCGTTGTCACAGATAAAATTGAAAGATGCCCAAAAGACCAGAAAGGGTGTGCAAACACTCCACATATAATTGGAAACCAAAAGCAAGCATCTCAGTTGAGAAAACCATGAATATAGAAAAAGTCCAAGGAAAAGTGAAAGATGAAGTATGAGAATAGGAAGCACTTACCGTTGAGCTGAAGCTGACGATGGAGTTTAAAGATATGGCCATCTTCTTAGAGTCTTTCAAAGCCCAACCATGGATAGCCACAAGGAGTGGTCTTCCTCTTCCCACTAGATTGTTTATTCAGGACTAAATTTGCTGTTGACACACGCCACATAGCGCGTGACCTCACTTATTTTTCTTTTCGAATAAAAGAAAATGATAAATTACACGCATTTTTATATAAGATTTGATAAAATTTCACCCCACATTTATATTCTACACAAACAAGTATTTCTTAATTTATTACGAAATATTCTACTGAGTTAACTGACTTTTCAAAAATAAAAGTATAAGATATAAGTGAAAACTTTGTTATGCCATTTGAGTTGAATTAATCTAGAAATGTTTATACTTTCATTAATTTTTAAATTGGTTTTTAAAATCTAATTTTTTGGTAAGAATGATTTTATATTTCTAACTGTGTAGTATTTTATGTTTTTGTAAATAGAGTCATATAGTTGAATAACAGTATCATTAGTGAGCGAAGAAATATTTAAAAATTGAAAATCTTAATGGGTGTCTTGAACAATTCATTCAACACAAAGGAAATAATATTATTAAAACCAAAGATTTATGATTTTGCATTGTTTGTAGTAATGGTGGAAAAACTAACATTTGTTCGGTACATGGTTGCTTTGATTTTGAAAAACATAATTAAAATTGATTTATACAGTTCATGTATTAATTTAGTTTATTAAAAACTAATCAATTGCTCTTAATCATATTTATTTAGCTTATAAAAAACTAAAAAAGGTCTAAACTAAAAAAGGTCTAAACTAATAAAAATTAATTAATTTGGGTTTTCTTATTTTTAAATTTATCTAAACCAAACAAGTAAACTTGTTTTTACCTAATAAAATCTGTTTGTTTACTAGGATGTAATTACACATGATACAACAGGATAAGAAAAAAAAGGAGTAAGAATATAAATAAATTGTACTTAATTTACAAACTTGTCCATCTGAACTCAATTATATTTTGTAAATTAGATTAAGTTATTAAATTTGATTTAGCTTCATTTGGTATATCCAATTAAAATTGAGTTATAACAAATGCCTAAATTTCAAACTCGAATAATCTAACTTTACCCAACTATATATATATATATATATATATATATATATATATATATATATATATATATATATAAAATACAAAATATCATTAATTTAATAATTTTGTTATAAAATGATATTATATCTTATATATAAATATTATTAGTACATGTATATATACTGTCATCATCTTATAATTATCATTACTATTAAAATAATTTAAACATATTTATATTGAAGTATTTTTCTTTTCTAATTATTTTGAATTACTCAACTTTCAAGTCAATTATAATTAAGTTGAGTTGGATTGTTAGAAGATAAAAAACTTAAACCTGATCCACCTCATCCTTAAAAAAGTTTACCTTTCGCAAGAATATTTTTAACTTAATAATGTGCAAACTGACTTAAGTGTTGTGGTTTAAAAGTTTAAAAAGTAAAGGATACAAATCTTTTTACTCAAGTTAAATTCTTCAATAAACACTCCAGTTTATATTTTAAGGTTCTTAGATCTTACGGTTTTGAATGTCGTTTTATATATTCGCATAATTTAGTTGACCTAATGATTAGACACAGACAGATCACGATTCATATATAACAGACTCTATAAAAAAATCAACGAAATTAATACACACAAGAATACCAGATCTCAACGATTCATATATAATGTACATAACGAAATATAGTATGCATGAAAACTTGCAATCATACATTTTATGCCCTATAAACTGTCGGGTGCAAGGGATCAAGCAGTAACTAGCAGTATAGATATTGTCAAAAAAAAAATTAAAAACAGTAGAATAAATGCGCACGAAGTCAAAAACCAAGATCAAACGTGAAATCAAGAGGCAATAAAACACTCATTTTAAAGAAGATAAGATGCACAGGAGAAACAGCATGCCAACAAGCTTTAATCAGGCAGCTTCCATCACAAGGAAAAGTGGAAAAAATCCATGAAAAACATGAGCCAGGATTCAAAGTCGGACTATTTCGTATTATACTTTGGACCATCATTTAATACAAGAAAAATGGTTACATACAGAAAATCCTCGGCTAGCACGTAAGAGCAGCCCAAAAAATGACTCAACTATAAAAAATATTACAAAAATATGACACAACCCCCAACAGAAACTAGAAATTATTTTGGCCTGAACCTCCTCCAATAGAAGCAAGGAAAGAATACTGCATTAAAATCCCAGAAGAAAATGTTTGAAAACACCCAAGCTGCTACTTTGCTCTCTGTATACACACTTGAGTTCATTGTATACACTTGAGTTCATGGTCGCTTTCCTGTCAGTAGCTGCTGCCCATGGGTGGCATACCGAAAGGAGGCATTGGAGGCATCCCCAATCCACCCATTGGAGGGGGAGCGGCAAAGCCTCCTCCCATTCCAGGCATTGGTGGTGCGGGCAAAGCAAGAGGCAACAACTGAGCATACATATTCTGCAACGAGAGAACATTATATGCAACCGGTATTCATATCATAAAGTTCAATAAATAATCATAAGGAGATAGAAAATATCAACTAAATCAGGAAACAAAATGGCCAAACTCATTACCTGTTGGGCAATTACTTCCTTCTCTTCTTGCTCTTTAGCCTTCACTTGGTTCTGCGCTTCAATCTTGTCCTTCACCAGCTCATCAACTTTGCCCGTGTACTCACGGATAAACTACAACATGTAAAAGAAAACAGTGAAAGAAAGCACAAGATAACACGATGAAAAAAAGACATACAGGTCAATGTATAATTAAGTAATAAAAGTAAGCAGCGCAAAAGGAATACAAACCTGTAAGAGATATGGGAAGGCAAAGTCAATCATATTGTTCATCCAGGCCAACTCGAGAGCAATGTCTGCCCGGATCAAATCGTAGCAAACAAATAGACACGAGGCAAAGCATTCTTTCTTTCCCTGCATAAACATGTAGAAAGATGTTAAACATGTCAAATGAAAAGTTTCTAAAAATGAATTATATGCAGTTGAAATTGAATTTGGTACCTGATCAATGAAATAAACAAGCAACTCCTCAGCAAGTTCACGGTCACCAGATTGTGAGGCTGTCTCCATGGCATCTTTGTAAAGGTTATCCTTTTTAGACAAGGCAATGGACTGCTTCCATCTACCTGCCTTCTTGTAAATGTAAGCAGCAACACGCCTCATCTCAAGAAGCTCATGTTTTTCAATCTGCATTCCAGATAATAATAACGATAATCTATCAGGTTCCTAATATTGAATTGGAAATAGTCAACACAGAATAAATGCAGCTAACCTTCTGTGCAAGGCCTATTTGGTCAAAGTTATCATGGAAATCAATCGACTCGCGCAATCTATCATAGTCTTCCTCCTCAACATATATTTCATTCAGGGCTTCATTAACAGCAGACACGTTGTTACTCTGAACTGCAACCATGTATGGCTTGACAAGACGGAGTTGACCAGCCTATAATACATCACAGGGAAAACATTCATTAGTGAAATAGAAAAAAAGATATAAAGTGAAAAACTAATATCTGATGAAACTGTTGCCAGTATTAATGCTACCTTTCGCATGATGTCAACAACACGTGCATGATCAACACGGAGAGCAAGGACATTCAGAACATCATTGATAAGATCAGGATGCTCTTGTAAATAGAAATGAACGGCCTTGTAATACAACTCAACATTGGCAACTTTGATAACAACATCTTTGAATTGCATGTGATCCCATGCTTCAGGTGAATGGTTCATGATGGTTGTTGCAGCATTATCAAACTCGTCATATTGGATGTACAAATAGGTCAGCTCCTTCCAATGTTGTTGTTCATCACAAGCTCTTATAAGCTTTGGAATGTTGAGTCGGGTTGCAAATAGTTTGATATGCTCCATAAGCTTCTCAGGACGATATCTAGCATATAGAACTCCCAACTCAGTGAAGATACCCATATGTGCCCGTTCTAATCCTAAACCACTCTCCATGAGGGATATTAGCTCGTTGAAGCAACCTCTATTTTGGTAATATTCACTGACCTCTTCCAAGTCATCCACCTACCAAATGAAAACTGACTTAACAAGCGTCCGAAAGTGTATAAGCTCACAAGCAGCAGACTCAAGTAATGCTCAAAAACCTTCCAATCATCACAAGTTCTTAGCATACATTTTAGTATAATATTTCTCCATTACATTTTGAAAGAACAAATTATTCCACCTTTATAATTTCAAAATCAGATGACAGCTAAATAAGGAAAAACAAATCAAGTTAATTTAAAATTTTAATTAATGACTTGGCAAATAAAAACAACATTTTACCTGAATAATAATGTTAAGCCCACATATCTGGGCCAAGCGGAACTCCTCTGCATCAACACATGCAAAGCAAACTTCCTTCCATGTTTTTGCGCTGTTAGCTTTCCTTGCTGCGTCAACTGCACCTTGGAACTGTTTCAACTTCACAAGTGTAACTGCCAACTTGGCCCAGTTAGATATAAAGGCAAATATGATTTTGGCAGCTTCATATAGTTCTTCATCATACAATCGGTCACCGACATTTTGTAGATTGGCTACATTTGGCATAAGAATGAATTCCTCAATGTCACTAAGCCTATCAATCTTTGCATACGCATAAATGAGCTCACTATCCACCTTGGGTTCTTTAGTCTTCTGCCTAACCATCAGCAAGTATCTCACCAAGTCATGGTAAACATTGGCATCTTCAGCAGCACGGATAACATCCAAAAATTGTGTGGTATCATCTGCTCGTATAAAGGACTCAATGGCATCACTTACTAGTCCTTCCCTTAGTTGAGCCATGGCCACCTGACTCCAAACAGCATCTTCTTCAACTCGGAAAGCAAACTCCACAGCTCTATCAATGCTATGAATATTATCTAACAAGACATTGACTGCTTGGACATTTAAGTTGAACTTCTTGAAAATTGCAAATGCTTCCTCATATAATTGAGCCTCAACAGCCATTTCTCCAACTGCAGGCCCATCAAAATTATCCAGTCTATTAATATAGTCCATAACTCTGGATGGATCGGCCTTTATTGCTGTTAAAATAAGTAGATTCTGCAGATTAAAGTTCCCACTGAATGCAGAATTCTGAAGGACTATCTTCTCAAGAAGCTCAATCAATTCATGAGGTAGATCAGCAGTCATGAAAGCCTTAACAGCAGCCGATACTTGTTCAGGGCTCTTGCTTTCAGGCAGAGCTGTGGATACAACCTGATCAATAAGTTGCCTTCTGTAGGCATTATCAGGGTTAAGAACTTTGTCCCAAAGATCACCATCCATCCTCTCAACAACATATCTGCAATCCAGATAAAATCATGTAACCATTGAATCCAAGGATAATTGTTTAGAGAAAAAAATATATATATATAAATACAACCCACAAACCTTGCTTGTAGTTTAAACAAAGAATTTTTGTTTGTCACATTGATAAGTTCATCATCACATTGTCCTCGCCTATAAGCTACAACTGCTAAGGTGGGATCACGTTTCTCACAATATTTTCCCACAATTCGAGAATCATAGTATGGGTTGGTAGTGAGAAAATGTTCTGGATTATTGTTGCTATCAATGATGATTTTACCCAGCGCATTGTGAACATGTACATCCTGGCTTCCCTCGCTAACAAGATGTTCCAAAAACTGTGAGAGCAAACGAAGCCGGTTCCTGCATGCCAAATTAACACCAGAGAGAATTAGAAAGGTGAGCATAAAAAAGTGTAGGAGTAGAGAACCAATACTACCTCTTCTCACACTCCTCCACAAGGGGCTCCACTGGCAGTAAAGAACGAACAGACAGAATCAAGCCTTTGATAAAATCTTCTGGACACTCATCATCTAAAAGCTGCCCAACGACTAAAGGAGCATTCCCTGGGTTCACCTATAAAGCAAAGCAAGGCACACAGTTATGAGTCAGACTGACAAAGTAGACAGTATTCAAGAAATAAAAAGGCTACTGAATTATAAATGCAAACTATAATACCTTCTGAACATAACCTTCAATGTAGCGAAGCATGTTGCTTGTGTATAGATAGTGTGTTAGATCCGGAACAAATCCAAATCGATCACAAACATTAATCAGAGGTCGTGCATCTGGAAGCTTAGCCTCCATTAGAAAGTTCTTTGTTTTCTCAGCATCATAGAAACTTGATTCTCTAGTCACACGCTCAACCTCTTTGATTTGTCCAGTCTTTGCTGCAGCCTCAATGTACTTAAAGTGAATGTCAGGATCCTCACTGTCCCATATTCAAGGGGGGTAAATTAGTGGATATCAGACAATTTCCCCTTTACAAATGGCATCACTTGTCCACCAGAAAAAACTGTTCTATAGAAATGAAAGAATTACCTGGAGCTCAAATATGATCCCAGGAAAAAATACAGCCCTTCATATGACCTGAATTGCTCAAAAAGCTTTACGCAAGCATCAACGCCCAACTGTTCACAATATTCTTTGGCAACCTAGACAGATATTAGTAAGCTTTTAGTTTTCAGTCAAATATTAATAATTACATGTTATAGAAGACAACTATAGTTTCATACCTGCACAATAATCTGTAGGTTGCCTCTAAGATTGACAAGCAATAGGTCTTTCATGCACTCTAAAGCCCATTCTCGTGACAGAGTACCAAAAAATTCAACTAGTGACTGCAAGAAACAAAAAACGACCAAGTATTTTTAAAACTAACACAATGTTTCAATAGACAAATTATAAAAGCAATGGAGCACACAAACCTGTGGTTCAATTGCATGTGTATTTACAATCACACGTTTTACATCTGACAACTCTGTGTAATGCTGCACCAAAATAATGTAATCAATAAAAAGGGGAGGTTTCTGGGTTAAGTAAGAAAAACAGTAAGAATAAAGACCATACTTGCAAAGCTCGCACATAAAGACCAGCTTTTTCACAAAGTTGGGCAATACGAGGACGGTCATAATGACTGAACATGCCATTAGCCAAAATTGCATCTGCAACATTAGGGAAAGTAACCAGATTTATCTCCAACACCTTGGTTTGAAGGAACCCATGTTCTGGTAGATTTGGTTTCAGAACATCTAGGAGAAAGGCTGTTGCCTCACGGATCAGATTTCTCTGAACAGGACAAAAAGAAGGTAATACATGAACTGTCCACCGATAATAAATAATTACAGTTAAAACAAGGAAAGGACTGGGTGAATGCTTGTACATACAATCAAGACAATGCCACATAAAAAAACATTTCACACATCAACCATCATGAAGCAAGAATATTATATTACTAATCACCATAATGCTTTAATCATATTAGATAAACAACCTGAAGAAACAGATCAGTTATGGTGTTGTAATCAACTGGGCAACCTCCCTCCATTTGCGACATCATTAATGCAAAATTAACAGCACCCTACAAACCAAAATGAAAAAAAAAAGGAGTTGTTCAATTAGTTATTACAACTACTAATATCTGCAAAATTGAGATGAAAAAAGTAAAGTTCCAGAATTTCTATTCAGAACATATATAATTCGATAATCATTTATCTAACAGAGTAGCAGAAAATGGAAGAAATACAAAGAAACAGTTCAACACAAATAGTGAAAATGAACTACATAGGGCACTCCCATACCTGAGGATCTGTCCGGAGAATTGTTTGCAAAAGGAAGAGATAGTCAGGTGTATAGCCAACCTGTATGAAAAAGTAATGAAGATTATCAGGCATAAATAGCTCCAGTAAAATGCAGAGGTAAGATATGAAATGTTAATATAACGACCAATTAAAATACTCTAGGCCAGAATAGTATGAAAGAAATTAACAAAACACAAAATAATCTGATGAACAAAAATCAGTATTATTTGATACTTAAACAAGCCTCTACCTGCTTAGAGTATATTAGAATCTTGTCAAATTCCCTTCTCTCAGCAAAAGCAGCAACAACTTTTGGTGTAGCTCTGGCTTTGATGTATATTTTTAAAGCAAGATCATTGTCCACAGTCTACATTTAAACATATTAATCAAAATTAAGACAAAAAAAACCCATTTCATATTAAACAAAATCAACAAGCAGTAGTATACTATTATAGTTAAACAATTAGAAAGAAACAAAAAGCAAAAAAATAAAAAAACCAATCAGTTTAAAGTATTTCAACATTTCAAATGCAACCTACCTTTACAAGATCTCCTAGCTCCTCACTGCATTCAAGCTTGTCCTCTGCCAACCAGTTCTCCAAAAGGTTTTTCTTGTTCTGGTTCACTACCAACCTTGACAATTCTAATGACTCAAAGGCATTCAGCTTTCCTCTAGTCAGAAGTGTTCCAAAATACTGCAATAGTGGAGGAGTTTGCCCAGCTTGCACAGGAACACTCTGCCACAGAGAACAAATTGTGACACTTTACCCATGAAAGTCTAATTCACTATGAAAAAGGACAAACAGTTCAAATTTCCTTTATCCATAAAAACAAGCAAAGATGAATGCTTAGGTTAAATTTGTTGAGGAAAGAGCATAAACAAAATATTTGATGGCTATGGGTGTGTTTGGTTTTCTGTTGTAACCACATTCAATGAGATTTTCCCACTTTCGAAAAACAAAAACACGGGTGAGTGTCTGTTATGTTTGATTGGCATTCAGTTTGTTGAAAAGAAAGACAAACAAGCACTATAACTCATCACCAAACCTGGAATTTGGCAACTGTATCAGGTGTGCGAAGGATTCCTTGTGGAGACTCAGCTGCAAGCTCAGCTGCTTCTTTATACTTAGTTTGGGCAAACAGTTCATGGAACCGTTCTACCACCTATAATGTCAACAAGTAGGCATGTTAATGCCTAAAATTCACACAAAAAAAGCAATAAAAAACAAAATCATTTTAAATGAAGCTAGGACACTCTAATCAAATAATACAAAAAATAATCAAAATATTTAAAAAATAAATACATTACCAAAAAAATTAGCATGCAGATTTCGTTAATAGAGGAAAAAAAAGTATATGACTAAAGAAGAAACGTTTGTGGCCATACGGAATCCAGGTCACTCACATAACCTATGGCCCATGCATCTATCTTTTAGAAGCAAAAAAATTTTCTACATAAAAAGGTTGATGGTATTAAAGAGATACAGAAAATATCAGCAACAAAAGGATATTCTGTTGAACAGATATGTAATAACCAGAATAGAATAAGTAAATGCTGAAGAGAAATATCAGTAAGAATTCCTTAAAGGAGAATGCTAACAATTGTCTCATGGAACTGCATAAGGAATCCAAAGTGGAATTTTTTTCATGGGAAATTGTTATCAATGCACTCCAGCGTGACTTGATTAATTTCCAATGCAATCTCACTGTAACTTCCTTTGAAAACTTGTTATTTCCTAATTCATTAATCAATACCTTTAGGACACTCATTGCCAACACCCTTTCTTAAAACATTTCACATTTGTACAGTAGAGCGACCATACCAAACCAAATATTACAAAAATTGGCATTTAGCAATTAAATAAAATCCCATCAAAGATAACATGTAACATCCAATTTCTTAGAACCATCCTAAGTGCTGAAAACACCCCAATGACCAAATAGCAAGTTTGATATGAAAATTGACATACCAATTTCTCAGCACCAGGAAGATTTCCTCGCTTGGCAAGATTAACTGCTAGCTCCAAATTGTTTAGCTGTGACAATAAAAAAATGAAATTTGTTGAAATGTCACCTTGTTTCCCCTTTACAATAGAAAAGTGATAACAAGATCAGCTACATACTTGACCACTGACAAAATTCACAATCGTTTGCTCATTAACAGTAGCCAATAACACCTGGCCCCTCCTGTTAATAGCATAAAAGCCTCCAACTGATGTAGCTTCTGATGTCAAAAATATAGGATCGGGACTAATTCTGTTCCTATATACAGCAGTAGCTGTCTCCAAATCATAGACAAATAGGAGACCAAGTTTTGTAATCACATAAATCAAACTGTATTTGTGGGATATCTGCCGAAAGAGAAAATTATGAATTAAATACCTGCACAATTTTATAAAATGAACAATTCTAGCAACTTTTGTACCTGCATGGCAACTGGAAAATCATCAGCAAAATCTGGGGGAAAGAAAAGGTCTGCCTGTTTCTTTGTAAACGATGGCTTCCCTGCAAAGATATTTGATAAGGTAAATTCCAGATTGATGATCAACCAAATCAAAGATGATAAATTATACAAATGATTTAGCTATAATACAAAATATCTATCCATGTTCAAATATCCTCATTCATTTCAGTATGCTGCTCCCTTTATTCGTGAAATTAATCACAACAGCAGCTTCTCTGGCTTATAATTAGATAGAAAATCCAACAGAAGACTGTCATCATCACATTATTCAAAATTTCCAATCATTAATTCAAACTTAGTAATCCCTGGAGCATGGCCAATTGTCTAACAAAAAGCAGTATATTTCATTATTATAAACCGAATCTATTGCCAATAATGAGTAACCTCCTCCATACTTCTAGTGCAAAACATTATGACTTCAATTTATCCATCCACAATTTGAAGTTTAAGAAATCGTTATTCTGAGTTGAAGAATTTTGAATAACAAGACAAAGGTGCCCCTCTAGGCATATCTTTAAGAACGGTCATACTTCTCCCACAATTCTGATGAATAAAGTTTATGACCAGTTTAAATTTAGATTTCTGATTTTAAAAAATAACCTTGAAACTCAGTATGGGACAAGAGCAACTAAATTGTAAATTTAAGACAGATTTATCTACCAGCAATATTGTCCATTAGATTAATTAATACTGAAGAGACAGATGTGCAAAAGAAGATATATACAGACCTGGCTGTGCACCCAGCTCAATAACATGCAACTTGGATATAATTTGACCAGCATTAAGTGTCTTAGTGGCAAAAGAAATCAAAATAGAAGGATTTTCATTCCCGGGGACCTGTCCAAAAAGCACTTCAATTTTTCTAGCACATAGTATGATAGTAACATGATATAGAAGTATTTATTGGTAAATATGAAATTAACGTAGGAAAGTAAACAAAGAAAAGAGAGACACACTTTAAATTGAGCAAATGATGCAGCATGCGCTTCAAGAGCCTGGCTTCGCTGTTGATCCACAGAGAAGAGCTGCATGTTTCCTTTAACCAATTGTGGCCTCTATAGACAACACAGCATACAAAAATAAAAACAAGATCAGACTCAAACAAATTCTAGTAAAAAAGAAAATGATTATTTTTAAGGACAACCTATCCCAATAGCGTAGGCTATATAAATTGTTTTAAATCCAACACCTCCTCAAAGATAACTCCTTTGAGCTTGGAGTGTTGATTGACACCACATAAGCCATTTTTTTTTCCTTTGAAAGCTTGAAAGGGTGACAAGGATCAAACCCAGACCCTTAATCAAGGAGGTTCCAATACCATGCCAAGAACAAACTGTCCAATAGCTTTCAATTTTTTAATTTTAATACCATAACAATGGTTGCAAGATTTTACACATGTAAATCCAAAGGAAACCTAAAAGAAATAAAAAATAAAGACAAAGGAATATGAGAAAAAAAATCTAAATAACTAAAACAAAAATCATTATAAGCTATTTACTATCTACTAGTGAAAAAGAAACACTTTTGTGTCTCTATATTTTTTAAAAAGTAAATGAAAAATAGAAAAAAAGGAATAATGGTGGTCAAATAATAAATAGTGAGTGATTTGTGGTGTGGTGTGTTATTGGAGGAGTGATTTGGAAAGTGCAAATAAGATTGTGGGAGAGAAATAATAGTGGTATTTACAAAGGTAAAATAGGACATAAAATATGTGTACACCAAAAGATTGTATCTCCATTATATATAATTATAGATGAAAGACACTAGAGATATACCTCAGGGGAACCTGGAGCAATACCAATCAAGACCAACCATTTTTCTGAAGGATCACATCGATAATTAATTATTTGATTGTTTGCCAAATTCGCTGTTCTCTCAAACATCTTGACAGGTTCTGAGTCACCTACAAGTTACATATATCACACAGAAATGTCCTAGTAAAACATTTGAAGATGAGCAACAATTATACTGAACAGCAATGGATAAACTGAAAAACATAATAGCACAAAACCAAGTTGTCAAGTGGAATTGCAGTTTATCAATTTATTACCTTCAATTGACCAATGGTATACAGAGGTTTGTGTCACAAGACCCAACAACTTCGGGGTAATCCATTTCCAAAGGACCACCTGCACATGCAATGAGAGCATTCCACATGGATTAACAAAGTTCTCATCTTCAACCATCATTTAATAGTACTTCTATAATTGTACGTAATAGTTACCTGCTCAGGCATCTGATAGGATTTCATCTTCGCTTTCATTTCAATGTTAAAAATTTGTAGGTGATCTTGTGTTGTTCCTTGGAGTTGAGCTTCAAGAGAAGGATGCAACTTAGAAGCAAATATAACACAAAGGTAAATACTAATTAAGATGCAATGCAAACAAAAGCTTGTGACGAAATCAAATAAAACCTTGAATTTTCTCCCAATAGTTGGAATGCTATGAACATTTAGCCATTTTTACCCTGGCTATTTCCTTTCTGCTAGGGGCATTTTTTTTCTTAATATGCAACCACTTTCATGGTTATCAAATGATGGTATCGTGAATAATATATATAATCACAATGTGTAATTGGCCTTAGGTAAATTGTGAATGGTAAATACATTATCTGAACAATAAATCATGGAAAAAATACTTAACAGGTTCATAGCATTACAACCAATGAAATCAGTCCATCTTCAATAAACCTCATAGGGACAAAGTCGTAGCCTATTGGTGACTTCCCCTAATAAGCATGTGAGAACTGAAAGAAAATTACAACAGTTTTCTTCTCCGACATAATTATATCACTTAAGATCATGATCTTTTAATTTCAAGTATCATGTATCATATTAGTAAATAAGAATCACGCAAAGGCCCCTGTTTCACGCTAACGTACCCCAAATGGGCAGGATGCTTAAAGACACACGCACTTGATAATCTAGTAAGTAGAACTAATGCTTCAGAAGCAAGTAAGGACCATAAAACCAAAATTAGCTCAGACTGTCTAGTTCAACTAAGTTCTGATACCATGCACGAAGCGCATATGTTATTTCACTCCTAAACACGTTGAGACTAAGCTATTTTCTTCATGCAATGATGATTACGATTGCCTAAATAGAAAAAAAATAAGGAACGTAAGCTTCATCTCTCCAAAAAAGTAAATATATAAAGAATAAAAATTCCAAAAAAATCTCTATATAAAATGCTATGAAAAATCCAACTCAATACCGAAGTGGCTTTAGTTAGATTATCCACACCATTACTAGCCACAAATACAAGTTACAAGTTCATGAGAAAAATGCAACGAACTAGCAGCCAACCTTTCAAGGCAAGGATTCTGGAATTGGGATTCATAAGAGCGGAATCTGCAGTAATAGGCCTCCTCAAAGGCTGATTAGGCATGTTCATATCAACGATAACCACACTATTCTGCGGAGCCGTTTCTCGAACGCATATATACTTGTCGGACTCCATCGTCACATGCGTGAACGTGATGAACTGCGGATTTATGCCAATGCTCGGCAACTGAAATCACAAATCACGCAACACGAATCACATCACTCTCAATTCACAACACAGTCTCACTCTACAGTTCAGAAAAAAGAAACATCTAGATCTACTCTAACTCATTAGTAAGAAAACAAAGTAGCTCAGTGAACTTCGTTACAACACCGATCGAATTGGTTGCGGAACACTCCATTCGGAAAATAAAAATCTAGTAAAGCATAAGATTGATTTGCAAAACTTCGATAGTTATTGTCAGTTATAAAAATAACAGGTGAAGTTACAGGTAAGTTGAGAAGTGGAGTTGCGAATTAAGCTAAGGAAATCGAGAGAAAACGAAGAGCGCGGAGAACTCACGGTGAGAGCTTCTTTCATGGCGATCGGAGCGTTAGCGGCCGCCATGACGGCTTGGATGAAAGAGTGAGATCTGCAGCAGCTATTGAATTGGAAGATGAAGAAGAGTCAAAAGAGTGGTACAAATCGGTGCGAGATCTGGAAGCAAGTTGGACCCCTCTAAAGCGAAAAGAGGGAGAGATCTACGGGGAAGAAATAAAAAAGGAGGTTCTGACACTAATAAAGCGGGCTTAGTGAGAAACAGAATGAGAAGAGAATTGAATTCCTAAGAAAAAAAAATAAACGACAGAGAAACAGTACAGAAGTCTCTCGTCTTATGAGCTAATAAAGCAAATTTACGAAAATAAATTTCAAAATTAAAATGTTACATATTAGATTTACAGCCTAGCAATCAGCATGCCAGGGATCTGAGTAATTTGATAATGATTTTGTTTATAACTGCCTCAAAAATAAACATTGAGAAAATAATATTTCAGCAAAAAAGAAGAATCTAATAAATAAAATCATTAAAAATATAACATTTACTGAAAATTTATATTCATAACATCAAATATTATTTTTTTAATTGAGAACTTCAGTTTATTTTTTTCATTATTCCTTTTAAGACCACGATTAACGAAATATAACATCATAATAGTTTAGCTTTGATTTTACGGACAGCGGAACAGTGTAAGGATCCAACTAATTCTTCTTTTTGTATTTTTTTTTTAATTAATTTTACTTCTTCGAGGGATAGTTCAATTCAGCACAACATATTGATATAAGGACTATACGAGTTTAATGTTTGTAATTGATCATTTATTGATATGACTATACGAGTTTAATGTTCGATTGTTATTAGAGAAGCTCATAGTAAATATGCAAAAATTAAAGGATTTAAAAAGAAAAAGAAACAGACAAAATGCATCGTCAGAGAAATACTGTTAACTCATTGGTGATTGATGTTTTACGTCAACACTACTTTGATACTTTTATAAAAAAAAATTAAACGACAAAGATAAAATTAAACTAATCTAATTAAATCAGGAAGAATAACAACCTAAATTTATTTAAGAGAACAACAACAAAATTCTTATTACAAACTTTTTTAATTCCTTGATTAGTAAAACTATTAGCAATAGTATTAGTATATATAAATTAATAAAATGTTTAATACGGATTCTTCAATCGTAAATAATATAATATAGATACTTCGAATGATTTTTATATGAATATACTAAGGGAAGTAATATCATCTCAAAGCATTATTTTCATTGAATATAAATAATGCTAAATGCTTATACTTCATCCCTTTAACAAATTATTTTACATATACATTTCAATTCTATTTCTCTCGTGTTTTGTTCTTTTAAGAACACTTTTAAATTAAAAATCTATTGTGATAAAAAATTATAAATCCTAAAAAAATAATTTGATATTTTAAAAATATCAATCTTTAAAATTAGGTCATTTATAATAAATCTATTTGTGTATATAAAATCCACCCTTAAAAAGTTTTATTCTTAAGTAATATTTTACTTTTTAACCTTTTAGTTATGATAATTAATTATTATAAACAAAATTATAACCTTATATGACTAAAAAACATTTTTATTAAGAATTCTTGTAACACTATGATTGGTTCAATTATTACAGCCGTTGGACATGAATTCCCAATTTCAAAGCACTATTAAAACATTGTAACCGAATTGGAAAAAGAGCATCAAATAAAATCGTAATTTCCAAAGATAATTAGTATATTTAATCACCATTGATCTTGTTCTAACTGATGCAAATTCAAGAAGAATCCCAGGAAGCCAAAAGAAGCAGTTGTACTTAATTCATTCCAATAAAGTAATCTGAATAATAGAAAAGACAAACAATATCCATAATAACACGCATACTGTTATACACTAAAAAGAAAAAAAGTAATATCGAGACATAAACACCATTTTAACGTTTTGCACCACAAACATCTTATGAAAGTATATTTTTTACAATTATTGGGCTTGTGCACAAGAAACAGTATACTTTCTCCTATTTTAACTCATCTAAATATTTTAAAATAATAACTTTAAGGATGTACAAGAACCACAAGTAATAATATTTTTATTTGAACAGACGCTTATTTTAGACTACAAGGCAAAATTTGTGGACATGGAGATTATTTTAATTGTGTTAATCACCACTACAAAATCCACAGTTGCGTAGCTCTTTCAAAAAAAACACTTTTAAGCTATTTTTCCTAAAACATAATAATAGCTTCAAATCAAATTCTTAGTTCAGCTAAATATGAGCCAAATAAAGAATACATGAATTTATGAGCTGCATCAGACGAAAGAATTATAGCAATTAGCTAAGAAAGCAGAGCCAAAATTAACCCATATCATTATCAAATGTTTGAACATGAACGAAAACATTAAAAGTCAAACCCACAAAACTGTAACAAGATGAAAATTTGCATCTAGCTATTAAGATAAATGTATTACGGGCCATAACAAATTCACCAAAATAAAAATAGATATCCCTCAAAAGACGCGGTAAGATTTCCCCATGGTACTCTTCAGATACAAGCACCTAACCTGAAATCAACAAAAAATTACATTAGTCGATGAATTTTCTGGGAAAAAATCTACGAGATACAAAATATTCCAAGGATATGAAAATTAAGGACTGAAGTAGGATTGAGACTGCCCTGTATGGTTCCCCAAAAGTCATCCAAGGGAACAAATTTCAAAAAAACGTTAACCAGCATTCGCCAAAATTTCATTCACTGATTAGATATCACATTTTGTACGGTCAGCAAAGAAACTACTCTTAAAACAGCCCTAAAAGTATAAAAATAATAAATGTATTCTCTCACCTATTCAAAAACATTAAACTTACAAATAAAGAATGCATCAAAATTGTCCCCGAAACCTTAGTAATATATATGAACTAAATTGATAGGTATTCAATACAATAGGGACTACTTCCACATAATTCCATTAATTATATAGACTGATTACGGGGGAATGTAATCCTTGAAGGACCAAATCAGGTTTAATCCGTGGAAATTAACAAACATATTGGAGGGCTTACAGTAGAAGTCGGAAAGAGACATGAGATGGGCAAAGTCTACATCACCGTAAAAACAAATGAGAAAACTTGTATGGTAAGCATAGATTCGACCCAAGCAAAAAAAATGTTGCTAACAATTTTTTGTTGCACCGATAAATTAGCTCATAAATAAAACATGATAAGCAGAAAACGGCTACAAAAACATGTTTTCAAGAAAAAACACAATAAAGAAGAATGTAACAGAGACCGTGGTTTTAATAAATATTGAGTGAATTACTCACATTTTGCCAGTTCTTTTTCAATAAGGATACCAGGAAGTTAACACTCAGTTGAACATTTTGGAAGATTTGTTTTTCCTCCATGCTGACATTGCCCACAGCTACTCCCATGCAGAGCACCTTCTTGAGTTGAAATTTGACCATAGCCTTAGACTCGTTTACTTTAGACTCAAGAGTTTCCTGGTGAGTAACAAGTGTAGGGAACTTTCCTGCATAGTTACACAACACATCAAACTCAGTTACAACAGAAAAAAAACAACATAAAATTTCTATAAAACATAGTCCACAGAAAATCATTAACATAATGCAAAGCATGCAGTTCGTATAATGTCGTGTGACAAATGATTGATAATAAGACTACAATGTCCTAGTGTAAAAATGATAAAAAACAAGACAAGCAAATCACCAAAAATCTAACAAGTTAAAAAAAATTAAATACCATAACAAAAGAAATAAAATTGGAATACATGCCTGCTTTGTTTAGACCAGGACCCAACAGACGTGGAATCTGCTTAATAACTGCTTCAGAAGCTAAAAAGGCATGGTACTTTTTAGCTAGCTTCTTCACCAACTTCTTATTCTTGTTTAGCTTCTTCAAGGCTTCCACATCCATCCAGTCCAGACCTATCTTCTCGGCCTGCAGATTAGAGTAAAAACATTAACACAAGAAACTTAGCAACAAATGAACAACAATTATCAACAAACAAAATAACAAAAATATAAAAGCCACATGGCCGACTTTTATTTCTTAGATTGCAAGTACATGATTACAAAAACGTTGTCAATTTTGTAACAACAAGTAATTTTAATCAATCAAATAGCAAGCTTCAAACAGAAGGAAACAGAACAAATCAAACATGGTTTTGCGGTCAAAATTAGCATACAAATAGCATACAATGTGCATGAAATACTTAAAAAAGATAATAATAAAGCTCAAGTTTGAAACACGTTAAATAACAATAAAATTATTTTGATGAATACAACAGGTAGATACCTCTTCGACATGTTGTGCATCACCAAGCATGCAAATTTTCATCTTGGGGCGAGGAATGTGGGGCAACTTGACTGAGCCGCTGAAACGCTTGTCCTTTTGTGGATCGTAGTTTTTCAGCCCAATCTGGAGTTCGATAGTCTCCACAAATTTGCGATTCTTTTCCTTGGAATCGGCCATGATTCCAGTGATAGCTTCTCGCAAGGCATCACTCTGGAGCTTACTACACCACAAGCATCAAACAACAAATCAGAAAGTCATAACAAAATAGTAAATCTTATTCATCAATGAATAGAAGTGAGGCATATCGTACTTATAATAAAAAGCATAATAAAGAGGCAGGAAAATGTAGAGCAGAAGCAAATGGAAGAAAAAAGCATAGGCACCTCATCTTTTCCTATCAGCGACTAAGGATCTCTCACAGCGCTGTGAAGAAAGGAATCACACAGACAAAATGGTTATCTGGCGGAGCAGAACGAAGAGAAACAAAACCCAATGGCAAACGTTCAGAGTAGAGTAAATACCTGAAGTCGATAACCCTAACTAGGTCATGCGGCTGAAGGAATCTGTATATACTATGGACCGGGGGAAATCAGTGGGCCGGGCCTGGTTCCAAAAAATTCAAAATGGGCTTTTCCCAAACGTTCTTATGTTTACTTTTATTAATCCAAATATGTACTTTTATTTTAATTTAATATTTGGGAACAATTAAAGCATGTTTACCAACTGTAAAAATTAAATTATTTTAATAATAAATCATATGAATAATTAAATATTTTTAAAGTTTTTTTGTAAAGAAATCTTAAAACGATAATTTTAATAAAAAAAATAAATTATGACAATTCACATCAACACGTAATCCTCTTTATCTTACTTTCATGACTCCATTCAAAAAATAAATAAAATATAAAAGGCAACACCACATCTATTATTTTCGCCAAAATGCAATTGAATTTTTTATTTATTTCCAATGATAACAATCCGTAAGTTTAAATATTTCAGGTGATTACAGTTACTATATATTATTATTAGTTAATTAAATAAGTGTGATCAGTATTTATATTTTAATTAAAGAAATTAAGAGTTTCTAAACGAAGAAAAATAATATAATTTTTTTAAAACAAAATAAACTATAAATGTGACATTAGGTCGACTTAGTATGTTTGTCACTAGTAATGTTTATAATTCATAGACCAACAAGACATTAACAGTGAGGTTTTCATTTTTATGAATAAATTTGATATTAACTATCAAATCATATTATTTGTAGATAGATATCCTAATAACTTTCTTAGATGTATCATTTCAAAGTTAGACAACATGAATACTAGTTTAAAAGACATTTCTCTAACAGGAGTAGATTTAGCAACATCACAAAGTGAGGTTTTTATAAAAATAAATACAAAAAGATAATAAATATTAATGAGTCATGATAAAAATATAAAAAAAATAAAAACACTACATTCAATTCAAAACCTACAAAAAATTATTGGAGGATATATTATTTTCCTATCACATAAGCTAAGTGGATTAAATCACAATTTAACTATAATATTTTGGATGTTTAAATCTTATGATCTATACAAATTTGTTTTTGTATTGATAAAAATGAGATGATAAAACTGCAAATTTGTTTAAATGTCATTTACTATGAATAGAAAAATAATGAAAAAAGAAAAAAAGTAAACAAAAAAAAAAAAGAGTGAGCCAACGAAATCAAGTTAGATTGGCAGAGTTTATAGTAATTCGTAACGCTTTTGAAAATTTCAAATAGGCAGTTTCTTCCTGTGTTTTTACATTTTTCTCCCTGTAACCACAATATTAATATTGTGTAAAGAAAAAACTGTCCCCATTATTTTTTTTAAAATCTAAAATATTTATTATTTTTTAAAAATCCTAAAATGTTGGTGGTTTAGGGTAGTGTTTCGGAGGGTTGTCAACGGGCTTCCTTTCCGATGTCGTGGATATTCTGATATGTTTTTCATGATCCTTTTCATTTGTATTTTATCAGCATGTTGATGTTTGCAACACTTACATCGTCTGCAAAATTATTGGTGCAATCCACTTAAACTCCTTACTTATTTATTTAAATTGTTCATTGCTATCCACCTTTGGAGGTAGAAATCAAAATCTCTAGACATATTTTGTGTTTGTTTAGTAACACATGAGTTTTCTTCCTGTTTAAATCTCTCTAGAAAAAACACATTTTAAGTACCGCATGAATTAGAAGGAAACTAAACCAGTAAGTGTAGAATTGCAAGTAGGTTGTTGTGTGGAATGATAAACAGGAAATATATCACAAGACGCAAAAACCATTCTTTTTAAGAAAAAAAAAAGTATGCATAATAAAGGGCAAGCAAGTTATTTTATTCGAATTTGTATTAATTAAATAAAGATTGTACCCATACGTTCTCTCCCCCCATTACAATATTGTGTCAGGAAAAACCCTCCCAACTAAAATCTTCAGGGATACAATTGGATTTGGAAAAAATTTTGCAAGAAGATATTAGAAGGATATTTCTAAATCACAATATTATGAGTCTTTTCTCAAGACTCATAATAAGTTGGAAAATCAACACTCAAAAGAATGCACTGCATTCATGAAAGAAGCTATTCTTGATTGATCTTTACGAATGCCATCTGATGCACAAATGCCACTGCTGACATCCACCCCTTCAGGCTTGAGAGTTGATAGAGCCTCTGAAACATTCTCAGGATTGATCCCACCGGCTAAGAGCCAACCGTACTTGCTTCTAATTTTTGGTAGTTTCAACTGTGCCCAATCGAATGCTTTTCCACTGCAAAAATGTCTTATTAGTTCTATGATATTAACATGCACAGGGAAAGGAAGATTCTCCAACAAGTTGATGGACATTGAGCTATACAAGATGTATGCCTTTACCTGCCACCTTGTGCACTATCAACAAGGACCCAATCAACTAGAGAACACTCTTCCTCAGAAATAGTGTTTGAAAGATTCCCTTCGTCATTTGCATGGAGAACATATATTACACGATTTTCCTGAATTAAAGATGGGAAAGCTAACCGGGAACCATGTCCATGAAGCTGCATTGTCCAAATGTTATGAAATTACGCATTTAATTATCTTAGATAGTACATTAACCTTATGCAAAAAAAGTACCTGCACAAATTCAAGGTTTGCCGCATCAGAAGCTCTTAGAATTGTTTCTGAATCATCATCCACGAATACACCCACAGGCTCTGCCCCATAATCTCTTGCAACCTTCGATATCTCCTTTGCAACCGAAAGTGAAATAGAACGTTTTGAGTTTGGCCAGATGATCATTCCAATTAAATTTGCACCAGCTTCAGCTGCCATTGCAGCATCTTTAGCTGATGTAATGCCACACATCTTAACCAAAGGTTGACTCTTTCCATGCTCCTTCGATGAGCATGAATCATTTCCCCCATCGGTAAGTTTGCAGGAAACTTGATGCTTAAGAAGAAACCTTACACTCGTCGAAAATTCCACCCTCTCTCCCCTTAAACCTACAGAAATAATTTTAAAACATTTGAATATTAACTCATTTATGAATTATGACCTAGCCACCGAACATGATCAGGGCAAGCAAAGACATGAAATTAAGTCCAATTGACATGAGGATAAATGCTATACAAATCATGCTGACATAAAGGACAAAGAATTGGACTACCAGAAATTGGTATTTTGTGGAAATTTGCAGCTCTGAGTCGGAAGTAACTCCCAGTGGTCGAACCTGCAGAAAAGGAACGCCAAATCTTGCAAGGTCAGCAGATTTTATTTTATTTTTGAATTGCAGGGTTTGACATATGTACATGGAAACTTCTTTGTCACTGATGATAACTTGAAAATGCTAAATAGATACACACTTCAAAACAAATTTGAAAAATATACACATAATATAACACAGCCTTATCAAAATTGTGAAGAAAATTAGCATTTTAAAGAACATAGTCTGTCTATTCAAGTCCTTTTCATGACTGCAATACGACAACTAAGCCTTCTCCCACGAGATAAGATTGGTATAAGAATCAAACCACATCACAATATTCTATTGTGGATCACGTCAATGAGCAAACTATTGAAGGTTTCACCTATAGTTTTCCTGATCTTCCTCTACTTACCCTTCATCTATTCTACCCTCCTTATTTCAACAACTCCTATCGGTCCTTATTTCAACAGCTTCTATCGGACTTCTACTACACATCCACAGGGAGTCTGGTATTTTTTATGAATGCAATATAAAAAAATAAAAAAAGCATACGAATATGAGCTGGTGACAAGCCCTGTGAAATTTAAGGATAACCTTGTCTCAATTAAAAGAAGTTACCTCTGATAAAACCAAATATAAGAAAACTGGGGAATTGAAAATTGCAATCCCTAAAAGTCTATGTTAATATGAGAAATAAATATTTTTTCTTTCGGAGAAATCAGTCAATGGTGTATAGCAACACATATACAAGTCTCAACAAATTTACAAGCATAATAAACTAATGTTTGATCATCACAAAACCAATTCAGGTAGGAATTTCATCAAACATTTGGAATCCAAGAGTATCAGGTAACAACCGGAGTGGCAAGGATTACACAATGCTCGTGGAGGATTGCAAGATGGGTAACACAAGACCGTTTCGTTTTGCCATTGGGGTTTGTTAGTGGTTCAGCCATTTACGAATGAGAGAATTTTGATAACCCAATAGCACACCCAAGAAGAATGGGTATGCCCAACTCAAGTTGGGAACAACAAAGTGAAATAATCCATGAAAGGGAATGAAACGAAAAGTGATGAAAAATTAAACATTTTTTGGCATTCAAAAAGGAATCCTAGTTTGCCGAAGCCTGGTAGTAATCACATGTAATGGGTAAAACGAGGAACCTGAAAGCATGTTGACACTTCGGAACACTCACTAAATCGTCGCTCTGGAAAACCTACGACGGGATTTGGAGAAGCCAATGCCGCAAGTCCAAATTCAGGGCCAGTGTTTTTTTTATGTTAATTTTTTGTATATTGAAAATTATTGTTTTATCAACATTTCATCACTTTCAATAAATAAAAAATTAAATTGTGTTTTATTTTTTTTTTTTAAATTATGAACTGATAATAATATTTTTAGAACACGATATAAATTATCTATCTTAAATTTAAAATATGATTACTATTTTTTTAAAATTAATTTTCATAAAATATAACTAATTTTCATATATCAATGAATAGCAGCGATGCATATTGTCGTATAATAAAAAGCATAATAAAGAGGCAGGAATGTATAACAGAAGCAAATGGAAGAAAAATGCACAGGCACCTCATCTTTTCCCAAATGTTCTTATGTTTACTTTTTGGCAGTTTCTCCTACATATTTCTTCCTGCACCCCACAATGTAATGAAAAGACAAAAATATCTCTCAATCCGGATTGGGGAATCTGTAAATCTTCCGGATTGGTGAATCCGATAATCTTTCAGATTGGTGAATCCGGTAATCTTCCAGATTGGTGAATCCGGTAATCTTCCGGATCCATCAATCCGTAATAGAAATTAGACTTCCAGATTCAGTCTAGAAATCAACAATTTACCTTCAAAACATTCACTTCTGGATTGATGATCTGTAGTACACTCCCGAATCCCAAAATCCGGTAATCTAAAAAACTCTAGTTTTTTCAAATAAAAGGTGAAGGTCAATTTTGGGATTTACAAAATATGGGGGTGCAGGAAGAAAAATGTAGGGGTGCAGGAAGAAGAAGCCTTACTTTTTTTAGTCCAAATATGTACTTTTATTTTAATCTTTGGGAACAATTCAAGCATGTTTAGCAACTGTAAAATTTAAATTATTTTAATAATAAATTATATGAATAATTGACTATTTTTAAATCTCATTTTAAAGTTTTTTTTCTAAGAAATATTAAAACAATAATTTTAAAAAAAATTACGAAAATTCACATCAACACGTAATCCTCTTTATCTTACTTTCATGACTCCCATATATTTGGTTTACGCCTCCATTCAAAAAATGAATAAAATATAAAAGGCAACACCACATCTATTATTTTCCCCAAAATGCAATTGAATTTTTTATTTATTTCCAATGATAACAATCCATAAGTTTAAATATTTCAGGTGATTACATTTATTATATAGTTACTATTATCTATTACAAACCAACCATCTTTAAACATAAATAACTTCTTATATGAATTTCAGAATTTTACATACACGTAAAAAAATACAGGATATATTTTTCAAAGTTACTACAAAATTATTTTGAACATACGTATTTATCTCTTTATATGTCAAAAATATGATTATCACAATTATTAAATATGAACAAGGTAAATTAATTATTCAAAATATTATACATAAATTATTTGGAATACACATTTGATTATACATCTTTTTCACAAGTTTTGTAAGAATTAAATCAATATATCATAAGATTTTCGGAATAGCGCATTGAATTTTGAACTCAAATGTTAACATTTTTGTTACATCTATAACTAACATAATACAAGACAGATCTCTACATGTTTATGGAGTATCATCAAAGTTTATTTCATGCCTCAAGAACAACATAAGGTACAAGACTTTTATCAATTGGTCGCTCAATATTTTAATTTATATGATTTTAATGTATTGGTGGGATTTGAATATTTTATAATAATTCACCAAACTAAATTAGTGTTCACAATATTTTACTTATTTAGTACTTCTATGGTAATTATTAGTTTTAACATAATATTATAACTAACTCATTACATTAGTTATATTTTATCACAAAAATCTTAACTATGCACAATTGGAAAAACAAATTTATATATACTTTAAAATTGAGAAAGATGGAGACTATATCATCTAAGAATGTCAATACTTCATCTTATTGACTTCATATTATTATTATTATATATATATATATATATATAATAAGTATAGAAAATATTTCAAAAATTTATATACTAAAACTTTAAAATCAAGTATTTTTTTTATAAAATTTCTTTGTTAAGTATTACTGTGCAACTTGATATCTTAACTATGCTGATACTTCAAGTAACAACAATCATCTGTCATCACATGAAAAAATATTATTAAAAAAAGAAAATTAAATAAAATACAATAAAACTATGGGGGACTAAACAAAAACTCATATATTAACAAAAACGATACATAGATTATACTCATTCATAAATAATTTTAAGAACATACTAAATGAAAATCCATTTACCAATAAAATGATTCTCTATGAATAAATCATAAATTAATCAACTTATTAGTACATGTATTTCCTTCATAAAACATTAACACAACAGTAATCTTAGCATAAAATCAAGTCATTTTCCTATCAATTATACTTCGAAATTTAAACTATAACGATCCAAATGACTTCAAGTTTTCAAAATAATCATCAAACATATAATTTTTTTATAAAACTATGATGTTAGACATCATCGATCATATAATTTAGATTTAGAAAAATATTTTATATTCAACATCAAACTTCAACCATAATTTCTACCGATACTCTTCCTAATAACATTTCGTCAACATCATAAATAAAATTAAAGTATTACTAATTCAACATTTTCACCATTAATAGAATACTTTGCATTCAAATAATTAATTCAATCATTTACATATTTTTTTTCAAATTCTAAAATCTAATCAAAATACCTACAATAACAAGGTGTTGCTCTTTAAGAAATGTACTTTTGAATAGATGAATTAGTTTAGAATATTAAAGAATCCTATAAGTTGTTGTCATAGGCAAGCCTAAGAAATCAACACATTATTATTAATTTAGACTAACAAATATTTTTTGTTTCAGTGAACCATACATGTATGCAAACAAATGAAAAAAGGACTTTAAAATCAAAGAAAAAAATAAAACTTACATTTATAAAAAAAATTGATTGATTATTTTTTCCCCAAATAAGATAGATTTACTTTTAACTATATCTTTGCATGTGACTTCGGAAAGAAAAAAAAAAGGATTGAAGTTTTAGAAATACAATAATTTTAAATAAATAAAGTATGAAAAACATAATAGTTTTTATATATAAGTTAAAGCATATTTATCATTTTTCATTAACTTAAAGCATTTAATTTAACTAATTAAAAGAGGAAAATGATTTGTTTTTGTAAGGGATGAAACAAGATTATGTTGTTTTGTGATCACCCTTAACCTAACATGCAAAATTTCTAAACAGATCACATATTAATAAATTAATGTGTAAAATTTAAAAAGGCTTGGATGAAAAAAAAAAAGAAAAAAGAAAGTAAACATTAAATTAAATAATTAAGAAAAGCACAATGTATGCACCTAATACTCTCATCCTGTTCCACCCAATACTTTGGCAAAACTCAAATCCTAGCCTCAAACTAGCCACACAATAAATTCGAAATGACAGCTCATTGTGCCTACCCCTTCTTCTCTTATGGCAGCATCAAAGTAATGAAGTTTTTTTTTTTTTTTTTATAGTTATAAGGTATAAAAATAAAATTGTTCATGTGTATCTAAAATCTTGTTACTTAGGAATATTTATAAATATATTCATATAAATGTTAAAATAAAACTCTATACAGCACAACTTTTTTAAAATAATAAGACTAAATAATTATTCTAACAAAAACTCTTTTTTAGTATTTCACTCAGTAGGTTTTTTTTTTTTTTTAAGTTTTAATGGTAGGTATTATTATACAATTTGACATCTCAGTTAGGCTGACACCTCAAGTAACAACAATCATCTGCCATTATATGAAAAAAATATTCAATAATCTGATTTTCCCATCGTAAATAAGAGAAGTATTCAATCGATTACGAATTCTCCACGGAACATTAGTTCTAGCAGTGAACGAAGAACAAACAAAGGAATAATCGCATTCAAGTCAGACATTAGTAAGGCCCATCTTTTGAGCTAACGTTTTATCTCAATTTTACTTGAGAAAAAAAAAATTATTGAAAGAAATTCAACCTGTTGAATATCTGTCTATGTCGTACAATTAAATATTTATGTAAAAAAAAAGTCAACACTCAAGATTTAACATTTTCATTCTAAAATTATGTCATTATTTCCAATTTAGAATTAAAACCAAGCTCCAAGAATTCAATTAACAAATATATTTAACCAATACCATAAATTAAACACAAAATTTCCACTTCTACAAATTAACATTATAAAAGTCACATGCAAATAGAGGCTAATAACAATTAAGACTTTTAAAAACAATACCTTATATTCTTCCCAAACAAATCTCAACTTTTTTTACACACATTTTTTTTGTACATCGAATATAAACAAATTTGGGGAAAATATTTTGTAAAGATTCTCAAGCTACCATGTAATGTCTCCTAACATGACGTTCTAAGACATTTTAACTAATGTTGTTTTCCTCAATTGTTTGATTTGTTTATCGTTGATCTTAGTAGGTTTTATTTCAATAGACAAGTTTCATGCTATCTTATCAACTAATTTAAATTTAAATAAATATTTCAATCGTCAACTTAAATGTTAATCAAATCACTCTGATTACAAGAAGGAAAAATAATTACGCTGATTATAATTATACTAATATTATGAATTAACAAATATTTTACATCTTGTTTTAAGTAATTACGAAATAAATTTATACGACTATCTCATCTCAAATGGTGTATAACCAGAATTTAAATGCTCGTTTCTTTTAATATACAAAAATAAATATTCTTTTAAACTCTTACAAACTATAAAAAACAATTTTTCTCTTTCAAATAAATTAAATCAATATAAAACATTATCTTATCTTATTTGCAATCAAATATTTTTTTTATAAAATTAGACTATTTTTAATTTAATAAGATAATTTAACATTAATTAAATTTTTTAGTTATCACTACAAGAAAAATCATTGATTAGAAACTAATTTTAGCAACAAAAATAATTAGTTGTTATAGTAACCAAATTATAGACCATTTTAGAGACTACAAAACTTTGTGATTTTTAAATTAGTTTCTATTTTTGTTAAATGGTTTCTAAATTGGTATCTAATTAGTCACAAAGGTTTAAACTACCAATTATTTAGATTATAAATTTGGTTGCAAAAACCTTGATTGCTAATTAGATATCAATTTATAAACCATTTAACAATAATAGAAAGTAATTTGAAAATTACAAATTTTGTTAGTTTTCAAAAATGGTATTTAATTTGGTCACTATAACTATTAATTATTTTTTTGTTTCTAATATTAATTTCTATTTAATAATTTTCTTGTAATGTATATCACATTTTAGTTTTTATTACTCTATTCCATATCATTAATTATATTAAAAACATAAAATATAACTAATTTTCAGATATCAATGTATTAATTGAATTTTTAATACATTTTTAAATTGATCCTTAATGGTAATTTTAATTAATATAATACGGTTTGAAATTTTGTATATATCTAATTACTTCTAGATATTGTTTTATTAATCCTATTACGCACATAATATTGTAGTGAATTTAATAAATATAATATTATGAATTTTTAAATATATTTTATTTTAAAAACTATTTTATGGAAAAGTTTCATTTATCATGTAACCAACCCATTGTCATTGCTTAGAAGTAGAAATAAATACACCACCACACACATTTAATATTTACAAACACAAACAGATATAATTATTCATAAATATTATTTTATAAAAAAAAACCTACATAAATGCATGTTTTTAAAAAGATGAAGTTTAAAAATTTTAAAACATAGAACAAAGATATGATCATTATTGCTATGAAGAATCTTATTGTTATCTCCTTAAGTCTGGGCACACACTATCATCACAATTATAAAAAATAATCCAATCATCTAACCAAAAGTTACAAAATTTCAATTCTATTAATTATCCCTAGTTAAACCAATTTAACAGTATAAAATTTCCTACATTTTCAACAAAATGTAATGCATGCTATTTCCTCCAATTTCCATGCATATTATGTCATCTAAAGTCAAAGGATTAAAATTCTCGTTTTAAAATGTAATGCCATAACGATAAAAGAAGAATCAACATAGGATTTAGCCAATACCAGAATTTTCAAATTAACAAGTCATTCTTGAAAATTAATTAAGAAAATTCTAGCCCAAATATTCTAATCCAAAGACTTCTCTATCTAAAAAAATCAACACTATAGGATATAATTTTTCATAAATGATTCAAGATTTAACGATTTGTAGTATATTCTAACTAGGCAAGAAGCAATTTAACCTATCAAAACAATTTTACATATACAATTCTAACTTTGATCCATATTTTTGCTCACAAATTCAAATTATGGCCATAGTATTATCATAACATGATTTAAATTATTTCAAATAAAAAGTAGTCTCTTCAAACATTTCCAGATTTTAGAAATATCTTATAATAAGTAAATTTATATATAATTTAAAATCATAAATTTTCCAGTAAAATAAGATTTATATCTTATATATATATATATATATTATAATGAAAATATATCACTAAAAAAATCCATAATATCCTTCAAACTCCAAACCTTACCATGAAACACCTTCAAATTACGCTTAAACTCAAACTTTTTCCAGAACCCCACAAAACTTAAGCATGCACGTCCTTCTATTTGAAAGGAGGTAGAAACTGAAGAGAAATAGGGACTGGAACTATAAAATTGTGCAGGGATAAAGAAAGAGAGGTGAAAGTGTATAATCAAGAAAATAAAAGAAGTACATTTAATTTTTTTAAACCAACCTATTGTATATAAAAATATTCACAATTAAATACTGACCACTTTTTAACGTGATAAAAATTTCTTATAAGAAAAATAATTATGATTATCAATTTCACTTAAAGATAAAAATTTATCAATTAGTTATAGTAAATAAAGGACACTCATTTTCACCGTATTTCTCTAAATTTTAATTATTTGAAATAATATACAGTTATATAAATTTATATAAAAAGTATTTAAAAAACATATGGATAAACATGGTAGTTTATTTAAAATTTAAGAAGTTTTGAATATAATATGAGTTATAATAGAATCAGAAGTGATGATGTCATGGATGAGGGTGGAGGAAGGTGATGAGGTCCAAAGTTGGAGAAGCGTGTTCTAACCTTAATCATTTGCTGTTACCTCCTAATTTGGTGACTCATACTCCTAATTCATATGCTATTTGTTACGTTTTCTAATTATGTTATGTATTAAAACATATAAGACTTTAACATTTCCAATTCAAGGTCTTATTCCAAAATTAAACTTATAAAACTAACTTGTACTTTTAAAAATAAAATAAAATTAGCGTTAGAGTGTGGATAAATTAATTTGTTATTTTAAACGTGTAAATAAATTAATTTGATCTTATAAGAAAATTAATTACATTTTTCTCTAAAGGTATTTATGAAGAAATTTATTAACACAAATATTTAATATATTTATCATTAATTAAATGTCGTTGAAAATTATAAAAATAATTAAACTGGATAAAATAAATAGTAAGTATGTTAAAAAAATGTGATAGAATTGGATCACGGTGCCAATTCACATGCTCAACACAGTCTATGGACCACAAAGTGCGACAACCACGATCCTGTCCCAAGAATGGTTATCGATTTTATTTTAAACCGAATAATTGTTTAATAATAATATTTTAGAAATTTCAAACATACACGTCAACGTCATACAAAACAATCAATAACTGATTTTTTAACTTCTAACAGATATTAGTTTTTTTAATGAAAATAAGAAAAAGACTTTATTGAAAGATAAATAAATAAATTTTATTGTTGTCTAATTATCATAAGGTTAGAGGAGTTCCATACTTGTCCCCACATCGAATTTTCTGGTGTCTTGGAATTAACTTGCACAGCCTTCACACTGAACACACACAGCCTTTAAAGACCCACAAACTTCACGTTTTATTTCACGTTTTATTTTACGTTCGTTTCTCTTTTCATGCCACCACGGTCCCACCCTCTTCTCTTCCTTTAACTTCCTCCATACTTTTCTTCTTCTTCTTCTTCTTCTTCTTCTTCTTCTTCTTCTTTCTTTGTCTCAAATTCAAGTCCTTCTCTTCCTCTTCCAGTTCCCTCAATTTTCAAATCAAGGAAACAACCAATTCCTTTCATACTTTACTCTTTCTTCATAACACCAACCAACCAAGCCTATCTAGTATAATACTACTATCTAGCAATGTCAAAAGAGCAACCAGATTGGCCAGAACCCATTGTTCGGGTTCAGTCTTTATCCGAAACCTGCTCTGATTCAATCCCTGAAAGGTACATCAAGCCCTCTACTGATAGACCATCATCCACAAGCTCGAATTTTGATGATGCCAACAACATCCCCATCATCGACCTTGGAGGTCTAAGTGGCGCTGACCATCATGTCTCATCCTCAATCCTTAAGCAAATCTCAGAGGCTTGCAAGGAGTGGGGCTTCTTCCAAATCACAAACCATGGTGTTAATCCTGATTTGATGGACAAGGTTAGGGAAACTTGGCGTCAATTCTTTCACTTGCCCATGGAGGTCAAGCAACAATATGCAAACTCACCAAAAACTTACGAAGGGTATGGAAGCAGACTTGGAATCGAGAAAGGTGCTATTCTTGATTGGAGTGATTACTATTATCTTCACTATCTTCCCTTGTCTCTCAAGGACTGTAACAAATGGCCTCACTTGCCTCCCCAATGCAGGTAAATTCACTTTCAGTATTGTAAAAAGTTGGACAAAACTTTAGACACAATTCTGTTCTTAATATACTTAATACTAATTTGACTTATCAGAATGTTAGTGATATAATAATCGTATTATGATTGAATTGATAAAACTCTACTCTGATTCAAGTTTTCCAATTAGAATTAGAGTTTCATCTTAATAGCATACGTATATGTAAGTTAAAAGACCAGTAATTATACTGAGATATATAAATCTCTGATTCTAATTGAAAAACAACATTGACAACATCTAGAGAACTACATGAAAGTTCTGTCCAAAAAAGAAGACATGAAGTTTGTTTTGTTTGTGTGGTAGTAATTAACAGTGTATTGTTTCATGTAGGGAAATGTTTGATGAGTATGGGAGAGAGTTAGTGAAGCTATGTGGGAGGTTGATTAATGCTTTGTCGATAAACCTTGGATTAGATGAAAAGATTCTTGAAAATGCTTTTGGGGGGGGAGACATAGGGGCATGTCTGAGAGTGAATTTTTACCCTAAGTGTCCACGACCAGAGTTAGCACTGGGTCTGTCATCACACTCAGACCCTGGAGGAATGACTATGTTGCTTCCAGATGATCAAGTTCCTGGTCTTCAAGTTCGAAAATGCGACAATTGGATTACTGTGAAACCTGCACGCCATGCTTTCATCGTTAATATTGGTGATCAAATTCAGGTACATAATCTTCAATCTCACTGTTATCCCTGTTCACATATGTTTCCCCACATTAATTCCTCTCTATATGCATAAACATGCCCACCTACAGAGGACACCTGAAGTTCAGTTGTTGCTTTAGTTTTTTTTTTTCAACCATGGATGAGTGGAAACGTGTCCTTTAGCATATTTTTTTGAACATTTAAGATAATTGTCCACACCACTTGTGTTGAAGGATGAGATTTAAAATGAAGAGTTTTGTTAATACACTCAAATACGAAATTTCTAGAAACAGTTGTGACTTTTACCACTTTTCAATGTATATAAAAATGTGTTCAAACGAGCATGTTAAAAATATGCTCTTAGTTAGTCAATATTTTCAACTGTTTTAATTAGAAGTAATGACAAATTAATCTTGTTATTTTTATTTAAATCTTCCTAAGCGGTAAAGATTTTACAGCATTAATCAGTTGAAAATATTTTAGATATTGCCCTCGAAATAATTGTTATAAACATCAGTGATTTTATCATAGTGTTAATTTATAATTAGACGATGGTATCATTACATTTTTAGATTATTACTTTATCATTTACATATTTAATTATTTTAGATGAATCAAATTCCCCAGAGCGGAATAAAAAGGTTGAACAAGTGATTAACTTTCTTCATGTTTACGACATCTATAATATAAATTATGAAAATTAGACACTTACATAAAGTGGATAAACATTTTGACGCTAAAAGGTTTAAGGATAGAGTCATAGGATTCGATGTAAAGGGATTCTTTCAGTGTCGAAGAATATATAAAAATGGCCCATCGAACTAAAGGTCAAGAATATGCACATATTGATTGAGTTAAAGGTAAAAGAAACATGAGAAATAAAATAAATAGACCTAATATTTATAATATAACTTTTTATGTCATCTTTAAGCTTTAAGGGTTTGAAAAGATTAAAAATAAAAATATATATTAACATTACTTATTTGCTCATGCAACATAAAAATAAATTGTTTAGAATATTTTAAAATTTCGAGTGACTGATTTGGAATAATTAAGCAGAATGACTTCAACTTTTGAATGAGACTGAATTGGATAAGTGTGTATTACCAATATTTGTGATTGAAATTGAATATTTGTTTGTACATATAATGGTTAATGATTTGGTTGTGTTTACCTAGGTACTAAGCAATGCAATTTACAAGAGTGTGGAACACAGAGTTATAGTAAATTCAGATAAAGAGAGAGTTTCATTGGCTTTTTTCTACAACCCCAAAAGTGATATACCCATAAAACCAATAAAAGAGTTGGTAACAACGGATAGACCCTCACGATATCCACCAATGACCTTCGATGAATATAGGCTCTTCATTAGAATGAGAGGACCTCGAGGTAAATCTCAAGTTGAATCTCTAAAGTCTTCAGAATGATTCATGTACAGTAATTTTATTGTTCACATTCTAAGTCTATATTTTCAAATGTAATATCGAATAATAATTCATGTTTGATTTCACATTTCAAATATAACTTTTAAGAAGTAGTTTATTACTTCTCAAACACTTACAAACATGCTACACCTAGGTGTCTAAATAAAGCTGGGTTTTCTCCCCACATTTCAATCAATTTTAAAACACCGTATATCGTCGTCATCATCGTATTTAGGTTATTACGGTTATTACATGTCGGCATTGCTGTCTGATTTAAAAAGGCATATTTTAAATTCATGAAATATCATAACTTCGACTCCTTTTCATGCCAATTGTTTATTTCTATTCATAATAAAAAATATTTCCCTTTTTAATTAAATTTCTTGCAAAAAATTGCAACACTGTACGTGGAATCGGGTTATAAAGTACATGAATATTTTATATTATTTGAAAATTTTTAGTTAGATCAAATATATTCTACAAGTTTGAAATTGGGTTTAGGTTTTTAAAATTATTTATGATCCATACGTTTATTAGAATTTTAATGACACACGTGTTTGTTAAGTAATTTTTGTAATATATTAGTTAGTTTAATAATTATATAGTAACTTGAAAAAGGTATAATTAAGTTTATTGGGTAAACAAACATTTGAGCATTGGTTTAACTTTTTTTTAGCCACTTCATAAACTAGTTATAGCTTGTAAGCTCTCTCTCTTTTTTTTTTTTTTTTTTTTCTATTTCTATACTCACTATTTTTTTTATATGTAATGTTTAATTTAAAAACTCTTTTTCTAAACTTCAAATTCTTATGGGTTTCATTTTACTTTTTAGGTTTTTTTGTTTTTTCACTCACACAGCCATAACACGCAACCTCAATGGCACCATCCCTTAACACTTTCTTTTCGTTTAAAATATTATCATTAAAAATATTCAAATAATAAAAATATTATTTTTATTTAATTCAATTATATTTTTTTTAAAAAAAAAACATAAACATATCATAAAAAATATCATTCTTAATAAAAGATCATCAAAATATTGCCTTAATTTTTAAGATTGTAGTTAGAAATAATTCATGTTTACACATAAAGAGAGTTGAGAAATTTGTTAAAGTACATCCACTTGTTTATTTTTGTTTTTTTTAAATAATTTATAACACGTCTTGCCAATAATCTCAGTTGTCACCAAATACTTTTAATTTAATTAACTACTTTATGAATATTCTGTTTTTAAACTTCTAATTCTAACTTACAATTTTTCAACTAATTTATAAGTTTGATTTTCACACACACCTTGTAAATATTGGGTTGCAACTTTTTTGCAGTCCGTGTAATAAAAAAATAGGTTGCACTTCAAATAAAGAGAAAATTTAAATAAAAAACTTATGTTATAATTAGTTTTTAAAAAGTATAAATATAAAATTTTGGTTTTAACTATTTTTCTCTAAACAAGAAAAGTAAATTATTAAAAGGTTTAACTTTCATGTACCATCACTGAAAAAAATCTACTACTTAAATGAAAATCACTCTAAATATAAATTTTAAAGTAACTAGTTATTATAAAAATCAACAATAATATAAAACAAGACAATCAATAATTAGACAACACTGTATTTTTTATTTTTTTTTTGCCGAATCAATATATATTTAAATCAAATTTTAAAATCGTATATCATAGCATTTTCTGTATGTAAAGTTTACCTACATGCATCTTTATCATTTAGTATGTAAATACAACGATGATTGTTTAAGCTGAATTAATAATCTTAAGTTTAAATGTAAAATAAGCTGCTAATTACTACAAAAAGTTTTAAACAACATTTAATGACTCTACAACCTCAAATCAAATTATCTCTTTTAAATAATACATTTATTTTGTATAAAAAAAAATTCTAAATGCATAATTTTTTAGAAGCAGATTCACGTGACTTTGTTTTTTTTTAACAATTTGTTTTAGTGTGACATTAATGTTGTTTGTTTTCTTACCGTTTTGTACTGTATAGACACATTCGTCACCCTTAAATAAGAATTAACATATGACGTCGTATTCAACAAGGACAAATTTATATTAAATGTTTGATATGAACTTAAACTACTAATTATATAAAATGCACAAAAAATGGTTTAGTGGCAATACGTGTTTAAATAATATACAACATTTTAAATTTAAACACTGTCCACATATTAGAAGTCACTGAGATATATAATAGGTGATTATTATAGGTAACTATTATTTATTATAAGTATTTTGGAAATGTAATACACGAGTTAGTTGAGATCCTTCGACCATGAACACTTAAATTATTAAAATCTTATATTGACATCTTAATGACGAGTTTAAAAAAAATATTAAAAATGAAATTATTCATTAAACATGGAAATCATACTAATACATATTCACAAGTAAGGGTCATTTATTTCTTGTGTCTCACAATATCTTATTATTCTTAGAATTTACTTGCAACCTATATTTCACTACTCTTATAATACTTCTATTTTAAATAATACTTTATTTAATTATTACATAAAAATAAATGTTTTAAAGATAATTTGTGTTTATTTATATGACTAGTCTGATTTAAGATCTATAATATTCAATTTCACGTCATATCAACACACTTTAATAATCTTTCCTAGAAAGGTGTTCTTGATTTCAGATTTTTCTATATTTATACATTATTATATATTTCCGTATAGAATAGCTACATTATCATTACATTTAAAAAATAAGCTAAATTAATAATTTAAAACTCATACAAATTAATTTACAATAAAAAAACTAATACATTCATTGTCTATAAAAAAAATCAATTAAATATTTAAAATGAGACAACTCTATGAAATTTGGATACCTCCTCATTGAATTTTTAATTTAATATTTACATTATCATTAATACTTACATAAGATACATCCATGAGTGTTCGTCATTTATAAAAGAAACGAGTTGTGGTGAATGAGAAAATGGAGAACTTGAAGCATTTGAGGGAAAAATCATTGGATACGTGTGATCCTTTCATAAACAAAACAATGTGACATCGGATTTGAATTTTCTAAACACGGACAGCGTCCAAACTTAGAATTCTCATATATTCATTAAAAACATCTCTGTTCATTCTAAAACAATTACCATTCTAAATTATTAAATGCTTTTAAATAATAATTAGATACTCTTAATTGTCACGTGCTTAATTGAAACTTGGCATAAACTAATATAAAATGTTTTATTTTGATAAATGACTCACGTTACGAGTACGTGAATGGGCCATTTTGTTAATTTGAATTTGAATCTGGCGAAATTCAATTGGCAGTTAGCAACACAATATACAATAATATTCACTAATGCTGGAAGCAGTTATTGATGTCGGTCACCTTTCTTTGTCTTTAATTGTTTTTAATGATAAAATAAACCACCTTTCATTTTCTTTAAACACAGTAGTTCTTTTTTGTATTTTTCTTAACATTACATTAATAAATTCATTTTTATAAACTTTTATAAAACATAATAAAACATTTACATGGAAGTTATCTTTCATGAATAGATAGTGAAAGTGGAAGAAAGATGAAGGAAAATAAATACTCAAAAAACTATATTCTTATAAGATAAAGTATGTGAAACAAAGAATTGAGAAGAGAGAACACTGAGCTTTGGAGATGAAGAATGAAGGATATGTTCATGTTTGCTAATAACACCCCTATATCTTGCTAAGCCCACACTTTATTATTCTTTTATTTTTATTTTTAATTTGAAACAAAATAAATCTCTCTCCAATTCCAACCTAATTTAAACCCATCTATTTATTTATCAACTCCTAAATTATATTTTCAACACTCCACTAGAAAAACCCAACCTAAAACTTTAAATTAATTAAAGATTAAACACATAAATTTTAATTGTCACTTATAATTTATTTTATACACTTATTTTAATATCATCCAAAACACGGGTCCTTACAATAATAATAAGGCTTTAAACAAAAGTATTTATCTTGATACTAAAATTATATATATATATATATATATATATATATATATATATATATATATATATATTAAAACATTTGAAAAAAAAAGTGTGGGCCTATGAATCGCAGAACAAAAAGAGTAGTTCCGTCTCGGGTCATGGACTCTGGAGTGTTAGATATACTAGAATGAGGGCATTTCTTCCTGCACCTATACATTTTTTTTTCCTATACCCCTACATTCTTCAAAATACCTAAATTATTTTTGATAGTTTTGAGTGATTCCAAAATAGAAGTGTTTAGTAAGTAAAAAGTATTTCTAGAATAGGAAATTCAGAAGATAAAAAAAATTCTAGAATATCTTTTCCAAAATACATTTTTTTGACTTCCAGAATGATAAATCTAGAATTCGTAAAATGTGTTCTGGAAAATATATTCTAAAAACATTATGAAAAGATTAGTCTGGAAGTCATTTCTAAAATGGATAAAATAGTCTTTTACAGAAATGATGGGGTGCAGAGAGAAACACCCCTAGAATGCTTTACACAGTGGAGTATTGAGCTATGTTTGGATAAAGTTTGCGAATATATTGCTGGATTTTTAATATACCTTTTTTAATCCTAGAACAGAGAATAAAAATGAGGATTTTAATGTTTTTAAAATAGAAGTGATAACAAAGTCTGTGCGAAATCGATCTTCCCTTAGGGGTCTGGAATTTCCGGTGAGAGTCCATATAAAGCCCAACTTCTTTTTTCTACAACAAGAAAGGTTTGGTCTAAGAAAAATTTTCTTAGTAAAGAAAACTGATGTGCTCTAGTTTAAAAACTTATTAAAAAGTCCATACATTAATTAAAAATAAAAATATTTTATAATATACAAGTGTGTGAATCTTATATTATAAACTGATTTTGTAAGATTGAGTTAAACTTAAAATTCACTTCATACGAGTTGATAAGTCTCAACATAATATAAATATATCGAAATAAAGACATTTTATAGTGTAAATACGTAATTTTAAGAATTGAAAAAAAAAATACATAATAATGATAATATATTGTTTACTTTTATCTAACTATGTCAACTTAGATATAGAAAAAACTTTTTTATCATCCTAAAATCTATTTTATTTAAATATTTTTTCAAAAATAAGCAATATAATTTATTCATGCCTAGGTTAAAAATTAGATAGATGTTATCAAGGATTTGTAAAGAGAAAAAACTTCTACAGAATACCATAAGTATTGTAGGCACTCTTCTCCAATCACATTTAAACTTTACTTTATTAATATATAATGTATTTAATAAAAAAAAAAATTACCAACAAAAAAATTAAAAATCTATCAGCATCTACATTAGGTAGATTTTGTCATTGGAAAAAGCTCACATCCTTCTTTGCAAAAACGGTGGATGTGCATTAAAGTAAAAAAGGGGGAAATTCTAATCCATTGAGTCGACCAAAGAGAGTTGTCATGGTTTTCACTCTACAGTTCTAAATTTAGCCTCTTTATGTCCCCAAGCTTTTGAGGTTACTTCAGTATGGTGTTGGATGAGAAATTGTGGCTTTTACTTTCTCCTTCCCATGTTTTAAAAAGTAATTTCATTTAAAAAATATAGATCAAAAGATAAGGAGTAGTAGCAAACGCTCAATGATTGAATTTATGCTATAAATACATACATGAATAATAAATTATAGTTAAAAATTTAACTGCCAGTTTTCTAATTAATAATCATAACCGCGCATTCACTAAAAATGCATCATTCCATTTATTAGAATTGATAAATCCCTTTTATTGAAAATATATATATTTTGGGGTCTAAACGGACTCATTAGTATTTTTATTAATCAATTACACCATCTAACAGCTTAGAAAAAAAAAAGAAAAAAAGAAGGCATTTGATATAAATATGCAAAGGATTACCACACAAAACACTAGCAGCAGATTACATATTATACACAATTAGAACCTAGACAGACAAACCCAACAAAATAATAGGATTGAAGGCTAAATTAGTTTCACTATATGCTACAGCTAAATTATACATCCATGCAGAAACAGACAACATTTGCTGGTTGGAATTCAATCTAAAATTATCCTTGGGGGAAGGTGTACACCAGGAGCTTGTTCTGGATACGTAGCAAGTTTTACAATAGAACTAGATGTGAGGTTATACCTTCTCTGTATTTCTGTAAATCCTCCACAAAGAACTTCCTCCACCCAGTTCTCCACCTCCGAATCCCTGTACGAGACATATTGAGCTGTAAGCAATTGGTCCATCACTTCTGTCTGGATCTGTAATACACACTCAGATCCAAGAATCTTGTTGAAGTTACCTCTGATCACTTTCAACAATCTATCCGCAAGTGCATCAAAATCACAAGGTTTAAAAACAACTGTTTCATCAACCAGATCACACAAATTTTGCAACCAAACGCTTCGGTTCTCAGTTGAGACATGTTTAGGGTTTCCTTCATTTGTTAGTTTCTGTTCATTCTCTTCGGCTGGGAGATTCAAATCTAACTGCCAACCTGATGCTGTATGTGCCCTTTTAGCTGTATCAGAGAGAATATCTGGATCATGAAATTCATCGTCACCAATCAACTTACGTTTGTTTAGGAAATTTAGATTAGGCATGGCATCCATTGAATTGTTAGTGACACCTATGCTTTGGCTTCTGTTGTCTCCAATTACATGTTCAACGTGTAGCTTGATACCTCCCCCCTTTGCCTTCAGTATTCTTTCCTCAGAATAGTTGGAAGGTTCCCCAGTTGGTATCCAACTATTTTGGTAATATGAGAAAGATAAAACAAACACTGTATTGTTTACACTAACTTCTCGTCCATGCGAGTCTGTAATCTTTCCTGTCTTGATTGCCTGAGACAAACTTTTTTGAGCTAGAATATCTGCCTTGTCTACATTTTCAAGGAAAACCACAGACAAGGGTTTATTGCAACACTCCCCTACAATAAAATCAAGGGTAGTTTTCCCTCTGAATTTCACATTGCATCCTTTCATTTCTTCAGAATTTAGATCCACAAAAATAAAGCTTTCCCGGCTGCCATACAATAACTCGGCTAGAGAAACGGCAATTTTCTTTTTACCAAGTCTATCAGGTCCAACAAAATTCATCCAGATGTCTCCAGGCTGATTTTCTCCACGGTGTTTAACCCTTTTTGTTGAGCTGCAAACTATTGTTTTGATGACAGCCTGTAAAGCTTCGTCTTGCCAGCTTACCTCCTTGGAAAGAGCTTCAAAAAGAAACTTGGGATTTTTCGCATCGACTTGTCCACAATAGTCGAAACTTAAGCAGGATGAAGACTGCGATGGATGCTTTAAGATATTCCCATCAGCCAAATTGAAGTTTGAAGAAAACCGACTTGGGATTTCCTTTGGAGGCTCCATTGTATACTGAACAGTAGGTTTTTTTAGCTTATTGCTGGTAGGAGAAGAGCATATTCCTAACCCGAGGTCTGTGGTTACAGAAGTTACAGATGTGGGAGACATTTGACTTCCATCACACACGCTTGAATTGGACATGTTGCACGATCTTAGGTCACCTGACTCGTGATCTTCCACTTTCTGAAACATCTCAGCAAGTTTTGAAGTATATTTCTCCTGCTTTGGCTTGAAAACTGCAGGAAAAGGACTACTTGAGTGTGACACAGGCATCATTTGCATGCCAACAGATACATTGGAGTTGACAGTGATGTATTCACTAGGTGATTTGTCTGTGATTTGTCTGCTGCAATGGTCAGCATCTTCCTTTTTCTTGTCAGCACCACACTGAAACCCCACAACAGTTTGAAAAGTATTTGTATCTCGCTGGTGCAGGTGCTGGGATAACTTGTCTAAGTTCTTATGCAGTGGCCCAGATTCACTACTATCGAGCAAAACATCATTATCTTTGGTCTGCACTGAATGAAAGAAAAGTGGTTTTTACACAAACAAAACAAAAAGGACTTCATTGATACAGTATGAATCAATTGCAGATGCTTTACAATACAATCAACAGAACTAAAGTTACATTAAGAAAATGATCTGCAAGGATGTCTCATAGGAGATGAAGGTTGGTTTCTGCTCAAAAGTTTAAATGTGCTAACTTATTAACTACCAATACAAAACGAGCAAATAGAAAAGATTATAATGCAATATGGTTATTTTGTTTCAATTAATTTAATATCACATGAACCAATAGTCCACGTATCAGATATTAAATAACCGATACTACACTTGATCTTAGCCAAAAGGGCGAGAAAGACATCAAACTAAGTACAATTATTACAATATGGTTATAGTCGCAAATGTGAGCCATTTGATTTTAAAGGCACAATTACGATCAGTCAGTAAATATACAAATGCTTGTTTAGTCTCATCTCCGTTCCTGTGCAAAAAAATATATCAATTCCCTAGAAAGGCAAGGATCAACCCATTTTAAACAATTCATCAGTGAATTAATTTTTAAGAAAGATACCCATCACAAATACAGAGCAAAATAATCAAACCCATTTTAAACATTTCATCAAAAGAATATTTGTAAAAAATTTACTCGTCACACAGCAAAGCAAAAGTAGTTACTGTTTTTTGTGTAACCAGTTACATGACATCTTTGAAACAAAAATGACGGTATGGAATATTTGATACAATAACAACGGTTCGATTTGTATTGATCAGCTGTTAATACCACACACCCGGACAAATTAAAGAGAGTTGGTAAAAGGAGTTTTAAGGCTTTTGAAACATTAAATTTAAGCAGATGTTACTAGACTGACCAGTTATTTTAGATAAGCAAAAGCTCGTTATTTCAAGAATTGCACAAGCTTAGAACGATAATTGTGTACAACTTTTTTTAGCGGGAAAAAGTAATTTGAAAATTCACAATACAAAATAGGTCCATTCCCCATCTAAATTAATTTTCCCCCCCTGGCTCTATAGCTTGACCTTAAATCTAGTTTGTTTTAATTTTCCCCTTTTCGATGGTAAATAACCCCACTCAATTTTTTTAAATACCCTGTCTGTGCAGATTATACAAATAAATTTATAATGAATCAGATTGACGTGTCTGAATGGTACACACCTTAACATTCAATCCCTTTGATGTGCCAAATCCTGCAATCTGTAACCACGGAGGCAAGCTAGATTGATGCGAATCGACAGCAGAAGAAGGAGAAAACCTTTCCTTAGAAGCAACAGGGACATCATGTTCACACCTTTCACCACACTGATGACAGTTCGGAACACAATAAAACGATCCATTCTGTGGACCTTTCAAATCAGACTGTGACGAAAAAAAGCCACCAAATGGCACAAATGAATCCATTAAGCTGTAAAACAAAAAATTACAGTTTAGACAAAACATGCACAAAACTAATCACTACGTGAAAAATCCAGAGTCCACTTCGTCATTCAAAATAACAATAAAACTATCACCATAAAACCACTTACTTCAAGTCCACAACAACCCAATCCAAACTATATAGCGTTTTAAAAATACTTTTTTTACGTATATGATTGCAAGTAGTATAATTGATTGTTGACCAAGGCTAATTACTCAAACGTAAGTTACTTCCATCCAATCAGATTTTTTCCATACACAATCAAGTCTCAAATACTTGCAACCCGAACCCATCACAACTAAAACCAACCACTTGTTAGTACGTATTGAATAACACTTGAGTCAAATTCATAAAGCTTATCCAATGAAAAAAATATAATAAACAAACTTGACACACGGGGACATTAACATGGCCCTTGAACTTCAAACTTTGGTGGATATTAAATATTAAAAATTAAAAAAAAGTAATCAACACATGCACATACATAGGTGACACCAAGGTTCAAGAAATGGAATAATAATAATATTTAAAAAAGCACGTTTTACCTGGACCTGGGGCGTTGATAGGATTCAGAAGGCTTGACAGAGGTAATAGGCAGAAGCTGCAAATCCCACTCTTTCTCTATGCAAGGAAACTTCCCCACGAATTTCAAGTAACTCTCATAACTAGCAGCGGCACCCATTAACCAAAACTTATCATAATGAACCTGCAACAGCTTCGCCAATTCCCCAACCACTCCCCTCAAACCCTCACCACCACCTTCTTCATCGCTCACAAAACCCTTCAAGTCCCCGAAACTCACCACAACACCAGGCCCCACACACTGCTCCGCCAAGCTTCCAATCTCCCTTACGCGCTTCCCCACACCCTCCACGTCCCCACGAGCCACCTCCTCCGCAATGCAAACCACCTTCAGCCCGGACAACTCCACCGGCAAAACCCCCTCCCTCCGCTTCTCCACAGCCTCCACAAAGCTTCGGAGAGCGTCGCCGGCGCACGCTCCAAGAAGCAGCGGGTTTCGCCCCCGGCTCCTGACCAGAAGCTCTCCGATTCGCCTGAAATTCTCGCCGCCACCCTCATCCCCACCGAAGAAGAAAGGAAACCGCCGCGGCGGCTCGGATAAATTGCAGAGGAAAATCGGCGGGCCGCGAGGGCGCAGAGGGCGGAGGATGGCGAGTTTGATGTCGGAGCTCCGGAAACCGGCTTCAGCGAAGACTCGGCTTACGACAGGGTCGTCCAGGATTGACAGAATCAAATGCTGAAGCTCTACTTTGACGGAAGAAACAGAAAAGGGTTGTTGGTGGTTTTGGTTTTGGTTTATGTTTAGGTTATGGTGAGTTTGTTGGTGGTGATAGAAGTGGAAGTTATCAGGGTGGCGGCGCTGGTTGGCCTGGGAGCGTTTGATGGCAGCCATGAGGGAGTTGGAGACGGGGGGGTCGTGGTCGGAAGAAAGGTGGCTGTGCGACGACGGCGCGCGGTCGAGGGAGACGGAGAGGCAGAGGTCGAGAGCCTTGAACTGCAGGCGTGGGGAGTACGCGCAGTTGCGGGCGCGTGAGCAGGCGTCGCGAAGTAGAGAGGAGGAGGGGAGGGAGAGGAGGGCAGAGACGGCGTGGAGAGAGGTGGTCTGGGCGTGGCCCCGTCGGCGGGCGACGGAGACGGCCTCGTCGAGGGCGCGAGCGGCGTCGGCGGTTAGGCATTGACGCGCCGCTGCGACGGGCGTGGGCATCGGAGGGAGTGAGATTGAGTCGAATTGGGCGAAGGTGGAGTTTCCTTATTGGGGAAAAACATTAACAAGAGGTTTTTTCTCCTTTTATTTTGGGAATGCAAATTTTGAAAAGGGCTTTTGTGTTGTGTCGTGTTGCCAACTGAGTGTGTAGAGTGGGGACTCGTAATTTTTCGTTTAGCTTCCTCTCCCTCTTTAAATATTAGTGTAAGGCTGCTTTCCCTTAACAAACTATCCATTAAGTCTATTTTTTTCAATCAAAATTAATTACATCTCTCTAATTACTTTTACTTTTACTTTTACTTCCCTTCTCACCTTTTCTTTAAATCAACCTCACATTATTAACAATTTTCCCAATTATAATATCAACCTCAAATTAATTGTAGTGTTTTTCTAAAAACACTACAATTTAAAACCTGTAACTGAGTTAGAAAAATCGCTCATTAGTCAATTTGTGTGCTCCATGACCTTTGAAGAACCGTTCAGTTAGGTTTGGTGAGATTGCATGTGGATCAAATCTATTTTTCTTCACTAAATATGACATCCCAATTTAATAATAAACCAATATCTTTTACCTTTCAAAATTCTTACATCATATAATATTCATTTAAAGCTATATTATTTTATATATTGTATTATAACGGTATAATCATATATACTATAATGTAACAAAATAATGCAATAGAATAATAAATAAATTGCATAGTTTTATCTACTCGTGAATTAAAAGAAAAAAAAAATGATGAGATTTTGTCTACTCGTTTTCATTGTGTTTCATGCTTATTTGAATAGGTTTTTTGTTCAACCCAACGATAGTTACGCTTCTTTTGCCCATCTATTTGCATGCGTTTATATTATTTTTTCACTCTTCTCGTTTACATGGATTTTCTCCCTTCTTTACACTCATTCGTATATTTTTCTCAATTATTTTAATGCTCTTTCTTACTAGTTTTTCTACTCATGATCTAAGTTTTCTTGGCCTCTCTCGTATTTACATGATTTTTTTCAACTAACTTGTATGTAATTACTCACATGAAATTTTATTTATATTTTATATTAAGGATTCAACCTCTAATTTGAAACATACTTTATAAATCTCTGTATTTGAATAGTGTGTATGTGTGACAATTCGTAAGGTGATCAATTTTGAAACACGCATAAAGATATATATATATATATATATATATATATATATATATATATATATATATATATATATATATATATATATATATATATATATATATATATATGCTGCCTCCACTAACCTTCTCTGCCCCCACCTTCCACACTCCACTTACCTCCTGTTACAAAACATTTTCTTTATTCCTTTCAACATTTATTTTATTCAATTTTACTATTTAGAAAAAGGCCCGTTTTTTATTTTCTGAAATTCTATTTCATTGTCTGGATCAATTTCAATATACTATAGTCCAAATTAACCTTTTTAAAAAAATTCTACAAGTTGAAATTAACTTTTATATAAACTATTTAAAAAAATTATTCTAATACCGTGAATATCGTTTAAGAGTCAAGATGAAAAATATTTTATATATTTTTTTATTTTTTAATTCACCAAAATGTTTTGTAAGAATAAAATTCTAACGGTATATTAAATTCTAAAAATAGACAATATTTAATAATTGATCTAACATGTTATCTCAAATATAATAATTAATTATAATTATGTTATTAACTAATTAAATTAAAGAAAAACAACATATCTAAACGTCATCAAATATCTTTAACACATGAGTGAAACATAAAAATTGCAAGTAAAATAACGAAAATACTAAATTTAATTTTTTTTGTTAAAAAAATATAGCAGTATTCGAGCAAGTTGTTAACCCATGATTACACTCACTAAACCTTCAAGTTACACAAATGGAGCTAATAAAATTATATTTAAAATGAATTTTATTTCTTCGTGACCTATCAAATTGTGGGTCATACAAACGGGTTGCTAATTTGTGATTCTGACAAGAAAATACACCTAGTTATATGATTTTATTGATAAATCACATTCACTACATTTGAATAAAATAACGACCGTATCTTTATAATTTTAACAAATATTCACCTTTATTTTGTTTTTAATAAAATTATATACCCATTTTTCTATTTTTAATAAAATGACTCTCTTATTTGATTTAAAAATTGCATACTAACTAAAACTTAAATATAAATTTATGAAAATTAAAAACTAAAAACTAAATTCTAAAATTATTTTTTATAAAAAATTACACATTTTTATTATTACATAACAATAATATCTAAAATAATTTCTCGATGAGTTTAAATATGTTTAAATTGTTTCTCGATTCGTTGAGGCAAATAATTATTTCTTGTGAAACGAGTTAGTATTATGTTGAGGAAATTCCTTAACCTATTTGTTTGAGTGAAATGCAAATAGAAAATAAGGATTTGTATTTTGTTTGTTTGAATGAGAAAACTTTTTTTTATGGGCAAATCCTCGCATAAGTAAGAAAATAACAAAAAAAAATAAGGTTCAATTTTAAAAATACTTGTTTTACAACTAATTATATAGAGAGTGGGTAATGTTTTAAAACTTTTTTTTACCAATCACTTTATTGTTTTATGACATTTGACCATAACAAAACAATGGTGTTGTAACATTTGGTAAATAATACTTTCTATCAACTCAAATAAAAAACAATTATATTTAATAATTATATATATATATATATAATTTTTTTTACTATTTCATTATTGTTTAGTTTGTATTTAAAAATATTCTTATATTTTTTTAACTTGAAGGACCGACATCTTCAATAAATACGATTGGAAACCATCTAAGCAATATTTTATAACTAATAACTAAAATATGCACATATAAAAATAATAAATTTAAGAAGTTTTATTAGATATATTTTTTACAAATTAGTTTATATTTAAGTTAATTTTAATTTATAAAAAATTATGAAATGATAGAAACGTGAACATGTAAAACTAGTTTAATATACTTGTCATAATCCTAATGAGTGCATCTAACTGTCTAAGCAACCCTAGCTAAAAAAAACATCATTAAAGCATTGAGATGCTCTTTTTTTTTTACTTCTACCTCACAAATTCAGATTTTGCGTTTACCAAAGTGATAAGATAGTGCATTTTTTTAGTGCATAACTGATTCAACTCACGGTCCAGAGGATTTTATATTTTTTAATCAAGTTGTTGAGTTTATTATTACCCACTATAATCCAATACCCAAAGTCAAATCAACACTTTCATAAATAAATTTTTAAAGTAAGATTAGACATTTTTTTTAAAAAAATTTTAAACTGAGACAAATTATTGTTGTCCACTAATGTATGAAAAAATCTGGTTATAAATTGAAAAAACCTTACACTAAAATTGAAATTATGCAAAGTTGAGTGAGTGAAGTCCAAGTTATAGATAATGGGTATGAGTGTCTCCAAATCATAGATAATGGAATGGACTCATTGAGTCAATGGTGGCTAGCGTTCACACTGGTCAGAGGTCCAAGTCAATGTGTATTACTACTATTGTGTAACTTTTGAGAGTGGAGAGAAAAGTGAGAGTTGGATTACAAAAATATCTAATGTTTTTCGTTAATTTCTCATTACTTTTTTATTATGGAAAACTCCACTGTATTTATTCTTTATATTTTTTACACATTAGATTAGTTTATATAATTGACGTGGAATGTTTTAATTAGTAGATTGAATGAGAGTTTTAGTAAAGATTATTCTTAATAAATTATAAACCAACTATTGTCAACAAAAAAGTGATTTTTTATGGGTTTTTATGAAAATGTATTAATTAAAAAATATTACTTTGAAAGTTCATAGTTAAACACATCACTTTATATTCTTTTAAAATTTCTTCATCTACTTATATGAGTTCATATTTCATTTTAGTAAATCATTATTTTTTTTACTTTAATAATTATAATATGATCAATTCACTATTGATTTGCTAACCTATCATGACTCATATTTCTCCTTTTGCTTTTAAGCAGTTGTAATATCATTTCAAAAAAATTATTAAATAACAATCAATTCTAAAAATAAAAAATAATTAATTGTTATACTAATTAAATTAAATAATATTTTAATAATTAAAAAATTATTGATATATAAAATAATTTATATTATTAATAAAAATTTATAAAATATTTTATAAATTTTTATTAATTATAAAAACTGTTTTAGTACTAATATTTTTTTAGTTTATAGAATAATTTTTAATTTAATTAATATAATAATTAATTATTTTAATTTTTAAAATTAGTTTTTATTTCACAAATTCTTTGTAATAGTGTTGATATGTTTAGAATTCGTAATAGTTAAGTATGATTAGATTTTTACTTTATGAGCTTATTTTATTAAAAATGATTAGAAAAAGCATTTTTGAAGTGGGTTCTTTAATGAGAAAACCTTAAAAGAAAGTTGATAATATCTTGAAAAAAATGAAAAGAAAAAGGAGAAAAGGGTGAAAAGGTGTGTTGAGATTAGAAGAATGAAGGAGGACCGCACACATATTATTCAGAACCGCAATATTGTTAGGGTAGGAATAGAATGGTTTTGAAGGAAGGAGCATCCCTATCACCTTCACTTTCCTTTTACTCTCTCTCTTACCCCACCCCCAACTCACACACATACACAAACCTAAAAAAGCTATGGATTTGACCTCCATTTTTGTTCCTAACCTTCCAACCTTTTCATCTCCTTTTCCTTTTTCTTTCTCACTCCAAACTCCAATTTTCCCACCTCTTACATTATACAATTTTATATATCAATTTTCCTTCTTCAACCTACCCTTTATTCTCCTTATCTCACTCTATTCCTGGTTTAATTCAATTCAAACTTTTCAATGACAAAACTACCATTTCATACCCTTTTCCTTTTTTTTTCCCTTCTTCTTCTAATCAGTTAGCAACCCGTTTAAGTTAATTCTTTTATGTCTGTAATTGAACGTGAGAGGTAATGCATGCAATGAAAATATAAACACAATTATTTAACTCAAATTATGATGTATAGTATATTTAAGTCCGTTTACTAGCATTATCAACATGATACAAGTCTCCATGTGATTGAGGACAAATCTAACCAAAATCATTAGTGTTTTTTTTGTTTTACAGTAATCAAACTCCAATGTTATAGACTTGGTATAAGGGGTATATATATCGATCCTTTTACATATTCTAAAAAGACAAAAGTATGTTCTTAGATTACTTTTTAACTTCCAATGTCATTTGTCATTGAAGAAAATCTCAAGGACAACATAAGCAGATTAATCTAACCACCTTACTTCATATCCTTTGAAAGCATGTTCCAGGATTGGTATCCAGCATGAAAATAGGGCAATCCTTATCATTTATAACCCATTCTTTCAAACTCATCATATATGAAGAGTAGTTCTTTATTGGAAGACATGAAGATTGAATAAAAGGTATACCCAATGAAACTGATGCAATTGCTTAAAAATAGAATGTTATGAAGTTGAATAAAGTAAATATAAGTTGAATGGGATGAATTAAACACATGCAGCACAAATGTATATGCTGTTGAATGGGGTTTGTCTTTACTTTTCTTCTTTTCTTCACATGTCCACTAAAGATGAATGGAGGTGGAGGTGCATGCACGTTAAGAGAATTGCAAAACAAATGGGAACATACAGCTAATAATAATGTTAAATCAGATGAGGGAAACCGCGATGGGATTGACAGCAATCAGATGAAATGTTGAGCGTGAGAGAGAAAGAACAGCAGCATAGGATTCGTAGGACACTGCTTGATAACGATCCAGAGGAAGATTGATTTCATCATCACAAACAAACAACAACATATGTATCAAGACAAACCAAAACTTCCAAGTGTCATGCCACAAATTAACTACTCCAGGGGGACACAATCGCATCAATGGTTTACCAACACATCCAACTTTCTTCTATATACTCCTATTATTCTTATTTTTCCCATTTTTAAAACATCAATGACTAATCACTGTCTGCAATTTATCTTTGAACATTATTACATACAAATAAATTGTGATTTCAGATCATGCTCAAGTCAAAACTTTGCATATATATGTTGTTGTGGATTGCTTTAGGTTTGGCCAAGTTGTTGGTAAAGGTTCTGCAAAGGTGTATGCAAATAATTGTATGGTAGTAACATGAATAGTCATTTTCACACATCAATATGGATATTTAATTTTGTTGGCAGTCCTGTACCCACACAAATTTTGGAGCTATTTAGGTTTTTCATTAAAAAGTTACACAATAAAGTCATAACGCGTGTGTGTATGTATATAACATTTTTTCTTTAATATTTCCCCACACATGTACATGCTAAAAATGCAATTATAGTTAAGGAGACACTCGTTTTAATGTTCACAAAATGTTTTTGCTCAATAAAGCACTTTTTGTTATTTTGAGCCAAATTATTGAAAGATAAAAAACAGAAAAAAGCTAAATACCAGTGGTTTCTAATGATATATGAATTGTCCTTTTCATAAAAGTTATCAATATTGATATATCAATTTTATCATTTTAAAAATCACATATTTTTTATACTCACATGAATATGGAAACGGGTTACATTTTTTAAGGGAAAAATGTTTGATCTCTATGTAACTTTTTTTGGGTGGGAAATAACACACTATTTAGTCTCTATAAGGAGTTAAAATCTCAAAAGTTGCATCAAGGAATTTCATTGTCAACTTAAAATATGCCCAAAAAACTAATTATCTTTTTAATAAAAATAAGGATAGGTCTACCTACAACATGGGTCAGCAATGTCTCTCAACTTCATTTGAGTGAAAAAGTATAAAAATTAATCTTTTATTAAAAATATATAGGTGTGAGTTTGACTACACTTCAAAGTAAAAAGTGAAATATTGGTGCCCTAGCAGGTAGCATCCACTAAATTATTTTAATGATGCAACTAGTTTCACATATATACTAAGGGCAATAACGTATTTGAATTTTGGATCTTTATGTATTGGTAAGTATATTGATCAGCACGTACAATACTACTTCTTTTCATTTTTATTTTTGTGAAACATTACAAACATACACAAACACACATGTACGTTAAAAGCTCTAGAATCACATCACTATACTCCAAAATGTTTCATATCCATGTTTTTTTTAATTTTAAATTTCATGCAAAAAAATGTCACGTTTTAGCTTTTTAATCTGCAGCTAAATGATAGTAAAAAGTATATACAGAACCCAATACTTTCTCATCGCTGCTAAATTCAACAGCAAATAATGAGATTAGGCTATCTAGTTGAAAAATTACTTGTTTAATTCAAATGCCTCTTAATGCTTGGTGAAGTTAATTTGTAGTGCTTAATATTATAAGTATGTTTTGACTATTTGTTAATTGATAATATAATATCATAATCCAGTTCCAAAATATACTAAGTGTTGATGAATTGAAATCAAAGTATAGAAAATTAGCGAGACGGTTACTGTTAGATTATTATCATGAAGATATTTAAATTATCCTCGAATCTACATCACAATCAAAAACGATAGTCCACTAACTGGGCACTGTATCTTTCTGCCGAGGATAAACAAGGTGGCATGCTACGTGTAGCGATTTGCATCCACAAACACTTTTGGTCTGTTTTATTACACAAAATTGAAATGATACATACACAAACACATGGCAAAACAATTAAGCTATACTAAGAATAATAATAATATTATTATAGAGTTTCGTAAGCTTCTTGACAGTGTCATTTTCATGGCATCTGAGGGGACCAAAAAGACATACATTCTTTGTCCCACCGAATATAAATGGCTAAGATTTTCCTGAGAAACAAACGATCTGCATAATTTTCTGACGAAGAAAGTTAAAAGGAAGAGAATCTGCAGTTGGAAGATCTCTCAATTCACGAATCTCTAATGTTGCAGCCTTGCTTTTCACACTAAAATTAGAGTTCCTCTGTGTTTGTCATCAATTAATCATCACTTCTAATCAATTATTAGTTTATACTATATACATATTTATGACAGCAGCATAAAAATTTAAGAAATATATACCACTAAATTATATAATCTATTAGCATATATGGCAGCATCTGCATATATGATGCAGATCAGTGCTCTGGACATTATTAATAAATATATACCAAAAAAATTAAAAATTTATATTATTATTGAATGGAATATGGAGATATTTTCAACTGAACAAACAACGTCCTGATAGTGCATTTTTTTTATAATAAAGATGATTTTTTAGTAGCTGATATGGTAAAAGACTTTCAAAGATTATTGGCTTGGTTTTACTTTCTTCCTTTAGTCCTTGTTGGAATTCAAGGAAGAGAAAAAAGGAAAGGAAACTAAAAGTAAATGAAAAGGGAATTCTTTGAATTAAAGAAAAGTAAGTAAAAAATAAATAAAAAATCTAATAAATTTTTGCCTGATATTTCAACATAATTTTTTTTATCAATTAAGATGATTCTGAAACAGTCCATTATATTAAAAAATATTTTGGAATATAGCATTTATCATTAGGGACGAATAAATTGTTGGAGATAATGTCATTACTATATTTTTCCAGTATTTTATTTGTAGCAATAGGGCAACATGTTTAGTTTTATTTATAAAAAAGGAATTATCCTCCAATCACCTCAGATAGGATAAAAGCATTATCATAGTAATTTAAAAAAAAATTAATGTAATTATCCACTTAAGACTTAAACCTAGAGATGATAAGCATAAATATATTTGTTTAGGATTTCAATTGTTGAGTTTGTGGTGAGTTTTGAATGTTGATTGTATGGTTGTTGGTGAGATTGGATGTTTTGAAGTGTAGTTTTCATGAGTTTGTTTATCCTTTTATATGAATGTTAGTGTTCTTTCTTGCAAAAAGAAAAACTCTGCATCCACTCCTAAAGGTAAAAAATCACAGAGTGCTTCCTACCCTAAATATTCTCTAACTTTTCAACTTAATCATATACCACCTACCTACTTCTGCACTTTCTTCTTTACTGTTATCCAACCTTCTATTGTAAATATTTGGTGAATGATACAAAATTTATAATCTAATGAAATATAAAAAATACAATAAATATAATATTTAAGTCAAACAATAAAAGAAAAAAAAGGAAAAAAAAAAGAAAAAGAGAGAGATTGTTTTACAAGTTCCCCCTCCTCTGCAGTTGCATTCGTAAGTTACTTTTGATATAAAGATGTGATAATATTTGACTTTCAACTTCTTGATGGCCCATGGACCATCTCTTATCAGTGGCTAGTGCGCATCAATTGTATTCTTAAGTCCTTTCTTCTATATGCCTTTTTTTTCCCAAATGCACTTTCTGCTTTTTTTAATCAATTCCATCCCTTTTCCTAAGTTTTTCTTTCTTTCTCTATGCTCACTTTTTATTCTTCATATCAAACTTGTTTCAGTCCTCTATATTTTTAGGCTATTCTCTTTTATATTAAATTAAAAAATTCTCCATGTTTACAAGGGTTAATAGGAGATCAGATACTCATGGCTGTTCATCTTCAAAAAGGAAATCCAAAGTCAGAGTTCCAATTCTAACCCACTTGTCAATTCTCATATAAGGCAAAATTCTTCCTTCCCAACTCTAATATTCGACCAAACTTTTCTAAAAGCCATAATCATAACGCATTTTACCCTTTACTCTCATCCTACTTTCTTGCTTCCTCATTGTTAATGCAAATCACTTGAACCTATTTATAAACCACCACTCAACAAGTGCTTTTTTTTTGTTTTTTCAAATTTTACTTCAATGCCCCCATATATTAAAGCTATCTTTCCCAATTATGCCTTCAAAAAGTGGACAAAAAATCCGGTATAAGATTTTGTTTATTTATGCATAATCCAGGACAAGATTTTATGTATTTTATGATATTTATACAAACCATTTTTTCTATGGCCACTTTAATTGTTGCAGAAAAAAGTCATTAAACAGTCCACTAAACAGAAACTCCATTTTTTTATTATGTATAATGCATTATTTTGACCTTTTTATTTTAAAGGAAAATTTGATCATAATGATTAAGTGATCAACAAATTTCTTTTGGTGTCCATATCAGTTGCGTGGAGCGAATATTTTTCTGCTGAAAAATGAGTAGCTGCATTCGAAAAGAATAATACGTCAGTGAATGATATGCAGACTTAATAGAATCAAATGATATAAATAATTGACAATACACGCTTTAAAAAGTAATGAAAGTTGTACAGTGATTCTACTATTTAGTTTCATTATTTCTGTATAATGAATAAAAACATCGCATGTGTATGTGTGTGAGAGAGAAGCTAGAGATTATGATTTTAAATCGACAGAAAATTAAAAGTTTACAGTACTATGTAAGACTACTTTTCTACCTGTCTAATTTTTTCTGTTAGTTTTAATGTGAGTTGCATACATAAAGTTTTCACACCTTATGCAAACTCTGGGTTATGAAAAAGGGTTTTTGGTTGGAGGAAATATATTATAATTAATTATGAAGCAACGAGAAAGACCGAGTTTGACGTTTCGGCAGCACTAAGGATTTTGTATATTTTTTGAACGTGATGTGCTATAGGTTTACCTTTTCGTGGCAATACATTCACCAGAAAGTGGGGTAGGCCACAGATGCCACTGCCTTTTGTGATGTGCTTGCGACTGTTAGTGCTTCAATTCAACAATCCTAACTAAACACAAAACATTAGTTTAAGTGTTTCTTCTGTTCATTAGACTTCTTAACATACCAACTCTTTTCTATTCTTCATTTATATATATCTGAGTGGAAAGAAATATGGTATGGATTTCTCTTTCAAAAGGGGTGTTTGATTGCTTAAACAACCCTTAAGTTGAAGTAATATGCAATATATATAGTCAATATTCTAAAACACTCATGCGTGTCCCTTCACAGAGAAAGAGAGAGAAATTAAACTGATATCTAATCGTCATATAGAGAATCGGAAATCTTATCAGTGGAACCAATTGGTACCTAGAAAACATTAATGTTACAAAAAGTGAAGATTGGTCTATTCTAAGGCCAACAACCATAGAAAATGAAATCAAAATGCTTATGCTAAATGAATCAGTGGTGATTGTAATGGTGAGGGTGAAGTTAAAGTGACCACGAATATATTCAAAATCACTCTCAGTTGCAGGATTGAATAATCTCACTCACTCACTCACTAACTCAAGCACCATTACAGAACATGCTTGTCGCATAAAGGGCGAGTGAGATAGGACTGCACTCTTTCTCTTTCAAAATTTTCATTTGCTTTTGCTGAAAACATGTCCTGATATGCTTCAACCATATCTTGAAATGAGATGATTAGTTTCTTGGGATTAACAGTGATTCATAATGAAGAGGGGGTTGATGCCTGCCAAGGCATGCAAGTCCAATTTTTGTGTTTAATTTTTTTTGCCAAAAGTGGATCCCCTACTGGTGACATGACCCTGAGGTGAGCACCAAAAGAAGGAGAACAAGGTGAAGAGAGGAAGACATGACACCAATACTAATAATTTGATAAGGGCACCAGACAAGGGTACCCCCACTTGAGCAGAACAATCAGCACCACCTTACATTATTAAGCCTTACACAAGGGGGCCTCCAAAACTCTTCCTTGCATAATAATACTTGTGCACAACCTACTTAATTACCAGTATCTTCTATGCTCCTTTTGTTTATGTAGGATCCAAGTGTTTATAGTGCTTTTTGTCCCCACACTCATCACCACTTCATAATATAATCACTAAAGTTGAACAACATCAATTATTTTTTATTTTTTAGTACAAGAGAAAGAAAGAGAGAGAGTGTGGTTGCGTCCCCTCTCTTTGTGAGGATTCCTATTCTTTGGTATGCGTGGGATCATGTCCCAGCAGAGGGATGTGATCCATGAACTGTGGAAAAAGTTTTTCTTTATCAAGTAAAGAAAAATATGAAAAGGGCATATAAAAGGAGAACCAAGATCTGTCAATAAAAATTATATTAAATTAAAACCCCTCTTGCTTTTTCCCTTCATGTCTTAAATAATTTTCACAACACTCACTACCTTTCCTTTGTGTTATTTGGTCAAAAGTTTATTCGTTTTTCCTTTATTATATTAATTGCACTTGTTCCTCTTCTTTTTTTCTGTATCAGGCCAAATATCTTTAATGGAAGATATGTAATTCAATTTTGCTTCCCATCAGAATCATTAAAACTCATAATATTTAATACTTATGTATTCAAGGTTTAAACTTCAAATTAGTGGTTGAATTAGAATAACTCAATTTCAATTGTTTCACACCCTTCATAATTGAATTTGTTCTCTATCTATATTTAATAATTAATTTTGTAATAAAAATCTGGTTTTAAATATAAATAAGGATCTATGAAGCACCACAAATGAGACTCTTTTTAATGAGTAATCTGGATTTCATCATCCTCTGATTATTTTTTCACTACACTTATATTTGCACACACAAAAAAAGGAGAGAATTTATTCTTTGTCTAATTGCAACGCTAAACTTTTTTTTTATTTTATTTTTCCACAAACAGATTGCTAGAGATAAGGAGAATGTAAAATGATTGTTTTAAAATTTATTATTCTTGTTTGTGATTTGCATCCAAAATTTGGAGAAAAGACAAACACAGTGGTTGAAAAATAGCCTAGCAACCATTATTGTGAGTGACCCACACACAAGATTAATCTAATTCTTATAGTTTCTTTGTTTATGAAGTTTAATTTTAATTTTTAGTTCAACTGAAGGAGATAATTAGAAAAAAAATTTAGGGTTTCTATTGTTCATATCTTTTTTGTTTGCATCTTCTTCTTTCATCTAACTTTTAAAAAACATTTGTGCAACCCATTTTATAACTTGTTTTAAAAAACTTAAAAATGAATACATAATCATATGCACATGTTTATATGCACATGTTTGTATTGAAAATTCTGAAAGTTTTGAAATTAAAAAAAAAGGAAAAAATAAAAACTGTGCCTATGCTCCCCACACCTATCACAACTTGTGGGTTGTATGAGATAAGTTGATGTGTTATTATCTCAATTTGAGGTATTCCGATTAAATGATTTAGAAAGTCTTTTAGAAGAAAAATACATAAAATTTAAAACTAATTTATATATAAGTTGAAAATAAAATATAAAGAAATTATTTACGAAATAAATTTCATTAATTAATTTATCTATAATTTAGTGTATAAAAAAATCAATTTTCTCTCTCTAAAGTATGTGGGTAGAAGCTCAATAGGTTAGAATGATTAATTAGGTTGAATTTATTTTTTCATTTCTAGAAATTAGAGAAATGTAACTGCACATATTATTCCAATTTGTTCTAGATAAACTTGCCTTCAAACGAATAATTTTAAGAGAAAAAAAAACCTAATTCAAAATAAACTATTCTTATAACTTTAAAGTAATGCAAACTAAATTCTTTGGAACCAATTATAAATAAGTTTGTAGGATCCTTTTTTATCACTTAAAAATATAGGATAATTTTTTCAAAAAAAAAAAAATCACAAGATTTGAATTGAATTTGAATCAAAGTTACAAGGAATATATAAATGTGAATATAGGTCTAAATTAACATGTACTTTTTATTGGTATATAATAATAAATAATCACATGATTGAGAATTATTTATTATATTTTGCCACAACTATTTTAAAATCACATTTAGGACTATTTTTATGAAAGTGTAAAAATCTTCATAACAAAACTGAATTAAAATTAGGCTCTGTTTTAAAAGTAATATCATATCAATTCAACCAAAATTTTGATTTACATAATTAAAAATCTCAAATCATCAAATGATTTGAGTTCATGTCTAGGACCATTTTGCTTGAAAATCAAATCTCAACCAACAAGAATATCTTGAGCTTTTTTAAAAATATTTTCAGAAATAATGATAAATAATGAAATGAAATCCAATATGTACTTGTACTTTGTTATTTAAATCACAGGTCATACTCATATATATACCTACTGTATGCAAGAAGCAAAATTAATGTTTATCATTTTATGTGTATATATATATATATATATATAAATAAATAAATAAATATGTAACATGTAGTTTTTTGCAATGTTGTGGATCTAAGATGCCTTAACTACATAAATGATTTGAGGGACAGAGAAAAGGTTAAACACTGAAATGGGGTCATAAGGTGGCCTACTTGCTTAGTGCTGCTGCTTCCTCTTCCTCTTCCTATGTCTTACCATAAATAGGAACTTTCCCTTTGTTCTCAAATATCTTTCAGACACTCTTCCCTTTTTTTCTTTTTTTTTTTCAGTTCAATCAAATTTTCAAATAGTTTTTTTAATTCATTTTTGGGTTTTTTTTTCTATAAATTAAGTTTCTTCCATAATTCCAATTTCATTATTCTTTTTCCTTATGATTCTAAAGAGAAAGCTTTGCATCTGTGCTTCTGCAACACTACTGTAGTCACTACTATCATCAACACTTGTTTGACCTTTTCATGGTAGCAGTATATAATTACATATGCAATTGTCTCTCTTCCTTGTTTTTCTTCTCTTATCGTTTTCGATGCAGAAATTAAGTTTTTATCAATTTTTACATAGTCATAAGATAATTGATATAATGAACAAAAATAAAAAGTAAAAAACTATTATATATAAATACTTTTTCTTTTCTATTTACTTGAAACTTATTTTATGAAAAAAGGAAAAAAAAATGATAAATGATATCGAAATTTATAAAATAATCCTCAATAAAAGCTAATAATAATAGATGACGTTTTTAATTGATTCGATATGAAAACTGCTATTCAGTACATTAAATTGTTGCCAAGTAGTTGTTGTGACTTGTGACAGAGGTTTTCTTTACTGAATAGTACCAATAATTCATTCTTCATTTTTCTGAAATTTTCTTCGTGTCATTCAACCATGTTCTTTCAAATTTTCTAACTAAAATAAAAAAAATCAATTGTTTTTTTCAAATTTCAAATTACTGTCAAATATTTTTTTCCTCTTATCTCATACTAACTACGATTTGTGCAGTCTTTATCCTTCTACAAATTCCCCTCAGTGTGATGAATTGGCCCAAGCCCAGTTATGATATTGAAAGACATAGACCATTACTATTGACATCCCAAATTTGCTATTAAAACTCTTCATCTTTTAATAAATGTGTTTTTTAGGTGCCCAACATTTAATACTTCTACAAAGTAACAACATTTAATACTTCTACAAAGTAATGATTTTTTTTTCTTTTATATGTCTCTAAATTTTTATCTATATATCATCAAAGACATAGTTTTACTTTTTGTTGAATTCCTTTTTTTTTTTTTTTTTAAATACACAGCATAAAGACATTTTTAATGGAAATGTAGACAATCTTGTTTAAACATTATATGAAAATAGTTTTCATTGTGTATCTTGACAATATATTTTAGTACAATAAATGATATTTTCTTTTGGCGTGTAGTCTATGATAAAAACAACCTTTCATTCTGATGGAGTAAAATATTAGAGATGTTTTCATTAAAATAAGTGTATTAAGAAATAGAATTGAAGTCTCTGCTGTTAATATTAAAAAATAAATTTTAAATTTAATCAAATTTTATAAAATCAATTTATTAGATGAGATTTACGTCTATATTATGAAATATTTTTATTTATGAAATATTTTTATTTATAATTTATTTGATATAGAAAAAGGTTATAATTTAGCAATTTGGGGAATGAGACTGCTAATGACTAAAAACTTATTCCGGAAGTAGGAGACAAGAAGGTGACTGGGCCAGGGACACGTAGGACCAAGGGTATCCATTAATGTTGATTGTTAAGGTTTTCACTGGGCTACCTCATAGCACTTTTGCCTCCTGCACCCTCATCATTACTAACTGCACTACCATAATTTTTGAAAGTGACATTCTACTCTTCATGGTTTATTGCAATGGTGCCTTGTCCTTGTGTCAATTTTCTTGCTTTTAGGTGTTTTTTTTTACTCCTTTGCAATTTGTATGCTATTGCTATAAATTTAAGGTTCATAGTAGTTTTGGTGGTGATTTAAGTTGATTTAAGACTCCCATTGACAAAGGTGGAGCAAAATAGAGGTTGGGAAGAATTAGATTGAAGAATAAATTATTGTTGAGATATTTTTGAAGAAGTCTTATGTTACCGTTATATTGTGCTAGATATTAGGCATCAGTTACGCTGCTGTTCTAGTTTTTAGGAAATAAAAATCTGTTTTCCTATTTTTCTGGTTGTTTCTATTTATTTGACTATCCTATTGATGTACTGCCTATATAAAGGCTATTGCTTAATGAATAAATAAGAAAGAGTTCACAGTTGTGCGAAATTGTTCACAGTGATATCAGAGCTACTAGGTTACATATAATAGTAGCAGCTAATAGTCAATGGCGTCCTCAGAAAACAGAATTTGAAGCTTTAAAATTGAAAGATCTTAAGGCTAAAAATTATCTGTTTCAAGCAATCAATCGTTACATTTTGGAGACTATTCTTTGCAAAGAAACCTCCAAGCAAATTTGGGACTCTATAAAGAAGAAGTATCAAGGCAATGCGAGGGCAAAAAGGGTACAACTCCAAGGACTCCGAACTAAATTTGAGAATTTGCGTATGAAGTCAGGAGAAGTAGTTGCAGATTTTTTTTCAAGAACTATGGCAATTGCAAACAAGATGAGGATCCATGGAGAGAAAATGCAGGATGTCACAATTGTTGAGAAAATTCTTCGATCAATGACACCAAAATTTAATTTTGTTGTCTGCTCTATCGAAGAATCGAAGGATATTGATGAACTCTCCATTGATGAATTACAAAGTTCTTTGTTAGTTCATGAGCAGAAAATTATCCAGCAGGATCAAGAAGAGCACGCGCTGAAAGCAACCACAGATAATCCTTCTAAAACAAGTGGAGGTCGAGGTAGAGGCCGAGGTCGGAGTAGGGGGAGAGGAAGCTATAGTCGAGGTAATCAACAGTACCATCAACAAAATGATAATCAGTTTCAAGGAAGAAGAAGGGGACGTGGAGGACATGACTCAACAACTCATAGACCAAAGTCAGTAGACAAATCAAATATTGAGTGTTATCGCTGCCATAGGTATGGTCATTACCAATAAGACTGTCGAACAAATTTAAATAGACAGAGTGTAGAAGTATCTAACTTTGCAGAGAAGGAAGAAGAAGTTTCTCTCTTGATGGTGTGTTATGCAAGTGAAGAAACTCAACAAAATATGTGGTATTTGGACATCGGGTGTAGCAACCACATGTGCGGAGACAAGAAGGCATTTTTTGAATTGGATGAAAGCTTCCGCAATACAGTCAAGTTCGGTGATAACTCTGTTGTATTTGTCATGGGAAAAGGCAATGTCACTTTACATGCCAAAGATAACTCTTTTCACACAATTTCTAATGTATTTTATGCTCCAGATTTAAAGACCAATTTACTTAGTATTGGTCAGCTACAGGAAAAGGGTTATGAGATATCCATTAAAAATGGATTATGTCGAATTGAAGATTCAAAGCTGGGTTTGATTGCTCAAGTTGGCATGACAGCAAATCGTATGTTTCCACTTCAGGTGCAGAGTTCGAGTTCTTCCTGCTTCTTGGCCAACGTAATAGATACATCATGGTTATGGCATTTTCGTTATGGCCACTTAAGTTTTGGTGGCTTAAGCACTTTACAACGGAAGAATATGGTCAGTGGTCTCCCTCAAATTGAAACTCCTTCTCAAGTATGTGAGGAATTTGCAGTTAGCAAGCAACAACGTAATCAATTTCCTAAGGGAAAATTATGGAGAGCCAAAAAAGTGTTGGAGCTGGTGCATTCTGATCTTTGCGGCCCAATTAACCCATCTTCAAATGGAGGTAAAAGATACATAATTACCTTTATTGATGATTTTAGTCGGAAGACATGGGTCTATTTTTTGCAGACTAAATCTGATGCTTTTGAAGCTTTCAAAAGCTTTAAAATTATGGTTGAGAAAGAAGCAGGAAGCCAAATCAAAGTACTTCGTACAGATCGAGGCGGGGAATACAATTCACAAGAATTTGCAAATTTTTGTAAAAACAATGGCATTAGAAAGCAACTGACAGCAGCATATACGCCCCAACAAAACGGTGTCTGTGAGCGCAAAATTCGTACTATAATGAATATGGTGCGCAGTCTCTTGACAAGAAGCAGTGTTCCAAAAGCTTTCTGGCCTGAAGCTGTTAACTGGAGCATTCATATTTTGAATCGAAGTCCTACATTCTCTGTTCAAAATATGACATCGGAGGAAGCTTGGAGCAGTCGAAAGCCTAATGTTGATCATTTCAGAATTTTCGGGTGTATTTGTTATGCCCGTATTCCAGAACAGACAAGAGCGAAACTTGATGACAAAGGTGAGAAATGTATTTTCCTTGGTGTTAGCGATTGTTCCAAAGCTTACAAACTATATAATCCTATCACCAAGAAAATTGTCATTAATCGAGACGTAGTATTTGACGAAGAAAATTTCTGGACATGGAGTGAATCTGGTTCTCAACGAAAAATTCCAGCAAACTTTGATGGACAAGATGAAGTTGAAAATCAACATAATACAGTGGTGCTGCAGCAACCAATCACTACTCAAGATGAACAAGTAGTGACTCAAGTCTCACCAGCAGTTGCAAGAGAACCAAGCAGCAGAAAAAGACCAATATGGATGGATGACTATGAAGTAACGGGAATTGGTCAATCTGTGGATGCAACTGTTCATTTTGCTCTTTTTGCAGATTGTGATCCTATAAACTTTGAAGAAGCAGTAAAGCACTCAAAATGGAGAAAAGCTATGGATGAAGAACTTGCAGCTATTGAAAGAAATAACACATGGAAGTTGACTGAGCTTCCAAAAGGGCAGAAAACAATCGATGTGAAGTGGATTTTCAAGACCAAGTTGAAAGAAAATGGTGAGGTGGACAAGTATAAAGCTCGCTTAGTGGCAAAAGGTTACGAGCAAGAATGCACAAAATTCATGGCCCATTTTCCAGTTGGATGTCAAGTCGGCTTTCTTACATCGAGACTTGAAAGAACAGGTATTTGTCAAACAACCTCCTGGTTATGTTAAAGTTGGAGATGAATTCAAAGTGTATTAGTTGAAAAAAGCTTTATACGGAATTAAACAAGCCCCACGAGCTTGGTATAGTTGCATTGAAGCCTATTTTTTGAAGGAAGGTTTTTCTAAATGCCCATATGAGCATACTCTGTTTGTTAAAGTTGAAGGAGAAAAAATGCTTGTTGTGTCCTTATATGTAGATGACTTGATTTATACCGGAAATGATGCTGATATGTTTGAAAAATTTAAACAATCCATGATGCTTGAATTTGATATGTCTGATCTTGGAATGCTGCACTATTTTCTTGGCATTGAAGTAGTGCAATCTGCTGTTGGTATTTTTATTACTCAAAGAAAGTATGCTCGAGAAATTCTTGACAGGTTCGGAATGAAGAACTGTAATCCTGTCGAAACTCCAACTGAAATTGGTCTTCAACTTGTGAAATATCCAGAAGAAGGGTGGCAAGTGGACAGCAAAATGTTCAAACAAATCGTGGGAAGTCTAATATATTTGACTACTACTAGACCTGACATAATGTATTCTGTCAGCCTTGTTAGTAGGTATATGGAGTGTCCAAAGGAGATTCATTTTGCAGCTGCCAAACGAATTCTCTGTTATGTGCAGGGAACAATTGATTGCGGAGTATTTTACAAGAGAGGAGACAAATCAGATTTTTGTGATTTTACTGATAGTGATTATGCCCGAGACAAAGATGACAGAAAAAGTACTTCGGGCTATGTGTTCATGTTGGATTCGGGAGTTGTTGCTTGGTCTTCTAAAAAGCAATCTATTGTCACTTTATCAACCACTGAGGCAGAATTTGTAGCTGCTACAGCTTGTGCCTGTCAAGCTATAACGTTCAGAAGGATACTTGAGGAGCTGCAGTTCAAGCAGAGAGGACCAACTGCAATTTATTGTGACAACACATCAATGATCAAACTCTCCAAAAATCCCGTGTTTCATGGCAGGAGCAAACACATAGATGTCAGATTTTATTTCTTAAGGGATCTCACAAAAGATGAAGTCATTGAAGTTCTCTGCTGCAAGAGTGAAGATCAAGTTGCTGACATTTTAACCAAGCCATTGAAGTTGTCTGCATTTCAGAAGTTAAGGAATTTGTTAGGAGTTTGCTGTTTGAATGATAGTTAAACTGATAGTTTTTGAAAACTTTCAGTTTAAGGGAGGATCTGTTGAGATATTTTTGAAGAAGTCTTATATTGTGCTAGATATTAAACATCAATTATGCTGCTGTTATAGTATTTAGGAAATAAAAATTTGTTTTCCTATTTTTCTGGTTGTTTCTATTTATTTGACTATCCTATTAATGTACTGTCTATATAAAGGCTATTGCTTAATGAATAAATAAGAAAGAGTTCACAGTTGTGTGAAATTATTCACAATTATAACTTAAGAGCAATTAGTAATCATGGGGCGAAGGAAGTAAAACCTATCTCTGAACCAATGTTTGAGCCCAAATATTATTTCACAACAAAAGCGCACACAAAAAAAACATACAACTTGAATAAATAAAAACAAGTTTATTTCAGAATTCAAGTCCAAAAATGAAAAATAACCATCGAACTTTAAGAAAATTTTGAAAGTATCATAGTACTCTACTTAACATGTAAATTGGTTTTTCACTGCATTTTATGGGTCCTGATATTTGACCCTTCTTAAAAATTTTGTTGTGATGGTAATCTAAATTAACAGAGTGATTTGAAGGGTGAAAAAAAAAGAGAAGAGTGAAAATTTCTTTATATTTTCATGATAAAATACGATACCCTAAAATAAATCTTAGAATAAGCCCTTAAGTAACTTACCTAATATAGTTTTATGAGAAAAAATTGTTACCATCTATTAGGCAACTGATATATCTGTTTTTATATCAGTTACATTTTTTTGTTTTGTTTTAGGTGCTTTTATATTATTCTCTTCGTAAGCATGCTTAAATACAATTCAGTTTCATCTCTTTCTTTCCTATGTTTTTCCAACATATGAATTTGTTAATATAAATTATTCCACATAATTTTGTATATAATCTAAAGTTTAAACCATATTGTCTCCACGAGGATGCCTTTTGTTTATGAGAACTTTTTCATTGGTCTTTCCTTAAATATACTTCTTATTAAGAGAATAGAAAACTTACAATTTATTCGTTGTCCACTCTTATAATATTCTGAAAGTGTGCATCAAAATGCGGAAATCAAAGTGTTCTCCAATATAAAATCATGATTGGTTATGAAATTTAGAATTAGAATTATGACCTTTGCAATGATTAACGTGAGACTTATATGGATCCTATATATTGTTAATTATTTTTCCTTCTGTTGTCTAGGAAAAGGAGATAAAATAAAATTCTTATACAATTTGGACCATTTCTTCCCTATAGCATGAGTGATTTCAAGTTCATCATTACAATCCGAACTTTTTTTAAAATGATAATATGACGTTCAAAATGTTCCAGCAAAAGTTTAATTTACAGTGAAAGTGTGTTTACAAGTTACTTCATAAACTCTCTGCATGCACTCTTCAAGATTGCTTTGAGAGCGATGAATTTCAACTTAATGATTCTGTACATTGACAAAAGCAGAAGGATGCACTAAAGATTTTATTAATGGAAGCTTTAATTTTGGATGCCAAACTTTTAACTTATATAGTGAACATACTTTAAATTCTTACATTTAGTTCTTGGTATTTGTTTGTCATCAACTGTATTTTAAGGCCTCCAACAATTTGGGATGTGTTTGAATAAAGTTAGTTCAACATAACTGATGTTAATATTAATGAAAATATAGTTGTTTTTAATTTTGTACATTTTATTATTGTAAATGATTGGATGAATAATTATCCAATTTTTTTTTATTGTGTTCTTCTTTTTATTTCTTCTCTTAATATATGGGTTTCTATAATATGTATCTATAAAGATTTTATAAAACTTAAATAAATATTTGATATTTGGGTATAATAAATGTTATAACAACCGTGTACATTTATTTTGATTGTTGTATATTTATATAATTTATATAATGTTAATAAACATTTTTTACTATTGGAAGAAGATTAAGGTATATATCATGATTAAAGATGTATTATTTAATTTTCTGTATAATTTATCTTAAATTAATCATTTATTTAATATATTCTTGTAATGGTTAATAATTTTCTGATGATACGAATTGCTCTGCCTCTTGAAAGTATTATATTTCTATTTCTAAGAGTACAAATTTGAAATGTGTTTTTCCATTTAATAATTTTTAAATTATGATCCAAACACACTTGATGAGTGGCTACAAGACAATTTAAGCTGCTAACAGTACTGTTAAAAATGAACCATAAATTAATGAATGATTAGCAACCTAAGATGATGTGGAGTTTTTTCTTTTCAAAAGGAAGCCACTATTTCCAGCTTCGCCTGTCTCTTTAGTTCTATCCAAAATCCCTTAATACCTTGATAAAAAAAAAGGTGCTAGGATTTCAAGAATCCCTTTGTTTTCTCTAGGTAACTTACTCTTGTTCTTTTCTCTTTTTATTGTTTAAATATCATTGATTATGTATATAGCTTTTATTTATACTTGGACAATAATTCATTTGCGGTGTCAGAACGTCTCTTTTTGACTTCAAAGGCTGCTTTCAATTGTTAATTATTCTACACGTAAGGCTGGTAGTGATTTATGATACCAAAGACATTGATTTAATTTAGTACTTTAGATTCAAACCCTAGTAGAACCCTTGAAAATGACACATGAAAATGGGTCATATAAAGAAAACCATGAAACTCGCGTGGTCTCTGCATCGATTGCAGACATGATTTGCCCACAAGACTAAACAAATGCACATTTACATAATAACTATATAACATATATTCATTACATTCAAGTTCTGAATGCAAAGTTTGTGAAGGTTGTTTGCATTGCAGTAGTATTTAACAATTTATTTAGCAGCATCTAACTTGTAAAGAACTTATACTTCATTTTTGTATTCTCATTGCACTAAACTTTTGCAGCAGCTATGATTATACTCGCACCATCATGTCTTGTAGCCTTCTCCTTGCTGTTTTCTTACCCCTTGTCCCATTACTTTAAACTTAAAAAGTGGCACACACACATGCACCTCAGAATCTCTTTCTCACACTTTTCATACAAAACTTTTCAAAGGCTACATGTTTTTTCAACCTTATTTGGATTAATCTCTCTGTTCATTTGTGTTGTCTGTGCATATTAATATTTTAATGTTTCATGTTATGCGAAAAACTATATGAAAAGGTTGATTACCCCACATGTCTAGCCACTAAGTATGCAGTCTCTAGAGTGATTCGTTTATCTTCTTTATTATTACAAAGAAATTTGTCAAAGAAAAAGTAACTACGTGTAGTTGTCTGTTTCTGCATTTTGTATGTTCCAGTTTGAAAAACAAGGCACTAGCATTTAATTCCTACACACTTCAGCTGGAAAGTATTTTCTGCCGAAATTATTGGCTATGTTTCTGCCAGAACTAGATGAAACCTTTGAGTATAAATAGCAAAAATAACCAAGAACAGATAAAAATAAGGTTATTGGACTGATTAATCTGGACAAATTTGAACTTTCCTTCACCCAAAATGTATTCATGGATAGAGAAATCTTGATAGGTAAAGATGGATAAATTAAGATGTAAATAATAGTGACCTAAATACCTATCTAATGCCTTATTCTTCACTGTTCCTCCTATTTACAATGAAATGAATGTTAAAAATTTTACGATTAAAATAGGTGTTTCTACGCACATCACGTTTTAATTCTGTTACCAATACATAAGATCTTATTTTTAATTCCTTTCTTAGTTTATTCGTTGGAGGGATCATAATACGTGAGAGACTCATTCTTAAAAATTCACCCACAAAATAAAAAAAAATTATTGTGTTTTTCGCATATTCATTGGAGTATAATTTTCCGAATTGCAACTTGAAAGTTATTTACCGAGAGAGACAAATTTCCTTTATAGTAACGATTCCATTTTTGGATTTTTTATTTTATTTTATTATTTGTAATATTTGTTCTTTAGTTTGATTTTACTTCAGTTGTTATGCATTTTTTCTATTCACTTATTTGAAACTCTTTTGTACGGTTATTTTAGTTTAAACAAGTCATAATTTTTAGATTTTCTACATTAAAAATAATTTTATGTCGTGTCGTGTTATATACAAAACTTACCATATATTGTTTCCCAATTTGGAACATCTTTTTTAAATTATTCCTATACGTATAGAAAAAAATATTCAGTCACACGGCACATAAAATAAACCCTATTTACCAATATTTTTAAAGAGGATTCAGACTATCCCGTTGAATATAATAAAGTGAAAAATAAAAAATAAAACTTCTAATATGCGTAATGAAACACGTGCAATGATGATTCATTTTAAGCATTTATTTTGTTTTAAAAAATGAAAATAAGTAGGATAAGTGTTGTCTGTTTACACTATAATCAGCTTTAGCACTAAATTTTGAGCCTTAATTGTACTTATTTGACTCCTCCTCATCAAGATTCGGTCTTCAAACCCAAATTTTAAGTTGCCCACTGGGAAAGTACCCACCTCTCATTTTCTTGCTAGTTGTTTTTTATTATAATTAAAATGTGAAATAAACATGTAATAATAGATATTATTTGCTCAAAGGAGAAGGGCTAACAAAAGTATTTAATATGTTTTCTTTTTAATTAACATGGTGGTTCTATTTTCAGATTCTATTCATTATATTAATTATATTTCATCAATTTTTTTACTCGTATTAAAGACAATTTAGATGTCTTAATAACATCATGAGAATTTACCTATTAAATAGGTTTGATTATTAGTTGGATTTTACCTTAAAATCAATCCCAACATATCAATAGTACTGACGAATCATTCCTAAATCGATACAACCTGCTCATGATGTCACATTATTTAGTTTCATCTTTATGATATAAAAAATATTTAAATTGATTGAATAAAAATATATAAAAGTTATTTAATAAATAACTAAGCTTTTGATATATTTACCATTGGATTAAAACGAAAATGAAATACAAAATTTATATTTTTATTAAATATTAAAGTCATGAATAAATATAAATTTGTAGGTTATAAACGAAGATAATTATAGTAGAACTGGTATCTGTGGAGGGGTATGATACCTACCTATTTGCGACCAAACTACAAAGAATTGGTCGTTTGGTTTGACCGTCTCATTGTGAGTCTGTCTGGGTCACCCATTTGAATTTGAAAGATAAATTGCTATCGGTTTAGAAGATTCACTTTAATTCTAATTAAATTATCGATAGCTTAAAACAGGAGATTAATTAAATAATTGAGTTCAGGTCTGCTACACCTCAATAATCCAAATGACAACATAGATTTAAAAATAAAATAAAATAAAATAAAATACCCGCAGCCTTTTTTTACGTTTTATGATTACGGTCAAACTCTGATTATTAAACCCATCTCTTCCACGCTGCTTCTTCCCATCAGAGACACGTGGACCTCCTCCCACTAAATATTAATATTAAAGTTAACACCTTAAATTTACGACTTCAATAAATACTTTTAATCTTAATATGATGTAACACATTATTATTTTTTAAAAATTTTAAAATTTGAAATTTAAATAGAACCCTAACTCAAAAAGTATTAAAAATATGTGACATAATAACACCAGTTAAAAAAAAATAAAAATTGATGGTAACACCTTGCATTTCCCAAACTATAAAACTGACGACATGACGTTCCTTTCCTCGAAAGTCCTTTTGGTCCCTTCATTCACTGTTTGTCTCAATTTGGCTCAATCATAATCCGACAAACAATAAATTCAGTTTGGGGTCACCAACTTGATTCTTGAATCTATGGAGTACTTCCATTTAGCTTCAATGTAAAACTTCTTACCATTCCATATTGTAAATAAGTTTCTAATAGCATTTCGTTATTAAAATGTAATTGTATGATTCAATTTCACTTTAAATTCAATTTAAGACCATTTTACCTTTAGATTATAATATTTTAAAGATTCATTGATATATTTTACCTATTTCGAAATTAAGTAAAACCTTTTTTTTAATAAACGTATATCATCGGCGTAATTTTTTCTTCTTCTAAATTTTAATTTTTGTATGATATTTCGTTTTTACTTTTTAGTTCTTATATATATATATATATATTAAATTTAATGTAGTCACAAAAAATAGAGAGACAAAAAGATTAATAAAGCCTTAATTAATTATAAAGGCAAACAGGACTGAAGGGAAAAATGGAAAAGGAGTTGAGAGGTTGAACACGAAGAAAAGAAATGTCTTAGCAAAATTGGAGATTGAAGAGTCCACAACTACTCCCTCAAAGTTCAAACCATATACCTTCTTTCCTCGTCTCCTCCTCCCTATTCATTCTTCATGTAAACCAAACCAACTCTGCAAATGAAGCAGAAAAATCAACTTTGCATCATTTTCCATTCTTTTAAATGAAAACACTAACTTCCTCCTCTGTCACCCTCTGTCTTGTCGTCGCCGCCCTGCTTATACTTTCTCTACCACGCTCTTCCCATGGCCTCGGCTCCGGCTCCACCCTTGCCATCTCTGACGCCTCCTCCACCGTGTGCGCCGTCGTGGCACGCGAGTCCACGCGCCGCATTGAGTGTTACCGTCAGGGGCAGATTGCCTTCATCACTCCCAACGTTAGTTTTTCAACGATTTCGGGTGGGAGGAACTACTTCTGTGGTCTAAGGTCAAGTAACTCCGATTTACTATGTTGGAACACAAGCTCTTCCTTCGAAAGGAGAAGGCTTTACAACGATAGTTCTGTTCCATTGGAGAATCTAGCCGTTGGGGATACCCACGTTTGCGCCGCCGAGGTGGGCGATGGCGCGGTGAAGTGCTGGAGAACCGGTGACACGTTTCAGCTTCCTTCTGCGACTGATAAATTCGCTTCAATTTCATCTGGGACTGGCTTCTCTTGCGGAATTTTGAAGAATAGTTCTCGGGTTCGGTGCTGGGGAGACACCAGCGTTTCGGATTTATCGGAACGGATTGAGAGTGTATTTGGGAACATGTCCATGTTGAGTCTTGTCGCAGGTGGTTCACATGTTTGTGGATTGAACTCCACCGGGTTTTTGGTATGTGGAGGAAATAACGATTCTGGACAACGTGATTTTCCTCAAGGTGGGGCTTTTGAGTATTCTGGGTTGGCACTTGGAGCTGAACATGGTTGTGCTATAAGAAGATTGAATGGTTCGGTTGTGTGTTGGGGTGGCAATGGGAGTTTCTCGGTGAATAATGTTACTGAAGGAGTTTCCTTTGAGGTAATTGTTTCTGGGTCTAATTTTGTTTGTGGATTGACAACAAACAATTTGAAAGTGGTGTGTTGGGGTCCCGGCTGGTCAAATAGTTCGACGTTTGAGCTTCCTTTTTCAACTGTTCTTCCAGGGTCTTGTGTTCAATCTTCTTGTGGAGAGTGTGGTTCATATCTTGATTCTCAATCTCTATGCTCCGGCTCTGGTAACATTTGTAAACCAATGACCTGTAAGCCTCAAACAACAGCTCCGCCTCCGCCTCCGCCATCACTGTCACCGCCTCCACCAACAATGTCACCGCCGCCACCGCCACCGCCACCGCCACCACCACCACCTTCGTCATCACGATCAAAGACCTTGACAAACGGGTTATTGGCATTTGCTATTATCGGTTCTGTGGGAGCTTTTGCCGGAATATGCACTATAGTTTATTGCTTGTGGAGTGGAGTTTGTTTTGGGAAGAAAAAAGTCCACAATTCCGTGCAGCCTACAATCACAAGAGGTAGCAGTGGTTCAAATGGGGGAGGTGCTTCTAATAATAGCAATTCTTCATTATCGTCTATGATTATGCGTCAGACTTCAATAATAATGAGGCGTCAGAGGAGTGGAACCTCATCAACAAAGCACCCAGACCGGGCTGAGGAGTTCACCCTGGCCGAGCTTGTGGCAGCCACCAACAATTTCTTACTTGAAAACAAGATTGGAGCTGGAAGCTTTGGTGTTGTGTACAAAGGCAAACTCGCGGATGGACGCGAGGTGGCTATCAAGAGGGGTGAAACTGGTTCCAAGATGAAGAAGTTTCAAGAGAAGGAAAGTGCATTTGAGTCTGAATTGGCCTTCTTGTCTCGCCTACACCACAAGCACTTGGTTGGACTTGTTGGGTTCTGCGAAGAGAAAGATGAGAGGCTCTTGGTGTATGAGTACATGAAGAATGGGGCGCTGTATGATCATTTGCATGACAAGAACAACGTGGAGAAGGGTAGCAGTGTGTTGAATTATTGGAAAATGAGGATCAAAATTGCTTTGGATGCTGCTCGGGGAATAGAATATCTTCATAATTATGCAGTTCCATCAATTATTCACAGAGACATCAAGTCTTCTAACATTCTTATTGATGCTACTTGGACGGCAAGAGTATCAGATTTTGGATTGTCTTTGATGAGTCCAGAACCTGACCGTGATTACCGACCAATGAAGGCAGCAGGAACCGTTGGATACATTGATCCTGAGTACTACGGTTTAAATGTATTGACGGCAAAGAGTGATGTGTATGGGCTTGGAGTTGTACTACTCGAACTTTTAACAGGAAAGAGAGCTATATTCAAGTATGGCGAAGATGGAGGCACCCCACTAAGTGTGGTGGACTTTGCAGTGCCTCGTATTTTGGCTGGAGAAATGGTGAAAATTTTGGATCCAAGGGTTGGACCACCCGATGGGAATGAGGTGGAGGCTGTGGAATTAGTGGCCTATACAGCTATCCATTGTGTGAATTTGGAAGGGAAAGATAGACCAACCATGGCTGACATTGTGGTCAATTTGGAGAGGGCTTTGGCTATTTGTGAGAGTAGCAATGATAGCATTTCCAGTGGCTCTATCTCTGTTGTTTCCGAATGATAAAGTTCAGCCCCGGGAAAGGGGACAAAATATTGAAAATTTTGTGAATTCTTATTGATTCTTTCTCAATTTCATATCTTTATTGATTCTTTCTCAATTTCATATCTTTATTGATTCTTTCCAATATGGGTATTCCGTGCCTGTAAAGATTTAGAGTATATTATGCTCTAATTTGTAGATTGTAGAATCTCACAAACTTGCCTACTGCCTACCAGAAAAATTGACCAGTTAGAGTCTATCTGACAATTTAACTCAGTACGTAACTGTTTAAGGTAGTCTGGCGGGAAGTGTCTGATGCACTTTCTATGTGAAAACCTTTTGATGTTAACTAGGAGCGTCTGTAGTCTGATTGACCATCTACACTAGAACTAATTTAGTGTGATAAACCTGTATCATGCGTCATTATTCTGTTGGAATATAAATTGTGATGTGATCTGTGGAGTTAATTATGTTTATTCCTTATAGACCCTTTGTATAAAATACATATATTTAACTTCTGAGACTTTTTGTTAAAACCACTGTTCCGATACATTAGACGATCAATTATTATGGGTTATGGGTTACACGATCACCTTCTAGTATTACAGTGAGCGTCTAATACTTTGAACAAAGTTAGGCATTCACACTAGGAAGGTACTAAGAGTTTAGAATGTAAAATGTAAATCCATTTGTGGGAATATGGGGAACGTTGAAGAGTTGAAGCAGAAAAGTATGCAGTTGCGGTCTGATTTGAGAAGTTGAGGTTGCAGAGACATTATAAGCAATGGTCCCCAGCGTAAGCTTTGTCTCTCTCTTTGAAATGTGTTTGTTGACTTCCACGTTGACGCAATCCAATGGAACACCAACTTAAGCAGCCGCTTGATTAATGCATATTAATTGCCTTTTGATTACACGCCAATAATTCTGTAACATAATGACCCACCCACCACACCACCTTTCAATTCACTACTCTCTCTGCTTTTCTACTCTACACCACTTTTTACTTTCTTCAAACAAATATAATGTTCACATTCTATTTTTATGATAACACTTAATTCTTCAATATGTATTATATATTCTCATCTGTAATATATCGAGTTACAGTCCAATCAGAATTCACAAATATTATTAGGTGCATGCTACAGGTTAAATATTTTTATATTATTAAAATTATTATAAGTAAATATATAATTGAAGATATAACTCGTGTGTCTTTCTGTCTATGTCGGTGTGAATAGTTAAAATTATATTATTAATGAATTAATTTTAACTATAGATATTTTTTTTAAAAACGTTGAAATTTAATTTAGAGATGGATATAAAAGATGGTATACCGAAAGAGATTAAATGAAATATAAAAAGAGGATATTTATTAGAGGATTGAGATTTTTTTATTTATTATGAAAGTGTGTGAAATGTACCTCTACAAAAAATAATAAATGAAATATTTATAATTTTTAATAGGCAAAAGGAGAAGAACGTGACTCACATATGTAAATTGTGTGTTCCAATTTAAAATATAAGAATATATTTGTTGAGAAAATATTCATTATAAATTAATTTACGAGGGGTAGGGGATGTTGCCCCGCGACCAAGAGGCTTTTCTTTCCTGCCCCACCATTGCTAACTACACTTCCATACTACAAAAACACTAAAAAATACTTCTTTTTCTTGCTGCACCACACCAATATAGTTGCCGCCACACTAGAAACTAAAATATTATTATTATTATTTTATTTATATAACATCTTATAACGAATTTGATAAAAAATTATATTAAAAAAATATTAACTAATTTAAAGATAAAAGATTACTAACTATTACATTTACTAAGTTATATATTATACTATCAAAATATTGATATATAAAGTGGACTAATTTACTATATTCCATTGTAACCTTTTTAACGTTGTTAATATGTAACTAAACTATATATAATATTAATGGATTTCCTTCTTCTTTTTTTTTATCGCAATAATATGTTAGGTTTTGTTTGAAGTGACTTAGGAAGGGGTGGAGCATGAAGGAGGAAAGTGGTGGAGGGTTACCCTTCTCTTGCCTCGCACCTTCTCAACAAATTCACTGAATCTATTATCTAAATGTGACTGTTTTAGAAAAATAGGAGAAAAAACTGTGGTTGTTCACTTAGTTTAGTGTAGGATAGAAGTTTACACTCTCTTTGTTTCCATTGTTTTATTTTGTGGATGAAGAGGGATTTAAGAAAACTCACGTCAACCACAATCAAAGAATAAAAAGTCTTTGATTTTTTCGATTTTGAAGGATTCTAGACTGAATAATCTATTATGAAAATATACATAATAATTTACTATGCTTAAAAATAAACTGCATGAGTTAAACAACTAATCCATAATATAATAAATAAAATTATTAATATAAATAAATAATAATGATGATACAAATTTAGTTATAATATAATAAAAAATAAATTTATATAGTTACATTATTAATTATAAAAAAATAAATATGAAAGTAATAAGATTATTTAAATTTAATATAAAAATTATTTTGTGATTAAATTTTTATAATTATAAATATTTAAATATTATTTACTTTTATCTAATAATTTTTCATATATCAATACTATTACTATCATATCATTCGTATTTTTTTAACTGAAAATTTCACTATATAATTGTTATTATTTTCCATAATATTTTTTTTCTATTCATATTATTACACACACATTTTATGAATCAATTTATTTTATTTTATTAAAATTTATTATATTTCTAAATTTGTACACATATAATAATTATGAAAATTAAAATTTTAATCACATCTATCGTCTAACCCTCATACATTTTTTTCTCCATCCCTTATTTATTTTAATCTAAATAACCCGTTCTTTCTCTTCCCCTGAGATCCATTTTGTAATCCAAAGCAAACAAATAATGGGAATGGCTCTGAAGCACTTCCGTAGAAAAAAGATAATGTATTGCTTTTCTTCAGTACAAATGCAATGGCAGTGCTCTTTTTATAGTCAAATCATCCACCGCCTATTTTCAAAGTCGGTATTTTAAAGATAATTTTGTACCTATCTTGGACTTTTCAGTGATTTGTTTTCGGAGGAAATCATGCATACATCTGCACTATTGTTTCTTTTCCTAGTACTTAGTCTTCTAAAAGTTTGTAGCAACTGTATATATATATGTGTGTCCAAAGCGAGCATGCAGTAGATTCACAAAGCAAAACATTTGGATTCGCTACACACATAGTTTCACAGTTGAGGCAAGTGGGAAAAGAAAAACGCATTGAGATTGAACTTTCAAGCATATATGGCGAATTCAGGTGCATCCCTTGTCCATAGTTTTGCTTCGATTGTGGAATATGCTATTAGAAGTATTGGAGGAGATTTGGGGGCATTTCCTTTGCGTGATTTTTCTTTGGCAGTGGAGAATGCGTGGAGTAGTATTGGAGGAGATTTCGGAGCAGTACCTGTTCATGCTTTTGCTTCTACAGTGGAGAATATGATAAGAAGTATTGGAGGAGATTTGAGAGCATTACCCGTGCATGGTTTTGCTTCGGCAGTGGAGAATGCGATGAGAAGTATTGGAGGAGATTTGGGAGTATCACCCCTGAACGGTTTTGCTTCGAGAGTGGAGAATGCTATGAGTAGCATTGGTGGAGATTTGGGAATATCCCATTCCCCTCTGCATGGTTTTCAATTATTCACCTTAGTTGAGCTTGCAGCAGCCACAAACAATTTCTCAGTTGACAACAAGATTCGTGCTGGAAGCTCTAGTGCTGTGTACAGGGGCAAACTCGTTGATGGTAGTGAGGTTACAATAGAAAGAGTAGAAACGTGGAGGAGAAGAACGGTCGAAGAGGCCTTCTGGTGGAGGAGAACGTCTAGTTTGAACTTTTTGCCCGGTTTACGTCCCAAGAACTTGGTTGGGCTGGTTGGGTTGTGTGACGAGAAAAATGAAAGGGTGTTGGTGTATGAGTGCATGAAGAATGGGTCGTTGCATGATCATTTACATGAGAAGGGTAGCAATGTGTTGAATTCGTGGAAAATGAGGATAAAAATTGCTTTGGATGCTTCCCGAGGAATAGAATATCTGCATAAGCATGGAGTTCCATCTCCTGTTCATGGAGATATCAACCCTTCCAACATTCTTCTTGATGCTAGCTGGACGGCAAAGGTATCTAACATTGGGAAGGCAGCAGGAACGTTTGGATACATTGATCCTGAGTACTATGATCTAAATGTGTTGACAACAAAGAGTGATGTGTATGGATTTGGAGTTGTGCTGCTTGAACTTTTAACAGGAAAAGATGGACTCACCATATTATTACATGAACCCTTTGCAGAGGCTAGTATTTTGGGTGGAGATTTTGTGAAAATTTTGGATAAAAGGGTTGGAGAACCCCGTCTGAATGAAGCTAAGGCAGTGGAGCTAGTGGCCCATACTGCCATCAATTGTGTAAATGTGGAAGGAAACGTTCGACCAACTAGTGCTGAGGTTGTGGTCAATTTGGAGAGGGCTTTTGCTCATTTGCATTCCTAGCCATGTTAGTAACGTAGAAGTGTTACGACTTGAGAAGAAAGTATGAATAAAGTTAAATGTGTTTGAATTGTGAGATTGAATAAAATGATGGTATGTAATATTTTATCTTGCAGAAGGATATTATCGGTATCTTTGAAGTATGAATTGAATGTTTCACTGTATCGTTACTTAACGTGTCAATGACTGAGGTTGACTTTCTTTTTTTCCTTGCAGCTTCTCAACTAATACGCGTTAGATCCCTGCAACTGTGTATATACGTGTTCTTTAACATAGATTCACTCAGTTAGCTGATGCACATGAAATTTAGCAGAATTGAGATGGCTAATAGCGCAGTTGATGCAACGAGTTTTAGTTGGGTAGTTGACAGTGCCATAGCGAGTGAGAGTGCGTCAAATATGGGAGAATCTCGTGTCCACAGTTTTGCTTCAGTAGTGGACGGTGCCATAAGGAGCAGCTGTGCTTCTGAAGCGGATTTGGAAACATTCCCAACCCATTATTTTGCTTTTGCTTCTGCGTGGGACAGAAGAACTGTTGCTGCACGACTATCACAAGCAGCGTCGGACGGGAGAGGACATGTTACTGCACGATTATTCACCCTGGCTGAGCTTAAAGCAGCCACCAACAATTTCTCAGTTCACAACAAGATTTTTTGTGCTGGAAGCATTAGTGTTGTGCACAGAGGCAAGCTCTTTGATGGTCGTCAGGTGGCTATCAAAAGGGTTGAAACCAGTTCCAAGATGAAGGAGTTTCAAAAGGTATTTGGCTATTTATCAACCCTTTTGCCCCGTCTACACCATAAGCACTTGGTTGGGCTAGTAGGGTTCTGTAAAGAGAAAAGGTTGTTGGTCTATGAGTACATGAACAATCGGGCGTTATATGATCATTTGCATGACAAAAACAATGTGGACAAGGAGAGCAGTGCGTTGAATTCTTGGAGAATGAGGATCAAGATTGCTTTGGATGCTTCCCGGGGAATAGAACATCTTCATAAATTTGTAGGTCCATCTATTATTCACAGAGATATCAACTCTTCCAACATTCTTCTTGATGCAACTTGGACGGCAAGAGTATCTGGTTTTGAATCGTCGTGTTTCATGAGTCCAGAAGCTGAGCATGTTTTCTCCGATACACGTGGGTTGACAGAAAAGAGTGACGTGTACGGGCTTGGAGTTGTGCTGCTTGAACTTTTAACAGGAAAGAAGACCACGTCAAAGTATGGGATAAATAGAGAGACAAGTATGGTGAAGATCGCAGGGCGTGTTATTTTGGGATGGAAAATGGTGAAAATTTTGGATCCAAGGGTTGGAGCACCCCATGTTAATGAAGAAGCAGAGGCACTGGAAATAGTGGCCCATACAGCGGTCAGTTGTGTAAATTTGAAAAGGAAAGATAGGCCAACTATGAGTGAGGTAGTGGCCAATTTGGAGACAGCTTTAGCTCTTTGCGATTGTAGGCCATGATAACACAAAAATACACCATTTCCACTATTTTATGGCAATTTAATTTTACACAATGTACATATATACACATCCCATGCAGATCAAGCCTCAATACTAATATTTTTTACAATTTTTTTTCCGTGGAAAGTTGGGGTGCCGTCCTAGCATTTCACTAGTTATTAGTCTAAACTAGTGTGGTTTTAGGATTCAATCAAGAACCAATTAAGTAATTAACTGTTTGAGCAATGTTATGTGAAGTAAAAAAGTATGTATATTCCATTTTCTTTGAAAATACAGTGAAGTTGCGTTCTTATTCTTAGAAGTTGAACCTGAAGACACTTTCTCTCTTTAAGGTGCCGACTTCTACGTTGTCGTAGGGCACACGGTTGGCGCAAGCAAGGAATGACATCAAATTAATTGTTCTTGATTACCCGGTAGGGAGGGGTACAAGAAAGATACCTTGTGAGTTGTGTTGCGATATCATTTATTTATTTTTGAAATTAAAATAATTTGCTTCTCACATAGCAAAATGCTGTTTTCACACCGGTTTAGAAAATACCCCACAACACCGATGCGGTAAGATATGCTTTTGTGGCAAAGGGTAGGAATTTTAAAATTCCACAAAATTTGAAAAGGTAAAATTTAGAAAAAATAATATGATATGTTGAAGGGTTTTTTTGAGAAATTGGGGATTGGAAGCGCACAGAAAGAATTTGTGGGTCGGTGGTGGCGACGGTGCGGTAAGCGTCGATTTCAAATCCACCGGTTGGAAGGGAAGCGATCGATCATCGAAAATAGTAAGTTATTCTTTTTTTATATTTGTGTTGTATGTGGGAGGGAGTTAACAATATAAGGTGGGTGTGTTGAATTCTGTGGAGGGAGTAAGTTTAGATTGTGCGACATTGAACACCATATTTTGGTATTTTAATTTAATCTTTTGGTTGTATTGTTGCATGTTGCGGTAGGATGATTTTTGATAGTTTATGTTTAGGATTTAGGATATGGTTGGTAACTAAATCAGAATTTTTTTATTCAACAGAATGACTTCCTAGTCTCACAAAGTAACTATTGTAGAAATGGATGTGTTGTTTTCAATTCTATAGCATGAAGCTGATGTCGGTCCAAATCTAAAACACTAGTACTTGTGATGTTTGGATGATGTAGTTACTAATAGAGAAAATCCCCAATAGCTAGTGTTTATGATAAAAATCATATAGGCTCCAAATTTTCAATTAAGAAGATTAAGAAAATAAATGATGAAAGAGTTTTATTGAAGAGATTGTAAAGTCTTTTTATTTTTTTTAGTCTTCTAAAAATTATATAGATTAGTTAGAAAATATTGAGTCTTTATCTTTGATTAAAGTAGAGTATGTTGTGAAATATAAATAAAAATGTAGGTAAGAAAGACATGAAGATCCACATATTTTTTCTTTAATGAAAAGAATTTTATTTGAATAAAGACATGTTACTTATCACTCTTCCAATGAAAAGGATTTACACTAATAAAGTGGTGACACTTGTCACACACGCCCTCATTTGAGTAAGCTTGAGAATCTGTCAAAGGCTAGTTCTGAATGTGTTTCCTATTATTTTGATGAATAAACTGCTCTTCTCAAGATGTGTTCATGTGCCCCTAATATTGATTATGATACCTGTCAATGTTTTCTTGACTTACTTCTCTGCGTAGGTTGCAGAAAAGCAAAAACGATGATGTAGAATGATTAGCATAAGATTCAATTATTTGTAATGGTCATCCCCCAAGCCAACTTACGACTGTAATAATTCATTATTAATGATCTCTCAACTAAACTTTTTGTATCCATATATATATATATATATATGTTAAATTATTAATCTGAAACATATTTATTTTAAGATTACTTTTATCATTATGTTGTGTTGTTGTTTTGTTATAAGACAAATCTAAATGCTTCAAAAACTAAGTAATGATACTTTTCTTTATTTGGTTTTATGAAATTTGCAACATTTTTATCTTAATGTTATGACGTATATTAGAAAATCATTCACAAAGTATAGATAGGTGTATCAATATATAAAAAAAAAATTATAGAAAAACATTGTTTTGAAACCAAGTGCAGAATACACTAAAAAACTAGATATAATTTAGAGGTAAAGGTACAAAAATTAATACAATTATTCATAAAGGACTTTATTTTATAATAAAGCATTTGAATTATGCTATATTATCCTTGAAGTTGAATAATAATAGTCTCTAAATTTTCAAAGACGCGCAAAGAAACGAAAGTTGAGTGAATGGTGAAAGGTTAGTTACAATGCTTTCATGCTCTAAAAGTCAAATTTTGTTGACTTAGAAGCGCTGGGTTCACATTGTAATCGTTAGAAGCTTCCCTACGAAAACCAATTTAGAGGAATTTCGTCAAAATACCTTCTCCAACTCTATGTTGTAAATATTTTTACATAACGATCAAAAATGCCTACTAGTTAATCATTAATTCATTCATTCTAGATTGAATCCTGATTAAGGTGAACTAATATAAAGGCAATAAAAACAACTACAATGCTCACACCAGCATCCCAAATTTTGACAGAATTGTAAACGAATATTTTTCTGCACAGTTGGTGAATTTGCAAATTTAACACTTTCCTATACAACGTAATGCTACATAATTTTTCTAATCTTTACAGGCCAAGACTTTACCATATTATTATATACATTAGAAAAGAAACAGTAGAAGTTTCAATATTTTTTCACCTCTTTTTTCCTATGGCTGAACTATCATTCTGAAACATCGAAGATAGTACGGCTGGAAATGCTATCATGGGTACTACTGTCACAAATAATAGCCAAAGCCTTCTTCAAATTGACCACAATTTTAGCAAGTGATGGTCTATCTTTCCCTTCCAAATTCACACAGTGGATAGCTGTAAAGGCCACTAACTCCACTGCCTTTGCTTCATTGACATGGGGTGCTCCAACCCTTGGATCCAAAATTTTGGCCAAATCTCCACCCAAAATTGGAGGCACTGCAAATTCCACCACACTTAATGGGGTGCCTCCATCTTCACCACACAATATATGTCTCTTTCCCGTTAAAAGCTCAAGCAGTACAACTCCAAACGCATACACTTCACTTTTTGCTGTCAGCACATACTGACCGTAGTACTCAGGATCAATGATAGTTCCTACTGCCTTCATCAGCGACGACAAACCAAAATCAGATACTCTTGCCGTCCAAGTATCATCAAGAAGAATGTTAGAAGACTTTATATCCCTGTAAATATTTGTACCTGCATAGTAATGAAGATATTTTATTCCTCGGGAAGCATCCAAAGCAATCTTGATCCTCATTTTCCACGAATTCAACTCAGCGCTACCCTTGTGATGCAAATGATCATACAACGACCCATTTTTCATGTACTCATACACCAAGAGTTTCTCATCTTTTTCTTCACAGAACCCTACTAGCCCTACCAAGTGCTCGTGGTGTAGACGACGCAAGAAGGTCACTAAATACCCAAATACAATCTTTTGAAACTCCTTCATCTTGGGACTGGTTTCATTCCTTTTGATAGCCACCTCCCTACCATCAACAAGTAAGCCTCCGTACACGACACCAAAGCTTCCAACACCAATCTTGTTGTGAAGTGAGAAATTGTTGGTGGCTGCTACAAGCTCTGCCCGGCTGAATAATTTTAAGCCTTTAGCAACGTGTCCTGTGACATTCGACGCCATTTGTGATGATCCTGCAGCAACAGTCCTGGAGTAAACTTCCGAAGCAAAACCATGAACAGGGGAGGTTTCTGAATCTGTTCCTCCGTTACTACTCCTAATCACATAGTCCACTCCCGAAGCAAAACTGGGCACACGGGAAGATCCAAAATTTGACGGAGTACTACTCCTTATTGCACTGTCCTCTCCAAAAGCAAAAGAATGGGCAGAAGATGTTTCCCAATTTGACGAAGTCCTACTCCTTATTGCAGTGTCCACTCCAAAAGCAAAAGAATAGGCAGAAGATGTTTCCCAGTTTGACGAAGTCCTACTCCTTATTGCATTGTCCAATCCAAAAGCATAAGAATTGGCAGAAGATGTTTCCCAATTTGAGGAAGTTCTACTCCTTATGGCAATGTCCAGTAGCGAAGCAAAACTATGGAGAGGGGAGGATGCTCCCAAATTTGACGAAGTCCTACTCCTAATCTCATTGTCCACAGCCAAACTAAAACTCAATGCATCAAATGTACCATAATTCCACATCTCAATGCTCTCAACGCTTTCAGTGTCCATTTCATTTGATTAGCAACAGAAAGTGTGTGTGCTTGTGTGCGCTTTGGCGGAGGCGGGGACGCATACATATACATAGAGAGACTCAACCCAACACGTATTGTATTAGTCAGATGAGAAGGTGCAATGCTAGAAGCTTCTGTTGACTTTTGGATCATATTATTATTGATTTTCGTACACAAAATATTATGATTGTATATAAAGACGATAATATTATAATATATTGATTTGACTATGGACTTGATAATACATTTTTAAAATATATTACATCAAAAAAAATATTTAACATCATATTATGATAGATATTTACAAAATTTTATACTAATTTTATTTTATATTAATATAATAATAAATTTCCATTGGTATATTATTTAAATCCCCATATGTTTTAGTCTTTGATTAAATTCCCCATCAGTATGTTGACATCTAAATTATTTCCTCAATCTGAGTTTGATAAAGTCAATCTTTGAAAGGACTATGGACTATTTTAGTGAATACCCATTTTTGTCTTTCTCCTTTATATATTTGCTTATCGTATGATTCAAGAGGGTTGTTGTGTCTTCCTGCCTTTGTTGAATGGTTTGTTAACTACGTTTGAAGCTAGTTTGGTGTGTTTCACTTTTCAACTTGCCTGTGGCTGGGGATAATTCAGAAAATCAAAGCTAGTTTGGTCTGTCTGCCTTTGTTGTATGTTAGTTCACACATACATATGGAATCAAGAGGCGAAGCATCCATCCAAACTAATATATAGTACTTGTTGGGTCTCTTTAATTATATCTAAGTGTAGTAAGGGGCCAATGCACACAACATACATATTTCCATAGATATACTTCAGTCTTCTAATTGGCAAATGAATTGATAATCTTTCTATTATTATTCGAATGTAGATCTCAGATTTTTTTCAGTTACAAAAAGGGTACCGAAAGGTCCAACCCAAAGATGCTTCAGTGGCTCCAAAATCAATTTTCTGCAGTTACCATAAGCCAATTTATCCAGACCAAAAAAAAACGTACTACTCAGCCAAAAATTTATTCGACCATAATTTCCTAAACTTTTGGACTTTGAAAACACTCGGGATGTCTAAATGTCTATTCTTCCTAGTATAGGATTAAAGAATGCATGGAAGCGTACAAAGCATATTGACTTAATGCAGATATATCCACATTGAAAGGGGAAAAAAAATAATGTAATCAGACTAAAAAAAAGGGGGTAATCAAACTGATAATCATTTGATTCCAGAATATCTTTGTCTTCGTTCATCCACTTCATTCATCCAATCAGAGAGCCACAAAAGTCCCTTGTACCCATAATATGTAGCAGCAACAAGTATGATCAAAATAAAGACAAAAAGAAGAAGCCGCTTTGCTCCGGAAATTATTTTCTGTTCAATGATTACATTGGTCAGCCAAGAAAAAGACAATTGGAACTTAAATATAGCTCTCTCTATTATTAAGAAAAGTAACATTACCTGTAGTTTTGATGTTTCCTTGGATTCAAGAACCCGTTCCCTCCTTTTTCTTCGCTTTCGAACAGATTTTTCTGTATCTTGATCTTGTACCTTCAATAATTACTAAAGTATTAGACACTATCACGGCACATCTCAATAAAAGCATGACTCCTCAATTTAATGAAAACGAAGGAAAACAACATAATTTAGAAATTAGAGTAGATAGTTTATGCATTGACTTGACAGAGTAAAGTATCATCAAAATACAAATAGACATATATGGTATGTTTATTAACTTTTATATTACCTGCTTCAAAAGTAAGACTTATCAAATAGTATAAAAAAATTAACACTAACAGTGCATAAAATTAAACTTCAGAAATTAAAGCCATTCGATATTAGAAATCAGATCATTAACAAAAGCTGAGTAGAATTATATACACACATACAGAATTCATAATATCGTGTACTCCGACAATTTTGGCCATGCTATGTGTCACGTGCACAAAGCTTGTTCCACTATGAAACAATTTAGTTGTTTCTAGAGTTGATACAAGATTGAGGTTCAGGGGGAAGGGAGAGCATCGGACATGAGGCCACGATGGTTGTACCGACCAGTCCTCGGACACCGAGAACAGGTAGTAAAGGGCGAATCACGTCAGCTGGGTCCCACAGCATGGGCCAAAGCCACGTGGAGTGGACCCCGCAGGCAGCTTGGATTAGAGGGTGATCAGTTGGTGTGTCCCCTCAGAGAAGGGTGATCAGTCATCGGTGTGTCCCCTCAGAGAAGGGTGATCAGTCATCGGTGTGTCCCCTCAGAGAAGGGTGATCAGTCATCGGTGTGTCCCCTCAAAGAAGGATGATCAGTCATCGGTGTGTCCCCTCAAAGAAGGGTGATCAGTCATTGGTGTGTCTCCTCAGAGAAGGGTGATTAGTCATCAGCATGTTTCCACAGAGAAGGGTGATTAGTCATCAGCATGTTCTCACAGAGACGGGTGATTAGTCATCAGCATGTTCCCACAGAGAAGGGTGATTAGTCATCAGCGTGACGATCACCAGAAAGGGTTGATGTGTCCTCGTCAATCCGCAGGGTGATCAGTCCTCGGCAACAGAGTGTGACGAGGTGACATCGGTCTTGGGTGATTTGAACAGCGTAGACAGAACAGCTAAGATTGGTTCCCAGTGTGGGCCAATGACCAGTTAAATACCCTGAGGTAGGGAGAGGTCTGAATCACGAAGAGCCTATGCGGGTAGCAGGGAGAACACAGTTAGGTGCAGAGTCCTGAGGGTCGAGTACTCATCAGAACTAGGGTTTCCCAGTAAAGGCTATATGCATGGCACGTGAACCGCAAGGGCACTCCCAGAACAGGTGGCCCCAGAAGGCATCCAGGTGGTCACCCGGTTAGAGTTTGCACTCCAGAGAAGGAAACCTTATGTGCTAGATTACCCTAAGATTGGGTGATAGCGGCGCAAGGGTATTCCAGTAAACCCTGAATATGGCTAGTAGCGCAGTGAACCCTAATTAGGGCTAGCGGCACACTAAACCCTAGACTATATAAGGGGCAGTAAAATACTTCACAAAGGTACGCAGTTTCTAGACCTAAACACAGATAAACTCAATACATTGGTGTTGCTTGCCCAATCTTGACTTGAGCGTCGGAGTGCAAACGGCCTTTAGGGCGCCCCTTTCTCTTTTGCAAGTGCAGATTGTTTCGAAAAAACCAAGCACGTATCAACGTGAGGGAGGAGGCGCGTGAATGTCGTGGAGTCAACTGACAGGCGAGTCAACCGGCAAGAACAATGGTCTTATCTAGAATTAATGGAGAAAATGAAAATGGTTTTTTTCTTAATTGGTAACATATCCATCCCCTCAATATCAACCAGCTATCCCAATGCCCTCATTACTCCAAGTTATTGATGTGCGGTTTGAGGCATGCCCAGATAAAATAACTTCTTTCAGCAGAATGGATAGCACTGTAATAAAGATTTCTCGTAGTGGTAGAAATCATGGATACTTTGAGTTCAAATCGACCTACAATGATCATCGACAACATCGTAGGTGTTTTTAAGCCTCACTCACTCTCACTCATTCACCACTTGACCTAGACTTCGAATAATATTCCTAATTCCCACAATTTCCACCTCTTCAGTCTTTATACATAGGTCTAAAGATTCATTGGAATTAAAGGTATCGAATTGGTTGAAATTTTAATTTTAGAACCTTTGATTTCTTATGTATGCATCTATGTATGGGTATTGTCAATGTATAAGATCGTATAATATTTATAGGTATTGAAAATTTGTTTCAACAAAATAAACTTGTATATGGTAGAAAAACACTGAGGAATTTCACTCTTTCACTATCATTTTTTTTCTTCCCTCTCTTAGTATCATATTTGTAATTTGATGAAACAACATAGCATCCAAAAATACACACTACATTTTGCCAGGCATCAATATCTATAAGTGTATTTGTGATTTGGTATACAACTCTAAGTTGGTTCTGAAATTTATTAATAACATAAATAACACCGTAAACACAGAGATGCCTGTATAAAAGCAAGATTTCTAGATGTGTGACCAAACCTTATAAATAAAGTAGAAAAAAGGTTATAGAGTATATGTGGACATTTCTGGCAGAAACATGATTACCTCAGTAACCCTAGATTTACGTAATTGTAGTTCTGACTCAACAACCTGCACTTTACTCTTACAATCAGAATTGCAAGGAATTAGTCCAATTCCAAATTGATTTTTTGGTGTATCCTTTGGATGGCAACCCATATGATGATATGCTGCTTGAACATCTTGACAAACCCACTCCTTTTTCAGTGTTTGGCATTTGCATCGAACTGTGACCTGTGAAGAATGATTTCTTATTTTAGAATTCAAATTTAATCAATAATAGGTGTATTCGTTTTCCAAGAATGCAGTAGAAAGAACAGTAGTACAAAAACATCACTTGAGCTAATTGTGTTATTATAACTATTGAGTTCTGTAGAACCTTTTTACAGCATTTCTCAGCATTTGTGCATTGACCTGGATGACATGTCTCTGGGCATAGATGCGTACAATTTGGCAACTTTCTGCAAACCATGCGAACAATAGGGCTGTCATCTAACTTTACTAACTAATTAACAGAACAAGAAACAAAGAAGAAAGAGGAACCAAAGTCTAACAGATTTAGAACTTAAAGTTGGTTTCAAGGGCTAAACAAGATTTTAAAAAAAATTCTAGTCTACCTGTGACATGGCCCACCACATGAACGGACAGTCTCTTGACCCTTTGCGGACAAGCTATTGTAATATATACACTCAAACACATGAACCATTGCACCACAGTGACATGACCGCTTAATGAGTACCTTGCATGGAAGACAGTCTCCAGGATGGCATGGCTGAGGGCAACTATGCGGACATGCAGGCTCTCTTTCCTGATCAATGCAGTTAACACATCAAGCAACAAATTATCAGTTACGATTTTAGAAAGTATACAGAAGAGCTTCTCAATTTTACACAGGAAGACAAATGAGAAACGTCATTGACTAAGCATAAATCCAGTGATAAAACATAGAGATTACATCAAAAACCATAAATGACAAAGCCGCCGGTGAAAAATAAATAGTAAAATACAGTGAATTAATGGAATTAAGGAAGATCTAACACCTGTTGGCAAGGAAGATAACAATCTTCACATGGTTCACTTTCTCGTAACTGGTTCTCCAAGGCATGGCAAGTTTTTGTACAATAATGATTGCCACATGGTAGAGGATTACCACATAAATTTTCACAGGAGAATTGTGATTTATCAGAGCAAACCATCTGATGGTAGGGTGAAAAGAAAACAGTGACTATATTAGCAACATAAAAGAAGTTGCTTTTGGGCAAAATCATCAAATCTTGCACGTCAAAGTTCATATAGAGTTTTGAAGATAAGCAAAACAAACCATTCTGTCAGCTCCAATGTGTTTCCCAACACATGATCTCCACTCAAGTTCTGGGCAAGGAGGGCATGGAGTGCCAGGAACACCTTCACTTTGTTGTATAATCTTCTTTTTCTTTGGTTTCAGAGTAAACTCTAGATTAGGAGGAGGCTTAGCACCATGACACCTTCACAAAGACAAGAGTTGAAGAAAGATATCATTACTTAAAAGTTAAATGTATGGACTGGTTGTTAACTCGTGTGATACTAGATTCTGATGAACCACATGCATTTCTTTGTCCAGAGTTAAGAACATGAGTAGAGACAACTGAATCTTTGTTTTAGGACTTTCCATTCTTGCTAAATGCTCAAAATATCCAAAGTCCTAACATGGAGGCCTTAATTTTATCATAAATAAAGAGAAAATTTTATCAAACCTTAATTTGCATGTATGACCACATTGGTACTCTTTGGCACAAGGTAGCCGACAAGGATGGCAGGCTCCATAGTGGCATTTATGTGGCTAGACAAAAACATATTTTGTTAACAACATGGAAAGAGAAAAGATGAACCGACAAAAATTAAGCATACACTTCCTAACGAAAAATTAAAGATATGACTATAATAATGATATCTATCGATAGTTTTCTAATCATTCATATTTAGAGAAAAAACAACAATAGAAACTCGTCAATATATACTATGAATATTTATTTTATAAAAAAAATAATTGCATAATGAAATGTAATCGTCCATTTTCAAATTTAATTGTACCAAGCATTGAAGGAAATTAACTTTATTATTTAATGGAAATTTTCAACACCAGAAACAGTTACAAATAGAACAGGAAGCTCTATTTCATTCAAATAAAAGCTCTATTTTGATTATGGAATTTGTGAAGCAACCCAAGAACAAGATAATCCGCAAGAAAGTATATTTTGTTGTATAGATTTATATTGCACTTTTACAAAATAGGGATAGCAACAGGTACCAAATCATATAAATGGTTAAACTCAAACCAAATGAAAGGGCTGTGTGACCCAAACCTGCTCCAAACTCATTCAAAATATTCTACAATATAACAAACATGTCTTAGTAGAAAATGATCATACTGTAAAATGATAATATTTCAAGTTAAAACAATTAAATTAGTGCTTCATAAATTTATATTAAGGATACAATGACATAATTTTATACTTCATATGATTAGCTTCTGCTCAAATACTAAGGGTCTCATCTGAATATTTGAAATCAGCCACAACGAGGAGAATTAGACACTCATGATGATTCTGATGAAATAAGCTTTCTTTACATAAAATTTTAAAAGTCAAATTCACATTTTATCTTTGACAGTAAACACTACATTAAATTTTAGACCTCATGGAGAGCCAAATCTAACTATCTTTTCCCACTTTCCCTTATATTCCAATTATTTGACAGTTGAACAAAAAAATTATTTGTTCATTATATCGAGAGCATAACCATGTATCAGGAGACCAGGGATCAAATCCCAAAACCTAATGGGGAATTAAAATTACTTGACTTCAAATCTCTAAAAGGTTTGATAAAAATACCACAGTACAATGGGCATAGACACCCTATTAAATACATCACATTACCATTAGTAGAAAAACGAGCCATAATTATTTTTTTATAAATTATTTTCCTCTACCATAGCTTCAGCCAACTATAAATTCAGTATAGCTCTGATTGAAAATGTAAATGCCTGGGTAAAAACAAGCCATATCAAATGGTACCTTGCAATTTGATGCATGCCGACATAGAGGAGTGATAGGACATGGTTTGGGACATCTAGGAGGCTTTTGGTCCATTTCGATACCACAAGGAACCTGGTAGAAAACCAATACACAGCACAAGATAGTTCAGGTAAGTTTTACTAAATTTGAAGAGTTCCAAGTATATAGGATCAAGTTCCAGAATATCATATAAGATAACAGTGCCATTTTGACCAAAGGAAAAGATAAAATAGACCACCATAAACAAACACAAAGGAAAAAATAATAAAGAATACCAGTGTTTTATGTGTGTTTATTGACCCAAACAACCGGCAAAGATTAAGATCAATTTACTTAAATTAAAATACAAAAGTCCAAAGGAAGCAGCAAAATTTAAACCATTGTTTACATGATCCCTGAACTTCCAATTTATTAAATGAAACGCACTAAACAAGGCTGGCCTAACAAGTAATATACAAATAGGAAGATCACACTTACTACAAAATATAGTACATAAATTAACACTAATAAACCTCTATATTTGATATTATGCATTTACCTTTGTTGTTTCCCAGAATATGTTCAAAACATTAAATGACTTTGCCTTCACATAAATTACCACTGTATTACAATATAATTATATTTCACAAACAAAGAAGATCTTTTGTTAATCAACTGTTCAACACCAAAGAGACCTCTCCACAATCAAATCAAACCTGCTAATGACAATTATAAGTTCTGATTTCTTTTTTTTTTAATACAAAATAAGTTTGCAAGTCAGAGCCTTCAAATAAATCAGGTTTTCACTTTTGGTGCTTGAAATAGGAGTGACAATATGAACTGGCCCGTCCGCACAAGGAGTGCAGGCTCATTTCACTAGTCTGTCCCACATAATAGGTAACTCACGGGCCAGCCCGCATAAGAAAATTTTTTTTTTCAAATATTAAAATTTTATTAATTATAAAAAAACTTATTCCTATTAAAGTTTTACTATAAAATATTTTAATGAGATGACTAATTTTTTAACAATCCTATTGAAATCTCTTTTTTATATTATTTTTTATTAACAAATTTTAAATATAAGATTTTACTAACACTCTTAATATTAACTCCTTTAGATAATTAAAATAAAACATTACTTTTTTTAGTTCATTAAATTCAATTTTATTTTAAAATAAAATAAAATAAATGTCACACTGCAATAATGGTTTAATGAGGTATGATTTTCTTTTTACAAAAAAAAATCATTATTATTTTTTTATTTATGCGAGCCAGCGGAGCAACCCGTCCCACCCCGCTATTGGCCCATGCAGATTGCGGGTTATGTAGCGCGAGCCAAAGCAGATTAGCGAGCTAGATTAATGAGTTCGCCCCGTACTTTTGGTAATGAACTGGCCCGCATGACCCACCCCACATTTTCATCCCTAGCTTGAAACATGTAAAACAAAGTCTTCTTAAACAAATGTTCCTTCCAAAAGTTATCAAACTTACCCCCGAGTCCAACATCATCTGGCCATCAACTTCCATGAATTAATCAGTTAATAGTATTATTTTATAGGGGGACATTAACAATTAAACAATAATTTAAGTTCAAGAATATCAAGTTTTGGAAAAACAATTATAAACTGGACTTTTCACAATAATCATAAACATAAATATTTGAATTAGATGTACTCTCATGGATAAATCCAAATGTCCGCATTCATACCTCAAATCGTGTCTCTCCACACGCACATGAAATTGTCACCATTATCGGGCAAGGAGCACAAGGACCTCTGCAAGAACAAATTTAAGTATCATGATGATGTGTTCTTAGTTAGAGAATAAAATATAGTTCTGTAAATATATTACGCTTAAGAGATCATTCTGGTTCCTCTATTCTTTTTAAAAAATAATATGTTCCTTTTCTATCTAGTCCATTGTCATCACATTTTATGACACATGAATTGGCATCCATGTGCCAAAAGCAGCATATGGATAAGAACTTAGAAGAGCTAATTGTTGCATGCAGATAACAGGATTCAGCCCTAAAGCAGTTGGGATGGCCTGATCTCAGCCTAAAGTAGCCTAGCCAACATGGGTTTCAGACTAAAAAATTAACCGGCTGATCTGATTTCAGCTCAGATCTAATATCATAAATGGTTTAAGTTTAGGGAATCATGAAACTAAATTTTAAACAACAAAGAAAGCAGTATTTCAGCTATTCACATAGTTGCCTAAAGGATTACAGACCCAGCTCTAGGTAACACATACAGAGGACATACCTATGGCATGGAGAAGGGCATTTATGGTTCTTACATCGAAGCCTCCTTCCGCATATCTACAATTTTCATAAACAAAAAAATAGTCAATGTCATCGCCATCACAACTCATAAATACCTTGCCAAAGAAAGCAGCTACAAAAATAGGCACGAACCTCTGAGCAGGGAGGGCAATCCCCATCACAGCAGCGCCGCTTGCAAGCATGCCGACCACAGTCACGCATCCTCTGGCACTTCCTTTCACATGCCAAATCTTGATAGCAAGGAACCTACTCCGAGTTCAATCAACCTTACCTACCACAAACCAAAACACATCCAAATTCAAAAAAACAGAAATCACTTACATCTTTCTTGAGGCTCCCGCATCGACAGGACTTCTTCACAACAACCCTACAAGTCTCAACGCACTGTCCACGATGGCACCGCTCTGGGCACCTGTGGTAGCCACAGGGCAACATCTTATCGCAGGTAGCCCCACAAAGCTGCACAGAAGCATCACAAGGCATTCCTTCATAAACCCTTTTCCCACAAGGGCATGTTCTCTTCCCCTTAAGGGGACACTCACCACACTCACCAGAATGACACCCTCGCTCACAAACATGCTTCCCACAGCCAAGCTTCTTCTCACACGGATGATCACACTGAAAGACACGATCCCAACACTCCTTCTCCTCTTTCACCGTCCCACACTGGCAGGCATACACGCCACGCGTCCGGCAAGGAGGGCAAGCGCCACGGTGGCAAACCTCAGTGCAACGGTGAACCCCACAATCCAAAACCTTGGAACACGGATTATTACATGAAAATTCCTTGAATCCACATCGTCGAACATCTTCAATGCACCCACAAAAGCATCGAACTTTAACGAGTTTGGGGCAAGACGGGCACGGCCCGGGATGGCAGAGTAACAAACAATGGTGCCCGCAATTATGCTTCAACGGCCTTTCGCAAACCTCACCGCAAGAGTGTGGCAAAACCCACGGATCGTTGGGAGGGTTCTCCACCTTCCCGCAGAAGCAGAGATAGGTTTTGGGAATGTGAGATTTGGGGTACTCCGATCTGCATTTGGGGCAGTTCCAGAGGGCGGTGTCGGAGGCTGTGGCGGGGGAGATGGGGAGGCGAGTGGCAGCGCGTGCGGCGGCGAGGTCCGAGGCCTGGCGGGCCCAGCTCTGGATGCAGATGAGGTGGAAAACGGCATAGCAGAGGGAGGAGCATGACCAAGTGGGGTCGGAGGGTTTGATGCGTTCGAGACAGATGAGGCACGAGAGAGCACCGGCGGAGGAGGACGTCAGGAATGATTGGATCTTCGAAAGGTCGGCGCCTGAGTGGCCGGAAAATTCGAGGTAAGGCTTGAATATGGAGTTCGACAGGTCGGAGTGGCGGTGGATCTCCGCTGCGGAGGAAAAGCCGTCTGCGTCGGAATCAGAGTCGGAGAGTATAGTTGGCGGTGACGGGGAAGGGTGAGAGTGGGGACGAGTCCAGGCTGATGTCATGTTGACAGCGATGTCTGATGTCTGATGTCTGATGGCACTCTGCCTCAGCTTCTTTACGCTGATCCTCTGTTTCTCTTCTTACTTTTAAGACTCCTTTCTCTGTTTTTTCATTTTTTTTTCCATTTTAAACGTCCAATGTTTCTTTTAAGCCTACAATCTTACTCTAGAGGTACTAATACCTACTCCTTTTAGTACTAAATCATTTTTTCATCTCCTTAATTTTTTTCTATTTTTAGTTTTGTAAAAAAAAAAATCCCTTTATTAAATCTAATAAACAATTACACAGAAAAAAAAACACATAAATTTAAATTGCAGAGATAAAATAATTAAGGTAATTAACAACAACCAAAATCAAAGAATCAAAATAAAAACAACCTCATCACAACTACGAGGAATGCTGGCGATTCTTTTTAACACTTTATTTTTATAATTAAAATTTATTAAATCTGTGCTTTTGATAAATTTGTCATAAGAAAGTTGATGTTTAAGAAAAATTTCTGAATATGAAGAGTAGATCCACTAATTGATATTTTATAAGTCAATGTGTTAACATTCATCACACAGCTATCTTAGGTGAATTTATAACGATTAATGAAATGTACTTTTGGTTTTGATATTTTCTGATTTCAATTTAATTAAGAAAAAAGCTATCATTGTTATGCTTAGTTTCAATGACTGGAAATATATATTTTTATTATCTTATATATAATTTTTAAAAAATAGAAAACTGATGTAATGGCTTTGTACTTAAAAGTAAAAATAAAAATTAATATTTTCTAAACCTTAATTCTAAAACTCTTACAAAGTTGTGTGTTTAAGATTTAGTTTTCGTAAATTTTACATAAAATAGTTCTTTATTTATTGTAATGTAAATTTTCCATTTAGTTTCTCCATATTTATGATTACAATAGTTTTTGTTTTCTTCATGTTTGGTTGTTTATAATTTTTTTTCCATGGATATCATGCAAATATAATGTAGTTGGGGGAATCAAAATCAAACAATTTATGTTGTAGGTATGGAAGAGGGGCCTTAATGAAAATGAAACATTCAATCTTTATATCAGAATTATATCAGAAGAAGAGAAGAAGGAGGCAATATGAAGTTACGAGAGTTCAAAGAGTGTACTCCCTCACGGCATCAATTTTACTTTTCTAAAGGACTTTCGGAGCTCTTGAAAGAAGAATCATATCACAAAATTACGTGATTTCATACTTTATAAAGGAAAACAAACTTTATCATATAATCGATTTTATAAAATTAAATTTTAAGTTAGACTTAAAATTATTTTTTTATATGATAATAAAATCATTTAGAACCTTTCTTAAGGTTAACGTGTGTTTGTTGAATTTAAAACTTAAAATTCACTTATAAATAATTCTAAATAAATCTGCTGCTTTCTTGGAGGAGTTTGATTTTATGTGAATGGAAAAGTTTTACAGTTGTTTGAGCTTATTTCAAGACTAAACGTAGTGCTAATTCAGAAGGTAGTGATGTTAGAAACCCTTGAACCTCTCAACTCTCAAGAGTTTTGGGATGAAACTGAGCAGGCCAAACAAATAAGTACTACTTTCATTATTAGGAGTTACATCTTGAGCACATCTGTGGATTCAGGGAATAAAATGTATCAACCTGCATAAAACTGGTGAAAAATGCAAAGTATCAAACAGTAGTGAATTGAAGTAGTAGCCCTCCTTTCAGACCACAGCCCTCCAGGTTTATATTATATAAAATGGATATGGACAAGCCTTACAACACAAATGACAGCTCCTTTGCTTGTCCTCGAGAAAACCAAACGAATGTATATAGTGTGTGTACAACCTTGTTTCTTCAAAGAAATATTAAAAAATCCGTGGCAACGCACTCCTTGGAACAACATTGATATGCTACCACCATTCAACATAAGCAACATTTACAGTATTACACAGCTACGTAAAGCCTTTTACTATGACATCTTAAAAGACTGTACAAAAATGGAGGAGAAGGATGCACAAAATCAAATGAATTCAAAGCGCATTAGAAGCTTCACATTGTCGTACTTTTGTCCTTTGCGGGAATACAGTGGAACTGCTCGAATTCCACTTCTTAGTTCCCACACGGGTAAGCACGTTTGGCCACCAAAGTCATCCTTCTCAGACATGTCATACTCATGAACTTCTACACGAAGCAGAGCCAGTTCTGGAACAGAAAGTGGAAACACAAATGCTTCATTCCATGATGGAGACCAATTATCCTCTATGGTCCCAGTTTTTTTCATAACAGTATCATAAGGGACTCCAGCAATCCCCACCTATATCAGAGTTCGTCAAATAATAACCACATGGAAGGTACATAAGGAAGCAAAAATGAATTTAAAATATGGATACAAATCAATGTAACACAAAGATCCAGTAGATTATCATAACATACTCTTGCATAGAAGTCAGGGGGTGAGTATTGATCAAAGTGCGTGTGCTTGAAATCATGAAACCATCCTTCCCCCATATATATAGTCACCTAAATAAGAGTAACAAAAGTATAAGCTTTATTAGGATCTAGATTTTGGACTACAGACACATAGAAAGGAACATCATTCAATTCTCCTGGTAATAAAGATTTTACTTTCAAAGTTTTCTTCACAGGCAAATGAGCTTTAGGATCAAAGACCTCATCATTAAGACCAGACTCTAATAGAAAATGTGGTTTCTTAACATAACCACATCCTCCATTGGCTTTGAACATTCCCTGCATCAACCAAAGAGATCTACCGTATCCCTGTCATGGAACGGAACCACGCACAATGAAAACTGATTAGTGGACATCTTTCATGATCTCAATATCATTTAGTCAATAACACACTGCGTGATGTTACAGTCAGTATAACTTAAGTATTTTGAGTTAGAAAATATTCACTCTTTTTTCACCCTCCGTCTGCACCTCCCTATTCCTTTTTACTTTCTCAAAACTTCATGAAAAACCAATATCACCCACTTTCATGGATATAAATGGGGTACGCCCAAAATAGTGCGAAACACTAGTTATCCTAAAAAGTATAGCCCCAAATTTTAAATAGTTGTAAGATGTAAAAGTATTTATAAATATAAAAAACTCCATCATGAACTATTATGTCTATCTCTTTTATTACTTTTTATCTCCTACGTACAAACTTTCTCCCTTTTTCTAGATGTTTAATCGAGTTTAGTGTCCAGTAAACTTTTCCTGACTTTCAAAGTGTAAAAATGCTAGCTAGACTTCAAATGTTTAGTGTAGTATTTTGTTATTTACTCTGATATTCATACAACTCGTTTGAACACCTTTTCCCTATACGACTCTCCATTAAATCACCCATTACAGCTCACACTTCTCTCTCTTTTGTCTCTTTCTCTCTCATTGTTGTAGAATATATTGTTTAATTTATCATACAAATGACATTTTTCTCCATTCTTGTAAAATTTATTGTACAATTTATCGTACAAATACAAAAATGAAACAGAACAAGTGGGGGAGGAAGAAGTAGAAACCTGCATGTTAAATGCAACCATCTGGGCTCCATGCATCCACCCAATCAATGGATTATAATTTTTTGAGGTAATACGAGTGCCTTTTGGATACACCCTCAGAATATTCCGCTGAGTAAACCTGCCAACAACCAAGAAAAAAATACTTCTCTTTTCATTTGAAAATAAACAAAACCTCCTGATATGGATTTGTTTCGAAGCAGAATAGAATAGAAGGGCTTTGGATATGTTTCAATTTACAACGAATAAGAAAACCATGAGGTATGTCGTCTAAAACATAACGCACTCAAAAGTTTCCAATATGGTTAATTACTGAATCAGATAGGTGCCATTAGCACATGTATTAAGTAGTTAGACACTAAGGCTTTAAACTATCAGAAGAGCCTGAAAATCTTAGCTAAGAACTATCTAGTTCTGCCTCATATTTCTTACTAGTGAAATCGTAGAATACGTAAACAAAAACCCATAAAACAATCAATTTTTACCGCAATTTCATTCTAAAATATTGTTATATCCAGTTCATAACAAATCGAGAGCGCCCAAGCACTCACAACAAAAATGAGTAAGGACTAACACAAAAAGTTGACAATACCTTACAATTTCTTTTCCATGAGTTTCAGCAGCCTTTTCAAGTTGTATCTCACTTAAACTCAGACGTCTCACTGTATCAGGATCCACTTTGAGACATTCCTTTAACCCACCTTTAGGCTTCCCAGCATGAATGGCAATTAAACGTCTGTATTCGTCTGATGCATTTTGACGTGAATTTTCTGCTTCATCAGTATCATCTCCATCGTCAAGATCATCTTCATCCTCAATGTTCTACAAAAGATATTGAGCTAAAAAATGAATCAATCAATCCCACCCTTACAAACAGTGTCAATTAGTGTTTAACATTGACTTAGTCTCAGACCTTGTAATCAGAAATAGTGCCACCTCTCAAACTAGGGACTTCCTTCCCCCATGCTTCTTCATCATCCACAGGCTTTTCCTTTTGTGATTCCTCCTCCTTTTCCTGAACGTCTTTTGCCTCATTGTACTCCTTAGGTGGTTTGGTTGATATGATAATCCTCCTTTTAAGCGATTTAGGAGAAGGAAATTCCTTCAAGCTTTCTGAGCTAGGAGAAAATAGTACGTCTCCAAATGTTTGAGTAACCATCTAAAAATTTGAACAGGATTGACAAGTGTCAACTATAAGAATAAGAAAAAGCAATTTGATTTCTCCAAGTTACTAACCTGAGCCACTTTGGCCTGAAGATCGGGTGTGAGGTGGTCTTCTAAGGTTATTACAACTGGATATTCCGAGGCAACAAAGGCATACTGCTTAATAGACATCAAACATTTGATGAGTGCCACAGGAGATGTCAATGTCCTGTATTGCCAAAAAAAAGACATTTTCAAACTGTTTAGGGAAAAAATATAAATTCAGATTGTCATTAGTAATAATACATTGGAATAGTATCATTTTCATGCCAAGCCATATTGCACCTTTTTGTTTGCAATTAGTAAATACATAAATAAGTCTTCATGGCATTGCTGGAAACACCATTTCCTCTACAACAAATTTTTGCTCTCTATGCAATGAATGCTTACGTTGGATGGATTGATTTCTTTATAACAATACATGAGGAAGGGGAGTAAGGGGCAAGGGAAACAAGGGAGCTGTGTTAAATTCCTGTTTAAAAGTCAGCAACAATGAACCAGTAAACTAACCTTCCATGAAGAACATCCACATCATCCTTTGATGCATTAGGCCATATATCTAATTCAATCACCCTTACACCCTTCTGCAGTGCATTGATGATGGGGAGGTCACTGCAGTCACTGCTAAGTTGGTTCCCAGTTAGATAGGAATTATGACCAGTATAAATGAAGTAATGAGACAACGGTGAAGACATATCTTGGTGCACCTGCAAATGGAATAGGAGAAAGAACATAATCACACAAGCACTAAAATCAAAACAACAAAGTTCACTTAATCAAATACATGATACATTATCAATATCAATAGTTCAATACTTATGCAAAGCTAATTATTATTTATAGCATCGAAGATATAGAATTATAACCAAAATGAAACTGACTCAAAATAAACAGAGCTGAAGATCGTATTAACTGTTGAGAATTGAGATAGAGAGAACTATAGGGACTAGTGAGTAGGTAGACCAACATCGGGTGTCTAGATGATACCAACACACAAAACTATAAAAGGTTAGAACATAAAAGACAAAAAACAAAACTTGCTTACAAGTGCTTTAAAAGACTTGTTAAGAAATCATTAAATAAAAAATTTTATCGTTGGAATTGTATTAGAATGTGCACTTTACATTTCTAATATAAAAATTCACTCGATCAGTGTCTTGTTGAGACACTTGCTGATATGAGGGCACTAATTGACATTTTCTAAAAAAGCAAAGCATAAGAAGACGATTTATTCATTCACAAATGGAAAGCACATGTACATGAAACCAAAAAGTTACCCCAAGAGAAGGTGAGAGAGGTGGATTATTATTGTGACTGAAGAGGTAGTTGAAGAAACTCTCGAGATTGAGACCTCTTCGGTGAAAGATGCTGAGATGCTTGTGGCCATCGATGATGGCCTGTGCTTCCTCCTCAGAGGCACTCTCCTCCTTCTGCACCTCAACCAGGAAACTGCGGACGTGAGAGGCTGTCATGACGCCTTGCTCATTGGAATAGCGGTCAAAAAGGGTCCTTATCTCCGGAGGGGCCTCCGACACGGGGAGTCTGAAGCGGCGGCGGAAGCAGAAACAGAAGCTGTAAGTCTGTTTGGACATGCCTTAATCAATGTCTTGCTTTTCTTCACTCTCTGTGTGTCTCTCCCAACCCAACTCCTGAAGAAGATAACTAATGGGGTGAACGCGTACGGCGCGCGTACTTTCATGGGTGCGTGTGCGTGTTAGCCGTGTGTTGTTCGGAGAATGGATACGTTTCTTGTGTTAGGTGGCAATGAAAAGGTTGTCTTGTCGTGGATACGTTTCCAGAGTCGGAATGAACGGGAGGGACCCACTTCCAACCACCAATCTTTTACATGTTAGGCACTTGGCACTTCCCTCTCTTTCTTCAACCTCTCCTCTCCAGATCAAACCAAATGTGGAATCAAATCTCATTCTTATCTTCTACATTCTTTTAAAGAAAAATACCAAAACATTTCATGTTAACATGATAACACTACACTTATTCAATACACGATTGCGTCATCAGAAGGATGTTAATTTTTAAGTTATAAAAAATAAAAATACAAATATAAAATATAAAAATAGGATTTTTTTATAAAAACTTCACTGTAAATCTCTTAACAATATTAGAATTTTAAACATATGTATTATTATATTTTCAGTTTGGGAGAAAAATAAGAAGGGCTTAATTTTAAAGGTTTAAATGAAATATTTTAAAAAAATAAGGGAGTTTTTGTTGTTTTTCTTAATTTCAAAGACAAAAGTAATAAATAACAAAAATATAAATTTATGAACTAAGTTAGTCATTTATTTATTCTCCAAAAAAATCTAAATAGTCTTTTTTCTAAAGTTATTCAACTTTAAGCATCCAGAAAGATATATTCCTGAGTATAAAATCAACTCAATTTTATATCTGAAACACATCTCCTTGATGATACCCATTTCAGAGGTCTTTGCACACATCTGTTGCATTGTTCGTCCAGAACACACTTTACATAATGGAATGATTGAGAGAGCGGTTGATCCATCCCAAACTAGAAAGTTAGGTTCCCCAGTTCTGGTTCTGGGAATATAACATCCCAAACTAGAAAGTCATTCATCTCATACATCCTACTACCCCTATATATAATGTCACCTAAATAAGAGTAAGAAAAAGCTTTATTAGAATATAGAAGAAACACTTAAAAGAGGAGTATCATATCACTCAAATCTCTATGCAGTAAATCTTTCACGTTAAGTAGTTTTCACAGTCCAACTAGCTTTAGGATCAATGATCTCATTATTCACCAACACGCAAAAGAAAATCTGGTTATTTTACATAACCACATCCACCATTGGCTTTGAACATTCCATGCATCAACCAAAGATATCTCCCATATCCCTGTGATGGACCAACAATGTAAACTGATTAGTGTATAACTTTCATGATTTCAATATTATTATTAGTCAATATAAGAGTCCAAGCTGTTAGATGTATGTAAAGTAAATCGTCGACAATAACATGCATGCTTAAAATTTTGAGCATCGCATCGTATGTTTCTCTCACTCCTAAAGAAATCTTGTTCAAACCTGAAATAGAAAAGGAGGAGAATGAACAGGTGAACCTGCATGTTAAATGCAAGCATCTGAGCTCCCTGCATCTCACCTTTTGGATAGACTCTCAGTAAATTCTGCAGAGTAAACCTGCCAACAACCAAGAAATAAATACTTCTCTTTTCATTTGCAAATAACCAAAAATATCCTGCTTAGGGTCTGTTCAAGATGTAGATGGCCTCTTGTGATTGAAAAAATTTCAAAACTTAACACAGTAGGATTTGGTTGTTCTGACGATAACGGTGAAACACTAATCTCAAAAATAAGTAAAAAACAAGGGGAGAAGAGAGCTCGATGAACTTTTGCTAAGCAGATGATATTCTTTGCTCCTAATGGTTCTTGACAAATGAAGTTGTTTTTTTGTTCATATTGGTAAATGATTCAATGAATCAAGAAGTATTTTTCTTTTATGCAGTTCCTTTTTTTTTTTAATGCAGACATTATCGGAGTATTTGAAAACACTCAGTAGCTAGACGTGTATAAGAGTTGAGGCGTGGGGAAAATCTCTCTGTATTTGATATGGACATTTAAAGTCGTTTATGATGTCTTAAAAGGATGCACTGTTACGTTCCAATTTCACGACTGCGATCATACTAGTTATGTGATATGCCCACAAAAAGAATGTAATGTGATATTTTCGTGGAGGAAGAAAAGGAAACATATGTTCTATGATCTGTGTCCGCTCTAAACCATTATCATGAGAATCTATGATAAAAACGAGCAAAATACTGTCAAGACGTTGGAACTGGATTTTTAGCAATCTTACTGGTAATAGACCAATCTTTAGGACAACTACAATAACCATAATAATGTTAGAAAAAAACAAATCAGTAGGGCATCGTAAAAGTGTGACACTCAAATATTTAATTGTATTATGGAGACTTTCACTCTTGAGAAAAACAAATGTTTCAAGCAGAGATGGTATGCACCATGTTGTGCGGCTAGGATGAAACACCTCCATCACCTGAATCAGTTTTTTTTTTCATTTAGAATGTATGGCACAACATTCGGATCTATATTATGGCTTTTTGGTTCCATGCAACGTTTTAAATAGTGATAGTAGTTTGATTTTGATTCTTGATATTACAGAATGATGGTAAACGTGATCACAATTGTGGTCACGACACAATTACTAACAGTCCGGAAAACCATTGACATTGTGGCTTCAATAGTAGTTGCAAACAGCAATTTAGAACGATCTCAGCTCTTCAATCAATATATAACATAAACTTGTTTACCACAAGTATGATCTAAGAGGCCCCTGTGACAATATTGGAACTTCTTATGCTGTTTTGTATTGATGTTGATGATGCAGAAATATGACATAGTAAATCCAAAAATACAACTGCAAATAAGCAGCTAATGATAAAGATAATTATAATTACAATGGCCTCATATCCATTATATTATATTATTATTGGCTGATCCTGTAATTCATCTAAACTGAAACCGCATTAAAAGCTTCGCAGATTTAAATTTGTCACCCTTTTCATCATATAGAGGGACAGATCGGAATCCAGATTTTAGTTCTGAGACTGGCAAACACGTCTGTCCACCAAAGTCATCCTTTTGACGCTTATCATTTTCTCGAACCTCTATGCGGAGCAAAGCCAGCTCTGGAACAGTCAAAGGGAAATCAAACTCTTCGTCCCAGACAGGAAACCAATTATTTGAAATTACACTTGTTTTCTTCTTGGCCATATCAGCCGGAACTCCAACGATACAAACCTGTGTATAAATTGATCAAATGTTTAGGATATGGACAATAAACTTGTGTGTCTCGCTTCTATCAGAATTCGAGTCATGGCCAACCAAATTTTTTTTACAAAGTAGACTGATCAGAAATATAAAATCCCTTAAATAGTGTTAAATGCAGTTGTAGAGGAGGTTAAAAACAAATATAAACTAAGCAAATCCTCAAATGCAATTGTAAAATGTCTCCTCACACCAACAAAAGTTCAACTATGTCCATTACGATATTCGTACTTCCCAATCTGCAATATTAGCATAATTACCCAACTTACCTTAACGTAAAAGTCTGGTGGTGAGTAAGTATCAAAGTCTGTTGGGCTGAAATCTAAGCTCCAACCGTTCCCCATGTAGACTTTTACCTACAGGCAGAGGAAGATGTTCAGAAGATGTCACCAACCTAACTGATTTTCTTTTCTATGTAATATCTCACCTTTAATGTTTTCTTCACTGGCAATACTATTTTAGGATCAAAAACCTCATTATGTGGACCTTTTTGAATTAAAAATTCAGGCTTTTTCACATAACCGCACCCTCCATTTGTTCTAAACATTCCTTGCATGTACCAAAGTGATTTACCATGCCCCTAATAAAGGCAACACCATATTAGCAGGTCAGTATATTGGTGTTGAAGATTAAACATAGAAATAATGTGCATTGACACACAACTTATTTTATTTCAATAAGCATGTAAGATTTCTTCACAATAAAGAATAGTTCAAAGATCTAACATTGATTCACTAGTTTCCTGCTTTAAAGTTCACATACACCAAGAAATATATAATAAATACTGCAAGTAGTACGGATAAAAAATACATATAGTGGAAAACCCTTTAAAAAAGGACACGGTGATCATTAGTCTCAAACCTGCATGTTAAACGCAACCATCTGAGCTCCGTACGTCCACCCTATGTGTGGTTTGTAATTTGAGGAGTTGAGACGTGTTCCCTTTGGATACACTCTGAGAATATTGTTCTGCGTAAACCTGGAAAAAGGCATAAAAGTATGTTGTATAGTTAGGAAGTTTTAAACTGCCAATAAAAATTTGCATTTGCCATTACGAAACTCCAGTGTTAGAAACCTACCTGACAATATCAGCTCCATAAGATTCAGAAGCCTTTTCAAGTGCTTGCTCACTCAAGCTTAAGCGCCTAACTTTACCAGCAGCTTTTAATTCATCCTGTATGTCACCCTTCGGTTTCCCAGCATGGATTGTAATCAAGCGTTTGTACTCAGGTGAACTCTGCTAGAGGGATTTTTCATCATATAACATGCATTCAAATTATCCTCGGTTAGGAGGGAAAGGATAACGCAAACGTGAAAAGCAGATAAAATTATATAAATCAAATGACACTTGAGCATATAACATAGCTCAAGAAATTGGGAACTTAAAATTTAGGTAGAAGGTCATAAGTCTCAATTCTATGGATTTAGGGAAAAACTAAATCAAGTTTTGTCAATATGCTCACCTTATCATCAATTCCTTGTTCATTAGTATTGTCTGGCAATGAGGAAACATCGTCATCTGATTCCTTTTCATTGGATTCAAGAAATTCTTTTGGTGGTTTTGTTGATATAAGAATTCGACCTTTCATTGATTCTGGTGAGGGGAATTCCGTCAGAGAATCTGTCTGAGGGATGTGAAGCAATTCTCCAAATACTTGTGTGGCCATCTACGTATAAGAAGATGGAAACTCACATTCAACACCTAATAAAATAGGGATGTGAAGTAGATGCTTTGGGGGAGGGGGGAAAAAAAGGAGTCCGACCTTTGCAACTTTAGCTTGAAGATCTGGAGTAAGGTGATCTTCTAAAGTTATAACGAGTGGGTACTTAGATTTAACAAAAGCATACTCTTTTATGGACTTCAAACATTGGAGGAGTGAGACAGGAGTGGTAAGAGTCCTGTAATAATTCAGAAGAACGTCTGTAAGTAGTTTTACAAGGTTGCACAATATAAATATCTCACAAAACTACAAAGATCGAAATACTTGAAAGGACAATCAATTGAACTGAGGATCAGCTAGCACCTTCCATGAACTACATCGATATCATCTTTATCCGAATTTGGCCATAAATCTAGTTCAATTACTCGCACACCTCGTTGCAAAGCCTTTATGATTGGCACATCACTGCAGTCACTGCTCAGTTGATTGCCCGTCAGATAGGAATTGTGCCCAGTGTATACGAAATAATGTGACAATGGAGCATTCATATCATGATGTACCTGGAATAAAACATCATTCATTCGCATTGTCAAGAATAGACCTAACCATTGTTCGGTTGCATTCATATTATGTAGCAAATATGCATTAAAAACCAAAATTACTCCATCATTGAAATGGGAAGAAAAATATACATACTATATGCAAAGAATAAGACTGCACTAAATTCAGCAAAATAAATAAATACACAAGCGCCACTAATTTTGTATTTTATTTTATTGAATGGATTCTTTCTATATTTTTCTGTTCATGTTGGCTCTCTGACGCTGTAAATGGATTTAACCAAATTATATTGGAGATTTAATTTTAGACACTAGTGCAACTGCACAACTATTGATTGTTCATTATCATTGTCCGATTAACAAATGAAACACTACACTTCCAAAAGTTTGATCCAATTCACGAGAGATTCTTCAAGTAGATAATTGTCTAAGACTGATTGGGATAATGCACAGCACATACAACAATTTCTCCCAAATAAACCTTTATTCTTCCTGGGAATTTGCTGGATTTGAAAATAGGGTATATGGAGAGAAGAAAACTCTGTGTGAATACTAATTTTCAGAAATGAAAGCATCAACTCTTCTGTTTTCTACTAAAGAAAACTCTGTGTGAATACTAATTTTCAGAAATGAAATCATCACCTCTTCTGTTTTCTACTTATTTTTCCATCTATTCCTTATCCAAATTCTCGTTCTGCCTTTTAGTTGGGGTTCATTTTGTCATCATATTCATGACTTATATGATACCTACTCAATTACAGCATAAAACTGTCCGCTACACAATATGCACACAAAACAAAACCCTATTACCCAGTGTTACTTAGTGCTGAGAAATTTCAAGATTGGAAAAAATATGAGTTACACACTACATATTATATTCACTAAGAAAAAATATATAGATGTTAAATTATTTGTGCCTCTGTTGTAAAAACTGGACCCGCCGGTAAAAACTGGTGAAATAGTGTGCCATCCATTTAAATCACAAAATCCATTTTTAATCAAATTGGTGAAATTTTGAGAATCAATTAAAACTAATTCACACATTAAACAAAAATATTTTTTAAATATTATTTTGGTTTCTCTTAAAACTAAAAAATGTAAAATATTTGTCATTTTTTAACATTTTTTATTTTTTAAAATATTATTACATATCTTAAATATTAAATATTAAATATTTAACTTTTATATGCCTTTTGAATATTAAAATTTATAAAATGTACTATCTTTAATTTCTGTATTATTAAATTATAATATTATATTTTAAAACATTATGTATATATTATTAGTTTTATTTTACTTATATTAATTTAATTACTAAGTTAGTAAATAAATCTTAAATCGATATCTATCTGGTCTTTTAAACATAAATTATTATCAGGATTTATTATCTGCAAGTGCAATGAATGATATTGACTGTGTCATTCGATGCTTGTAAGATATTTCAAAACCTACAGTGTCAACTTTACCAGCTATAATGAAGTATCCCTAAAGACCTAGGTTACTTTAGGCTAAAAGTAGAGACAGGAAAGATGAGGTGAGTTTCGTCATGTTGTTCCTTTAATTTCTTTTAACTAATTAAAAATTAAATATGTTTTTAATTAATATAAAATAACAAATTTATAGGATTTTTTTTTTTAATCTTTTTAACTACCATTACAACTTCACTTAGTATAGTAAAAAAGCAAAAGATACCGATTAAGAAAAACAAACCTTTCCTTCAAAAACAAATAGAAAATATACAAAAGTCACATAATCAATAATCAGTTATCAATTATGTCTCGTAAACATTTAATCAATATTTATGCTCATTTAAAATTATAATTGATTATAAATTTTACATAATAGTCATATAATTAATTTTAAACTAGAACGTAATCATATTATAATTATTTGTTAATATTTACATTGATTTTAAAGTTATAAATTTGACAATCTTCTTTATTCTTTATTCTTTTAGCGTCCCTTCTTTTTTACATATAAAAGGGAAAAAATTTACATGATTTTCTCTCTTTTTTAAGATGGATAAATAAACATGCATATGGAGATATTGTCTCAACTCATTAATTTTAACTAAAAAATTAATTAATTGAGATATAAGTATAGATAATTTCATTAATTGAGATATAAGTATTGATAAGATATTATTTACGAGAATGAAAATTAATATACACATTTATATTATTTATTTATTGTAAATTACTAAAGGCATATTAGTAACCAAATAAACATATCTTTCTTATTTATTTATTTATTTATTTATTTGTTTTATTCCATTCTTACTGAATTAATTTAAGAAAAATGATAGTTTGACCATCATGAGAATTGTGTGATTGATTTTAATATGAATATATATAATAAAAAATAAATTTATAATTAAATTATATAAAAAACATTAAAATAATAATATGATGGTAATGTAATTATATAAAAAAGTAAGTTTCTCAATATATTATTATCACGTTCACTTCTATCCTCTAATTTAATGAAAATCTACATGTTCACCTGTATCCTCCTTTCAGCGCAACCTCAACACACATTATTTTGAATTTTATAAAAACAATTTGTTGCATATAAAAATACTTACTCTTCAATCTTATCAAATTAAATTACTTCTAACACTCACAATTGATTATTTTTCTCTTTTATAATATTTTAATTTATTATTTTTTAATATCAATTTTGAATATTTAATCATGTTATTATTATTTCTTACTTTATTTTAAGATTTATGTAATTATAATTTTTCTTTCAAATTTGACATTAAAAAAAGAAAATATATTTTTTTATATTGAATTTTTAATAATATTATTCATAGTGATTTATATTTGTTATAAAAAAATCATTTAATTAATGCGAATTAGTATAATCTTTGTTCAACATATATAACATATATGAATATATCACACAAATTTCATACGGACATGAATATATCACCTCAATTAATTATCTCTCTTATATTGTACTTGTTAAAAAGAAAAAGGAAATGTAATAAATAATATGAAAAGTGTATTCATGATTTTCTTACTTTTCTATTTCTCTCAATAGAAAAATAATCTATATCCCAATTTGAATTATTTAATATAAACCTAAAATGTAATGTATATATTAAATTGTTTATTTATTATGAATTTAATATAATATAACTTATATATTTAGAAATAATTACTTATTACTATTTTAATTATGTCAAAATAAATCTTTATTTGGTGTAATACACAAGATAAATACTAATTTATTTGAAAAGTAAAAAGCTAATGTAAATAAAAAAAAAAAGTAAAAAAATTTACTTATCTCAAAATAAATTCCACTAAAACTTAAATTAATTGTGAGATCTGAGAAAAGTTAAAATTGAGATAGACAATATTAACAACCACTTCATATTAATAAGGGCAAAAGTGATTCCTAACGTCAACAAGCAAGCCATAAAGTGTTTTTATTTAGATTAAATTTCAAAGCCTAAGAACATCGGTTTTCACTTACTAAATAGAAGTACTAAACCAAACTAACACGCTATAGTGAATTTTTCCCAACATACTCATAATTATTTTGTTAAAACGGGTCCCACATTCTTATCTATAATAATAGCATTTGCTTCTATCTTGTTTAGTTAAGAGGGTGCCGTGCCTCCAATCAGTTTGCAACAAAAGGAGGCCATGAATCAAAATTAGAATGCGCGTTTTAGTGTCTATTTCAATTCACATTTTAATAGCTTAAAATTTTCTGAAAAAGTTTCACTCATTAAGTGCAAAAATAATTCAAAGTATGACGTAAGTAATAAACAAATCTTGTTCTATAATTTTTTAAAGAGGACCCAAAATTTTAAATATTAGCTGATATAAGTGTGTTGTTCATGCAAAGCAAATTTATGCAAATTTTGTTGTGGACTGTGAAAAATAATTTGGACTTGACTTTGGATAAACTTTTTAATAAATATATAGGCGAAGATAAATTAAATTGAGATTTTAATATGAATTCATATTAATTTATGTATTAAAAATATCATAAATTTTGATTGAAAGATTACTTTAATTTTGCGAACATTTCGTAGAAGACAAGTTGATCTGATCTATTTGTTTTTTCTCTTATTTGGTGGTTTTTTTCTATTTCAGCTAGTAAAATAAATCAAATCATGACGTTGAATACAACAAAAAATTTACGATCCTAAAGAAAAGGACTATAGATGAACAAATACACAACTAAATTGGGAAACTTAACTTTTTTTTCTGGGGAAACAAAGAGGAGTAACAAGAACTAACCTGAGATTTCAAGGGGGCGTTGAAATCGTTGTGTTGCAGGAAATGGAAGAAGTCGTGGAGATCGAATCCACTTTCCCGGTCCTCTTTCCTCGTTTGCTGGAGGATCTGGTTGGAATCGGAAGCGGTGCAGTCCACTTCGCCCTGATGCTCCACCAGGAACCGGAGGAGGTGATCGGCGGACATGGAGGAGGCGCCGGCAGAGAATTCAGAAAAGGCTTTTTGGACGTCGGACAGTGGTTCCGGTTCGGTGAGTGTGAACTTCCTGTTGAAGCAGCTGAAGACTTTGTAGTTGTGGGTGGCCATGGTGAAATGAAACCTAATCTAATCACATGAAGAAAATAGACGAGAGAGCGTTCTTGGATTTGGTGTGTTTCAGAGAAGAAATGGCGATCGAAGCGGAAAGGAATTGTAATATAATACGTGCGAGTGTGAAGGCTACATCAGGACATGAACCAGGGACACCGTCATTTATGGAAAATATTTATTTTTAATATTTTTAACATAATTTATAACCAATATTCAAACATTATGTTCTTCGCCACAAAAAAAGTTAATTTATAAAAGGTTTAAAACCTTAAATAAATTTTCTACTTTTTTGTTTATAATTTAAAAATAAATAAATATTTAATTATTAGTTGGTTACCGGTTTTTATTTACCCTGTACCTTTCTATTCTTAATATGTTAGAATGCTTCAAAAATGATTTTAGCTAACCGGCCGATTAACCTTTAATTAAATAATTTTACAATTTAGTTTAAATGTTACGATGATTTTTTTAAAGAAAATGCTAACCTGATCATGAATTAACAAAACTATAACTTGTATTATAGTTAAACTTAATTATTATAAGCCGTTTACATTATTTAAAATTATTACAAAATTATCCACTAATATATATATATATATATATATATATATATATATATATATGCTTTATACATTCAAACACAGTATATTTTGTAGTGCTTTAGTTATGATTGTCAATTTTATAATGATATAAACTATTGTTTATTTTTATGAACCTTTACTCTTTAATTACACATGGACGTGGAAGACATTGATGAAATTAATCTTTCAAATAATATTTAGATTAAGATGTACGATGATGGTGTTGTAATGAACCTTGTTATTAAATATTAAACTTTTAATTTTAAAAAAATAATATATCATGATTGTTTTATAAACAAATTATAATACATTTTAATTTTCAATTAGACAAAAAAATGACCCACTGATCTAGGGCCGGACTAGACAAAAAAGTTATAGTTTACTCTTTTGATAGCCCTTATGAGTTTAACAATAATTGTATTATTAAAATATATTAGTAATGTAATGTATAATTTTTTATATCAAAACTTCATATTGTTTCACCAACTCATGAAACATTAATTTTAAAAAAAAAAAGATATAATGTACATATCAAATTTTCATAAACTTTCAAATTACAAAAATAAAAATGAAGTTTTTTTACTCATTTTATTTTCTTCAGTTTGTAGTAAATAAGATGAAGAAGGATCGCATTAAAATGGGAAGGGGAAAGATAAAATTAAATTGATTTTCTATGTTTTACAATGTCACTGAAATTGTCATGTTTAATTATTGTTTTTGTAATAAAAAATATCATTAAATAAATAACACATACTAATACTATAATAAAATATAAATAATACATACTAATATTAAAAAAAATTAATTAAATAAAAATTATTTTTAGAGATAAAAAATAATTAATCACTATATTAATTAAATTAAATATTATTTTAAAAATTAAAAAATCATTAATATTTAAAATAAATTTATTATTAATAAAAAAATTAAATTAATATCTAGTTAATTACTAATAAATTGATATATAAATTGATTTAAAATTTTGGTAACAAATTAAATACTAATTTAAAAACAATTTACTAATAATAGAAATTATTTATATACTACTAATTTTTTTAATTTTTAAAACAATATATAATTTAATGATTAATTATTTTTTGTGTTTAAAATTTATTTTCATTTAATAAATTTTTAATGTAATACAAAAAATGAAGAAAAACACATGAAAAAGGAAGTTTTAGAAGTTAAACACATGTTAATGTCTGTATCAACACTATTTAATGCACAATTTATACATTTATTTGGTAAATTATTACTGCATTATATTAATCAATGATATTAAAATATATTCATTAGTACTAATTATTGTGATAGATTTATCGTATAACTTTTGTTTTCATTCATTTCAACTGTCAGAAATATATATATATATATATATATATATAAACAAGGAATTTGAAGTGTTAAAATATCATATAAATTATGATTAATATTTAAATTTATTTGTTCAAAAATATATTATTTCAAATCCAAAATCATAACAACAGTCATAAATTTAATATTTTTTAGTTGTAACATACTTATAAAATCAATTTTTTCTTTAAAATCACAATTACAAATTACGATATTAAAAAGATGGGAAAAATATAACATTCCATTATTATTTTAACAAATATATTATTAAATATAATATTTCAATGATATTATAAACCTTTAATACATATTTAGTACAATGCTACTTTTAAAAGAATTACTAACTTATAAAACATTTTATTTTTTAAAAAAAAAAATTCTAAACTACATACATAATATTATATATGTTATAGGTAAATATTCAACAAAAATTCAATTTAAAAAATACAACAATATTATATATATATATATATATATATATATATATAAATCAATTTAAACAAATCCATGCAACACAAGAGTTTAAAATCTAGTAGAAGGGCTAGTTTATTTTTGTGAGATTGAGTATTTGATAAAAATCAGTTAAAAATAAGTTAGAAAATTTATTTTAACAAATACATAGGGTAAAACATCAGTTTACAAGTGTGATTTAATTAATACAATTTCAAAATTAATTCAGTTCAATAAAATATTATTTATCTTTTCAGTTGTATTCGGGTTATAGTCTACTAACAGTGAAGCATGTGATGAGGTTATAGACTACTAACAGTAAAGCATGTGATGTTGAAGATTGAGAAATTTGCTTCAAAATTTGTTACTGTTTGTAGCTGAGTAAAGGTTCTTTCCATGGATTGTATTTTACAACAATACAAAATGTTTAAATAAAAGTATTCTACAATTTATCTAAGGTTTCAATCTTAAAGCGCATTAGAAGCTTCACAGATTTAAATTTCCTTCCCTTGGGGTCAAACAGAGGAACTGACCGGAATCCCTGCCTTAGCTCTGATACTGGCAAACAAGTTTGTCCTGCAAAGTCATCTTTCCCCTTATCTTTGTCCTTTACTTCTATCCGAAGTAAAGCAAGCTCAGGAACCCTCAATTCGAATTTAAATTCTTCATCCCAAACAGGATGCCATGTGTCCACCTTTACACTTGTTTTCTTCTTCACACAATCACCTGGCACTCCAACTATACACACCTGTCCAACAAATTGTTCAAACACTAAGATAAATGTACAAAACATTGTATACTTCTCCTATTCTTTTGCTGCATTACATTGCTTCTTTAACACTCTTGGCTGTTCAGCTTACAAATGGTGGATTGCACTAGATCACTATTCAATAATGAAAAACTAGCATTGAATTTCATGGTAAAGGATCACTCATGTTATTAGGTTCACCAGAGTTTACAACAATGTTGCTCCAAATCTATCAAGTAATTGTGTAACTGACCTTTGTGTAAAAGTCCGGTGGAGAGAATCGATCAAAGTGTGTCGGACTGAAATCTAAACTCCAACCATCTCCTTTGTATACTTTTACCTGTTGTTGAATATGAAAATGTACAGATGTTATGAAACAACTCAATTTCCTTTTAGCAAAGTGAATAAGCATATGCTCACTTTTAAGATCTCCTTCACTGGCAGTGGCTTTTTAGGATCAAACACCTCGTCATTTGGAAGTGTTCGGATTATAAATTCAGGCTTTTTAACATAACCACACCCTCCATTTGCCCTGAACATTCCCTGCATCAACCGAAGTGATTTGCCATGCCCCTGTCAGAAGACAACAAGTGTTAATGCCGGACAGGTTTATATTCCTGATCTTTCTAGTATTATAAACATATGATATTTGGATAACAACATTTTGTTAGAGCGTAAACTCTGCCTTTAAGCCAAGAGCTTAAGCTTTTAGGTAAAAGAAATACTCCTTGACACATTTTTTATAACAATCACGCGACTCGGTACTACTTCAACATGCATATTAGATTGCACTAGCACCATGACATAAAAGTCAATGTGCTGAGACACCATTTTATCTAAGACTTTGCTTTATTGATTTGTCATAAATTTCCAACCTGCATATTGAATGCAACCATCTGAGCTCCGTACATCCACCCTAAATGTGGCCTGAAATTTGAGGATTTGACACGTTCTCCTTTAGGAAAAACCCTGAGGATATTTTTCTGTGTGAACCTGGAAAGGATAACAATTTCTGTCAAACCACGTTTAACTGTGCCATGGGTATTGTCAGGTATAGAAATGCTGATCATCTCTTCAGCCACTGCTAATGTTCAGATAAGTTTTATAGGTACCTAATGAGGTCAGCTCCATGAGACTCAGAAGCACTTTTTAGTTTCTTCTCACTCAAACTAAGCCGTCTAACTTCAATGTCATCTTTTAATTGATCCTTCATAGAACCTTTTGCTTTCCCACCCTGGATTGTGATCAAGTGTTTGTATCGACATACACCTAGTTGGTTTGGAATGTTATCGCTTGTATTTATATTTTCCCGATCTGCATCACTTGCATTCCGCTGTCAAAAGATGAAACGTGAATTCAAAGGACTAATAATTCAAATTTCACTTTTGGTTTAGCTTATATAATTTTATTTATTTTTTTTACTTTTACACCTTGTTTAAAAGTGATGAAAGTATTTTTCTCCCACCTTGTCCCCAGTTTTCAGTTTAGCCACGGAATCTGACAATTCCAGTCCCCATGATTCTTCTTCAGGGGGTTCAAATCCATTTGACACAGCTTTTCTTTTGCAGATATTGTCAGATTGCTGATATTCCTTTGGTGGTTTGGTTGATATAATTATCCGGTTTCTCAATGATTCTGGTGAGGGGAATTCTGTCAAAGAATCTGTCTGCGGAAAATAAAGCATTTCTCCAAGTATTTCAGATGCCATCTGCGTGAATAGAGAAAAAAACAAATTGTGAAAAAGCAATAAAAAAATGGTCAAGATCCGTAATTTTTATTTTCTTATTTAGAGGGTGATTGACAATGAGTGCTTACTTCTGCAAATTTATCCTGATGTTTTGGTTTTAGGTGGTCTTCCAAAGTAAGAATTACTGGGTAATCTGATTTATAAAATGCATATTTCTTTATGGATTGTAGACATGTGCGTACGGGGACTGGAGTGGTAAAAGTTCTGCATTGATAAAAAATATATGTAAGAAAACAATCATCCAAATCTATAAGATGAACTACTCTTATTCCTTTTTTTTCCTCTGCTAAGAACTCTCACTATATGGCTTTAATAACCAACTAGTACCTTCCGTGAACCACTTTAATACCATCTTTAGTTGGAGATTTAGATGGCCATAAATCTAGTTCAATTACTCGTACACCTTGTTTCAAAGCCTCTATAATTGGCTCGTCACTGCTCTCACTGGTAAGTTGATTCCCGGTCAGATAGGAATTGTGTCCCGTATACATGAAATAATGTGACAACGGAGCATTCATATCATGATGTACCTGAAAACATATATGATTTATTATTTATTGTCTGGAAAGGTTCAAAATTATAAATCCATATATAAAGTCCAATGCAAACTACAGGCATTGACATTAAAACAGACTATATGAAACAATGAACATGTGTTGCTATAAACTTTTGTTATTTAAGAATGTTTTTGAGTATTAAGCACAGGCTTCTGTGTGCAGCAAGATTTGTGTGCTCCAAACACTATCCCCTGACCAGACAATTTTTTGCAATCAAGCAAGTTATATATAGCAACATTTTGTCCACATGTCAATCTATGTTTGTCTAGTGTTTGGTATCACCTGAGTTAATTTTTCATACGCAGTCAGTGTAAAGACTTTTACACTATCACTACACAGAAAACAAACAAAATCTCCATATACTGTAATCTATTATTGAACGACAATATTGACATTATTATTGCATTTAAATGATACTCAATGAAGATACGTAGAAACCAGAAAATAAACAAAGCAAGACAAGGCAAGGTAGATTTAGCATTGAGCAGATAATTAAAAAACTAGGAAACAGAATTTTGACATCTTGAAGAAACTGTCTGCTTCAATTTGTCAGCACTAAAACAGACAGAGAAATTGCAAACCTCGTCATTCAAGGCAGCATTGAAATCATGCTGAAGCAGAAAATCGATGAAGTCACTGAGACTTAACCCTTGTTTCTTGTATACATCAGGAATTCTTGTACATCTTGTTTTAGAGCTAGAACTACAACTCCCTACTAGCAAATATTTCTCAATTATTTTATCCAAATCCTCTTCGCTGCAAATATTTTCTCCCTGGTGCTCCACAATGAACTGAAGAAGCTGACCCTTATTCATTCGGTTCCCTCCTCTCGCAAACTTGGAGAAGGCTTCCTTAAGATCCAAAGGGGGTTCTGCCTTGTAAACCTCATCCTTTTTGGTCAACAAATTTAACATCTTGATCTTGAATGCTTCAATTTTCATTCTCACCCTTCCCTGCCAACAGAAATATTTATCAATGGAATTGTGAAAAAACAAACACGTGTAACCAAACAACATTTACAGTCCAAGAGTAAGACAAGTGAGTAAACCTTGGAAAGAGAGCCTTTGTTTTTCTCTGGTTTCATTGGCTAAAAACCTTTGTTTCCTGTGCCTTACTAAGGAAGTTTATTAATTGTGCAGGTTGTTTCTGCAAAGTTGAAGAATTATATATTTATGCATCCGATCAAAGTCGAAGAAAACAAAGTAAATTTAATGTTCACACACGAGATTATTTCTTTATCTTTTTCCATGAGATAAGCAATTAAAAAAAAGTTAATGCATGGACCTGAATATAAAATGTAATTAATGAATGTAGTTGAAAAGATTATTTTAATTCAAGTTGATGCACTGTGCATGGTCAGATCAGTAAAAATAATGTTTGTTATGTTTACTTTGGTAATAAAACTAGGACAGTACTACTACTGACTTCTGGTAAGGTGGGCTATGATGTTCACATTCAGAGTAATGTTTTTTATAAAAAATGTTCAGCATTTTTACAAAGAACAATCCTATTAAAGTGAATAGGATCATATAAACGTTAAAATCTGAACATTTAACACAGTTATAACTATAAAAGACTAATTCAAAATTGTCTATTAAACTAAATTAGCTTAAAATATTTTTAGTTCTAGTAAAATACTTCCTTAGAATTACCATTTTATGCTTTGGAATGTGTAAAGTTTTGTTTGTATTGTTGGAAACGGATATCCAAACATTGCAGAAGTATGCTTTGATGGTGGGAAGTGTCAAAGGTTGGTAGTGTTTTCAGATCAAACCTAGAATTGTCGATTGACTTGGTTAAAATATTGAGATACTTGATTATTAATTGTACCACAAAGTCCACTAATTAAATTGCATAAATCAGTAAAATCTTATAATGAGATCGGTGCACATTCAAGGCAATGAATGCGTGGTGGTGACATTGGAGAACGCCCGTTTCCTGTTTTTGAAAGAAATAAACAAACACACCTTTGCAAGCCAATAATGCATGCCTCTGACAATTAGATTTGAAATTTTTTGGCGAACAAGTGTTGCAGCGAAAGCGTTGAAACTGCTACATGACAAAAGCTGAGACGTATTGGTGCAAACAAAGGGAGAGAGAAAGGTAATTGTAGTTACTTTTGGAATGGAAATCCAAAAGGGGCATAAATGCTTAGGGTTTCTAAAGTACATTAATTAGATTTAATGAAATTTTTAGTATCTTATAAATTTTTATTTTTTTAATAAAGTTTTATTAAAAATATTTGTTCTTTGTTAAACGTTTAAAAATTTATTTTTTGTTTAAGTATTTTTTATTTAATTTTTTTTTTCCTTTATCAGCATAATAACGTGATCATTACTTTTGTTTCTTTTTTTTATTTTCAAACTAGTTAATCAACTCACATCTTATGTGTTCTCTTCCAACTCGTTGGTTAACAACTGAGAGTTGAAGGAGATTGGAGGAGAAAACATAAGTTGGTTGATAAGATAAAGAAGTAATGAGATGTTATGTTGTTAATGATAAAATCAAACTTCAGTATATTAAATAAAAATATATATTTTTTAAGCATTTAATCAAAAGTATTTTTAATAAAAAAACATAAATTTATAAGATACTTAAATTAAGTGGTAACTAATTAACTACTAATTTATAAACTATTTATAAATTTTATTGTAGTTAAATATGATTTTCATTTCTATATTATAAGGTGAAATTATTTTTCGTTATCCAAAATTTTAGATAATTTAGATTCTTGTATATACAAATGATTGGAAAGAATCATTATATATATTAAATTGGTTTAATTTGAGATTTCACTTCATCGATTAAAAATAATTATAATGATCATAATTCTGCAATCAAAACAATAATAAAGTTTAAAAAAAATTAATAGTCATTTCATATACAAAAATATTAATTTTAATCATTTCTATACTAAAAGTATTTGGATGATCTAAAATTTAGCCAGAAATAAAATCAATTTTATGTTATATTATAGTACAATTTTATTTTATTATAATAAAAACTACCTTATGTACTACTAATTTTTTTTGTCTCTATAATAATATATAATTTATTCAATATAGTAATTAATTGTTTTTTGTCTCTATATTTAATTTTTATTTAATTTTTTTCTTGAATACTTATTGTTTAATGTATTTTATATTTCTCGATTTTTAAAAGAAATTATAACAGCCTTAAGATAAAATTAAGTATTATGTTGGTACATTTATATTTTGTTAACATTACAATAAAAATAATTTTTATTTTTATGTTTACTGAATATCATACGAAATTAATTATTGAGTATACAAATTAATAAATAAATTATTATCAAGTTATAGATATATTTTATTTTTTTGGTGTACGTTTGAAATTTCTTATTTAAAATTTGTGTTATAGAAGAAATCGTTTCAATGTGTATATAATTTCTATAGCAGATAGACTTTACTAAGCTTTAATAATAAATAATATCTATCTTCAATGGGAAAAAGGAATACATTGAATCTAATAAATATCATAATTAGCGTATTATATGTCAATTTGGTTCTTGGATAACATTAAATATAACATGGACTCATTTACTAAAGATGAAAAAGGAAAAGTATTATTATGTAATTGTTAGATTAAATTATTTTATAAATTTTAAACTGTTTTATAATTTTAAACCATAGGCCAATCTACTAACTGACCCTTTTAAAAAAAATGAAAATAAATAATATATTACAAATTTAAGTTTAATGTTTTATTATGCCTTTTTAAATTTTTTATCTTAACAAATAAATAAATAAGTTACAAAGTTTACTATTTTAATATATTTTCTATATTTATTTCTCTAATGCTAAGAAATTAATATTCAAATAAATTTTAAACTAAATTATTATTATTATTATTATTGATAGGTCGACAGATAAACTCCTTAGCCTATTCCTTAACAAAGATGAACCAATATATGAAATGACCAATCCCCCAACTCTGCAGCTCAATGACAAGTCAGAACTAAAGAAATTGAATTGGTTCTTTTTGTTAAATTTAAAATGATTTACATAAATCCTTTAAACACTTGTAAATTTATAAAATTTTCATTCTTATAATTTCATATTTTATAAATTCTTTCCAATCTAAATTACAAAAATCTTTAAAAAGTAATTACATTATCGCAAAATCTTTTAAAATTTACATATTTTTATTAAAATAAAAAGTCATAAATAAAACCATAATTGAATACATCCTCAATTAAATGATTTTTAATTTAAAAACAATCCATTTATATTTAATTAAATTATCCAATCTATTTTTCTTACTTATTAAATGGATTAAATTAGATTTTAGGTGAATAGACACTTTGAATAGTATAAATTATTGAAACTAAAAAGACTTGTTTTTTAAGGTTGGGAAACTATAAGCAAATTTAGTATAAAAAAATGAAGAACAAAACGAAAATATCCAGAATTTTATATATCAATAATTTATAATTATATTTGGTTGACAACAATCTATGTTTAGCAATTGATCCACGATTTGCATCAGCTGACTGTAATGGCTTCCAGAGGAACTGGAACGCTGATTTGGGTGTGTCTGTTATGGCTTTTCTTCCTCTGCGCCACCATTGCTTTCTTTCAACTCCACTTGGTAGACAACAGAACCAATCAACCTTCCTCTCGCAGTAATCTCATCAAGACTCAACAGCGCTCAGTAAGGATTCATCTTCCTGCCACTCTTTTCCTTCATTCCCTTCTCTGGGGTTTAGTGGTTCAATCATAGATTGATGCATATTAACCCTTTTCCTTGCTTTCGGATACCCCTTTGGGACAGGATTCGGAGGGTGTCACTCACAAGGTGTATTTCGATATAGAGATCCATGGGAAATTAGCGGGTATGCTTCATTCATTAGAAAGTTCAGTTTTTTATTTTAGTTCCATTCCGATAATTTCGTGTTTCGTGTGTGCCGTTTCTTTGCATCTGTCGGATTATGGCAATTATTTTGTAGATAATGATTTGGAATGTGATAGCAGATTGAGTGTAAGCTGGGATTTTAGATTCATTAAATCGACACATCACTCACTGATTTAAGATGGTTTGTGTTATGAGGCACTCCTTTGAGAATTATATGTAATGAATTGTGCATCAGAAGAGGTGCCCTGGTATTCTGAAGTATGGTGCAAGGAAAATAAGGGTTATTTGGTTCTGAAATGGCATTGAACGTGATGAATAATTGGATGGGATTTGTATAATTTTGAGAAAGAAAACGCGTGTTGCAACTTCTGTTTATACTATAGAGATTTTATCAACATATATCATGGATTTGAAAAGAAAAGATGCCTGGGTAGTTCTATTTCACGGCAGTCTAACGATTTGCCAGCTGCCATCTGAATGGTTTAGGATATGTTTAGATATAATTTTCCAAAACATTTGTACGAGAGAAAAATAAGTAGAAAAAAATGAATATTTTTTCTTCATATCCTAAAATTAGTTTTTTTTTTGTAATAGTTTTCTTCTTATGTTAACTTTTTGAAAAAATGATTTTTAATTTATGTGTAAGTTAATTTTAAGAAACTTTTTTCTTTTTATTTTCTTTTATGTAATGCTTCTAGAAAAATTTATCCCAATTGGTCGCCATAACACTTGGTCATAACCTTCTTCAAAACATTGTATGTACTGTCTTCTTGACTGCATGTGTCTTGTTAGATCATATCCTCTATTGTTGAAGAAGGTTGAGCAGGATTTTTCTCCTACTTTTCTGCCTTAGTTGTTATGTTCTTTTTACGGTTTAGGGCTTAGTTATCATAGCATTACGATATGATCCCGAATGGGTCACTCAACAGTAAAAATCTTGTTTCTCACTTCAGGTCGCATAGTCATCGGCCTTTTTGGGAACACAGTTCCGAAAACTGTAGGTATGGTACGCTATACTATAATGAAATGCTAAAGATGTTTATTCAGACAGATATTAGTTTCATGTGCAGGATTTGGTTACTAATGATATCATCCCTTTTGTGCAGAAAACTTTCGAGCGCTTTGTACTGGTAACTCTGCAACTTTAGTTACTTTACTTGCTTGACTTTAAAGTGGTGCCACTACTTATTTTGCTGATAGTTTTCTTCCTTCTATATATGATCAGTTGGAATCAATCTTGTAAATTTGAACAGCGTCTCATTTCAGGAGAGAAAGGAAAGGGAAGAAGTGGGGAGTCTCTTCATTATAAAGGAAGCACATTCCACAGGATTATACCAAGCTTTATGGTCCAGGGTGGTGATTTCACGCGTGGTGATGGAAGAGGTGGAGAATCAATCTATGGTGATAAGTTTGCTGATGAAAACTTCAAGCTGAAGCATTCTGGACCAGGTGAGCTTACATGTTTTTGTTACTGGTATTACATTTATATCCATAACTATGACAATGTTAATATAATTTATATTATTGCACCTCTTCACCCTTCTTGCATGATTGTCACCTTTCAGGATACTTATCTATGGCGAATTCAGGGCAAGACACCAATGGCTCCCAGTTTTTCATAACCACAGTTAAAACCAGCTGGTAATTTTATTACTTATTTTGCCTACTCTTGAAAGTTGAATAGTATTAACTTATGAAAACCTTACTGTCGCAGGTATAAATATGAATTTTTCTTAATGGTTTTATTTTCTTTTAATAAAATGTGATTCTAGTTTTGGTGGAAAAGAAAAGTTTGAAGGGAAAAAGTTTATTCCAATTTGTGCACAAGCATAATCTCAGTTAGAAAGGTCCATTTTCCTTTTACTTATCAGGAAAGGATTTTATTTTGAACATAAACGAGTTCTTAGACATTCATGATTCAACTCCCTAATATAGAAAAGACGCTTTCTAACATTTATGTATAAGAAAAAAGAGCATAAGATGAAAAGGTAACTTTTCAAGTTTGTATGACTACTGTTGGGGGGCCCTTTTCAACAAACTCATATGCCTCCATTTGTTTATTGGAAGGCTGGATGGACGCCATGTTGTATTTGGCAAGGTACTTTCTGGTATGGACGTCCTGTACAAGATTGAAGCAGAAGGAAGTGAAAGTGGCTCGCCTAAGAACAAGGTCGTCATATCAGACAGTGGAGAATTAACTTCTTGAGATGGTTTATTCATACAAGTTGAGATTGGTTCTACTGTGTTAACATGCCAGCTTTGCCCAACACCCTGATTCACAAACTCGGTGTGCATATTTCATCATTCAGATATTCGTGTAATTTAAGTCTGGATTGTTTGTCTACACTAGTCTAGCTATAAGGGAAGAAAATTTATTAGGGATTGCTATGGTGGGGATACTCATTAACAATATACATCAGGCTGTGGTCTGTTATCTGAACTTTTCTTATTTTATAGGTACGAGGATAGATTATTTATTCAAGTGCATCATGTCGTTTCCTCAGCTACATTCCCCACTTCCACCACTGCAATTTAAATCCAAAGTACAAATGGACCATAATAAAATAAAATAATATTAACGAAATGTTATCTTTTACCTTGTCCTGTGGAAAAGGCAGAGGTCATCATTATTCAGATTTTACACAAATATGATATTGCACCACTCCTTTAAATGGTCACTTTTTTCCACACTATTTTCTTTCTAAGCAAACTGCTTCAACCCTGAACCAAATATTAACTTCGAATTGAGATTTAAACTTTTGATTTGTCACATTATAAGAGACTACTTTCTTCAGGTAGGTTCAACTTAGTCTTGATGTGGTTAGTTAGGCACTGTTAATATTAGATCTTTCAAAAATGTTGTGTTGTAACCTCACGTGTTGATGATGGTCAAATAAAGAGCAAATAACTGGTCTTTTCTCTATAAACAAAAATACAGATTACAACTCAGATATGAATCTTCCATTCACATGCAATGAACAAGAACAAGTTATTATCCAATAAAGAGTTAATTTATTGATTTAGAAGTACAGAGAGAGTGAAGTAACTGAGAAGTAGGACAAGAGTCGACAACAGAAGTAGAATGTGTAGAAAGAAGTAAAGAGGACGATAGAATGCTTCGCTTTTCACCGTCCTTATTGACAATTGATGAGGAAACAAAGCCCAAAATTACCATCACAAATCTTCATCTTCAACAACAGACACACACACATATATAGATAGAGAGACAGACACAATTAAAAAGGAAGGAAACATGAGTGACTTTATTTGGAAGGGGTTTTGGAGCGGTGTTGGCAAACGTTTGTGAAATTGGAGTTGAGATCAGAATAGAGAGAGACAACCTTTGAGATGTTGCCGTTGAGTTCCTGAATGAGGGACACGTTTTTTACCATGTTGTCGTGCATCCGTGACTGCTGGTTCTCGTTCACCTGCTGAATCAGTTGCCGGTTCCGGTCCAGCACCGACTGCACCTGCCGGAACCCCCTGTTCAGGGACGCCCACGCCTCCGGGTCGCCGTCCTCCGACTCCCCGGTGGTCGTGCTCACCGTGGTGGCGGCGGGGTGGTGGCTGTTGTGGCGGCGGAGGTGCTTCTTGGAGCGGCTGTGGTTGGAGGGGTCTTCCATGGTGGAGTCTGCAGCGGAGCAAGATGAGTTAATGTGCTGTGCATGAAACACCCAGGCGACTCAACCAAGTCTTGTTGGTTTAGACATTGCAAATTTTTTGTGACTTCACAAGGGACGGGGCAATGCTATATATACACAGCACTGCAAGGGCAAACATGTCATCGCCTTATTTTAAATTTAAGTCATAAAATTATTTTAATATATGTTTTTTATAAAAGTCTTTCATGATATCTTACTTTGTTTTAAATTGCTTCATCATCATACATTCTTTTTAAGATTTTTCTTACAAATTCATTCATTTTTCCTTTTATTTCAGTTTACAATTAATTAAAATATTACAATTATTTTTATTTATTTATAATTAAAATATTAAAACTCAATGAAATCTCTTTTAAGGCCTAATTGTTAGTTTAAACTATAACTACGATTGTAGGTTAAAGATACTCCAAAATTTGGTCAAAACAATTTTCATCAATCTTTGGTTTGCTTATGAAATTTAGATGTATTTGCTTTTTTTATTTAAAATGTAATAATTAAAAGGACTATTTTTCTTTTATTGAATAATTGAACTCATTTTAATCTTGAGAAAATATTGTTGTTTGGAATATTGTTATTTTAATACCAGAGAGAGATAATAACATTGGCGCGTGCAGCACAACTACAGATGGAAGATAGATCTAGGAAGAAAAAGTCAAAAGTTCAATTGAATACTATTTTAGGCCCACTTTGCATAAATGTTTTGTACTTCATAAATCTTTAATCAAATCACTATTCAATTTAATTCCTAATTTATTACACACTCAAATATCTATAAAAAAAAAATACAAACATAAAAAAATTATACTACTTTTCAAATAATCATTTCAAAGCCCAATAATTTATTTTAACGATTTTTATAAAGCTATTAAAAGTTATATTTTTGTGAACCCTGGACAAAAAAGGTTTAATTACAATTTTTTTAAATCTCTTGATCGAACTAAGCTCGTTTTAGTCTTACTTTTTTTTACTCAATTAAATTTTTCCCATTTTTAAAATCAAGTTTATCGATTTTATCAAATTTTCATCTAATTTTTCCAAATTTACAATTTTAATCCAAATATGTAGAGTTTTATAATGAGTTTAGAATACAAAATATCTTAATAGTTTAGAAGTTAGAAAAGTAGTATAAATTTAATACAATGTGAAGGATTGTTGAAAATTGTAGATAAAGAATAAAGTGAAATTTTAAAAATAGAAAAATAAATGTAAAACTCCAGTAATGTGAATTAAAATAAAGTTATAGGTTATTTATATTAAAAAAAGTAGTGGATGCTGGTAGAAAATGTAGAAATGAATCTATGGGTGGTCCATTAAGAAAAGGTAAAAGTATGGTAAACAGAAGAAAATATTGAGGAAGTTGCACGCGGCAAAGGTGGGAGTGGGGAAAGCATTAGGCTGAAAATATCTAAAGGATTGGATGCAAAAAGCGAAAAGTGCAGTGCCACGAGGACTAAAAGAAGCACGGTTCTGCCTCCGTGGATTGGAAAGTGCATAAAATATCTAATTTCATGTGTCACGCGCCACACAACTGAGATAGATACACCAAAATATCTCCCACAGTTGTTAGGCCTAAAAAGGGGAAAAAAATTCCAAGAAAGAAGCACGATGGAAGACGAATATATACCAGCAAAAGAAAAAAAAGGGAACATATTTGGTCCCAACACAGAACAGAACCTTACTAATTATGGGGTTAAATTATGTTATCAATTCCATTCACTCTGTCATCGTTTATTTCATCAACTAGATTCAATTTCAACCAAAATATCTTGGATCAGTATGTGTAGAACGTTTCGGCTGAAAAAATATCTTCATAAACTTTCCTTTTTTACTTTTCATAGTGTCTTCTAATTTTGGTTATCTTTTTTAAGTCTTTGAGAAAGAAGGTAGAAAGAAAAGAAAATAAAAATAAACTTGTTTGGATGAAAAAGAAAGAATGTTAAAAGGAAGAGTAAATGAATGAAAGATTGTAATTGATTTGGTTAATGTAATAAAACAATTATATATATTTAAAAAATAATTTGTAAAACAAATTTTAAAAATAATTTGATGTAAAAATAATTTTTCAAATATAAATTAAAATAAAATATTATTATAAAATTCAATAAATCAAAATTTATATTTCAAAATAAAAATATATATTAAAATAAATTAATTTATAAAATATCAAAAAATTATTATTAATTTTACATTTTTATTTTATTATAATAAAATTCTAAATATAATATATTACATTAAGATACAATTGATTGCATTAAAAAACTTAATCGATTATATACTACTTCCCCATCAAATCTCTCTTCATTTGCAAAGAAAATTTCTCGTCAATTTCTCATCAATAACGATTTTTAATTTTCAAGATTTCAAATTGCCTACTTTTTTCCTTTACCTGAACACATTTTCGGTCTGTTTCTCCGCTTGAAAACAAACACGCTAAGAATTTACTTATAATTATTAAACTGGACTATCTTTTTCATAAATTAAAATTAGTTTATATGTACATATATTAATTTGTAGAAAGTTATTTTAAATTAGTTTTAATCCGTATATAAGTTAATTTTAAATTATTAAAAATATCTTTTTAGTCCTAAAGTGTTTATGAAAAAGTGTCAAGATAGACCCTAAATTGGCAGCTGTAAACATTCTAGAGAATTATATTCATGCAGGGTAGATTGTTATGTTTTAGAACTGTAATAACCCTTTCGTGTACCAAACTAATCGGGAAGATAAATCAAGATAAATAAGTGGAGAATTTTTTTTAAAAAACACAGCAAAGGGAATGAAATTATTAAATTAATGTGTTGAATGTAAAAACCATGGTACCATTCGAAGAACGTTCTTAGGCTGTTATCCTTTTCTCAATACAACCTGTAAACACCCTGTTAGGGGCCACTCAGTACACTGTAGGGACAACCCATGATCACTGGTATGTTACAGAGGATTCAACTATCACTGTGGTACACAAGACAGCCACAAGGTGGTCAGTAAATTCACTTCTATGTTTATGTATCAGTAATTGGAAATTACAACACATTTTATTTGTATTAAGTCTACATGAAAATTAAAATATTGACATTTTTATACCTATTCAGAATATCACAACATTGGCATAAACAGATGCTTACAAGGTTAAAGCAAAGAAACTATTCAGTGGATTTTCTCTTTTTTCCCAGAACAGAAGCTATCTGAAATCTGGGCCCTCCCATTCGCCACTTCTTGAAGGATGCCATTGCGGATTGAGCGGTCTCATACACTACATCATAAAAGATTATATCAAAAATTAAATTGAATACCTCAAGAAGGAAAGAGATGTGACCACACAAGTTTCATTTAGCAAGGATAACGCCTCACAGTTTATCTCTTCTTTTGTAAGAATAGTCCAAAATTTGGAACCAGCAGGAAATGCTACAGAATGTGCCTTCGTGAGAATTTCCTTATACCTACTTTTAAAAGCAGACAACAGCAGAAACCCAATGGTTCGGTCGCCAACTCTGCCATAAATGGAAAATAAATCAAGAATGTACACAGAACATGTTGCCAATGTTGAGTAAAAAAGGTCAGGGAATTTGTGGTAACGCCGGAAGGAAAATTTTTTGTAGCATGGATATTCTCCCTTAAAAATCAAGACCACATATCATATTCTCTCTCCTGTTTGATTAATGTGTTATGACGAATTAAGGGCCGAGATGTTGCTGGACCAAATCCAATTTTTGAACATTTGGTTATCTTACATTTATTTGGTTGACTGAACTCATGAAGGAATTTGTGATAATAAATATTTGAATGAGATGCTGCATGAACCATGTAACACCAAAAAGCTTCGGAATCCTAGGTCCATTCTAGATATGACACGTGATACATGACAGCCACATACTATCATCCTAGACAGAAATAAAATATTTAATCAACAAAATATAAGAAAACAGTAAAATAAGTCAGTTAAATTTAAACCAAAAGAGAAATAAAAAGCTAGTTCAGATCATGCAAGCAAGAAAATGCAAGCATAAGCAAGACTTACATGGGTGCTATCTTGCAACCAAAATCATAAAAGAATGGGCATCTGGACCTCAGATCCACACCGGCCGAATCAGCTTGGATCTCTAGCCTTGTTCTGAAGTCAAAAATCATCAACTGTAAGATTAGGAAAGAAATGTGACACTTTCGAGACATCAAAATTCCTCTAGTACAGCTTGATATAAATGGTTATGCAGCCTAGCATACATATGCCAATATCAGTTCTTAACAATTTCTTTGAAAGCCATGTACATTGATTATTGAATTTGTTGTTACCCAAAGTTCCATGCAACAACATGCAACAACATGCACTGATTATTAAAACCAACATGAAAATTGAGGATAGGAAAAAAATTTGGCTCCAAAATCCATTTAAAGCCCATGAGGCAAGATATTAGCAGGAAATGTCAGCCAAAACATTTCAGGCGAATGCATGCTCCATTATATGATAAAAAGTACTCATAAGTAACAAAAAGATAGTAAATAACCACTACTTTTGATCAAAACAAGAGGGAACGTTGACTGATACTGCCTGTCTCATCTGTAACTCATGAGCAAGCCAAAAAGGCAATTCAACTTTTGAACCTGTTTCAATCTGAAAATCAAACAATTTAATGTCAGGTCAAATTACTAAGCTCCGCAGAGCAGGTATCTAGTGCCACTGCAAATAATTCTTTCCTATGGAAATCTAAAAATGAGTGTAAATGGCTCTTACAAAGTCCATTACAGAACTGGGATCTATTCCCACTCCAGATGCAGCTTTCTGAAATATAACTGACACAGTCTGTGACCAGAACATATCAAACCGTAGTATTAGAATAAGAAATTCAGGTTGCATTCTGTATCATAATTGTATAGACGATGAATTGATAGTTGATTCTGTTAATATTAGCAACAGCGTAAAACATCATGCGTAACAAAATCTTAAGAATAACTCCCATAGCCAAGCTTTTCCCTTAATTATAATAACTCGAATGTTCCAAATCTGTCATTCCCTTGCATATAAATTGGCAGCAGATTTTGAAAAAATGAAGAATCTGAAGCCTACCCCTTCCTCCATAACAATATCATCAATATCATAGTAGTTAGTCATCGTATCCTCCTGCCTGCTGCTTCTGCACTTCCCTTAACTCATCGAAAGTGTGAACTGAAAATTCAAAAAAACGTTGAAATATGCCATACATTTAAAAATATATATATATGAGATAGTTATTCAAAAAGAGAAACTCTAACATCACCATTATTTCATTTTTTTTTTAAATCTAATGGTTTTAACGAGTAACTTATCTTAATCATTAGAACTCATGAAAATGAAAGGTGAAATTGGAAAGTATCTCCTTTAGAGCTACTCTTAGAATGACTAGTTCCCTCTTATTTTTTATTAATAAAAAATAAATCTTCTCGAACTAACCATAAAGACAACAAAATCAATCAGCAAACAAAATCCGTATCTGTTGTTCAAATAACAAGACTTCATTCACTAGTTTTGATATTTTATAAAAAAGAACTATCGATATGAAACACGCCAACAGCTTCGGGTGCTGCACTTCAATTAAAAAGAAATTCATGAGCACAAAACATTGAAATGTGCACATCATATAGAAAGGGGGGAATAACTTTCAAAAAATAATAAAACAAGAGTAGTCAATAGTAGAGGAAGCAGTGGAGAGTTGAATCGAGCAAAGCAAAAACCTAACTCCCAGTTGAAAGTGGAAATTTGCTTCTACAATTAGGACTTCAATCTGAAGTTGTGGGACTCGTTACTATTAAACAGAAGAAATTTACGCAAAAAAAAAAATCCTCCTTTTCAATTCGAGCCATCAATATAAAACCAACCCAACACCCAGACTAATTACACAAGTCAAGGCCGAAAATCTCACAAAGCCAAAAACTCATAAAAATCCCTCAATGTCTTGGAATGATGCCAGCACCATTGTTAATTCGTTAATATTTCACATTAACTAAATAATACTTCTTCTTTCTATCACATTATTCGTCGTATCCAATACTTATCTTTCTTCGTACTATACCTGATTACTTGATTTTATGAACTCGATCTCAGAGGTGGGCGACGCGGACGGACAGATTGTGGTTGTACACAGGGAACGACCATCCCAATTTCCAGAAAAGCACAATAAACAACATGAAAAGAATCCAGCTTCAACCTTACCTCGCGTGTACATAAGTATTTGTACAAAGTGTCGGAACATAAAGATGACAAGCAGAGGATAATAGAATTTATAAGATTTGAATTTTGGATAAATACTTGAACGCAATTTTGATAAGAAGACATTGGTTCGGTTATGCATTAGATCTTAAAGAAGGAAATGCACCTGAGCTATGACGGAGTGAATCGTGCCGCCGCGAGAGACTGACAAAGTGAGCAGACACGACAGCTACTGCGGAGTGCTGACTAGGGTTACTGTGATAGTGAGTTAGGGTACGAAATTGGAGATCGAAGTAACGAAAACCAAAATGAAAGAATGAAGTGGCGAAGTGATTAAGATGAAAATGAAAAGGGGAAGGCGTTTGATTTTGGGGAAGAAAACTAGGGTTTGTTTTTCTTGCAATTTTTGTGATTTTGAATATTGGCGCGTTTTCAAAATTTCTGTTTTAGTGATGGCGCGCTTGAAATTTGTCGTATACGGATTAACCGCCTGGTGCAAAACTACATAAAAATTCATTCTCGATTTTAGTTTCAATTTTTAATTACAAAATTGTTACTTATTTTTATTTTGTTTTCTATTTTTAATTATTTGGAAAACCCAGCTTTTCTTTCCAACGTTTACTTTAAGAATTTTTTAAAATATTAAGCAAATTAAAAATAGGGTGACTATTTTGTAATTTAAAATAAAAGCATTATTTTTAACATAAACCAGCTTCAAGCTTTCAAACAATACAAATGTAATCACGAGGAGTAAAAAAATATCCAATGCATCCATTGTTAAAATTATTTTCATGATTTCTATGAAGTTTATGTTTAAAGTTTAATTTTGAAAAATATTTTGAAGAATAAATGAATTAACAAAGTTAAGGAGTTTATTTTGAACTTGATTACCACAAAAGTAAGAAATAATCAATTAAGTTAGATATATTTGAGAGATAAACTATGGTAGTCTTACATAAAAGTTCACCAGACATTATGATTTTAATTTTATGCTTAAATAACAAAGTATTAAAACATATATTTACGAACATCGGGTGTTCCTAGTCGTACACAGTGTTTTGTTCATGATTTTCGTAAATTTTTACTTAAACATATGATAAAAATACTTTGTTTGATAAGTATTAATTATTCTCTGTATACATCAAATAGTATTTATAGATGTTTATTCTTTTATATGAAATCTTCATACCTCAAAATGATCTTATTATATTTTGTCATTGTTAATATCCCTAAAAAATGTTGGAAAAAAAAGTTGAGATGAATAGGAAATGCATTGAACTATCACCAAATTTTGAAATAGGATGATAAATGATTATTAAATTGATTGATGATTACTTTAAGATTTAATGTTTTTAAAAAACTCCATAAATATTTTTGTAAATACACATGAATGTAAGGGTGCATGAAGAAAAAAAAAATGTAGGTGTGTACTAAGAAACCCTATTTCTGTTTGGAATAAAAGATGAGAGAAGGAAAAGAAAAATATTTAAATTGAGTTATAAATGAAAATAAAGAAAAAATTAAATAAATTTATTTATTATTTTAATTATTTATTTTATTATAATAAAAAACATAATAATTAATAACAATTACTAACATAAATGATTGTATTAAAAGTATAAACATAATTAGTTATGATCTTACAAAGTGTAACATTTATTGTGTAATATTGCTATTTAATATATATATATAATATTTAGAATCTGTCTTGATATATCATTTGATTATATATAAATTTTTTTGTGCAGAAAATTAATGTATGATTTTTTTATGTTTTTAAATTGTATTGGTTTTATACGTTTTTATTTATTTATAGATAGACAGAGGGAATAGGATGTTATGATTAGTGAGGCTGGTGATGACAGCACATCAAGGTACTTAACCATGATTCAGTTGGTATGGATAAAAAGGTCTAGGCCAAACTATTCATGCAACACATTTGTAGCCCTGCACTGCATCACTGTAAAAGCCATCGCAATCTCCAAATGGTGCAGCCTTTGTATGGTGACACATGGCATATGCCCAATTTTTCAATCACATTCTACAAAACAAAAGCTTCTGCTATTTTACTTTTTACTTTCACAGATATTACTGTTATTTAAAAAATATAAGTAGATATCTATTATTAAATATTTCCACAGATATCTATTCTATTTTTAACACTGTTTTTATACGTGCAATGCATCTACAGTTGTAGTTATTGTAAAAGTTGCAATCAAATTTTCTTATGGTTGAGATAAGTGGCTACTTTTCCCTTCCCACATGTATGATGATAGAAAATAGCCACGTCAAATTTCTAAATTCTTCTAATTTTGGAGTTGAGGTTCATCAGTTATATCAAAATAAATATTATTTTCTTAAAACTTTGTAATCAGCCTAAGCATAAAACTGCTAAATTTGTATTTTAAGGTTCATAATTTTACATTTTTTTTTTGTAAGGCTCGTAATTTCTATAACTAAGGTTAAGTTTTGAAATAATGAATTGTCTCATTCCTTATACACTCCAGATTCATAATAAACTCCAAATTCTATATTTTACCAATAAAATCTGCAGATAGCTATGGAAGAAAGAATCTATTCAACTAATTTTCAACTGAACCATCATAAAATAACATAGATTATCTAAATTATAGGGCAGTACTATCACCAAATAGTCAATGAAGATGTCTGATAAAAATGTAAATAATATATGAAACTACTAAATCCTGTGGGATTTGGCAGACAGATTGAGTCCTGAATGGAGGTCAGAGCAAAAGATATTATTAAAGTCGATAACCTAACAACCTAATCCCACTGAATCTCTCTGTAAAAAGTCCACTCAGAAGGATTCAATGTAGTTTTGCCATCAGCAGCAACCAGATCATATGGTGAGTTTTCTGCAAATTCAGTGGACAAGGATTTCCAGTGGAGGCAAGGCTCCCAGTCAGCCTCCTTAAGCACGCTCAGTATCTCTTTCACCACGATTTTGCTTCCCTCGGCTGCTAAATGAATACCATCACTGCAAAATTCATTGAAGATGACAACAAATTATAGATATTGTTTAGGTGAACTTGTCTATTGACATCATTCTCATTCACATGTTATGACTGACTATGGTAAAAGAAGGTTGTTCTTTAGTATAGTTCACAAGAGATTAGTATAAGCAACAATTTCACAAGGAGATAAAAAAAAGTATCATATGAACTTTGGTTTTAGCATCCTGTGGCTTTATTGTTAACTCTGTTTTATATTTTTTTAGAACTAAATATGGAGTGCAGATAAATTTTAGAGAAAAAATTCATTTGGTCCTTGGAAGGTTTGGTTTACATCACTTTGGCCTCTAATTCCCGAGAGATATGTGCATCAATTTAATGCCTCAGACATGGAAATTAAGACAGAAATCATCCTTGGATTTAGGGACTAATTGGATGGCATATTTCTATATTATTGAGGATCTAATGTCAATTTATTTAGAGAACAAGCAATCTCCAACTTTCCCATAACTACATTAACATCATTTATCTATTAAGATCAAAAACCAAATCAATGTCATTCCAATCTTTCAAGGATAAACAGTTTAAATTTTATGGGCATGAAGACCAGTGAATTGAAGAGGAAATGTTACAACTTACAAGCTAGTGATAAATGCAGGTCTAAATTAACCAAAAGATTGCATCAGTCAACATGCCTTTAAGATGGAAGATTGCAGGCCTAAATCATCTTGCAAAGAAAACAAAATACTGGCGAAGAGCAACTAAAGGATTTGGGTATTAAACAATTAGATTGCTACATGACACCATTCTGAAATCTCATAGTATTTGAGAAAAATAAAAGATAAATCCTAGAGGTAAGGAAGCTTACGTAAAACAAGCATTCCTCCAGTCATCTCTCTTTTGTAATGCAGTAAAAAGATCAACAACTTTGACATCCAGTTCCTTGCATAGCTTAATACAAGCTTCCGAGTAGCTTTGGCACAATTCATTGGTTCTTACCAGCTCACTAAGAAATTCACTGATTAAGAAAGGGAAATAAAAAGCTAAGATTGGAACTTGGTGATTATCTGAATATATGTACACTACAGAATTGAAAATGTGAAAGAAAACATATCTTCAGGCTACCTAGTGTTTCCACGCACTTTTTCCTCATTGACAGGAGGACAACTGAGAACAATGATCCGTGTCCTTTCAGATAGGCCCTGTCAGTCAATATGGTCACGTCAAGTTACAAATAATAGTTTCACTTTCAAAAATGCATTTATGATCATCATAGTAGGCAAAGAACATCATGTCTAAGATCTACTTTTCTTCAGTATAGAAGTTACAATCTGCTGCATTGCTGCATAGCTGCAAATCATTTTTCAGTTTTTTCATACATATCTATTTTTTTAGGTGTTTTCTCTATTCATATTTACCCAATTCATTTATTTGACTTGGTAATTTGTGGAAAAGACATTAAATGAAATAGGAATATGCAGCCTCTTTCAAAGGGTGTCCACTATTATCCACAAACTATCCACACCTCCTCGTCTTAATTCTCCAACCGACATGTTAAACTATCGTCCTCACGCAAACTAAATTTCATAACTGGTACGAATCACATTTGATTTATGTTAATGAGAAATGTGGGAGTAACAGTTTTGGAGAACCAAGGATAGACAAGATATACATGCGATGATGGCTGGTTTTTCATCTGCATTACATTATGTTTGTCAACAGAAGGTCCTTCAATAAATCAATTTATTTCCTAAACCTTGACATTTTAAAGAAATGGTTTAGCTTTCATATTGACAAAATCAAGAGCTTAGTGCTGTGTGTCTTGAAGAGAACATATCAGTCCCTACTAAAAGGCGATGTGCACTAATAAAAAAAAAGAACCAAGTAATTAACATAGCAGAACTACCTGAATATGAATCAGAATCTTTCTCATGTTTTCAATATATTCAGGAAGCGGAACATGAGGGCCTAGGCCAGACGAATGAGGACCCATGGAATCATTACCTCCAAAATAAACTATCACAAGAGAAGGCTGGGTTGCAGCATCCTGGGGAGTCACATAAATGAAATTATATAACGTAGGAAGGATAATAGGCTAGAACAAAGGAATTATTTAAGAATGAATTGTGAGAGCATAAAGTTAGCAACATATCCCACATGGAAATTAAAATACATTAAGAACCAGAAAAGGATCATGTATTATTTCAAGAAACTGTGTGTTATGACCCATGCATCATTTTAAACTAAAGGATGAGACAATCAAACATAAGATAAAGTGAAGAATAGCTACACCAAATGCATAATTTTGGTTGAGTTCTGTCATGTGAATGGTTGCTTTTAAAGTACAATACCTTTGGGAAAACTTGATCCATGACTTGGAGGGCACGTCGAGAGTTCCATCCGTAGTATCCTCGCAACACTATGTCCGCCTACAGCAAGAAATTTTGTATCATCATGACTTAAAAATGACCATTCTCAATAGTTCACCAGTGAAGGAAAAACAAAAAGAAAAAGGTTCTTGATATGGACACATCCCACAGAAGAGAGTGCATGCGTATTTATATCTCCTCTTTACACACACTTATGAAATATAAATGCCTGGATACAGTCTTTGCTTTCTACTTGTAATCATCCAGAGCATCGTTTAGGAGGCCATTAAGAAGGGTAAAATACAAAATTTGAAGGCATGACCAGGACAAAGACAGTCATAACCACAAAGGAAGTCAACCAAAATGAATTCATTTGGCTCAATTTTGATAAACTTTTCATAAGCACGAATAGGAAAAGAAAAGAAACGAAAAACTATAAATCAAGCTTCTCTCACACGTTATTATCAACTTATGGACCTCAACAGTCTTGGGTGATGTTGGACCTTTTTCATAAGCTAATATTTATTTTAACAAATAGAGATGTTAAATTCATTTTACTACATTACTTCCTCTTATTTTCTTCTCCTATGAGTTCACGTAAACATTGCCCAAATGAGGGAATACTTAGCCATGTGCAATGATGATAATACTTCCAGAGAAGTCAATCATGGTGTCACACTTGAATCAACAATAATTCATGTACTGTAGTAAATTCATTCAAATTCACTTCTTTGTTTGAAATATTAATTATACTCAACTAATGAGACAAAAAGTCAAAGATAAGATAAGTGACTAAACTGGAATCTTTAGAGCAAATGACGTGAGCATTAGAAAAAATACACAAATTTAATCCCTCAATCTCGTTATAATTAGTGAGAAAAAGAATTATTTTGATGCTAATTTTCATCACAGAGTGATTAAAGAGTTAAATACCTGCTGCAGTTGCGGTTTGTATTACAGGAAATTGCAAAGAGATGCAGCCACAATTGTGCGGAAAGACACCCAAAAACCTTAAAAGAGTTGAGGCCAAAATTTCAGTGGCAGGATATTTTTTAAAACCTTGCCTCCCATTCCCGTATGGAAAGAGTTTATAGAGACATCTAATCACGTATGTTTTGATCCCAATTTGCACAAAAATGCAAAAAAGTTTTAAATTGAAGAATTGGTAAGCGCCTCTCCACAGAAAAGTGAAAGGAGTGGCACTGAGGTTGTTAAGAAAACCACGTTGACATGACATATACGACATCATAGATGTGATGCAAGGATGCATGTCATGATGCTGCAATTGTAATGGTACTGTAGAACAACAATGGAAGAAACGAGTGTTGAGGGGTATAAGAAAAGACAATAAATGAATGTAGTTGAAGGCAGGTACCTTACGAGAGTAGATGTCAGAAAGATGGGCGCCCCAACCGCCATGGCCGAAACTAAGCTGAACGATGGAGGATCCGAAGAGGACAAAGTAGGGTCTAGCAGGTGCAACCATGTCTGAGATTGAGATTAAGAATTTGAGAAAAAGAGAGAAAGGAAGGATTATATGAATATGACTGAGTCTCGGGTGTAGAAGAGAGGAGTGAGCGTTTGCTCCTGTGCTCGAGGAGGGTCAAACCAGACATTGTATTTATAACATCCTAAACCAAACAAATCAAACTCTCATTGGTTATGCTTAAAAGTCTTCCTCTTTAACTTTTCTATATCCTCTAAAATTATTTTTAATACCCACATTTTTCATGAAATACTACTACTTTTAATCTAGGAGAGTTAATATTTTCTTAATAAAATACATGATAATTATTAAAAAATAAATATATATTTAATTATCTTAAATATTAATAGAGTTCAAATTAGTTAAAGTTACTGTAAACTATTTTGTTTAATGTGAAACTAAACGGACTATTTAACCAATTTTAACATTTAACATATTTTAGTGATTACAATAGTTTATAAGATATAAGCATATAATTTATTATATTTGCTATTTTATATATATACATACATACATACATATATATATATATATATATATATGTATGTGTGTTTAAACTGTATTTGATATAGTTAATAAATTAGTTAGTAATTTATAACTTAGATTGATAAATATAAAACTTTGTGGTAAGGTAACTTAAAATAACTCATCTAAGAAGTTTTTAAGGTATAAGTTATATGATAAATCACTTGTATAATGTAACTTATTTTATTTTTTAAAATTATATTTAATATATTTTCTTATTCTCTTTATTTTAATTTTATTATTATTATCTATTTTAAATCTATGACTATTACAATATTTTTAATATTTATTAAATTACTTTTTCATTTTTATATATTACAAGTTGAAGTAAAAGAATATTTAAACATTATATAATTAAAAAATAATATATATATATATATATGTGTGTGTGAGAGCTTAGTTATATATTTTTTAACATGAATTTGGTTTGATCTACATATTTTTTTATATTTTTTTCTTTTTTATGCAAAATTTCATGTGATGAATAGTGATTGAATTTCGAGATGTTAAATGTTAAAGTAAGTAATGATGTCTAAAATATAAAGTTTAATAAAAAAAAATTGGAAAATAAGAAATTTAATGTAAGATTCATTTATATTGAAAAATTAAACGTATTTGATTTTTTAAAAAGTAAATAAACATTAAATTTAATTAATAGATGGATTTATTTAAGTTAAACGACTTGTCAAAAAGTTATATTTAATTTTTAAAACATAGACAAAAGTACTAAAATTTTAATAATTAGTTATTGCAAAAACTTTAAAATTATAATTAGATAATATTATATTTTTATAAAAATATAAATTTTATTTATATCATAAAAATCATTTATTTATAATTTTTTTATGTAATTTTAAATTTACCAACTTGAAAAATTATCTAACTAATTTGTCGATCATAAATGTTAACCAATATTTGATGCCTTATTTGATAAAACAGTTTTATTGAGTGAAACTCCTAAGTTAACTTGTAAATTAAAATTTTATCAACTACTTTATCGGTTATTCGGTTATAGTATTGACTAGTAACTAATTAAAAAAAAAGTAAAAAAATATATAAAATAACACATTCTATATAAATTAATAAGTTAACGAATTTTTGTGAAAAATAAACATAATAATTAATCAATTGGTGTAAACATTCCAAGTATTATTTAATTATTTCTTTTGTCATAATTAGTATGAAAGACACTTTTCGTTAAAATGACCAAATGACATTTTTCTAAATTAGGATATGCTTGCATATTAATTAGAATGTATTTTACAAATTTGTGTATTAAAAGTAATCTCTTAGTATAAACTTTCAAAAGCAACTTATAATTTTACATTGAACAAAACTTTAAATTAATATAATAAATCATAACATTTATTAAATTCTACATTATTTTTTTATACTTATTCAAAATATTTTGTTACAAATTACAAGAATAATTTTACAATAAAAAAATAAGAAAAACATATTATAATGAAAAAAAAAACAATTGAAATAATTAATCTTTGAATAAAAAATAACAATGTAAACTAGTTTTAAAACTGGAAAAATGAATTATTAAAAATAATTTTATTTATAAAATCAAATTTAATTTATTGAATTATTATATAAACATTTTGTGTATGTATGTTTATGTTTAATTAATTAATTTAATAATAAATCTTTAAATATTTACAATCTAATAGGTTAATTGATTAAAAAAATATTTATTCAATAAACTTTTCAATTATTGATTATTTTTTCTAATTAAATTTAACTTTTAAATTCTTTAATACTTTTTAAAAAAATACATTATAGATAATAGTTCATCAATACTGTGTTTAAAAAATCGATATACGTATTAAAAATGTAATTAAAACTTTATAAAAAGTTATTATGTGACTTTATATCTACCATTAATATTTAATATTACTTTTACTTAAACTGATTAAAGATCTGACATATCATTCATAAAAGTTTCACATGAGTTATATGATTAAATATAATTAAAGCATTCCCACCAAATCCAATAAAATATTAAAAAAACAATGAACACAGAGAGTTTAATAACACAAGATTGGATACACCAAATCAAGGCATCAATCCTTAGAAAAATAGATTAAAAAAAAGAGAGAGAAAGAGGAAAGAGATAATGTATAGTAAAGGTTTCTGGCAGAACATATTAAGAAATTAAGGGCAAAATAGAGATAAATTATTTTATAACCATTGATGAGTCACAGAGTTTAAGTTTTGTAGAAGATTGTTGAGTAGGTTAGGTGGGGAGGTAGAAATGAATGAATGAAGAGTACAATAAAAGACACAGAAGGGATGTGAGTAGGTTATCTTTTATGGCTACCATAATGACATTTCATATCTACACAATTCAAAAAATTCAAAATAAAAAATATGTTAAATGTTATAGGCATTTAAGATATGCAATGCTGCCTTTCACTACCTTCCCCATTATCATCTCATCATGTTTTAATTAGAAACTATAGTTATGTTATGTTTGGCACACAACATCTTGTAAATATTTATGAATATTTTGTTTTATGTATTTTAATTTTTTTCTATAAAATATTTTATGTTTTATATTATTATGCAACTTGACTTCTCTGTTGACAATTGAAGTAATAACAATCATCTCCAAAAGAAAAAGTTTTATGTATTTTAATTTTAAATAAAATTATTTTTAAAAAATATAAAGATGTTAAAGTGTAATGTAATAAAATCATATGATAAGATATAACTAAAATTTGTTTCTTACAACAAATTTTAAATAAGTTAAATTTAAATAAAATTAATTTCACAAACTTAATTAAAAAAAACACAAACTAGTATTCTAAATAAATATTTCCCCATTATTTTTTCGCGCACAAATACATAATTCTCAATAATAACAATTTAAGAGATTTATTTTATTATGACACACACGACTTAAATTTTGATCTATCATATCCTCGTCCTTCAATATTTTCCAACTTTTTTTTATTGATTCAATATTGTTTGGTGGAAAAAGTGTACTTTTTGAGGCCATCACTTAACCATCTCATCCTTAATTGTGTTATAAGAGAAGAACAAAACATGTGCAATCATTTCAAGTTCTTCATTAAGTAATGGGAAGCTAAATGCAAATATGAAGTTTCTTTTGGGAGGAGGAGCTGGTGTCCTTGTTAGCAATGTGTTCATTATTAGTCTTTATGATAAGGATTTTGTGTTTAGACACATGTTAGTTTTATAATTTAAAACTCTATTTACTTTAGTAAAGAACAATCAGATATTAGTTTTAAACATAAAAAATAATTAGATATTATATTAATTAAATTAAATATTATTTTAAAATTTAACAAATTATTAATATTTAAAATAATTTATATTATTAATAAGTTTTTTCTAAATTAATATTTAATTAATTACCAAAATTTTAACTATCCACCTTAAAATCTAACATCTAAGTAGTTGGTATCTATGTTCAGATTTGACCTAAGATTTCAGAGTAATTCTTTCTCCTAATCAAATAATTTCTCCTCAATCTAAACCTCCACTTGAGTCTCTCACCTTTCTATGTCTCCATCATGTTAACTTCATTTTATTTTTGTTTGAAAATTGCAAATAACCAGCCAATGTTTGTTTGATGTTTTGTTGGTAATGCTTATGACATATGTGAATCCAAAATTTCAATGTATTTTCACTCTCTACCTTCCAAGACATGTCATTATGAAACCAACTTATATTAAACTATTATTTTTCACACATTATAAATCCTCCTATCTTATAAAGTTATTCTCTACACATACTTTAAGGTTTTATGTCTTTGTCTTCATATTTTCCCACCAAAGCTTCACTGAATATGGATATATCATATATTTTTCACCCTCAAACTCACATGTTCCACTGACCAACATATTTTTTTCCCAACTTTCCCAATGGATAATTCTTTTTCCTTCTGTTCCTTCCCAGATAAAGTTGTTTTTGCATGAGCTAATTTCCTTGCCACTTACTTTAATATTCTAAAGAAATACATGTAATATGAAGAAAAATAGATGTCACCAATGGGTAAATAACACATACCCTCCCATTTCAGCCCTTTAGGGTTTGCTCCTATAGGTATGATTAGGTACTTGGAAGGGTAAGAAAACATATAGTAATTCAATGGTTTTGCATAAAATTTTATATACTTTTTTCTCAAGTCCAAAAGCACCAAATTTTCCTTTAATTTAATTACTTTTAAATTTTGATAACACTCCTCATAGTACTTTTTAATACTTTCACATTTTTCTCTTCATCTTCCAAAAAAAAAACACCAAATATGCTTTTTAGTGTAATATCTTAACTTATGAAAGAGTTTTGGCCTATTTTAGAAGGTGGCATTGTGACCATCCCAAATGAGTTCTTTATTGGTGAAAATTTTTTCAATAGGAAGTAACCTTTCTTTTATGACATTGGTGTCCAAGGTAGGAAACCCAAAAATGATAAGGGACTATAGGTCTATATCTTTGATGGGTTGTGAATATAAAATTATCTAAAAAATCTTAGTAATTAAGGAGGCTAAAGAATTTGTCACTAGATATTATAAATCAAACCCAAAATACTACATTTCTAATTCTTAGAATTTTGTAGGTTATTAGACAAACAAGTCCACATGATCTTATAAAATGAACAAACAAGTAATTATATGTAACAACTTAAAATAGTTTTATATTCTCATTCAATTATAATTGCATATAGTAATTTTTTAATTTAATAATAATCATCTTAAAAATTATTTATTACTCATACATAATGAACTAGTATAGTAATTTTGCAAGCTAATTATAAAAATGAATAAATTTTTTTAAAATTATTAAAATAAGTAAGTCTCTTGATAAAATCTCAGTGAAAATAGATTTTAAATAATATTAAATTTAATTTAAATATAATTACATTAAAATCATGTCACATTAATACAATTTATTCATTTTAAGAATTTTTTAAAGTTTTATTCATATAATCAACCTACAACATTATCCTAATTTAGTAAAAAAAATCCTAATTGAGAACATTAAAATATTAGAGGGTAACATTTTTGTGATAACATTCTTTTTTTTTTTATTTAAGTGTGATCTACACAAAAAAAAATTAATGAGAGGATAACCTACTTACATCCCTTTCATGTCTTTTATAGCACTGACATTCATTCATTTCCACCTTCCCACCCACCTACTCATTTTCATTATATTTTTTATATTTTTATATTCTTAGAAAAACTGAATGTCTGTGACCAATTGCTATTCACCAATCCTTATAAAATATCGTTGTTTGTTAACTCCCCTGTGCTTTACTTGTCACTTTCTGTAAGTCCTATTTTCAATATCTGGAAATTAATTATAAATATAGATGGTATATTATAAAGTTACATGTTTTTTTATAAAATTTATATTATTATCAAAATTAATAAAGTACTATATATTTACCAAAAAAGTATTAAGATAACAACAAGTTAAAGATAGAAAACTAATTAATAATTGAAAGTTATCGATTAAAATAAGAAAGTTTTATCACCTAACGTGTTAAATTTTAAGTATTCAAAAATTATACAAATAAGAAATTATTATTTTATGTTTATATGATAATTTATACAAATTATTATTTTATTTTATATATAAATAAGAAATATTTTTAGATAATGAATCTAACTTAAACTAATATTTTTCATTAAAATTAACTATTTCAAATATTTTGTTAATTTTTATTTTCATATTGTTTATTGTAAAATTATTCTTATCCCACAAATTATTTATAAACATTATATATTTTTAATTTAATTTTAAAAGAAGAAAACACTACAACATATAAATAGGGTGGTAATTGAATTGTTACCGAAAAGGTTGGTGAGGCATTTATGGAACAACATAATTATCTCTGTCACTTCTTCAATCCTGAACCGTGGATGCGTAAATCACCAACAAGGTCTTTTGACAACTATCCTTTTTTTTTATTTTTAAAATAAGTATTAAAAATTAGAAATTATTATATATTAAAAATTCTAACCATTATTTAAAAATTATTTTTAATCATTCTAAAATGTAAAAAAATATTTTATTATTAGTTGATTGTGTAAATATTTTTGTGATTTTAATAAAGAATAACTTATTTGGAACATTTAAAGAATTTTGTTAAAGTAGGTTTTTTTGTAAATATTACTCATTCCATTCAAAAACAATTAATACAATTTTAGTAAAAATTATCCATAAATTTCTGTCATTGTGTTTCTTTTGAGTACAAACGTTATTGTACAATTATTCTTAATTTTATATATCGGAATATTATTGAAAGGAAGGTAAACAAAAATAACAAAAATCATTAATAAGAGAAGTTAATTTAGTTACTTATTTGAATAGATCCAAATTATAGAGAGAATTAAGTAGTAAGTTACATTAAAACATACGTTATATATATATATATATATTATATTTGGATTTGAGAAATGTTGAAGTGGTCTAAAATAAACTTGACTTTGAAAATATTGGAAGCTGCAGTCAACTGAATTGTTTTGAAGAGAAATCAAAATTAAATTGTGAAGAGAAATCAAAATTAAAATTTGAAGACGAAGTAAAACTCACCTTTTTTCGTAATTAAAAAAACAAAAAAAGTTAAGTGTATGGTTAATATTTCAATTAATAAGACTTTAAATCTAACTTGTTTCGTTCTATTTTTTTAAGGATTAATTTAGATCCTGGAAATATTATCTCCATCATATAAATGTAATGCAGACATTTTAATAAACCATTAATTATATAATTTATTAAGTTCCTGTCCATTTATTTATATAATTTATTCAAATTAATACTACATATATTTAATTTGATTCCTAAATTATTAAAAACTCTAATTTGGTTTTTCGATTTTTAATTAGCATTTTGTCATATGGTTTAATAACATCGTTTGTCTTAATTGAAAAAAATAAATTGATGATAATTTTAAAACTAAGATACTTAATTAAAACTCTAAGTAATATATAAACTAAATTAAATTAAGTATACAAATATAGGGACTTAATAAGCAATTTAACTTAATTTTTACAATTATTATTACAAAATAAACAAATTTATCATAATTTATTTTAAAACAATATATATTGTCAATGTGTTGTCTATTTCTTCATATAAATTTATATTATTAGTACGTTTTAATTAAATATACAAAAATTCAGTAATTAAGTATTTGCATATTCAGTTATACAGTTTTAATTAATTAAAAAAGATTGAATATGTTTTTATATTTTTAAATCATAGTGCCATCTAAGCATTCATTGATAAGCAAGTTGAATCTGGATATATTAGAAAGATTTTAATCCAAGGATTGGATTATGATTTGGAATGTTTGAAAATAGACTCAACTTTTGCTGACAATTCTCATATTACTTTATATTATTAGAGAATTATTATTATTATTATTATTATTATTATTATTATTGATCATGATTATTAGCTTTATGTCTCTAAAATTACTCATATTAATTAATTAGTAAACACTTGCTAATTTAAACCTAGGCGGATGTAATTATGGATTATTTTCTATATAAGTAAAGTTGTTCTTAGTTGACAGTTAAAGTTAGGTTTTATATAGTGCTTTTTGAAAGGTAGGAATTAGAAAATCCATAGGTATAACAGCTAAAACAATCGTTGAAGGTCGTTTACTTTCTTCATAGGAAATGTGACAGAAATAGAGAAACAGTTAATACTTTGTAACTGGATTTCTACCCGATCACAAATGACATCGATTCCCCAACAGAACGTAAACCCTAACATGAAACATGGCATGGTTGTTTGTGTTTCAACTCATCCCCTCATCATTCGGTGATTGATCTACGTTGCCGACAAAGGTGTCTAACTTTTTCTACAAACAAAACCAGTATTCAGACTTCAAAGGAAAACTCAAAGAAAGCAGCTATGGTTGATCAAGGAACGGAAGATCAATACTTAAAACGACGCGTAACTACAGGATGTTACGACGTGGATGTGTCAAATGCCAATGAAATATGGAAAAGTGAAACCGTCCTATTCTTTTACCTTCCTACCTTGGCAGCCCAAGTTGCTTTCATGTTGTTATCTACTCGTATTTTGTACTATCTCCTCAGACCCTTAAACCAACCACGTCTTGTTTCTGAGATTTTGGCAAGTGCATTGCTTCTTTCAATGCTCCCAACTTGCATATGAACCATGCATCCATACTACATATATACATAATTACATGCAAAACCAGATTTAGATGATTATTTAGGTGCTTTTAGCATTCATTTTACCTGATAATACATGTATAATAAAGGTTTGACTTAAATGAACGATTGAGAATTCTAGTTATAGAACAGCATCTAGAGAAATGTGTTGTAGTTTTATTCGTACATGCTACGTACAGTTAAATAGAAGTTGTTTGTAATTTTTCCAATCAGAATTATAGTTTTATTTTGATAATCACGTAAAGGTTTGTATTAACGGATTATGTTATAATTGTCACGATGAAACTTCACAGAAATTGTACGTAAGTTTTGTCCTAAGTAAAGAGGTTGTACGTTGTGATTAATTTGTGGGTACTTATTGTTGACAGATGGGTATTTTGATAAGTCCAGAACTATTTGGATCATCAGCTTTATCCGAGGTTCTCACCCCTTTGAAGTCAATCCTAACAACTGAAACTATATCATACGTGGGACTCATTTACATGGTCTTCTTGGCTGGTTTGGACATGAATTTTGACACAATATTCCTACGAGGAAGAAAGAAGGCCACAAGCATTGCCATTGCTGGCGTTGTGATTCCAATGTTTTGTGGGGGTTTCATATATGCTTTGGCTCTAAAAATGTACAAGGGACCGTCAGAGTATTGGGCAAATTTCGACACGCCTAAGGCTTATATGTTTTGGACCTTAATTTTGAGTGTCACAGGTTTTCCTATGGTTAGTCATATTCTTGCAGATCTAAAGCTCCTCTATACAGGACTTGGCAGAGTGACCTTAACAACAGCCATGATCAGTGACTTTTATAATTGGGTCATGTTTGCAATGTTGGTTCCGTTTGCCATAAACGGTGGAAATGCCATCTACTCCGTGTTGAGCACTATAATTTATGTGCTTTTCTGCTTCGTTCTTATACGCCCTTATTTGGTGGATATAATAGTGCGCAAAACCAATCAAAATGAGTGGGACAATAATGGGTTGTTCATTGTGGTCATGGGAGCATATGCTTCTGCAGCGGTCACGGATCTCCTAGGGACACACCCTGTTGTTGGGGCTCTGGTTTATGGAATAATGATACCTCGTGGTAAATTTACTCACTTGCTCATAGAGAGGTCAGAGGATTTTGGGGTTGTTTATCTGGCTCCATTGTTCTTTGGTAGCTGTGGCATAAGGCTCAGAGCAATATATGTCATAAAAACTCAAGGTTTGGGCCTGGTGCTGTTCCTTTTGCTCCTCTCATTCCTCCCAAAGATTTTAAGCACAATAATAGCCACTCAATTTTATGGCATGTCTGTTCTTGATGGTTTGTCTATTGGACTGCTCATGAACACCAAGGGCATCCTACCAATATTAATGCTCAACAGTGCCTGGGACAAACAGGTATCGAGTAATTTCTTTACATAAATAGTTTTTGCTTTCATGAATGGACATGGAATAAGCCTAATGAAGATTCAAACCAAATACTGAAGTAGATAAATGGAAATTAGAAACGAGGCTGTAAGATTGACAAAAACACTCATTAATCAATGTTACTAACTCGACCTATATAGAATTGTTGTATCATACTCTGTTTTTACTCAGTCATAGTTCCTTTCTTACTCAATTATAGTTGATAAATGACCATTATTTTTGTTTGGTCTCAGATTTTGAGTGTGGAGTCCTTCTCAATTTTGACAGTAGCTGTTCTAATAATGACCATGATGGCGCCTCTTATCATAAATGCTATATACAAACCAAGAAAGCTATACAAACAAAATAAACTTAAGACCATACAAAACTTAAAGGCCGAAGTAGAGCTGCGAATATTAGCATGTGTCCACAACCCTCGGCAAGCCACAGGAATGATCAACATGCTTGAAGCATATCACACCACAAAACTGTCCCCTCTACGTGTGTTTGCACTTCAGCTTGTTGAACTAAGTGGACACACCGCTTCTCTTTTGGCTTCCCATATCAATAAGTACAACCAACAGCAAAGTGTTGGTGCACAAGCCCTCACCAAAGCACAGGAAGACTTGGAGAGCATCACAAACATTTTCAAAACATTCGCAGCTATAAATGAGCACAGTAACGTGGAGATCATTGCAGCTGCATCCTCCTATTCAACCATTCACGAGGACATATACAATGTGTCACAGGAGAAACAAGCAAACCTGATTTTCCTTCCTTTCCACAAACAATCAAACATAGAAGGCATTCTAGAGACAGCCAACACTGTATTCCAAGAAATAAACCGCAATGTGATGAGAGATGCACCATGTACTGTGGGAATCTTTGTTGACCGTGGACTTGCGTCGTTGTTCAAAGTGAACTTGCGAGTGGTTATGGTTTTTATTGGTGGTCCTGATGACCGTGAAGCCTTGGCTGTTGCATGGAGGATGTCAAAGCATCAAGGGGTGCAACTATCTGTGGTGAGGATCCTTATGTTTGGCGAGGCTGCAGAAGTTGATGTGATGTCCCAGGTTGAGTCTCATGGACTATTATCGGTGGTACTAGACAGTGAGAAGCAGAAGGAGTTGGATGATGAGTATGTGAGTGCATTCAGACTAAAAGCAGTGAGTAATGAGGATTCTATAAAGTATTCAGAGAAAGAAGTTCGGTGTCGTGAAGATATTCCTGAAGTGCTTAATGAGATTGACCAAATTGGTTATGATTTGTATATTGTAGGTGAAGGAGCAGGTAGGAACTGTTTGATATTGTCGGAGTTGATGAAATGGACTGATTGTCCGGAACTTGGTGTGGTAGGGGACATTTTGGCATCCAATAGTTTTGGTTCAACCTCTTCTCTGCTTATTATACAGCAATATGGGATTGGGGGAATGGTGTTTGAGAACACTAATATCACACACCAACCTAAGGAACATGATTCTGGGACAGTTTTTGTGGAGCTATAGAATAGCATCAGTGATGCTTGTTTCTTGGGACGTCACTTTTGTTTGGGTTATGGCTTAGGCGATAAACAACTATTTTGTAATTTTGTTCGCCTAGGATGCCAATTGTTTGTTTGAGTAGGTGAAGAATTAGAGGATTCTTTGACAAGAAAATAAATTTAATTTTCATGAGATGTTTTCTTCAGATCATTCTTTCTACTTGTCAACCTTCTTTTCCGACAAGATATAAGAGGAACGATTCTAATAATATACAAATATTTTGATTCATACAATAACTCATATTATATAATAGAAAAAAATGTTAATTTTGCAAATCCATACTCAACTACATCAATTTACAATTTCTTTTTAAAAAATCATCTTTGATATGAACTCACACAACTCAGTAAAAGATTATTTCTCCTTCTACTTTTAGAGTTTGTAATTTAAAGCAATTCATTGTTAGATTGTCAATACTTTTCATTAACAATTCCTACATTATATTATAATTAAAAGAAGAAAGATAAAACAATTTTAAAATTACTTCGTAACACTTTAAAGTTATAAAATAATGTTTTTAAATGTAAAATTGTCAAAATAATATTTTTCATAAAAGAATGATAAGTATAATTATTTTAAATTAAACTTTATAAGTCAGTATATATTAATTTTTTCTACGAAGTTAAAAGTGTAGTTTATAATATTATTTAAGAGATAGTATATTTGAATAGTTAAGAAAATGTGAAGAAAAAAGAAAATAAATTTCACCTTCATTATAGTTTTCCTTTTTTAAAGTGTAATATATATATATATATATATATATATATATAGAGAGAGAGAGAGAGAGAGAGAGAGAGAGAGAGAGACTACATAGAAATTTTCTCCGTGAAAAACATAAAACCACTTTTGACTTAATAAATTTTTAAAAGGTTAAAAGTTTACCATCTCACGTAAGTAATTCAATTAAAAAAGATAGTTTCTACTGTTTTTCACTTAACAAAATAATTTTAAAAAAATTGTGTTTTCTCATTTCCAACTGATGTGGCTAAAAATACCGTCCAATATTACTTCACTAAATTTTTGGATGACGAAATATTTATCAAATTCACAATCATACCAATTAGTGGTTACTATTTAGGCCAATGAGCGGTGATAAGACAAAAAAAAAAATCAATTAATAAATTAAAATAATTTTATTTTAATATATATTTATCTTATTTTTTAATTTAAAATTTTAATAATATATTATTATATTATTAAAATTGGTTGTTAAGTTAGGTGTATTTGTTTTAGGGTTGTAAAAGTGTTATTTCCATTAGGCCGATAAGTGGATAAGTTAGAATAATAATTATTGTTTAGGACAGCAAAATAATATTTTCACATTACTATTAACACTTAAGACTGATTTATGATGATATTCATTGGGGGGAAAATCTCTTCTTCTATTTTGGTTTATTTTACCCTTTATTTTTTTATTTCTTAGCTTTTGTGTAAGTGAAAATATTAAAATATTTTAAATACAGTATTTATAAAAATTAGTTATAATAAAATATTTATGCTCTATTTCAGTTCTATTCTTAAACATTTTTTCAAGTCATTATAAGATTAATAAGATTAATAGTAATTATAATAATAAAATAATATTGACATGTTCTTTCTTATAATAGTAATATGATCAAAGATATTATTATTTTTTATAATAATAACAATATTATTGAAATCATAATTCTTTATATTATTTTAGTTTTATTATAATAGTATTATTTATAATAATTATTATTTAATAATAATAATCAACATTATCAATTATAATATTTTTATTATAATAAGAATATATTTAATATTATTTTTTTATTATAATTACTATATTTTATTATAAAAAATATTTATTAGCTGTAATTAATGCTTTAAATAAAGCATTACAAAAATTACTATAATAAATTATTAACTTCAAATATCTAGTAGAGAACTGAATTTCTTTGTCACATATACATACACAAGGAACGAAAGCATGTAAAATAACCATTTGAATGGACTCGAAGACAACCATTGAAACTATTGTCAAAGTTAATCTATATATTTCACAGTTTCCCCATAAATTAATGGGAGTTTACAACAATATTCTGCGTCACCAAATACAGTAAAGCCTACATGATGCTAACACAAGTATGACTTGCTCCTTTACTTTCACCCTCTTCAACCTATAAAGTGCATATTTTAGAGATTCCACGCGCTCAAACAAAAGTTACATATTGTAAAGGAATTTGTGACCACGGACACAAAAAATACAAGAGCTTATTTCCCAAAAGAATAAAATGTAGCAAATAATGAGGCATATCAATTCTTCTATACTGGTTGGTTAGACCAAGACAAAGCTTTTCTTAGTTGCAAAACCCACAAGGCCATCTGCATTCCCCAGAGTCGTACTTCTAGCAAAATCTTATCCAATTTTACGTTTAACCATGTTAAAAGTGATTTGCTTTGCAACATCTTTGCCTCAATGACAGCCTCCGAGGAAACTTTTCCAATGATAAAAAAGGTCTCCAAAGATGATCCCTGTAACTGATCATGATACCCAAAAAGAAAAAGAAATCTATTATAAACAGACACAGCAAGTAAGACAAGCTCAAGTTTCAATTGCTATTTTTACTTCTATACGCCGGACTGGATATTTTACAATTAAACACAAGCTACATTGGTTTGAAGAGTATTCATCAATCAATCACATGCCATGCAATGCAGCAAACGGAAAACATAGTAGTATTTACCAGAGAATTATTGACCGCTCGTAAACAATCATTTGTCTTCAGCATTAGAAGAATCACGCGTGGTAATCTCCTTAAAAGCTCTGAGATCTGATGGAAATATTGAGATGCGTACATCTGCAAAACAATTAGGAGAGTCATTTTAGAGCTTCTTTTCCTTCAAGGGCATGCTAAGCAAGGAAATTTGACCATGCAAAACCCTAAACCGTAAAAACAGACTGACTTTTTATTTAAATATTTAGTAAAAAGTGAACCAAGCTGTAGTCGACCAATTTCTTAAAACAAGTGGTTAAACTGCAGATCACAGGATTCAGGATACAAAAAAGAGAAGAATTAAGAATTTTACCTATTTCGGTAAGAAAACCAGCAGGAACATGAGTATTACTTACAGTGTTATTAGGAAACAGATGTAAAGTGCAAGCATTATAATCCAAAAAAACATGAACCTGGGACTGAAATACAACTCTTGCGAAATTTTCCCCTTAAGCTATATATTACCTGCAGTTCTAATCGTTCACTCTCATCTCCCTGTATAACCAAATGATCCATAGATGGGTCAACAACCCTATTCCATGGCCTCATAGTTAGAACTCCCGCAAAGAGTGCATATAAATCCTCCCCAGCTCCCAACTTTGTACTGTATTCTTTGATTGCATTAACATCAGCAAATACCAACCCCTTCCACAGTGAAGCATAATTAGTTCTTGTTTGGAAGTCAAGCTCTTTATAGAGTCCATGGTCTAAAAGAATCAACTGTGGTTTTTTCCTGCCTATATCAGAAATAAATATCTGAATTAAAAAAAAAAAAAAAAAAAAACTGACATCCTAGTAACCAACAATGCAGTTATTGTAAAAAATCAAACAAAAAAGACAGAGGTGAGCAAACAAACCAAAGCCTTTAATAGAACAAGAGCATAGATATTTATGGAGAGAGTAGATATCTCTGCATTTGGAAGGTTGATAATGTAAAGCATGCAAAACATTATGGTATATGCAAATTGAAATTGCATTTTTATTAATTTCGAAATCAGAAATGGTAATTAAATATTTTTGTTAACAATTGAAATAAACAACCATTTTGCAGTATAATATTTTCAAATTCATAATCACACATTTATACATGCATCTCAACTTTCATTTTTAATCTAAACAGATGGGATGGCATTCATCCTTCTGCAGTCATCTTATCTTCCCAAATCTCTCCGCAAATAACAGTGGAGAACCATTGGTGCAGCCTGTAGTGTGCCATTTATTGCACCCCCTTATCAAGCTCCCCCATTTTGATGCATCAGTGATGAATAAAATTTCATTAGTCTAGTCTTCAATAGTTTATTAGTCTTCAGATGACATTTGTTAATGCCAACCATAGCTATTAATTTTTGCTTGGATTTTTGCCAATGCCACCATAATTCTAGAAAACAGATATGAATTGCCCATCCCATATTAAATTGGTGCTTGAAACTTTCTCTTGGAAAAGCCAAATTTAGCTGGTCCAAGATTTGGCCATTAGTATCCAAATGTTGAAGGTGACACCATCTCATACGTAAGGGGAGGAATTTATAGATTATTTTTTTCTTGTGGTAGATAAATTACCAAAACAATAGTCTAAATGAGTTGAAAAGAAACAACTGATCTATTTCAGAGCCATAATGACTGATAGAAAATAGTTATAGTTCGGCAAGGGAGGCACAAAGAGAAGGAATAATTACCCCAAATACTAGCTTTACTGGAAGGCAATGGGCGAACCAACAAGTTAGCAGCATGCGGATCACAATGTACAAAACCATGCTTGAACATCATTTCAGCAAAAGTTTGACTAACCTGCAATAATGTTGATCACATTTTACCAAATTAATAAATGAAAGGGAACCTTGGCGTAACAGTTGAAGTTATCACCATATGACCAAGAAGTCACAGATTTGAGTTGAGAATCTTGAAGATACAAAGAAAAGGCGGCCTACTATATATAGTTTAAACCCACACAGAGATCGCACAATTCCAAGTGTAGGAGCTTTATGAGTTTATGGTACCATGGTGCCCTTTATTTTGCTTATAAACCATATATGGAATGGAACTAATTGCATGAGGCAATCAAAATGCTCATCATTAACTCCCCTAACTTCATTGACATATGTTGCCGTATCAAAGATATCTGAACACAGACAATAATGTCACGAAAAACTAACACACTATCAAGACCTATTGTTGACCACTGTACAAGTGTCTATAGTGAAGCCCATAAACATGAACTTACCAGTGTTGAAAGTTCATGCAAGTTGATCCCAAGTTTCTGAATGGTTTTTACATCATTTACATAAGCACCATCCATGAATTCCATTGTCAGCAGCTTCGAGGTACTCAGGTTCCAATATACTTTTGGTGCATATACATAATTCGCAATATGAGGAGACAACTTGTGGAAGTTATCCAAACACCTCTCACTGTTCTTTGCCTCAGTTAAAAAATCTAATTCCTGCAGTAATAATATTAGGAAACTGAATAGCAAACAGGGAAAACATGAAGCAGAAAATAAAACAGAATTTAATAATGATGAATGAAAAAATTCCAAAATCCAATACATCTCAAGCAAATTTTACAAGTAAACAAATATTAATCATACTAGCACATCATATATCGTAACCATAACAATTAGGGCATGGTTATACATGTTTCTCGAAAAATTCTTACGCAAGTAAAATATTGTAAATGTCATGTCATGAATGAATAAAAAATAATAAGGTTAGCAAGAAAAGTAAATAAATTTTAGAGAACATCTACAGAAAAACAGATCAAGGCTTTTAATGCACTGTAATGGAACCAAATGAATTTATGAATGAAATTCAAATAGTTGATTCCAACTCCAGTCTCAAAAGACAATATAGAAAGTCAATAGAAACTAACACACACTGAAGATAAAATACCATCCTAACACGAAACCTGACTATAACAAAAAGTGAACTCGTATTATGTATATTATCAAACTTAAATCCAAAAATTTTAAATATTTTCCAAACCAACTAAAGAAGTAATATTTTACCCGACATGACTTCTTTTCTTAGGGGAAGGTAAGCATAAAAACTTTGAATTTTCTTTGACCCATATGATCTATTGGTTAAACAATTTACATATTGGCTTGTTAAGAGGAAAATGATGGCTTTGTTTATTTATATGATCATAATATAACTGAATTTAACATGTATTTAAGGTTCCCGTCAAATTTTGATCAAATGATTTTAACTATACACCAACTTTATTCAAAAACTAAAGAAGTACATAATCATAATACACAATGAAATCAATCTTGATATTAAACCAGTCCACTAAACATAATCCACTAATAAGCATGCATATATTTTTAGGCATAGATATTGCTTCAAAGTTAAATAGCAACTTGCCTTGGGCAAACTTTCACTAATCTCATCAATCAACCACCTGTAGACAGAAGTAAACAGAACATCAATAAACGATCAGTGCATAGCAACCGACGGAAACTGAGGACATTAAAACTATAGCTGTAGAGACAACTTAGACCATTCATTTTTTCCAATAATTAAATGCACACATCCATCAAATGGCTTTTAAAACTTCCCACAATAATGATGATGGTAAATTTCACTGCCGATGGCATCGAAGCTGTACCTATAATCAAAACTGGGAAAAAATCTGTGCAATGTGTTTACAACCAATTCCACAGTGGCATGATCAGCAGCTGCAGTATCCGTCATGTGAGTATGCTGAACCTGAACAAACATTGACAGATACAAATATGAAACAAATTTTAATAATAAAGCATTAATACTGACATAGAATCAAACTGATCCAAATTTGCACATATATAACAAAATATTAGCAACAAGCAGAACCTTGACAGCAACTTTTTGACCATCATGCATCCGAGCTACATGAACTTGTGCAAGGGAAGCACTTGCTATTGGAACTGGATCAAACTCAGAAAATATCTACATTAAAAGGAAAAACTCATTCACTGCAATAGACAACATCAATGACCAACGGAACTAATTACACAAAAACAATGTCTTTGTCTATTAGGAATGAAACAAATAGTATATACTTTATCTGGAGTATCACCAAGCTCTCTCTTGAATACGTTGCATACTTGCTCATACGAAGAAACTGGACATTTATTTAGCATAGATTCCCTCATAGTCTGAACATATTCCTCAGGAACTAAATATTCCTGTAAATAATTAAATAATCAAACAACTCATCATTGTCTATTGTGCTAGAGATGGACAACAACAGCAAGTAATGAAGTTGATGGTCTCCGTATCTATTTTTCTCTTTAAAATCAATAGGAGGGGAAATTAAAGCATACCAATTGCCCAAGATGTTGCCCAAGCTTTATATAAACCCCTCCATTCTTAAAACAAAGGTGTTGAAGTTTTTGTGCCGACCGGAGGTGAACTTCATGCTTGATTCTCTCCCTCTCAATACTCCCTTCCGGGAGTCCCCTCAGTGAATATTCATAATCTACAAATAACACAAAATCATAACCAGCTTTACTAATACAAGCTTCATTTTCACATAATTAACAAGTTAAAAATATGTTTTCTACCCTACAGACACAATCACACAAATCATAATTGAGTAAATCACCACTTGGTCCTTGAAAGTGTAACGCACTGTTACATTAATTTATAAAATTTAAGAAAAATCAAACTACTGTAAAAAATTATCAATTGTTTCATCTAAGTCCCTAAATTTAACCGCTTATTATTATTTAGCCTCTAAACATGTATAATAACATTGTCTCTTAAGTGATACCTTTTTTGAATTTTGGATCAATGTGATTGTAGGATTGCAATTTCGTTAGTTTTGGGGACTGCTTTGAGAGCGCGGCAAAATTTGAGAAGCTAGAAGGGTAGTTTACTCAACAATCTATAATTCAGAAAATAATCGCACATAAATTTAACTATTGAACCATTTAGCCTAAAGTGTAAATGTACATACATTTCCAACAAGTTCAATTGTCTTAACAACTGATCAGTAATCACGCTTCAGTAATCGATTCCATGAGGCGGTAAATAGAATTGAAAAAGCAACAAAAAAACACGCGGAAGATTGAATAAGCGTTCATAGAAAGTTCGAGAACAAAGGAGGTTAAGTTAGATCGAAAGTACCGAAAGCAATGCTAGCAGCCGTGACCGCGTCGCTGAAGAGGCGATGGGGGACGGTGGTGCAAAGCTTGAGAGCCGTCTCGGGGTCGTCGGAAGTAGCAATGAGCGCCGTAGTGACGCCGCCGCCAACGGCGGAGGCAACAAGAGAGAACTTGGCACCTGCGCGCCATAACCAGGCCATGTGATTTGGGAGTGACAAAGTCTATTCGGTGGATTTACATGCCAGTGCCATCCCTAATGTATCAAAGTGTAACGAGAATAAGCATGGGTATTACCGTAATAAGTCAAAATACGATTTAATCTATGTGTTCTACTTTGTTTAGTTTCAATATATTTATAAAAAATTTGCTCAATTTGATATTTATGAAATAAAATAAAATTACAATGTTCTATAATTCTAATCATTTTAAAATTTATTTAATATCCTTTGCAACTGTATATTTTTTAACGGTCTTAGGATTTAATTCTTTGAAAATGAAAACATGTGCTATAAAAAATAAAATAATATCATAAATTTTTATTACAAAATCAATTGTCCAAATTTTTAATAAATTTTAAAATTAATTATAATCTCAATACATATCTTAAAATATAAAAATATTAAAAACAATAAAGAAATATAATAAAGGTTATAATAAATGTGTATATTAATTATACTTTTTTTTAAAAAATATTTTGGATTTAAACATCAACTTAAAGATACTTGTTAATATTTATTTTTTTTAATTTCCAAATAATTTTTTTTAAATTTTTCCTATTTATAAGAATAATAGAATAATTATTATTTTCAGATAACCTGATATAGATATCGCATATATCACAAATTTTCAAATAAATAAAATTTGAAGCAACCGAGACTATTATAAACATAATTTGAACTTTAGAAATGAAGGTTTTTTTTTAGTAAAGATTGTTCGTTCCAAATCTAGAAAAACCGAAGTCAAAATAACTAAAGTCATGGTCCAAATTCATAAACATGAACTTCATAATACTAGTAGTCTGAAATATTCTAACAAATTAATTATTCTTTGCGTAAATAAAGATAATCTAAAATCTGGTTCAGGTAAATTTTTAATTACATAAAAAGTGAATTAATTATTTGAAGTTTATATTTGATAAAAAAAAAGGTCGAAACATACGTATACTTTATTCTTACTCAAAAGTTTTTTTAAATGAGTTGAAAACTAAACTAGATTCAATGAGATGTATCTTGTAATGTAATATTAAATGGGAGCAATGAGATGTTTGTTATATTTGCCCAGTATTCTTAATTGAAGTAGATATTATTTAATAGAATATTTAAAATAAAAAATAACATTTTCTTTAAACATGTTAAATTAACAATAAGGTGACCATAATTTCACAACAAAAGGAAATCATAGACTATAGTATCATATCATTGATTATGGTTAAACTTATCATTTTTAATATTTTTCAAATTACTACATGACATGTTATTAAGACACTTTAAATTGTTCTTTCTTTATAAAAACATATATTTTTACTTTTCATTTGTAATCTGCTAAGTTTTTTTTTGACATTTTAAAAGTAGCAAACTTAACATCAATATTATTATTGTTATTTTTTACTCAGTTTTTCAATCTTTATATATTATAATCTTTGTCAATTAAAGATGGTGAATCTCTTCAAAATATGACTCGTAATATTTTGTATGTGTTTAGATCTATTTTTCTCTTTCTCTTGTGATTGTTTGTCACATCATTCAATTATCTTTAAATAACTCATAAATTTATTAGGAATCAACGTGAATTTGAAGTTTTAAATAGAGAATGTATTGACTAGTAATACAAATAATATATGAGTATAACAAAATCCACAAAGACGGTATCTCAAATTTTTAGATTGAAAGTGGTGTCTTAAACTCTTATATAAATTTGTTTATAACTTATTAAGTTTAAATCCTTCAAATATTTTTTTCAAGAAGAATCTAACACCATCTTAGTGTAATTCTTCATCTAATTCTCTATCTTCATCACCTTGAACTAACATGTAAGAGGATCATAGCATGTCATTAAATAAAATCTTTTTTTTTTTAAGAATGTTTGTCCAACCTCATTAGTTAAACCATTTTCACGTAAAGATATAAATCAACATCATATCAATTTAACAACCATCTATGGTAAAATTATAAGCAGATAACTTATTACTATGATTATGATCATGCGAATCAAAGAAAAGTAAGACAGAGTTGAGTTTGACAGAGATAATCTCTTATCATATTGGGCCATGACCTAATTATATATTAGAATATGATTTATTTAATCTGTATTTGTATGAATAATTTGGACTTAAAAATTGGGCCAAGTAAGAAAGAATTTTAGAGTTGTATCTTGTCCCAATGTAAAATAGATGGATTATGGTTTATAAAACCTTAAAAAAAAAATGTTTGTTTTAGTTGGAAGGAAAAATTATTTCTTTTACAACATTTAAAATGAGTAAAATGGAAACATTTAATTGGAAGATATATATATATATATATATATATATATATATATATATATATATATATATATATATAATGGTATGTAATTGATATTTTCTTTACGAAAATTATTATAAAAGTTTCATGGCCATACATATGGGGAAAAAAAAAGATATGTCATTTTAGTAATTGCCAAAATAATTAAGGATTGACATTCACACACATTAGGTTTCGGATTGAATGTTTTGGCTAACTCGTGTAGGGTTGGTTTAATATGAAATATGTTTAAGCAATTTTTGTTCTTGCTTACATGTTTTGCTTATGTGTGATAGGTATGCTGAATTCGATGACTTATGAATATGAGTGTTATAACAATGATAGGAAGAAGATGAAAGGTAAAAGGACAGTGTAGTTTGTAAACAACCATAACAAGAAAATGGTGGGTGTAAAAGAAGAAAAAAAGAAAGAAATTTGAACCATTAATTTAAAATTTAACCAGTCCCATCGTAGTGAAGGCCAATGTTTGTGTTGGAGTCGAGAATGTTCTTTTAGCAGTTGTATTAGGTTATGGACAATTGGATCTAATGTGTAAAGTGGTTTGTAAGTTTGAAAACAGTGTGGTCCCTTCTTGAATGACATATGTGTTGTGTTATGATGTGACTAATACCGTAATTAATTTTTATATGGATGGTGTTTCCTACAAGTTATTCATGAACTTCTTTTTTATATGAATAAATTATATAGAAAATAAATAAACACGTATTTCTTGCACAATTGAGATACTTTTAAAAAGATCAAGAAATAAAGAAAATAAATAAAACAAATGGTACAGTAAAAGAGTAAAATATATTTTATATTATTCTTCTATCACAAACACGTCATACGTTTACTGATTTTATAATAAATAGCATAAACATATTTTATTTTAATAAGTGAAAGTTTAATGTTTACATTAATTTTAATTTATATATTTTTAAATAAAACATATACATGTAATGTGTAATTTGGTAAATATGAAAATCTCGCTTCAATACTTTTCGGTTACCATCATTCAACATATTAGCTTCTTTTCGTTTTTCAGTTTTTTTTTTTTTTTTTTTTACATTGGTGATACTTTTTTTTTTAGGTTTTATATGTTGATAAGAGTATATTTCTACAATAACTTTCTTATTTTGCATAATAGAGTAGAGATAGTGAAATATTTAATAAAGAGATATTACCCGGGTCAAAGTGTTGCTATTTTAATATATAATAAAAATTAAAAAATAAATTGTATACAAGAAAAGTGAAAATCTCATTATATATTATTACTATAAATAATTATCTTACTAATCACACAAATGATTAGATAACAATATAAGTCAATTTTATATCCCCATTAAGTTATTAAATAAATAATTAAAAAATAAGTTTGGTGTAAAATAAAAGATAAATAAAAATATGTTAAGAATAGAATATAAATAATTATTGGATCTCGTAACTTTAAATTCCCCCTTTGACACAAAATTTAAAATTTTCTTCTTCCCTGGTTTGCTCCCAGGTAAATACATTTTTTTTTTCATTGTATTTTCCTTTATCGGACAGAGAAAAATAGAGCTCAAGTGACAAGTGTTACATATTCTATCTCTGTTTTAATATAAAAATTATTAATAAGATTAATTCTATTTAACTTTAAAATTAAGCAACATCTCGTCTATAAGTTATTAATTTACTTGCGGTGGTTATGTTCGTTTTTATTTTTATTTTTTGTATATTATTGTACTACTACCAAATAGATTTAATTATGAATTCATTAGTTATTTTCAAGTACTTAGATTATTATTATTTCCGAATCTCTCTGTCAAATTGTTTTCTCAAATTAATTATCTTAATCTAATCATAAAACTCAACCATCTTGGTAAGTATACTCTCGATTTTTTTTTTTATTTTTTAAAAGTATGCTGCTTATACTTTTTCTATTTATTTATTTGAATTAATTAATTATATTTCTTCAATAATTATATTTTTTGAATTTATATTTTTTTGTAAATTAAAAAATCAACACTCTGTACACACTTAGTCTTGTTCGATCCTTTTCAAAAAATAAATAAGGGCCCTGTCTAACGTTTCCTTCTCTTTGAAAAAAACATTTTCTTTTTAAAAAATAACCTACCGGTTTTTTATTTCCAAAAATAAAAAAAAAATGAAGAAAATGATTTTAATATTTTAAAATATCATTGTTGAAAACTTATAACTTTATTTGCAAGTAACACTTGAGATGTAAGATAAATAATTTTAAAATTATATTCAAATTATAATAAATAGTTTTATAATAGATGGGTATATTATGATTGGATGTATACAATACTTATATTAATACAAATAGACTTTTCAATTGAGTGTGTCTTTGCATGATATTAATGGATGAATAATTTAAATTAACTTACTCATTAGTGAAGAATAATTTGATGAACAATCACATTATTCACATAATACGTGACTTCATTTTTTTTCTATCTTTAATCCTAAAAAATAACAATAAATTAAATTAAATGTTAAGCTGCCACTTATTCAAAAATTAAATAAAATAATACAATTACAATTAAAAAAAAAGTAAATAATCAGTCTAGTATAACAAATTTTGGTATATTTCATTTTTAGTACAATAATAAAAGATAACTAATTTCAATAAAAAAATATTCCATTAATTTTAGGTCAATTGCTTTAATTATTTTTTAATTAATCACATGTTTGATTTTTAATGTTCGCCACATATTTTATTTTGAGACAATTAATATTAACTTGGTTTTAATTTTAATAGAGGTTTTATCCTTTTGGTTTATGTTTTCAACAAACATGATGGGGTGGGAAAAGGAGGAAAAGAAAGAGAAAGTGAGATTAATTACATGTACAGAAAGTGACTATATTTGAGTGGAAAATGGTATTGAAATTTGTAATTAATTTTATTGGTGTGATAGAATAAAAAATATATTTTTTTATTTGTTATTTTATTTTTTTAAAATTTATTTATTTTAATATAAAAGCATATAATAATAAATGTTAAGTTAATAAATTAAACGTTTTTTTTATTTATTTATAATTTAATTATTTATTTTACTAAAATATGAATAAAATATTAGTAGTATAGTTATTTAAAAACTATCCGTTATATTTATAATGTTGTTAAAAACGTAAAACTAGTAGAACATTTAAAAACATAATCAATTATAATTTTAATATAATTGATTATGTTGTAAATATTTTATTATTATTTATATAATAATTGATTATATCAGAAATATAATTGATTATTATTTATTTTCTTAGCAGATATTTTCTAAATAGTATAAAACGTTTGAGAGAAAATTTGTATTATTTTTTTTAATTTATGTCTCGTTGAGCACAGTACAAATGAGACTGGTGTTTGGGCGTAAGAGATGAAACGATGATGGAACATTGCGTATTTGTTGAATTTAATTTTGAATGCTTAATACACACAACACTTGCATTATTGGAAGATTTTTGAAAATAGTAAGCATGTAAAAAGCATCACAACACAAAAGGAGATATTTTATTGTGCAAACTTATCTTAAATGCAAAACGACTAAGTCTTGTGTCGTATGCAACACGTCCCTTTCTTGAAAAGAAACTTGTTTATTTTTATCTTAATAAAAAAATATATACTAATTATTCAGATCCCTAACTTCTCCGTGTTATATACGTGTGTAAGTCACGCTATTACGTGCATGTTATCCCTTGCAAATTCGATATTAAAGGGCCACGTACACAAGTTTCAATTTTCAGGAACCATGTGTATACTTTGTGTTTTTTTATGATCCTTCTTCGTTTGGATTTTTTACAGCACTATTATTTGGTTTGGTTTTTTGGTTAGTCTTTCTCCATTTTTCTTCTTTGCTGGCTTGCCTAGCAGAACAACATGTAGCGTTGGGCCATGCTTGAAAAAGATTGAGAAATGGTGCCTTTATATAATTTATCTATAATCTATTATTATAATATATAAAGGATTTCTTTTAGTGTACACGTTTAATACTTTTAATTTATTTTTAATTACATTTTAAAATTAAAAAATTATTCAAATATTAAAAATAGTTGTCATGATGTATTGTTTTTGTTCACTAACGGAAAAAATTTTAGTGACTAAGCAAATAACATTTTTGCTTCGTTAATATTGGTTTTCTTCGTTTTTTCTCTTCTAACTCGTTAAATTCGGTCAGACTCTATTTCGTTCGTTTGCTCTCAGTTGAAAAGACACTTGTAAAAGATGCTCCGACGCTTAAATAAATATTCAGTGTAATAAATACACGCTGAGATGTTTGGAACTTGTCTGATCTTGATCAATAGAGTTTCTTTTATAAAACTTATTATTAATATTACTAATAAAGTATAAAGATATGAAGTTTTTTTCATTAATGAAAATAAAAAAGGATTATAAGATTAAACAATTATTTCTCTTAATTAAAAGGAATACTTAAGTTTAAATAAGAATTACTAACAATTAAAAATTCATTTCATCTAATTTCCTTGATATTTCTACTCCGATTATACTCTTGTAAATTTTATGCTTAAAATTGTATCAAACAGATATTTTTGCAATTTAAGCTTGTTATTAAGAAGTGGACTTTAAATCTAATTCAACCCATAAAATCGACTTATAAGGTGAGGTTTGCACCAACTTCTATACAATGAAATATATATTCATCTTTAGTCGACGTGGGATCTCTAACATTTATGTCTTCGTGGCTAACTCTATGTTTAGTAAAGTAAAAAAGTAACGAAAAGAGAAAATTGAAATTATTATTCCATTAAAAACACTTATTTAACAATAATATGATCAGTATAAATAAGTTATTCACATATTTGTGTTAAAACAAATAACGTGTTACTTAGGCCACTTGTGAGTCTTTATTAGAAACAAAATCATTTATTAGAGTAAGAATGAAAATAATATGATGTTTGTAAGGACATGTATGCTTTTATGAATACTGGATGACACAATTTACGAATGATAAGAGATAATTATTGTGTTTTTAGCATGTGCTGATAAGTTTGCTAGTTTATGTTTTATTCATAAAGAACATCTTTATTAATATAATAGACTTTGATCGAGTATTTTTTTTATAGTTGTTATTAATAAGTATAAATTACTTATGTACTGTTTTCGTTTTTGTTAATATATGAGTTTTGATATAGTTTCCTATATTTTATTGTATTTTCTTTATTTTTTTTTTAATAATATTTTTTCATGCGATGACAAATTATTGTTATTACTTGAGGTGTCACTTACTAGTGAGATATCAAGTTTATAGTGATATTTAACATGAGAACTTTTATAAAAATATATATTTTTTAAATGTTATAAAATAAGAATTAAATATATATATATATATATATATTTTTAATTTTCTCTTAAAAAATCACTTAAAAGTTTCATTCATTTGAATTCATATTCGATTTCTATACAGAAACATGTTGCACCAACAGTATCCAATAAATTGGGAAAACAGGGAAAACATATTTGGAGATTGCAATTTATTGTTCTTAGTTCTTACACACTAATGAAAACGTCTTTTTCTAATCACTTTCAAAAATGGATTTTCATGAAGCAAATATGCTATAAAGAAGGCCATCATAGAGACAACGAGGGATTGAAGTTTATCATCCCTTTAAGCTAATGTTTCACAGTATATTATGTGCGTTTGGTCATGGGAGTTGTAAGAAAGTAGAAAGCACCAAATTAAGTTGGTAACACATAGATTTTGGATAAGGATCAGAAGAGGAACAATCTGTTTGGTCAACCATGGATTGAATAACTTTTTATATAAAAAAGAAGAAGAATAAGAAGTTAGGTTTGAGCAAGCTAAAAGGTGTTTCAAAGGATATTTTTCTTTCTTTCCATGAGTTGTCACGTTATTATTAGATTTTCTGAAAATGATGATGTATATATGAACAAGAAAAATCTCTTTAAGAAAAACTCCGAAAGGTATAAAGTTAAACATGACGCTAATAGATAGATCACGGTCATTCAAAACTTTCCACGCAAAATTTTCCGATTTTTCGTGCTGAAAAACTTTTGCATCCAAGAATTGGTTCTAGAAATTCTTACATTTGACATTATCACTATTAATATCTTGTCGTCAAAATTTGAATTTAAACTGATGTGTTTTCTCAGTTTGAGTGAAAGTCAAACTATTTATTAAATCCACCTTCTAGTTGAATATTCATGTCAAAAAAAATGAAGTCATAGTAAGAGATGATATTGACAGTAATTAAATTATATATTTACTTATATTTTTATAAAACTATTTTATTTATGTATCTTTATAAATCACACAAATTCTTTATTTTGTTTCACATCTCTCTGGTGTATTAATTTTTTGTGCAAAAACTGTTTAATATAATTTTTCATTGCAGAATTATCTTCATTGTGTATAGTCCAAATACTATAATTTTTGAATCAAAAACTCAATGACTTCAACAAGTATTTTATCTGTGACGACGCTTGCGTGTATCACCTAATCCAAGCTTTTAATTCAAAGTTTTGGGTTACAAACTATTTAAAATAATGCATTGCTTAAGATTTTGAAAGTTTTGATATTAAAAATTAATTTGTTTTTTTGGTAATGTTCTGAAAAAATACTTTAAAGTACACAATTAATAAAATTTAAAAATATAAAAAATAACATTTACAAAAAATTAAGATTGCGTAAAGAATATTTTATAAAATTCTTTTGTGTTGGTAAAGTTTCCGTATATTTAATTATAATTATTAAATATAATTTTTCTCAACAGTGATTTAAAGTTATTTAAAATAAATATAAAAATTTTTTTCCTTAAAAAAATTACAATCAACAATGAGAATAAAACTACTTTTACTTTTATGCAGTGGTTTAAAAGTCTCATGGCTGACGTAAATGACACGAGTCACATCTACCTAAGAGTAAAACAATCTGTCCTGTTCAAATTTTAGGTTTAGATATAATTTTAATCCTTTATATTAGAAACATTATTTTCTTTTGTTTTTTAATTAGTTGTTTTTAGTCAATTTATTTTTTTAAATTTTATTTTCAGTTAGATGATATAGTGACGTTTTGATGTGAAAAGCGATGAGTTACTCAGTATTTGTTACATAAATTTAATTGTGTTATGAATTTTTAAGAGTTATTAAAATTTCAATTACGATGTAATGTTATTTTTAATTCTTGGGGGTTAGAAGGAGTTAGTGTTGTTGATGATGTGATAATGAATGATTACTCAATATTTGTTATAAGATTTTTATTTGATTTAATAAAAATATTTTGATTGACAGAAAGATTACACCTTTGATCGAGATTTTGAAATGACAAGTAGAACCCCATTTACCACATTATTAATGTTATTAACGTGTCTAATTTAGATTGAAAATAACATTTTGCAAAATTAATTTGAACACAGAAACCTGAAATGTTCCTATTTTTTAAAACTAAAAGCATAATCTAATTATGTAATCTATTTTTAAATAATTTTAACATTTAGAAAAAGTTACTATTGTTGTCTAAATCTAAAAACTAAAAATAACATTTAGAAAAATTAAGGGTTTTTTTTTTAATTGGATGACTAAACGTAACATTATTCTCAAATTGGTAGACTAAAAATACATTTAAATTTTTATAATTTTTGTATAAACTATATCAAATATACATGACAAATGTTGAATATATATATATATATATATGTCATATTTTTTATGTTATAAATATTGTATAATTTTATAAACTAGAAATAACCCTTTTCAAAATGAGAGAGCTAACTTTAAAAAAACTAAAATACAAAAAAAAAATAAAATGATACCGCCAATTTAGAAAATTTAAAACATACTTTTGTTAAATAATATATTTTTAAATATTTGTCATACCTTATAAATGAAATGCAATTATCGTATAAAAAAAAGGAGAATCAGTATTTTTTTTAAAATAAAATTGAAATTAGGGTTCTAATAAACAGATTTTGTATGATTAATGATAGTGTAACGATGTGTCTAGAAGCATATGTAAACACAATCGCTCTCGTAGGCTGCTGCTAATTGTCCTGCTGTGACGGCTAGAGTTCCTCACACTTCATATTTGGCGCGCTTGACTTAACTGCTCTCTTCATTATCTTTTATGAAAAATAACTTTTTTTTTTCAATTAGAAAAAAAAATATTGTTTTGAACACACGTTAAAAATTAAGGATAGCACTGACTTATTTCTTATTTTTAATAAATTGATATCCTCAAATCGTTAATTTTATTAATTAATTATATTTGAATATTGTTTGTTTCAGTATTTAATGATTTCTTTCACGATTTTGTCATGATAGAAATTTTTATAAACTATTCTTAACTTCAATTATTGAAAGATATAAAACGTCAGTTTAAATTTAATTTGGGAAAGAACTGGTCAACGGGTCTAGGCGAAATTGCTTTGTGTAGCTCTTGTTAGTTATATACCTTTCACATGTAAGCAATTTACTTTATTGTCAAAATTAGACTGAATATTATATAATTAGAGTGATTTTTTTAAAATAAAAATTTCCCATTTTTTGTAGAAATTTATTTAAATATAAATTTAATCAAATAATAAATTTAATTAATTAACAACAAGCTATTTTCTTTATTTAATAAAACTCAAAATCACGAGATTTTAAAAATTTGCGAGATTCTCATTAATCGTAACTATCCCGTTCGAAAAGAAATCTTCCACAGCCATTTCCCTTTTAAAACAAAAAGAAAAACATTCAATTCAAATAAATATATTAAATTAAAAATTAAAACTACAATTTTTTTTTTATGTAATTACAATCATTTATTAAAAAATGTTAAATTTTTTTAATTTTATTATTATAATTAGTGGTATCTGACTCCAAGATAAATTCAAATAATGAATTGATGATAGAGTCCCTTAACTCTTTGAAACCTAACTCTTTTCATTTGGTCCAGGGGACATAAAAAAATAAAATAAAAATAAAAAACTTATTAAAATAGAAAAGTGCGTCTATATAAGATTTGTTATTTTCTTATCTATTTAGAAGGAATGTTTTATAGAATAGAATTGAGATGTATAATAAAAAATCGGAATTATAATATACACATTAATAAATCTGTGTTTTCTCTGTGACTATATATACTAGTGATGGTATTCGGTTTGTCTGTTGCCATAATAATGGATTCAGAATCTAAATCTATAACTGTAACAGAAAGAAAACATTTAAAAAAGTGTATAAAGAGAATCCAATGCCAACGAAGAACATGGTAAAATGATTGAGTGATGGTTCGAACAGCTGCAATAAGGCTGCATGAACCACACCAAATAATACATTACCATATCAGCATCCTCTCAGAGTTCGTAATTGTTTAGGTTTTCTACTTTGAATATGTTGATGTATACAGAACAAAACAAAATTCATTGTATGCATGTTTTTTAAAATAAAAATGTTTATGACTCGAAAAGACAAATGCAGCATGTGATCACATGCTTACAATCTTTCGGTTCCACCATACCCGCTTCATTACCAGAAATATATTGTAATCACAAACTTTCTGACTCCCAAATCAAATACAAATTTTATGTCTTCCCATCTTCAACCTCTTTTTTGTTTGAGTATATAAGAAAAATAGTCAAATATTAAGAAAGGATACATGACTAAAATATTAAAAATGCTTGTTGTTTGTTTGAAAAGGAAGTGTTTTTTTTTTTCTTTCTGTTCAATTATTACAAATAATTCTAATATTATTTTAGATAATCAGTAATTTTTGGTAAGCAAAAATAGTACATTAAAACATTATTTCTAATTATATATAAATGTTTTATATAATTTCTTTCTTTCTATTTTTTAAACAAGTGGAGAGAATTTTTTATTTTTTCTTTCTATGTTTTGAGGAATAAAAGGGTGATACATTATTTGTATGGAAACAATTAGTTTAGTATCATTTTAAATGATTGAATAAAATAATATGATATAACTTTTCATAAAAATCTATTTTAATTCGAAAAAATGTACATTTTCTGTCGTATAATTCGAAACGCCTTTGACGCGAATTTTCTAATACGGAAAATAGCAGAAAAAACTTTTTTTAGAAAATTCATATGATAAAGATTCATGTTTAATTCATCCCAATTCGCAGCACAAACATATTACATATGGGATGACGTGGTACATCACCCATCAACAAGCACCATTAGCAACGATCACGGGACACGTGTCGAAGGAGTGGAAGTGAATTTCGTAGCTGGTGCATACACAGGGAATAGGGCTCACCAAATAAAAAAACAAAAAATAAAAAAACATGAAAACATAGATATAAAGTTAATTGTGGGTTAAGGTTTTAGGTATTGCCGTTGGTTTGGAGAGAGAAAGACCCTCTATATGTTCGTGTAAAGTCCCAACCTAGCATTTGTCATCACTACAAGTCCGGTCAACTTTGTAACCTTGGCCTGCACCTTCCTTCATTCTCCTCTCTAATTCTTCACCCTCTTAATTAAACCCTTCTCCCTCGTTGCCCTTGTCATCACAACACAACAACACATCACATACTCTTCCTTTCTGCAACAAGACCACGTATTATAAGCTCTCAGCCACCATGAGTGGGAAACACTACCAAATCATAGGATCCACCATGGGTTTCTCCTCAAAAGAAGACAAATCCAAGAGAATAATGAGGGGCTTCAAGACTCTATTCTTCTTGATCACTATGGTTATATCGCTTCTTCTTTTCTCTGCCCCGGTTCTCCTTGTTATTGCCGATGCACTCCTTCCTTCGGCTCTTCTCTCAACCATTTCCCCCTCCTCTTTCTCCTTGGAAAATCTCGCTTCCCATTTCCACAACTACGATTTCCGATACTCCCTCATTGATATACCCCTTATCTCCATAATACGATCCTTCATCATCTTCTGTAAGTACACACACTCCTATTCAGAGTACAAAAACTATAATTACCCACCAAACATTTTATATGTTTTTTAATCATACCAGTGATCATACTGACCAATTTTTTTTTAATCAAGGTGAAGTTTTGTAGTGATTTTCGATGACCCTTTTGAAGGTTGTTTAATGGGTTGTTAACTTTTTTTTAGGTGTTTATAGCCTGTGTGATGGACCGAGGCTTTCGCACGGACCTTATTTGGGGATTACAACCATGTGTTCTGTTTTGTCTCTGATGTTTGTGTCGTTGAAGGCTGTTTACATCTTCAGTGTTTGGGGGATAGATCGAAGTGGGTATGTTGGAGGAACCGAAATAGCTCTGTTCGTGTGCTCTTGTGCGTTGGCCGTGGGGCATGTTGTCGTGGCCTACAGAACAAGTTGCAGGGAAAGAAGAAAGCTTTTGGTATACAAAATTGACATTGAAGCTGTAAGTGTCTCCTCCCCTTACACACGCCATTTTCCTTTCCACCAAAGCTAAATTCAACTTTAAAATTAAAATTATTGCGTGTGTTAGTGGAACAAGATAGTTTTGCCAAACACTGTACTTTTGGAAATTCGTATCTTTTTTGTAGTGAAAATTCAAGCTAATTCCTCTTTTCTTAATCGTTTTTGGTGACGCGGGGTTTACACGGAGGGAATTTTTGTGTGGTGGGAAGGACCCACTAAGTAGTGTTTTTTATGATCAAGGAAACTTCAATGAGTGCATTATTATTGACCTTAGTCCAGTATAAAAACAATTATGGTATGCTATTAGTGTATTAATTGATGGTTTAGGATTATCTTCTGTTCCACCACTTTTGTTACACAGAAAAGTATATAAGGGTTGGTTTTGATTTTCCCCGCCTCTCTGGAAGGTCAATAGTTTGATTTGTTGACAACTCCTATTGAATGCAGAAAAGCAAAATTCAAATTAAGTCTTGCATTTTATTTTATTTTCAGCTTTGGCAACATGGGTCATTGACTTTTCTAAACAGCCAAATTGAGCTGGTTGGAAATTGGGCAGAAACTGCGGTCATATGGGGATGTTGGACTCCTCATCACATCGTCTATGTCAAATTATTCTTCCAAATGCTTGAATCCTAAAAAAACTTTATCAAAAAACTTTTTATTTCTTATACATGATCCAAATAAGACTTGGTCTCACAGATATGAATCCTCTTTTGAAGTCTCCTACACCCATATGTTCGAAAAATAGCCGCCCTTAAGTGATGACTAAAGTCGATAATATAATATAATATAGTTTACAAATATCTAGATATGTATTTGATCATGTGCGTATGCAGAGATATGTTTAATCGTTAACAAATATTACTATTATATTTTTTCTTACCTAAGATCATGGCCTTCAATATTGCCATCACTATTGGCACCCTGCAAGTTGAGGGTTCCCCACTACTAACTACTGTTACTGATAGACAGTTTCTCTCACCTAGTCACACGACATAAACAAGTTATTCCCACGTGCTTACCTCATACCATATGTACTAATAATAATAATATAATATTATTCTCATATTTTTACATGTTTATCTGAACAAACAGATACAAAATGACGAAGACACTTAACCATGTTCCACTTTTGATATCTACGCAGATTTCAGCTTGCAAAAATGGGTATCCCAGGTATCTCAAGATTCTTCAGGAAGAACGAATCAAATGAACTACTGTGCCGCTCCAAGATCAAAGTAAATATCATCTATGGATTCTCAACTACAACATATTCTTATTATATATGTTTTGCGAGGGTCAAGAGTTGCTACGGTAATTATTTTTAATGACGAAATACTTTACTTTTTTGGTAAAATTAAACAGTGATTAGCGAAATTAACAAAATCCTAAATGTTTCTTTTTTTTTTTTCCCTCTGTTATGTCAGGTTTATCCAAAGGATGCCAGCGACCTTGACACCTAACTTTCTAACCTCGGATACTGTCAGTTTACTGCTACCATGATACATAAAGTTGTTGAATGGTGTTTAGGTATAATTATAATCGGTATATGTAATAGAGCTTCATCTCTGGCCATTTATATGTATCTATTTTGTTTTCTTATTTATATTCTTCCTTTGGAATTATTTCCTGTATATCTTATTGTGAATATATAAACATCATTTGCAATTTTCAATAAAAATTTATGTTAAAAAGATCATAACAGTTTTTATTCGAAGAAAAATGAGGTGAATAAACTTTATATGAAAGAACCCAACTCTGGTTGTTAAGGGAATGTGAAAATGGCTTTTCAGCTCATTTAGTGAACATTTATTTATAATACTTGGGTCACTTGAGTTTAAATATATTGCTCTTGGGTTAATCTTTTCAATATTTTTTGTTTCTATAGAGGAATAAAGTTTGTATGAAAGATTCTCTTCAGACATTGGAATATTTTTTCGTACATATATAAATATAAAAGAGGAATTTTAGCAATGTATTGTATTATTGGAATATTGTCTTACGTTAAAGTTACTGAATCTAAAACACCATTATTATTTTTAATACATCGCACCCATACTTTCATCTACCACTCGTACAACATAAAACAAAATATCAAAGTGTGTTTGTCATGACAACTAAAAACTCAAACTATATCCTGAATCAAATGATCCCAAATATCCATTTAGTTACATAATTTACAATATTTTTAAATTATACAATCTGAATAAAGTTTAAATTATACAATATTTTAAATTGAATAGTTTAAGATATAGTTCTCAGTAGTATAATCTAAAATGTTGAATATAATTATAAATTATTAAATTAAAAAAATTCTCAAATTGTATAATTGAAAAAAACATTGCTAAGTTATCTGATTTGTAAATCACTACCAACAGTAGTTGCCAGTTTATAGAAACAACAAATTTTGAATGTATTTTCTAAAAGACTATTCCAAAACTAGTTTTAAACGTGATACACGAGAAGATCTTTGACTTGGAGGGAAATTTTTTATTTTATCAATTGACAGGGTTATTTTAATAAATACCCTCCAATAATACATGCTAAAAGTGGAAGTTACATTTTCCACCAGTTGTATTGATGAATGTACAGTTATATATATATATATATATATATATATATATATATATATATATATATATATATATATATTCAGAATGTATACATCATCCAAAATATATAAGTTGTATTATGGAATATTTGGAATACATAAAATGCATTCTCCCAAATACACAAGATATATTTCGTTATCTTATCAAATTTATAACTTTTGGATTTTTTTTTTAAATATTTTTTAATTAATTTTGAATGCAGTTAATTTATTTTAAAGAGTTATTTCTTTATTTCAAACACGTGTAATTTATTTAATGCAATTTTTTTAATAAGAATAATATTTACCTAAAACAAACACAATAAATCATGGTAATATCTAATATGTTAATGATACAAAAATGAAAAATTATGTAGAAGTTCATACTTGAATTTAAAAATGCAAAAACTTGTTTATATTGTAAAGTTGTCTAAGAACTATAGTTATATCCCTCATCATCTCTTACCACACCTGAGTGAAAGGTATAAATGATTTCCTATTCGTGATGTCATGGATTAAGTACAATGTATTTGTGAGTTTCGTTTTATGTTATTATCATACATTATAGAATGTTGACGATTTTCCTAAATATATTTTATATTTATTAAAATTACATTAAAAACTTAAAAATTTAAAACAAAAAAAAATTGTGACATAATAATGGAAATAACTCATTGGACTAGCAAACTCCTATTCTTATGACTATTATTTCATATATAAAATTTCAATAAATTATTGAAAAACACAAACAAAAAGTAAAAAATTTGATACATTCCACTAATTTATAGGTAAAAAATACATTTTCAATCTATCAATCCATAATTAGCGCAAAACTCGATTTTCGAAAATCTCTAAACTCTATAACAATATCTATTTTTTCAAATAAAAATGATAAGACTAGTTTTAATATTTATATAAGGGTACAGTAAGAAACACCCTGAAATCCAAAGGCTCATGCGGTCTTTTGGGCCCCTTCAATCCAAAATCCACTAAGAGAAGAGGGCAAACAAAAAAAAGTTTCAAAATTTTAAAAAACAGAGAGGAAGTACGACGTCGTTCTTACGCATCGAGGAAGCACCCCGCCGAAAAGAAAAACAGCAAGGGTTCGAACTCTGAAAGTGAAACTCGAAGGAAGAAAGAACTAAGCACAAAGCAGCAACAACGATGAGAATCACGTTGGAGCCGAGCTCGGAGCCGAGCCCGAGCCACTCCCAAACTCCCAAAGACGAAGTCGAGTGGGTCCCGCTTCCCAAGCATCCTCTCTTCACCGCACACGGCGGCGCCAACATTGCCGCTTACCGGAATCTCCTGGCCTGGGACGGAGCCTCCTCGCGCCTCTACTTCTGGGACGCGAACAGCCGCTTCCTCCACCGCCTCTCTCTCCGACTTGGCGACCCCGATCCCTCTTCCGTCCTCGCCTCTTCTCCCTCGAAGGTCTTTCTCTCTCTCTCTAGGCATTTAGATTTTCGTACAAACGGAATCCTATGATATGCTAATTCGTTATTGAATTTGAAACAGGTGTTGCAAGCGGACGCGGTGCTCGATTTCGACGTCCACAAAATCTCCGTCAACAGGAACGGAACAGCAATACTCCTTTTCGGTTCCGAAACGCTCTCTGTTATGTATCTCTACGGACGCGCATCTAAGAAGGATGTGAACTTGATTTGCAGGTACAATTGCAAGTTGAATTTACTACTATAATATGTATTTTCTCTGCTACCGAATAATCTCAGTTGTTTCTTAAATATTTATTGTTTTTTTATTAAAATAAATTGTTTTCGAGTTATGTTCATAGGATTTTCAAGTTTATTCTTTAGTTGCATTGCTTAGGAAGAAGATTATGGTTATAACTTATAGGAAAAATGATTGAGGGACACGTATGTGCTGCTTGAACTAGATACCCAGAGAGGGATAGAGATAGAAGGGAAAGAAATGTAGATATGATATGATGAAAAGGGAGATAGAGAGAAGGGAAGAGCGTCAATTAGGTATATACACTATTCAGGTTTCTCAGCGTAACAAGTTCTCTAAACTGTAATGAGTGTGTGCAATTTTTTTTATGTTGCTGGAGTTATGAGCTTTTCCTTACCATCATAGAATTTTTTAGCCCTTTTTTTCTTGACATCTTGTTGCAGGACTATTACTGTTGGTTCTCATGCACATTCCACCGGTGGCAATGATATTCGGGTGTTACAAGTATTATGGCACCCTTACAGTGATACTCATTTGGGAATTCTTTCTTCTGACTCAGTTTTCAGGTAAGCTATTTTTATAATGGTGTAGGGTAATCAATATTGTTTACAATGGTGTGGTGTGACTTATAAAGCATGGATTTTGGTTATTCAATGGGTCATCTTGGTTTATGCTAGACTGAAAAGATATTGCTTTTGGAATGGCTTCAAATGCAATGCTGAGATTTAGAAAATGAAAGGCTACAATTCTACAAGGGAATAAATATATCAGTTTTATATTGTAATAGGTTAAAAAAATTTCATGGCAAATCCTGTAGTCTTTCTAATGTTATTATCTACATTAGTATGAGAATAACAAGCCTTGCTGATATGGGTTCCCATCCCATTTTCACCAGAAAATAAAAAATTCCATCGAGCCATTTGTTTTTAAGTCTGAGTCCTAATTTTTTTCACCCTTATATCTAATATTTAAATTTTATCATTACGTTTTAAATTTCATTCTCTTGGATTATGATTGAATTATTTTCGTGTGCACAATATGTTCTGTAGTCATATAATAGTTATGTACTTGTTTTAACACCAACATTTCGTACTAATGCCATTTATTTATTTTGTGTATATCTGTTCTTTCTTGGTTGGATAAAACATTATTTAACTGAGTTATTTTGTCATGTTTCCCTCTAATTGCAAACTCATCTTTGTAGACTTTTCAACCTGGCTGTGGATCCTTTGCAACCAGAGCAAGAATATTATTTACAGCCTGTTGAGCCTGGTAGATCTAGAAATGCCTCATCAGTGTGCCCAGTTGATTTTTCTTTTGGGGGTGACCACTTATGGGACAGATTTAGTGTAAGTTCTGATGTTATTTTTATTTAACGGTTTCTAAATATTCTTTTTTGCCCATTTTACATTATCTACTGACATTTCTTTAATTAGTTTTAAACATTTTATTTATTTTGCTACTTAACAGGTTTTTATTTTGTTCAGTAATGGGGCTATCTATGTACTCTGCCCCATTGTTCCATTTGGAAGGTATTTTACTGCTCTTATTTTATCTGTCTCTCTTACTGCAGAAATATCACCAGTACTTCCTGGATTATGGTTATGTTTGGAAAAGGCATTTATAATGACATAAGCACTTGTATAAATTATATGAAAAAAATGAACCTTATTTCCTCTTCAACTATTGATAAGCTGTTTACCCATAAGAAATCTTGATATCATCTAGATAGAGTTATTTATATATAATGTTTGTACCCTACTCATTTTTTTATTCGTGACTGTTTTCTCTGCTTCTCCACAGTCTCTTCAAATGTGAGTCTTTGGTAGAAATATACAATGATGCTCACACATTTGGAATAATATCAGCTAACTCGGTTGCTGCGAGTAATTCAAAGTTGGCAATCTCCTGGTTAGAAGCAGCATTTCCTGAGTTACAGAACCAAGACACTGAAGGAGACAGTCTGTCCTTGCTAAGAGCTCATGCTTATTCTTTATTTGATGCATCTCTTGTCTTGCAGGTATACATATAGTCTAAACTAGACTTTTGTCGGCTGTTATCAATTGATGGAAAAGTGCCTGTCAGATTGTTCCATTCCATCAGTTGCAGTGTTACGTAATATGATTTTATGTTATGTTTTGAATTTTTAGGGACCTCTGCGAAGAGTAGGTCAGGATGGAAATGAAGATTCATTTGGTTGTAGTGCAGAATGTGAAGGTCGGGCAGTTAGTTTTCTCTACAATTTAGTCAGTAAAGACTCTATTTTGGTGACTGCCTGGAGTGGTGGGCAATTGCAGATAGATGCTCTAGCCGATGAGATCCAACCTGTCTGGTGTGTTGGTAGTCCCCCTCGTCTTCGTGTTGATTCCCATGACCAAATTCTTGGCCTTGCTATGATTTGTGAGTCAATTACCTGCAGTAGTCTGGGGAAGGTTGATCATAGTGCCTGGTTGGGTAATCCACCCCCTTTACTGAGACTGGCTATTGTTGATTTGGCTCTGCCACGAAGAGCAGAAAGTGGTTATAATATTTCTTTGTTCATTGATATGCTTATGCCAGAAAGAATATATTCCCTTCATGATGGAGGGATTGACTCAATAGTTTTACATTTTCTTCCATTTACTAGTCAGTCAAATGGCAAGGATGATACAATGAAAACACCGTCTGTGCACCCGGTGTTAAATACTTGCCAGAGTCGATACACCTCAGAACCCTCAATTTGTGGCTTTGCGTCTTTATCAGATTCATTTGGATATTCATGGATTGTAGCTATTACACTTTCTCTTGAGTGTGTTGTGCTTGAGATGAAGAGTTGGAACCTCTTGCTTCCAGTAAGCATTGATTTGGAGAAGAAACCCATTTCATCAGAGGGGGAATCAAAGGAGAGAGATATACCAACAATAATTAGCAAAGAACTACTTAGTGGACCCAAGGAGGTACTAGTTCCCCATGCCTCTCCAAGTTTGCGTTCTGTTGCAGCTGATTCAATTGAAGGTCGATCAACATTACATCAGTATTTCAAGCTGTTTCATGAAACTTATGTGGAGTATGGACATAAGGTAGGACTACCATAGTGTCCCAACCTTTTATGCTTGATTCTGATTTATCCGAGTCCTTAATCTGATATTGTTTATTTATCATATTTGCTCATTCAGTAGTATTCTCAAATTTTGGCCAAAACTGAAGTAATAATTTTAGGCCAAGAGTCATTAATAAATTTTATCAGATGAACTTAAAAGTTTTTTATGACTACTTGTGCAATATATTTGCATGATAAAACCGCTTTAGAAAAAATTAGACATTGTATGTTATTATGTGAATTGACGCAGTTCATTAAAATTTGATTCATTAGTTCTTTATTCTATGTGCTAAGTACGCTAAATGGGTTTCTAAAAATCAGCTATGATTTTTTATAATAACTGTTGGATCTCTTCCATCGCATTTTCTCATAATAGGTGTACCTGGAGCTCAAGCATCACGCACCTCAGTTGAAGAAAATCATTAATGACCAACATTCTCGTTTAGGCGATGCACAACAGAAACTTTTGAACGGTGAGGAGAAAGAGGGTATATTAAAGCAAAGGTTAGATCGTGCTATTCAAATGCACAATTCTTTGGAAGAGCGCTTGCAACAATTAAGGAACTTGCCTTGTGCTCACAAAAAACCACTGTCCAGAGCAGAGCGGCAGTTTAAATCGGAGCTTGGTAATGGATGTTCGATCCCTTACTTGTACTATTTGTCTGTTAATGAAATTTTGAATACCTTTTCTCAAAGATTCATATTTAAATCCTGAACGGATAAACATTTTTATTAATACTTCTTTTAAGAAAAAAAAAAGCTAAAATAAATGAAGTTTTTCTGATAGACCAAAATCAGCTTATGTATTGTAATTTCTAAAACAGTTAGATGAGAGTTTAGATACAAGTTAATCGCGTAATTTGATTTTAGTTTATAGATGTTCTATTCATTTTACTTTCTTATTTTCTTTTTTTACAAGTTTTTATAGAGAAGTATATGCATATAAAAGCAATAATAGTATGCTTTTGACAATATCTCTGCCTGAATCTAGACATATTTACTCTCCAGCTGTCTCTTTTCCTTTGCCTGATACACCATTCCCCATTCTGTATCATCTATGGTCATTTCTATCTACCGAGAATTTTCTTCAAAAGCACTAAATCACCCCTTTTTTTCCAGACCGCTTTAAGGAAGTTGAGTTGGATGCTTTGCATTCTTCTGTTGATGCGCTAAGTGCAAGGCTGAGAAGGCACTTGCAAGCTTCGAAAGCTAATCAGCAACAGAAAACAGCTGGGAAGAAAATTCATGCTGGAGACAATCAGATATCCATGCTCAAATCATCTCTTGAAAAACTCTCACTTGTAAATACCGAGAATTCAAAGAAAGTTAAACTAGTGGAGTCTACATTGAGAAACAAAGAAAGAAGCAGCGGCAGAGAATCAAGTCTGCCTTTGGTCTAAAACCTTCCCATGGTATTTGCTTTCTTATCCGGACTGGTGAGGTTTGAATTATGATCCTGCTGTGTGCACTCCACTAGTTTAGTCACCTCCAATTGTCTCGCCAAAATTTGGTAGTGAAGTTAACATATTTACATTGGAAAATACCTTCATGAATCATGTCAACTTCAATAGGTAAAAGAAGGTAGCAAACTTTGTTGTACACTTTACCGAACCCCCCTTTCAATATGTGTCAGAGAAGAAATCCCAGGAAACCATGGTATTTTCATTCTTAGTAGAATGGAACATGCAAGAATTTTTTCAGTTGCCTTCATCGAAATTAGAGTTGTCCAAAAAATCATTTACTTGAATTTCTGCAAAGGGGTCCATAGCATACCTTGGTGAACAATTCCCTGGCTATATATGAATGTAAAACAGAGAGAGAGAAAAGAGCTAAATATCATGCATAATCAAAATCATTATCATTAGGAGTGAGTAAAATGGATGAATTAAACAGAACTAAACTGAATTAAGTAATTCGGACTAATTGAATTTAACTGAATTATTAAAATTGATTGAACAATCTAAATTGTCGAACTATTTTAAACATATATCTTATTTTAGAACAGGTTTTTTTTTTTTGAACTACGCAAAGTACAATTAAGTTTGAACAGTTTAATTTAGTGAAAATTCAATTTTTTTAATGTAGTTTAGTTTTGTTTCGCCGTGTTTGGTTTAGTCTTATTCTTCTAGACAGTCTGTCTTTGTTTAGTTTTATTATTTTACAGTCTAGCCGTAACTGAATACACCCGTTCTGTTTATTCATGCTCCAACTGAAACATCTGATAGTATGTTTTTAGAAATTAAGTAATAAGAAATTTCTGAATAAGATACATCAAAAACTTTTCGTAAGTTCTTGAAAAATGATGAAACAAACTCCAATAGTAAAACACAGTGCACTGGCAATTCTAAGCGCAATAGATAGCCTTTAATTTTAAAAGTAAGTTTCACAAAATTAAGGGAGGAAAAATCTCAATTTTTAAATTATGTGAGACTAATATCTTTCTGAATAAATTAATCGTTTCCAAAAAAGTTTAAATGAATTTTCTTAAAACTAAATAATTGGTGCGTAAACTAATTGTTAAAAATTCCTAAAGTTATTTATTTTTTTAATTATATATTAATTACATTTAACCTTAAAAAATATTTTGTTTTTCTTCTGAGAGAAATATTTACGGATAAATTTATCTAAAAATGCCCATTGGTGGGTAAAATTTGTGGTTTTTTTTTTCTGAAATAAAAATTTTATATTTCTAATTATACATTTCTTAACAAAAAAAATTGTATTTTAGAATATATAATCCGAAATAGATTATTATTATACTTTTGGAAATATGGGGTGCAGAAAGAAGTCATAGGGATACAAGACGAAATCGCCTTTATTTGTTTTGTCCGTAGCAATAACTTAGCGGGCTAAGGCCTTTTTTGTTTGGCCCAGTATGAGAGCGCTCTTTGCAATGTTGTATTATTGTGCTAGAAAACAATTGAAAGAATGGAAAATGTATGTAAATTTAAAATATAATTTTGTTATGATTTGAATAATTTTCAATAAACATTTTTTATTTTAAGTTTATTCTCAAAATAATCATTCAAATTGTTTTAACAATAAGATATTTATTAAGAGAGTAAGATTATTCGAGTAAATGTTTTACAAAAAATGATATTTATTATTGCTCGACACATGGCATAAAAATCATAAACTGCTGTGATTATATTATAAATCAAATATAGTTCCATGTTTTTCGAGTTCTCTTATGTCAATATATTATAAATCAAATATAGTTCCATGTTTTATGAGTGGTCTTCATAAAAATTTTCTTTATTTTGATGCCTTTGGTATTGATGAGACCACTGCAGGATATGATTAAATTAAGTTGAATCGAACTATTTCTGTGTCTTTATTTTATCCAACAATACCTTTCAAATAAAGTTGAATTGCGCTAAATTTCTTGCAAAGTTTTCTGAAAGAAGAACTAACTAAAATCATATATGAATTGCTAAACTAAAATAGAATTTTAATTATTTATTCATATATGATGAACATGAACTTATTAAATGGATCTACGCTGAGCTTGCTCAGTGCCTTCTCTATCTGTTATGCTCTTAATTTTGATGTTGCTATACATGGTTTGCACTTCTACGCTTGACAATAATGGGATACCTCTTTTGCGTCCTAGTTGTTGGGAAGAACACCAACTTATCTTCCTCGGCAGGAACCCAACTACCATGAATTGAAAGCACGAGATTAGCGATAGATTAAAATTAAACTCAAGGCATGCACCATTATTAACATGCATCACAACTATACAAAATGTTTGTACCTAAAGCGGGTGACAATGCGGTGAAGGAAGACAGAAAGTACAACTCTGGCTAGCTCATAACCAGGGCACAACCGTGGTCCTCCCCCAAAAGGTGTATAAACATTCCCCGGGTTTGCTGCTTCTGATGAGTTACTCTAATAAATTTTGATCACTCACTGGTAAGTGACAAGAAAAAAAATTTATTTGACACTGAACTTAGATTAGTAATAACGACTGAAGTACCTGCCATCTCCAGGGATTGAAGGTGCGTGCATCTTTGTAATATTCAGGATTCAGATGTACAGCACGAAATGATGCAAAGACCTTCCATCCCTTAGGAATAGTGTAACCTATTACAAGTAAAGCATTCAAATTTTGTTGTGAGTAAATTGCAATGTGTATTTTCTCATAGGCTAACTTTCACAACCTTTTTGTTGTGGTTACCTTTTATGTTGATGTCTGTCGTTGCTCTTCTAAATATTCCACCAATTATGTTAGCCACCCTCAAGGTCTCATTCACAACCTGTATTGCACAAATGATTAAAAAGCAAGGAAAGGACATGATTAAAAGCACCGACAAAATCAATAGTAGCTGTTGCTCCACATCCTTACTGTTAAGTTCATTAAACATTGAGCATTGAGTTACACATGTATACTGTATACTTACACATTGGGTAAAAACCATTGACTTGTAATCCGTCCATTCCAGTGGTGCCCCTGGGTCACTCCTTGCTCTGATTTGCTCATGTTCTTCCTGTAAATAACACAATCAAAGTCTAAAAAGTGTCATTGACAGTCACGGTTATATGTTAATTGAGTTTTATTAATGCCCACATAAAAAATCACGGTTATAAGTCGTTTATAGATGGGTCTACAGTATGAACATATACTAACTTGAGATTAAGGAACAATTTATCCTGATTAACATGCTGATACCAGATTAAATCTAAAAAGATTTACTGCTATTACAAATAGTTGAAGGATTCAAAGTTATACACATCCACCACGTGGGGTTTGGGACTAATATGACACTGTCACCTTTCACTTAATTGCGATCGTGTGATCATAAATAGTCATTGAAATTAGAGCCACACGACTTCCCATACACGGCCATGGGACCGAGAGGTCCAAGGAGATAAGTCCGCGGCAAAACAAGTTCTGCAAACACAAAAAGTACTTTCTGCAGAGTGCAGCAGATGATGCAGATGCAGATGCAGACGCACGGTGGCAAGGGCCTTTCCGTCTTTCCACACCACACAGCCGTGATCAGGTCAAAAAGACCAATACCAAGCGTGAGCTTTGAATGTAATAATTTTGCCTCTTGGTTCCACCAGTGTCTCCTGTAACTTTTTTTTCTTGTCTACTTTTCTATTACGTTTTCACACCATCATTTATTTCCCCGATTAAATCAAATCCTGGGTATAAAGATTTTTCTTTTCTAATAAAACATTATCTCTGTACATATATAAGAATCAAAATCTTTTTAATATATTTAGAAGATCCAATTATTTGAAAGCACTTGTGTTGGGATTTTGTTGCGATGTGAAGTATAGTATGATATGGATCATGTCATAAAATGACAAAAGACTTGGACACGGGCGGTGAGCAAGAATCATTGATTGGTGAAATGAATATATTGAGTCAATGGTGAAATGACCCTAGATAGATCACCATCTCCATCTGACCACTAAAACCTGCCCATATTCCTCCCCCCTCTTTTGTGTCTGCTCTCAGTCATGACAAAGCGTGATTGGTCTCAAGTTTTCAACCGTATTAACTACGGTGATAATTTTAAGGAGCCAGGCTTTAACTACAGGGTTTGAATTCAGTTGAATTGAGTATTAATTTAACGTGCACAAAACAACAAAACCAGACATAAAATCTTTTCCTGTGTCTGGCAGTGTCCTAGGGAAAACAAAAAAAGGAATCCTACATTAATTACCACTTCATAGTTATACTTGTCCAAATTTAGATTACTAGAATTGACCATTTTTTTATAAACAACTTAAACAAAATTTGGTTTTCCTAATGATTGTCATAATAAAGTCAGAGGTATATGATGAATAAAAAAAATTTACTCCTTCATTTTTTTTCTTTTATATTTTTAAGATTAGTTTGCAGAATAAAAGAATAAAATAACGTTTTTCAATAAAATGTATATAACTTCTTATTTTACCTTTCCTCTTTCCATCTAATAACGTTTTTTAATAAATGTACGTTTAAGTTATTTAAAATTAGAAGACACATAATAGAATAATACTATATATATTTTATTTTTAAAAAAAAAAATTCAACAGATAAAAAATAATTCCTTTCCAGAATTAAGTCAATCCGGGTGGAGGTGGAGACAATGAGTATAAAGGATCAGATAACGAAAACGAGGTTCCAACGGAAGCACACCACACGGTGGAGTGGCGGTGGAGTGGTGGTGGTCATGGACATAGACAGGGTGGTGGGGTTGCTTGCAGCCACAACCATTCGGTCCAGAAAGCCCAAATGAAATCACATCATAAAAATTCCAGAATTATAATAAAGACACAAATTCTTAAAAATTAAGCAAAGTAAATAAGATAACTAGGTGATAGGTTTTTGTGAGGTAGATCACTAATTTTGTGAATCATGTTCTACGTAAACAAACTTTAATGTGTCACATACAAAGACAGTAACGAATATTCTCATGATTATATAAATAAATAAATAAGGAAGGCATAGTACTATAGTGCTTGCTTAGGTTTGCTACGTACCTTGAGCTGTGCCAGGGCCAGAGGAGTCTCAGTGAGGAACTTGACTGCAAGAGTCATTATGGTAGAGGTGGTCTCGTAACCGGCGACGAGCAAAGCCAACAAAAAATCAACTATTTGCTCGTCGGAAAAGTGGTCACCTGAGGCCAACAGTGCCCCTAGCATGTCACTCTTTTTCTCTTTCCCTTCATTATACTCTTCTCTCCTCTGCCTCACTACCAACGTTAGTGCCTCTGCCACCTTTGTTCTTGCCTGCAAAATCCATTCATATTCACTAATCACGTGCCACTTTATTCACACCCCACATAATTTATATAATTATAACTAAATAATGCTATTATTGTTATTAACCCATGAAACGTATCGAAAACAATAAAAAGGAGAGGGAAATTTAGGTGCATGCACCTTGATGGCTCTGCGGTATGTGGTTGAGAAGAGAGGTAAAGGCAGGGTGAAGAAGCCTTCAATGACAAGAACATACTCTTTCCTCAAACTCTCAGTCCATTCATCAGGGTCAAAGCTCATCAACTGCTTCACTGTTAGCTCAAATGTTATCTGCAAAAGTACTGTTGTCAAAACAATTATCCATAATCACTCGCATCATCATTGCACAAAAATTGTTAGCAATTTGGGGAATAAAAACATGAGTAGTTGAAAAGGAATTACTAAAAGGCAACAACCCCCTCCTTTTCCACATGTCTTATATCATACATACAAACATCTTCATACATGTGCATGCACACCCTACATGATGATGACCAAAGTTTAATATGCAGTCTGTGATTATTATCCTTTGTAGCCGAAGAAAACCCTTTTCGTTTAAATTAACTTGTGATGCAAAGGCTCATGTGCAAGGAAATTGGACACATTGTACCGAACCATGGAATCTGAGTCACCGTCCCCATTTCCATCACGCACATCCCTTTCACATGCTAACACGCCCCTATTACTTAATTAGAAACAACTTTCTCCAATTAAACCAAAATTAAATAAAACAAAACAAAAAGAAAAAGAAGGAAAAGAAAAAAAAAATACTCAAACAGAGACATGAGAGAGAAAGCTTTAAAACTTTCCAGTGTTAGTTAGACACATACACAAAAGTCGCTAATTAGCTTTCAACTAAACAAGTAAACAAACAAAACTAGATTTAGATAATAAAATCAGAGAAATTGAGGTGCAGAAACCCAGTCCTGGTCCATCACTTTTCTCTCACTCCCAGTCCCCTTATGATACATTATGATGATGAGTCAACTAGCCAAACTCGCCCGATCCATTGCTGAGTTGACTCAGCAACACACATAGGTATGCTATTGCCCGGTAATGATTTGGGAAAGCTAAAACACTATTAATAACACTTTGTCTAATCAGAATTCAAAATTTCACCTTCGTAATCCACAGAGTCATAAAAAGCGCTACACAAACATAATATTCTTGAAATATCCACGACTACAACTATTGTGATCACATATTTTCTGCAAAATCAATAAATGCAGAGAAACCGCGACCACAACCTTATTTAAAACCTTGGACTAATCCATACTGTAGAATAAACGCAAAATAACTGTGATCACGACAGAAATTTAAAACCTCGATAATTCATATATGTGAAAAAACTAATTTCAAAAGTCGAATGAAACTTCAATTCTCACAAGGAAACCACAAAACACTAAAATAGCTTGGGTTACTAACAGCATCAACAACTTAAAAAAGTCCACCCAAATACCCAAGTGACAAAACTTGTCCAAAACTTAAAATATGCAAGTTGGTTTATGTAAAAAACTTATATTATTTTATATTCTTATGTTTTGTTATAAGTATTTAACCTTTTTTGCCTGGTCCATGAGAGTAACACGATCGGACCAGGTATCGAGGTTGAGGCCGATAAGGCGGTCGATATGGTGGAGAAGGTGATCCTTGATGATGGAGGAGTTGGCGAAGCTCATGGTGAGCGAGTGCATTCTCTTGTGGAGAGCGCCTTTCATCAACAGAAGAGAGTGTTTTCCAAGCAGGTTCGATATGGAACCGGGGTAACTGCAATCCAACAGCTTCCCTTCGTTCTGCAGAATGAACCGGTTCAGCTCCGGGTCCGCCGAGAACACCGTCGGCTCGCCAAAAACGTGCGTCGTGAAGATCGACCCGTAGCGCCTCACGCGCTCGTCCATGAACGGCTCCGGATTGGAACTCTTGTACGCGGATATCAGCTGCAGCGTCTCGCCGATGAAGGGAAGGCCGTAGCTCCCCGGCGGCAGCCGAAACTTCCGGCGGATCAACGCGCGGCGGAGGAACATCGCGGCGGCGAAGGCGGCGATTAATAAGAGGAGTGTTGGCAGAGAAACCATTGTCGTAACAGAAGAAGTAGAGAAAAGAAAAAAGTGTTGTGGATATAAACCCAACGAAACCGTTTTGAATTGTTAGAGAGAGAGAGAGAGAGTGCGAGTGCAAGGGTATTAATAGAAGAGAGGAGGAGCGCACGAGGGGGTGGGGGTACCTCTGTGTGTGAGTGCCCAGTGCTCAGTCTCTAGAAGATGAACAACAAAAGGATCTGTTGTGGCCAAACAATTTCTCTCTCATCACTTTTTTGCCTTTTTTATTTTTACACTCTTTTTCTTTTTATTTTATCTTCTAATTTCAATATTCAAAATCATTTATTCTATTTATTAATTCATTAATTGTTGAATTAATTCACCTATTTATTATTATTTTTTTCAAATGAGAGCAAAAAAATGTATGAAAATATGTGGGATGCATTTTAGTATAAGACTTTGGGTGATGAAGGAAACTGAGGAAGCATTGTAAACTTCTTCTTTTTTACCTATTTCTTTTTTCACGTTTTCGTTATTGAAAACGAACAAGCCATTGAACACGGTGAAATAAATAGCACCGTGTATTAAATAGAGAAAGAATACTTTCACATCTCTAAAAAAATACACCCCTTAACAAAATTTTAATAATATATAAATATTAAATTTTTAAATTAAAAAATAAAATAAAAATATATAATTGAAATATTATTATTCTGAGTTGTCAAAATACACAAATCTTAAATGAAATTAAATTGATGATGAATATTTATTTAATTAAATAATAATATTAAAAATAATAAATACATACTTTAACATTCTTAATAATGATATATATATATATATATATATATATATATTAAAATAAAATATAAAAAGATTTCTATCATCTATAACATATTTTTTTATGCTCTCATGTAACATATCACTATCATATATTTAAACAAATCAAGTTAAAGACTTTTAAAAGATTTTAACATAAATTTTAATTTTATTTCAAAGAAGTTACAGACATTTTAAACTTTATCACTTCATTGATTTTAATGCACTAAACAACCAAATGTTTATAAATAACTCATATTCAATGTCACTGATGTGAGAAATCCAATAACATAAATACACAAACACTTGATTATGCTTTTAGAAGACATATGTGTTGAATTTGACTCAAAGATATGCACATATTATATGATCCTGTGTGTGTTATCTCTTCACACAATTACATGAACACAAGAACTAAGTTCTCTCATACGACAATATAAATCCATATGATTTGTTATATAAATTATTTTGGAAATTGCAGACTCAGTCATATGAACTTGTCTCGACTCTCACTACTTGATAATTTTTATGTATATGATTTCAATATACCAGAAGTTATAATATCTCATTATAAATGAATCTTTAATTGAATGTATATCCTAAATACTCTAGACACAATATTTTTTTTCTTAAAAGTATTATGTCTCAATCACACTTCCCCATGGCTAACAATTCATATAACACATTAATATATCATTCAATCACATAGAAATATCAATTTTAAAATCACATATTTACATATACATAACAAACATTCTCGCCAAAGGACCAAGCCCCTGGGTTGGAACTACATTTGTTTCGCTAGTATGACTTCCCTAACAATTAAGGCTTTTGGATTTTTAATTCCTTGAATTTTGATAAACCCTAAACCAGACCACTAGGACTAAATTTGCCAAGCAGAATGACTCGTCCAATAACCAACGTTCTCGGATTTTCTAATTTATAAATTTCGTCCAACAAGCATATGACTCCATAATCTACACATTTTTATAGAATTCTTAATTTGATCCAAGCGACTCAAACTCATATTTTAGAGCATTTTCTACTTGTTTTAGAAGACTTATCACTCTAGTTTGAATCACTTACACCAAGTTTGGATTTATACTATCTTACTCATAAACATATATCAATAATAAAAAGTCATCATTTTCTTAAATATGTCCTAAATCAATTTGTACATATACACCATCCATGAACAATCATCATTTTATCAATCGATCAAATTATACTTTAACATTTGCAACCAACCATCAAAAGATGCTCAAACAATTCTAAACACATAACAATTTTCTAGTATTTACTAATTAGAGTAACAATTTGTTCCGCTTAACAAAAGAATTCTACTAGACAAAAAGCAACATCTGCTCACATCATATTCACTTCCAATTCATCTAATTTAGGATGTTATTAATAGATAAAACTATCTTCCCTAACTCCAAAAGACACAAAGATGACCTAACTTGCACCATGGAATCATGATCAACAATCAAACCACGTCACTAGAACCATTAATTAATAAAGACTAATCGTAGAGTTAAACACATCACATGCAATATACATAAATCTACGAACACATAATTGTCTCCGAACAAAGAAGAGTGTAATTAAACATACTTTAATAAAAAAATTTGATTGGACAACTTTGTTTTATTCTGTCAGATGTCCAGAAATGTCTTTAGTCATCAATCTGATTAAGGATGTGATAAAAAATCTATAAAAAATACAAAGACAATAATAAAACACTTATCTAGAGAAATGATGATTATTAAAATAAAAACATGAATAATATATATATATATATATATTTTTATATAATTTATTTTTATTTTAATAATAAAATATCATATGTCGTCTTAGTTATATATTTTTACAATTTTTTATATTTTTACGTAAAACAACAATCATTAATTTTTCTAAAGACACACCTAATTAAAATGATGAAATAAAAATAATCGATATAACCGATTATTGTTGTTGTATCGGCAATTAATTTACAATTTTACTTTAATTAATATTATAACAAATGTAAGCATTTCTTTTATTTAGCAATTAATTTGTTATTAATTATTGCCTAACACGTAAGTAGAGAAAATAAGTAAACAGATTTGGTAATTCTAATAATTAAACTGATGGAATTATAATTACTTGTAATGTACTATCACAGTATTTATTCATCATAATATACAATTAACTTAAATGCAAATGAAATATAATAAAAGCACACATGGGTAACAAAACCTGAAAATTTGAATTAAGCAATTAGAACACAATTAGCATTAATAATATAAAATATTTGTTCTAAAATAGAAAAATAATTAAATAATAAGTAATCAAGCATACTTTTATGTTAGGAAATTAAGTATGAAGTTGTTTTAATTGACACTAACGATAAATATTAACTACAAAACTTAAATAGAGAAAATAAGTAAACATATTTGGTAATTTCAATATGAAAACACGGTGAAAAAAAATTACAAATAAGTGTATGCCTAGTAAGCTAAATATAAAGGATAAATTTCAAAATTGGTCCGTAAAACTTAAGTTTGTAAAAATATTTTACAGTTTTATCGAGAAGACAAAATTCCAGCTAGAAGAGTAGTTAATCTTTTACATATAGAAAATGCTAAAGCGTCGATTCACTTATATTTGAACACTTCCTAATTTTATATAAGTATTATTTTTTATCTAATTATAGATTATTTAATATTAATCAAGATTTTAATAAATTTTGTTTTGCTGCTGTAATTTAAAATAATTATGAGATATTGTTTTGTTTTGAAGTGTGAACGATTGTAAGTCATGTATTAATTTGAATTTTATTTTTTATTTATGCAAGTTATATTTTTTATACGTACTTGACAAACTTTAAATACTTTTAAAAAAATTAAAATGTGTTTTAGAATCTAATTACTATTTATGTTAAAATATAATGGATTATTGAATGACGTGTGTTCTGACTTATAATTAAATATATTTTACAATTGACTATTTTAAGCAATAATTAATCAAATGAAGTTTGATTCAAATGCAAGTTTAGCATGTAATTAATTATAACTATAAATAATTAATTTTTTTTATTAAATTTTACATTTAATTAAAAAATCACATAAAAAAATAATCGAATCTAACAAATTTTATACGATTACAAATCATTTATATTAGTTTTTAATAACTCTCCAAAAGTAGAAAGTTGTTTTTCGTCATAAAATTTTACTTAATGACATTCAATGACATACTTGCTTAAACTCTCGTTTTATTATATTTTATCATCCATCGTATAAAATAATACCTATACATATAATTGTTGTTTTTGGTTTGATTTTTTTTGCACTTATATTTAGCGTTTCATGTAACACTGTTTTTGACCAATTTTCAAAAATATTGTACGTATTGAGTTATTGTAATTTTCATTTATATTTATAATCTTCTATTTAAAATATTAAAGTAGTCTTAAATTATAGTTATTTGTTATTATGTGAATTTCTTTATGAGAGGCACACACCACAATGTTAGAATATAGGAAAATACAATAACTTGTTGTTGACTTACGATCATCAATGTCAATTCTCCAATTTGCATTACAAAATTTTTTCATAGATGAGGATGAATTTGTATGAAGAAGAATGTCATGATTAATGGTTTCGACTAAATAACTCAGAATTTGCTTAACAATTTGACAGTGAAGCACCCGTGGATCATGCACAAATTGGCAGGCCTTGTTCACCGAGTAGGAAAGGTTAGGTCTGGTGATTAAAATGTACTGAATAACACCAACAACAAACCTATAGAGTGTAGGATCTAGAAGAATGATATTGAAGACGAGAGGAGGAGATCATAGGCATGGGTTGAGGTTTTGAGTGCAACATGTTGGATTTGTGTAGAAGATCACGTATATACTAAGCTTGAGAAAGATGCATATTACCATCCGAAGTACGTCAAATTTGTATTCCCATAAAATGATGAAGATAACTTAAATCTTTCAAAGCAAAACAGGAGATTAAATTTGTGATAAGGTTATTTACTTTAGACGAAGATGAACCAATGATTATGATATCATCAACATATGTAAGAACAACTATAAAATATGAAGAGCAAAACTTAACAAAGAGGGAGGTATCACTCTTAGTCGCATGAAAGTCAAGTTGATTTAATGTTATGCTAAGCTTTAGAAACCATGAATGTGGAGCTTACTTGAGACGATAAATAGCTTTGTGAGGCTTGCACACAAGTTTTGAGTAAGAGGGAACGAAAAATGGTGTCTATTGCATATAAACTTGGTCATCGTGAAGGAATGCGTTATATATTAACATCTATTTGACGTATCGTTCAATGAGAGATAACATGTACCAAGATGATATGTATAATAGTATGCTCGACAATCGAACTGAATGTCTCAATGTAATCAAAACCCTTAGTTTGTTGGAATCCTTTAGAAACCAAGCAAACTTTTTACCCTTAAAGGGTACCGTGCATTAAGTTTAGTTTTGAAAATCCACTTACATCTGACAAGAGAAACATATGGGGAAAGAGTGGTTAGCATCCAAGTTTAATTATTCAAAAGCATTGTATATTCTTCTCGCATAGCTTTGAACCAGATAGGAAAGGCAATAACAACTCTAACATAGTAATGGGAGGGGGTATAAAACTAACAATTGCATTATAAACTTTTGAGTTAAAAATCCCTACTTTAGCAGGTGTGGTCATGGGATACGAATTGATAGGAGAATTCTGAGAAATGATGCATTATTATCCAAGTTAGTATTAGTATCATTATTAGGTGCACTATCCAAGATAGTAGAAGGAGGATCAACGAAAATATAAACCGTGATAGGTTAAATAATATCAGTGGTTGCATGGGATTCAGACGAGGGAACAACAAATCTATTAGTTTGCTCGTTGTAGGGAAACTTAGTTTCATGAAACACAACATATCGAAAAATGATAGTTTTATTGTGTTGGTAAGACAAATATAATCCTTGTTGTGAAAACTATAACCTAGAAAAAGACACACACATATTGAAAATCAAATTTGCAAGAATCATAGAAACTTAAATTAGAGTAACATGCACCACCAAAAACCTTAAATACATAGATAAAAAATACATGTAATATATACTTCAAAAGAGATCAAGTGACATCAATATGGTTAACAATAATAAAGTGAGATGAATAGATTGTGAGAAAATAATTAATACTTGAAAAACCTGATTTAATATATAAAGATTAATGAAATGAATTTTGTTCATTTAACAAATGAAATAGTAAAGAATTGTATATATGTAGAGCTTAGCATGTTCTCAAAATATTTAAAAACTAAAAAAGGTTATTGGGGATAATGGGTTTGTCGAGTGGGCGAATGGGTTGATCGATGTCCCTTTACAAGGGTCCATGCCTTTGTCTTTTTTTGTTACACAGGGAACATGTGGTTGAAGCAACACATTATCAACACACATCACCTCGTATGATTGCCATAATGCACATCATTATACTCTTGTTTATCCTATTAATTAATGAATCATAATAATAATCTTCAAGTCACTTCCTACAATACGGTTGATCATATGGATAATTTATATTTCAAAACATAACATTTTAAAAAAAAAAACTTTATTGATTTTAGAAAAAAAGGTGATACCATACACACTTTAATAAAAACACATTTGTTCACGTTTTCTTTTGTAACAAATTACTTTTTGAAGCATGTTATGGAGGAAGAACATTCTTAGCATATTGCATGGTTGAAGAATAGGGAATATAGAATGTAGTAGTAGGTACATTAGTGGTTTTGAGACAGATTCAGATCCAAATTTTTGGGATTTGGATCAACCCTCACTTTCTTAATTACTTTCTCAGTTTAAATATCTGTAATAAAATGACGATTCCTAAAGTTTCCAACAAGGTATTATAATATCTGTATCATCTTTTATATTTATGCGGATGATAGTTTCATTTTTTATCTACTAATATTTATATATTTGTATTAGTTAATTTATATTCTACTTAAAACAAATCAATAAAAAAACTATTAGTTGAAAAGGTTTATACAACTAACTGTGAAACTTCTTTTTAAATTTCAAAAACTTTGAATAATCCAAATATAATATTAAATAAATTCAAATGTTACTTTAAACAGATAGCTCATAACACATTACAATACAATTTCTAAAACTAATACATGACATGACACAATAATTAAAACAATTTCAATGATGAAAAGGAAAAGTAATGAAACTTAAAAAAAGTTAATTTTTTTGCTCACTTGTTACTTGAACATTTTCTAGCGTCGTTCTTTATGTAATCCACTAAGAATGATTTCTCATGCTTTATACTTATATGTATATATTAATTAATAGATGCGAACAGGTGGAAGGGGATTAGCACTTGTGCCCACAATTATCTTTATTAATTTTTGTGAGTAATTTTTCACCTCAATCCTCATGAGGATAAACACAATCCATTGTGGATTTTTTTTCCAGATAATTTGTGAGATTTGAGTATTTACTCTTCAATGAAAGGATTTTTATAATCAACTTATTTTCTTGTTATTTTATTTCACGTTTTAGATTTTTTACTTTTATTTTATAATATATATATAAAGAAACTAAAATTAATATGAAAACACAAGAGATGTAGAAAAATTACATAATACTTATTTTACTACTGACCTAATTCACCAAGTTAATAAAATTAATTGTTTTAAGGGTATTTTAACAAGTTTTTCTGTTATAAAGACGTGTTTTGTGCTTTAATATAAATGAGAAATAAATTGAAAAGTGATAATAAAACTTATTTTATATCTAAGCTTTATTGAAGGCATGCATTGATGTACGTGGGTTAATGTAACTTTAAAAGTTTGAAGTTCAAGGATGATAATATTAATTATTGGCGATAAATACAGTAAAATTATATATGCTTTGACTTTTGGGCTGGAAATAAGGATGATGAACTTAGTGGAAGAAGGTGACAAATAGAAGTTAGAAGAATTTCTTCCTAACTAATCCAAATTTTTCTTTCTTCTTATCTTCCCTTTTCTCTTTCAATTTCAAAGTCATATTCTCTTATTTCATTTTTTACATAGATGAATTTAATTATAAAGCTGGAATTGACCTCATCTTAATCAGGTAAAATTATAGAATTTACAAAAAAAAATTATAAAATATGACGAGACAAGGATGTCACATAGTGAAAACAAAGATTGTCCCGGGTGAGCAAACATGGTCACGTGTTCTGCTCTCCTTCTTCCCACGAATGCTTATAGTACGTGTCAGTCCTCGCACGTGTACCCTAGTTTTCTTTTCAATCTTTATTTGAATTATTGCGGTGCCACTTCTTATATGTTTCAGGAATAATAATAATCCACGTATAATGTCCGTATACCATCTTCATCCATCATGCAGCTTCACATGCCTGCAATTACCCAAGCATTTGCTACTGCCATGCCACGTGTTACTGTCACTAAATATCCATTACTTTTTTTTACCTTTTCTTTCTCTTCTTTCTTGTTACCATCTTCATTCACTCTTTTCCTTATGGAGTAATTGTAATTTTTTTTATATACTTTTAATTTTTACAGAAAAAAAATATGTATTGTTTCATTTCAGGCACCATTCAAGAAGAATGCCAGGTTAAACACTTCTCTTCGTGGAGGAATTCGTACCTCAAGTACTACTATTAGCAGTGCCAAAAAATCATACACAGACATGAAGTGATTTGTAAACTTTTCAGCTACTTTACACTGTTGTGTTTCTCATTTATCATCTCTATTTTAGATTTATTTTATGAAGTGTTAATTTAATTTTTATAAATTTTAATGTCTTATATTATTTTTAAGGTGTCGACATCTTCTTGTATATTGTACCACATGTTACTATGTCTAAAAGATAAACGTCATCTATATTTTAGATTTATTTTATGAAGTGTTAATTTAATTTTTATGAACTGTTGGGGTAAAGTTACCGTTCTGAGACTGATAGATTTAGAGACCATCAAACTAAAAAATCTTTCCTCTTGTTAATTATTTTATCATTAATAAAACTTTGATTATAAATGTGAAAGTATAAAACTATACATGTTATCAATATTGTATTAGTAATGTTGAGGTCCAAAATATTAGGAATAACTCAATAAATATAAATATAAACAGTAAAATCATTTGGCATCTGAACATCTTGTAGATACACATCACTTGTATGCTAAAATCAAGAGATGATGAAGGAGATAAATCATTTGGAACACACTAAAGTACAAAAAAGAGGAAGAACAATAAGTTCTAAAGAATTACTTAAACTTATTTTGGTGAAACACCTCTAAAAATATATTACAATTTTCAATATCCATTGCAAAAGAATTGATGTTAAAAATATAATTTACCGAAATGATATTGTAGTTTATCGAAGTGATATTAATTTTAAAATCAAGATTGAAAGTTTCATAAATGTTAAATGAGTTTTTTTTATACTAATACATGATTTCTTCTTGATCCTTAAAATTGATAAAATAATTCTGAATTTTTTTATTAAGGACAAAAATGGTTATAAATAGTATGTCAAAATAAAATAAACGATGCAACTGTAAATATTACATTGTTATTTGTTTTTAAATTGCTATGCACGATAAATTTAGTAACTTTTGTAATAACTATTTTAAAAATCATACAAACAATAATAACTCTTTTTTCACTCAACTGCCATTCCTTTTTATTTTTACTCATGAAGGAAGGTTAAAAAATTGCAAAGTAATTTAGCCTTGAAAGCAAAGAAATTGAGTTTGCGTAAAGCTAAAACAGAACAAGAAAGAGAGGAACATCTCCATATTAGAAAAATATTAGCTTTTGCAATCTTAAACAAACACCAATAGTTATTGGAAGACTTTCTGATCAAACCAGTGATAATTAGATTACCTGATTGACATTAATTACGGGTTAATTTACTGTTAATCTTTTGGGTTGTGGTGACTTTTGTTTCCAACTAATGATGTTGATTTGGACAAAATCCCATCTCAAAATTGCCGCTTCTGCTCTTTTTTTTCAAAATCCTTGGATCCAACATTGGAAGCATTGAAAATTTCTTGCTCTCTAATCATTCTTTAATCGACCATGTTTATTATTCAGAAGGCTAAACCATTAAAGTTGGTTATGAATTTTGAAAGAAAGTGATTAAAAGTTGAAAAGACTTAAAGTACGTGGTTACAGTTTAGCAGTGATGATCTTCTGACTTGCAAGGTGTGGCTAACACAAATGGGCATGGTGTTTTCTTTTCACTCTTTTCCTAAAATCATAAAGTAGTAATAGTTGTAGTTTTATGGTATCCTAATATGCCATTCACATCTCTCACTATCATATCTCTGTAATGCCACTGTCATGTCCTCTCCAACTCTACTTTTCTTTTTCTTCTTTTCAAATCTTCCAACCAATTCTCAATAATTAATCCTATTCTAACAAAACATTAAGCCCATTACAAACCATCCAAAAGGTACATTTTCAAAGAGGTGACTTTCACTCTGCTAATTCTCATACAAAATAATGATAAATTTTACAATTTAACTTCTCACGCTTTTCTCATAAATCACTTGAAGTAAATGACTGTCATGCACTCCAATACTCTCTTTTCCATCTTCATAAACAGTAATATCGGGATACAAATACAGAATTAGAGAGAATGTAAAAATAAAAAATAAAAACTATTAATAATTATTTTTTGTTAATCAGAAATATTTGTACAAATTCTTGGTATAAATATAATTTATAAAAGATTAAGAATGATACCCAGCTAAGTAATGATAAATAAAAAGAACACAGAATATGGTTGTGAGGTAGATGGGAGGTTTAATTATTTGGGATGATGATGGCATTTTTTGGGATTAATAAGTTCAGTGTGAAGTAAGCATTATTGTAGATGATGTAGCTCAAAACGATGAACACCAACACTAACCTGGGAGTATTAGTAACAGTTTGGAAGTGACATTGGGAATGATTAATGTCGATGAAAAATTGTAGGTGAAATCATGATTAGCAGCAAACAAACACACCTGCAAAATCATAGTGTTGAATGTGTAGCCATTGTGGGAGGTATTCATTTCTAATTCCTGTTTTGACTTTTTTCTCAATGCACAGATTATGGCCCCATCTACTCCACTTAGGCATGGCCCTTGCAACCTTTGTGCCCATCAACATTCTTCACTTTCCAGTGACACTCTCCGACACCCAACACGTGTACAATCATCACTCTAAAATATTTTATAACATAAAGATGAGTGAGCAGAGTTTGCTGTTCATGAATCAAGATCTCTACATGTGAATTCTGAAACAAGTTTTCTTTTGTTTACAATAGTTCCTGATCCATAAATCCACTGTTCAAGCGTGTGTATTTTGCTGAGTTACAAGCCTATAAGAATGCATGGCACATGTTAGAGTGAGAGTGAGAGTTAAGCTGAGGTAATGGCTTTTTACCTCGTGTTTGTGTGTGAGTAAAACATAACGTTTATTTTTCTGTTTAAGCGTCACTCTTCCTTTTGCCATGTTATCTTCTATAGTAAAAAGTTGAGCACGGTCAACTCAAGTTAAATTTTACAGTAAAATGTTGTTGGTTCCTTAAAGTTAAATGCGTGAACGTGGTTAAATAATTAGTCTACTAAAGAAGTAAAATAATATTGTACTGATAATTTATGCTTGTTATTATAAAATTCATCTCTCATTATTAAATCAATATTTGTTTTTGGTCATCACTTAAAATTGTCATAAGCATGAAATATAATTATCAGAGATTAATTGGGGATTCTTTTAATATAAATATGATGATGTTTTAGATTTTAATTTGATAACGTGCAAAACTTTAAAGACCAACTTGAAAATATTTGTGATTTGCCCTTGGTGGTGGAGGGCATGCACCAGTGCATAGATGGCAACTTCTTCCTGCACCTCTACATTCTTCTTCCTGCACCTGTACATTCTTCTTCCTGCACCGCACATTCTTAAAAAATACCAAAATTATCCTTTACACAGTTTTGATTGTTTCTAGATTAATGGTTTCGTAAGAAAAAAATATTTTCAGAATAGGAAATCTGAAAAACAAAAAATCATTCTGAAATAGCTTTTCTGGAACACATTTTTTATTTATTTCCGGATTGATGAATCCAGAATACATTAAAACACGTTCTGGAAATGATATTCTGAAAATATTTCGGAAAGAACAATCCGAAAGTCATTTTGTAAAGAGGGTAAAACCGTCTTTTCTGAAAATGTAGGGGTGCAGGAAGAAGAATGTAGAGGTGCAGTAAGAAGTTACCTGCATAGATTCTCAACTTCGTTGGCTTCCTTTTAAATTCTGATATTTGGGCTTCATGGACCAAGTGATCAGATTTTGTCCAAAAACTTCAATGATTTATGTCTGAGTTCATAGTCCATTAAGCTTTCCTTGTGTTACCTTGTTACGTCAACATGGGAAGAAAAGAGTACCCACAAAAGAACCACAGATATAGACAACAGACTATATAGCAAATGCATTATGCATATGCAACATTAACATGAATGCAATGCAACTGACATGATACAACTACATAACAGCATCAATAATTCAATAATTTCCGTATTAACATAGATGTCTGGCTATACAAAAATTTATGATGTTCGCCACAGATGTAACCTGCATCCTCACTTTATAGACACATTGATCCGGTCTTTGAAAGGCAAATCCTTGTACATGCTTTTGTCTTTGTCGGAAGCCTTTATTCTGATACCTCCAATAATTCTATATCACCTAGGAAGTCACGTTAAATATATTTTATATACATTTTTCTCTTTCACACTCTGATATTTTTTAAGAAAAAAATCATTGCGGCTTATGAACCACCATGATCCAAAAGAAACGAGAAGCAAGTCAACAATTTGAAGCTATTTCCCCACACAGCATTCTCTTCTTCTTTACAACTTGCTGATGTATACCAAAGCTTTATCTCTTACTACTTTTCAAACCATTTGTTCCAAGCTGGGAATAATAGTGTTAATTTCTACTTTTCTGTTAGTTTCTGTTTATTGTATTCTTTTGTTACGTTTTTTGTTTACAGTACAACTGCTTATTTTGCTTCTTACGTATATAAACAGTCATGATTCTATATGTAACTCACAAATTTCTAGCATATTCCATTTCTTATTGCTAGTTTTTGTTACTTCTGCGTGTTAAAACAACTTGGTTGATGTTTCCTGCATAAGCATAAGCTAGATACACCGAATCGCATAGCGTAAGCAGTATACCATTTGGGTTAATATTCAATTACTGAATTAGATACCCCTGCCACCACGAAAATTATTTAACCAGTAATCTCGAGTTTAAATCACTATATGAATTTTGCTGTCACGAAACTGCACGACTTGTTAAATATGAGAACTTATTAGAGGGTCTTCACACTCCACTACTATGTGCGCATGTTTGGGAATGTGTTTTGAACACAGTATTCATAAACATCTAAGAATAGTGCAAAAGCTAAAATTCACATCACAAAAACTCATTGTATGATGTCGATTGATTAATTTCTACATGACATGTGTAATCTACACATGAGGTACACAAACTCGAGTATAGGTAAAAATTTAGTTACAATCATATATAGATACATGATTGATTTCAGATTATTTCACTTATGGATCATACTAAACCAAGTATAAAATTTTTTATTTGGCAAGTAGAAAACAAGGAATAATTGCCAGACATTAAAAAAAATCAAGGGAAACCAACAAAATGTGAATGTAAAAAAATAGTGTTTTTCCATTAGGACCACAAAATAAATGTGAAGCAGCAATCAACCAACCATCCAAGAACACCCATGCAGATAAGGCTGAGAGATAAGCCACATTTTATGCTCACACACTAACTCCTCACTGCATCCATCACAAAACTTACCCCACACTGAAAAACCACACTTAACCATATTCATTTATAAACATCCCTTTCCCACACTTTTTTCCACCCATAAACAACACCTCACTACTCTTCCGAACTCCGACATGGCCGCCATCGCCGCCACCACATCATACCTCTTCGGCACCCATCTCTACAGCCCAACAACCTTAAACACCGGAAGATTCCACGCGCTCTTCAACTTCGGCACCAAGAAGACACCGACGCCGCCAAAGAAAAAGGAAGTGAAAGTGAAACCCGTCTCCGGCGACCGGCTGGTGTGGTTCCCGAAGGCGGAGCCGCCGGAGTGGCTCGACGGAAGCATGATCGGCGACCGCGGGTTCGACCCGTTCGGGTTTGCAAGGCCCGCGGAGTACCTGCAGTTCGACCTGGACTCGCTGGACCAGAACCTCGCGAAGAACCTCGCTGGCGACGTGATAGGAACAAGGGTGGAGGTCGCAGAGGTCAAACCGACGCCGTTTCAGCCCTACACGGAGGTTTTCGGGATTCAGAGGTTCCGCGAGTGCGAAGTCATTCACGGAAGGTGGGCAATGCTGGGTGCACTCGGTGCTTTGGCCGTTGAGGCTCTCACCGGAGTCGCATGGCAAGACGCCGGAAAGGTAACGTTTTTTTGTCTCTTTCCTTAAACTAATTATGCTTTTCAATACCCTTTTGCTCTTTCTGTTTTGGATTTCGCCATTTTTTAGAAACTCGACGTTATTTTTTAACAGCCAAAGTTACGAACACTTGGTGTTTGCGACCTTTGATTTCTCTTTTGCTTGATTTTATATTTTAATTTGTTTGATTCTCCTTTGGTTAACGACATAGTGGTAGGATATCTGCGTGTGGAAACTTGGATGCTGAACTTTTTTGACAAGACCATAGAATTTGCATGGAGATGTTGATTTTTTTATTTTATTTTGTGGGATGATGGTGTTTTTGTTTTGTTGTATTGTGGTGAATGAGTTTCAGACAACGTAGCATGGCCCCTTGTCAGTGATCGCGTAATACGGTAGTAACATACCTTGGACGTGTCTTATTGTTATTCACTGGCATTATAGTGCGACCAGATACTTTCAACAAATCATTATAATATTTTACAAATTTTATTTAATACACTAAAATTATTAAAGCAAATTACACTCTCGTTCACCAAAATTAATATGTTAATAACTAATTTTTTTTCAATAAAAAATGATGTCCTAGGTTAAAATTGTTGATTTTATAATAGTTATTTTTAAAAGTTATCTTTATATTACTTTTCGAGTAATGTACAAAATAAATTTTATAATAACGAAAATTTATTTTTCATGACATTGTCTTTCTTATTTATTTTCATTGTTAATTATTTTATTTCCCTCACTCTTTTTTTTGTTTATTTTTATGTTATAAAATTTGTGTAAAGAGATTTATATAGCTGAAGGATGATGACCTTTGTGGCCATGAAGGAGGAAAATAAAGCTTCACATGATTACTTGATTTGTCGTATGCATAATAATGTCTTTTTGCAGGTTCTCATTCCTTAAACGAACAAAACGACACACAAGTCCTAGACATTTAGTTAAAATAAACTTGTATTGATTTTGTGTGAATAATATAAACACGCGACGATAAAAAAAACTGATAAATATTTTAGATTTGGATTCTTTTTGCATTAAGCACGAGATTAAATATGTGAGATTGATAATCTTTAGGGAGAATGGTGAACGATCCTTGCTAGATCTATGGATCTGTTATGAAATTGTTCTTGGTCGTTATTAGGTAGATATTTAATCTTAAAAATGTTGTGTAGAAAAGATTGAGTTACGTGAAGACTGTGTAATTGTTTACTCTGGATTTCAGGTAGAGCTGGTGGAAGGATCATCTTACTTGGGACTTCCTCTTCCATTTTCATTGACCACACTGATATGGATCGAGGTGATAGTGATAGGATACATAGAGTTTCAAAGAAATGCAGAACTTGACCCAGAGAAAAGGTTGTACCCAGGAGGCAAGTTCTTCGATCCTCTGGGTTTGGCCGTCGACCCTGATGAAAAAGCCAGACTTCAACTTGCAGAGATCAAGCATTCCCGGTTGGCCATGGTGGTCTTCCTCATCTTTGCCATTCAAGCTGCTGTAACAGGAAAAGGCCCTATCAGTTTTATTGCTACCTTCAACAAGTGACATACATATATAACATAACTTTACAATATATGAAACTTTTCCATTATCCTCTAATTTTTTTTTTTTTTTTGTACACCTAAAATATGAAAACTGTTACCTATAATGGACGTATTTTATGTATGTTTGTATCTGTCGTATGCTTTTGAATGATATTCAAAATTACATTAGTGATCAAAATTACAAAATTTAATAAATAACAAAAATACATTTGTTAAGCTGGCACGAAATTAGCGATGAATAATAAAGACCTACTTGATTTAAAAAAAGGTGATGTTTCTTATCATTTGTTGCTTAAAATTATTCATTGAATAGGTACAAAGCTCAATAAATGAAAAGTAGTAGCATTGTTATACCAACAAAGATATCTTCCACCAATAACATTTAATCCCAACTATAAATTAGTTTAATTTAATCCCAACTACAAATTAGTTTAGTCAATTAACTATAAAAATTAGTATATTCAGAAACAATGATTTTTAATTGAATATATCCACTTAATCTCACAATCATTGTCTCCAATCCCAATCAAAAAATAAAGAAGATTTTTCATTATTTTAAAAGATCGATCTTGAGACTATTTTTACTTTATTATTAATCTTGGTCCATAATTTCATAATTTCAGCATCTGTTTCAAGCATAAGTTAATAAGACTAATAAGTTCGTTAAGTAATTGATTTTAAGATATTTCTTAGATCTTGACCGTAACTTATATCATTGAGCTCAATCCATGACTTCATAATCTCCCGTTCAGTTAAGTTAATGAGACAGATATCATTAGAAATTAATTTTGATATATATCCTAAAAATTGATGGAAACCCATAACATTAGACAGGAATGCATCACCTTATATACATGATGTTGAGTTAATTTGAATTAATTTTATACTAATTTTTTCCCTTTTCATAATGACTTTATAATTTGTTTTATTATATAGAAGAAAAATCTATAAAAATTAAAAAATAAATTATTATATATTGATTGGTTTAGTTACTCTTGTGAATGGATTATATATGAGACCCAAACATTGTGATAAAACTTAATGAAATGTGAAACTTGTAAAACATAATTATATTAACTGAGAATGATATTTTGACACTTTTTAATAAAAAAACTCATTTAATCTCAAATATATTCATTAAAGGAGTTTGATATTGTACATAAATCCAAATAATAATAAAAATGTTAAAAATAATACTATTTTATTAAAATATATGTATGTCTTAAAAATCATATATCGTATCACTATATTTAACTATTAAAATTAGTTTTGCCATTGTAACTTAAATTTCAAAATATATATTTGCAATATTTTTTTATCTATTTTCTAACAAGACTAATATAGTTTGATAATGCCTAGTTTTGTTTGGCGAGAAGAATATGGCCCAGCTGACTGATCCGATTATTTGTTTTTGTAATAATAAATTAAAACCAGCCCAAACATTTTAAAAATAAAACTGGAATGACCACCTAACCTCTTTCAACTTCTAAATTTAATATGTTTATGATTGATAATGACGATGACACTGAATCAACCATTTTATATTATTCATAAACGGTTGAAAATAAAATAAAATATAACAACCAACAAATGAGCAACCTTATGCCTTATGGCCTTTCACAAAATATGAAAATACAAACTTTAAAAAAACATAATAATAAATACAAATACACGTTAGTATCTCACTTTTGAGGCCATAATTTTATTTTATCTTTTGCATCTATATTGTAGCAATTGTCACAACACAGGTAAATAATCTTCAACCATTATTCTCCTCTTCTTCTTCTTCTTCCTTTTTCTCCTTTATCTCAATTGTCTTTACTGTGCAGACTAATGGGGAGATTGTTTGTGGTGAATCTGGAAGGGAAGATCTATAGCTGCAAACACTGTCATACCCATCTTGCTCTTTACGATGACATCTACTCAAAGGTTCCATCTTTATCCATTCCCCTCTTTTCTCTCCTCTATCTCTTTTCTGGGTATAACATTTTCAATTCCCTTTTTCTTCATTCATCTGTTGAAAAATCAAATGGATCTTCATGCTGTGTGATGGTTTTCTGTTTCCTTCATTCGCTATTGCTTTACCAAATTTGATGTTTGACTTAACCAGAGTCGGTTTGTTAAATAATAATCCATCCCTCAAGTTAACCACCACCAGACATTTTAATAACTTCGTCATTCTGATAAACCATAACCATTTTTAAAACATTTTTAACCTTTAGTCACAAGCACAATTCGATAATTGTATTCAATTACTCTTAACTGCTTATGAGATAAAATTAATCATATGTACACATGTAGTTAGGTGTCTTGGATGGAGATGAGGATTTTGTTACTCTTTGTTGTTAAAGGAGATGTAGATTTTGTTCTTTTTACCCAATTGTTTTCTGAAAGCGCTCAGCCTATAACAATCTTTGAAATGGTTATTGCTTCTCATGCCATGCTTTTGGTGGTTTTAGACTGTTTATTTAGCAACTTATGCCCCCCTGAAGCCATGGGGATCTTGATTATGATATGTGTGTTTATCATTTTTTGTAGTAAGTGGACAGAAGTGACTAGAGAGGTGTGGTATTTCTCTCTTTTCTACTTCTGAGCTATAATACATTGATACTTGCTGTGTTTTTCTGGAATTTTTTTTATGAAAACGGTGGAGAAGAATGCAGATAAATTTCTGGATCTCTTTGTATGGAGAAATGATGGATGTCCTTTAGATATTTTACCTTCTGCTGAGATGAGACATGGTTATTTCACAGGGAAACTGTAGAAAGCCATTTTGCTTGTTGCTAATAAATGTGATAGAGTTTTAGGCCTCCTTGCCCCTTTTCAAAGAGTATTCCTACTTGTAACATTGCTCTTTCTTCTCCATTATAATTTGAACTGTATCTACGATCTTGGTTGGAGAAAACTGATTGCATTGAGTAACTTGTGTAGCATTTTAATAATCAGGTATAGGTTGTGTTCACTCAAGTTTCCTGTTTACTTACTAGAACAAGGGAGACCTCAATCGGCTTTCACATCCTCAAATGTTGCAGCATCTTACCTCTAGTGTATTTAGTTATGTTTAGGCAGACTTTGGTTGCATTTGCATAGATGCATCTTCAAGTGTTGCAATTTGTTACCTGCATTTATAAGTAATATCAGATATAAGTCTGTTTCTGTCAGTTCATAAGTGCCACTTATCTAGGCACCTAATAGATATCATATGAAGTACATTACCTTTCAAATGCAGCTAGAGTTTAGTTTCCCCAAAATTTGATATTTTCATTTTTTTTTTGTGTGTGATTTTATTGCTAGGACACCAATTCTGAATTGAGTTTTTTTTCATAAGAACAAATTATCTGACTGTCATTTTTTCCTTTGTTATATTCAGACATTCCACTGCAGACATGGGAAAGCTTATCTCTTCAATAAGGTGTAAGTTATCCTTACTTTGGGCTTCTTATCACTGTGTAATACTTAGAAACAAAAATAAACATTCCCTTGTTGTATCAAGACAAACATCCATCAATAGAGAGAATATTGATATTTTGTATGTCCAAGAACTTGTTTGAAGATATACATCACTGTCCACTGGTAAATTCTCTTGTATACATTTAGCACATGTTAATCAAATTGGAAATCATACAATTGTATGTGAAACTGCGTGACAAAAACATTGCATTACTGCAATCAGTTTTGTGAACTGTTCGGTGATTGTGTGTAGCATGTGTAAGAAAACTGGCAACCATAACAGTTAAGTTATTTATGACCACTTGGCTCTTGGACCTTTAAAGTAGTCGCATTATAATATTTCAGTTGGTTCTTTTCTTAGATACAGTTTAAACTTTTATTCTCTGTCAGTGTGAATGTTTCTATTGGCGAAATGGAGGACAGACAGATGATGACTGGGTTACATACCGTGGCCGACATTTTCTGTGTGGGTTGTGGATCGATCGTGGGTTGGCAATATGTAAGATTATGAAGCACTGCTTCAAACATCATTGTATTTTGCCTGTGCTTATGTAGTTCTTAGTTACTCAAATGATGCTTTTCAGGAAACTGCCTATGAAAAAAACCAGAAGTACAAGGAAGGAAAATCCGTCCTTGAACGGTTAGTAGAAATGTTGTGAGAAAACATTGATGATAATTTAAACAAAGTGAAGTCATCTTTTAGTGTTTAGTATGCAGTGGTTTAGATAAGCTCTATTATTGAGCAGGTACAAAGTTTCGGGTCCGGATGGAAGCAATTATTGGATCAGTCATGAGGCACATGTTGGTGGAAGTGATGCAGATGATGCTTAGGCATCCTACCATTCACAATTGTACATTCCTCAACCCTGTGTTTTCAATGAGTTTAGATTTATGTAGGAAATTTCACAAAAACAACACATTGCCAAATTCTGTTGTTAAAAACGTTATTTAAGTACATCTAATTGTTGGTTTAATGCTTTCTTTGAAGAGAAATAACTGATTCAAACTTCTAATGTATCCTGTTTTTTTCAATTTAGAAAGTCTTTCAAGTGCCCTGATTATGACTGTCATTAAATAGAATGTATTGAAATAAAAGACTGCTGAAAAAAATATGTTTAACTAAAACTTTGTTGGTTGAACTCGCTTTGGTTTCTTCTTGAAACAGATTTTCATAATAAAATATTTGAATGTATATTGTCATAACCGGATGTGTCTTAGTCACAGTGCATGAGTGGTTGAGTGATATACTGAAAGAACAAAACTTAGAATGTATTTTAGTTACTTGTGATACAGTTTTCAGAAATCGAAATTAGAATTTCATGTTCTTAACTTGAGCTGACATGAAGATGTTATAAGGTAAAAATCTTAATTTGTTTGGCAAACATCGAAAGCACATAAGACAAGACTACTAAAGTCAATTGGCTGCAAAGTAATTGTTCCTATTTATAAGATAGATATTACTGATTCCATTGTTCCATATTCACCAGCTAGGGTGGAATCAGGCTGGGCATCCTTGATCTAACCTTTGTAAAGAAAACAAAGTTTGAATCAGTTCTATTTATGGCTATTTCTTTTTTCATCCCATGGTTTCCTCCTGGACTTCCATGAGGGTGTGTAAAAGACAAAATTGTCTCTTGCTACATACCCTTGTCATCGTTGCCAACCCCCCTAGTCCATGTGATGTGTCGTATACTCATGAAAGAAACTTTCTCGGTATCTACTTTAACAAAATTGAATTGGGAAATTTGGAAGATACTTTTTTATTATATAATTCATAAGCTCCATCTAGAAGTAACTTTCAAATTTGAAAGCCTATTCCAGATTATACAATACATATATCATTTTTCATATATATTTTTTAAATTATATAATTAAAAAGTTTTTTTTCTTTTGGTAAAAAATAGAATTTTGAGATTGAATAATTCAAAATATAATATTGATTTTTAAATTAGTGTTCTGAATTCTGGTATATATTTTCATCTCTGATTTCCACATGCAAGAGGTTTTCTGGTTTTACAATTCAAAAAGAAATTTTTAAAAAAATGATAAAATGGGAATTTTAATATTTATTGGGATGGAAAAGAATGTCATATTGTATAATTTAAAAGAAATTTTAAAAAATGACAAAATGGGAATTTTAATATTTATTGGGATGCGAAAGAAAAGTATAAGGGTGAAAAAAAAAGGCAACTTCTTCCTGCACCTCTACATTCTTCTTCCTGCACCCCTACATTATCAGAAAAGACGGTTTTGCCCTCTTTAAAAAATGACTTCCGGATTGCTCTTTCCAGAATATTTCCGGAACATCATTTTCGGAATGTGTTTTAATGCATTCTGGATTTATCAATCTGGAAAGTGTTCTGGAAAAGTTAATCTGGAATGATTTTTTGTTTTCCGGATTTCCTATTCCGAAAATATTTTTTTGCTTACGGAACCATTAATCCGGAAACAACCAAAACTGTGTAAAGGGCAATTTTAGTATTTTTAAAGAATGTAGGGGTGCAGGAAGAAGTTGCCAAAAAAAGTTGCTTTATTTATTTGTTATAAGTGTTTTTTACAGTCTCGTTGGATTTGTATAAATGTTTGGTCTTATTTAGAACAGTTAAAAAACTTATTTTGGGTTTTTTCTTTTAGCACTCCATAGTTTCTTTTTACACCTCCATAAGTGTGGGAGAAGTTCAAATTGTCTTTAGATGGAAAACATTTGGATTCCATAATTTATATGTATTTTGATTATGCAATATAAAAACGTATTTTAAATTATAATCTAGAATATATTTTCAGATTTTGAAATATGTTTCTGAATTTTATAATCTAAAAATACATTTCTAAATTATACAATTTAGAATGTATTTTTAAATTATACAATTTAGAATGTATTTTTAAATTATACAATCATAAATATACTTACAGATTTAAAAATGCATTATTAATTGTGTAATCCAAAAATTTAAAATATATTTTTATATCTAAAAATAGTAATTTATTCTGAATTTTATAATTTAAAAATTTAGAATATATTTTAGATTGTGAAAAATTGAGGTAATCCAAAAATATGAACCAAAGACAATTTAAATTTTTCCAACATTATGAAGGAACTATGGGGACGGAAGGAGAAGAAAAAAAATCTTATCTTATAAATTCTTTAAAAGACAAGTAAAATTTTCTATTATTGGCCCAAATCGGCTCACTATAAATTATAATTTTTTTTACTTGTGTAATATATTTATTGTGCATATAATTATGTATATATAGTATAACGAGATACAAATTTATCTTTATTGATACTATAACTACTAATCTTTTTAGGTAGGTGAATGTGCTTGACAATCAATAAATGTAAAAAATAATACAAGTTTAATGATTTATGAAAAAAATAATATATAATAATACTGACAAATGTATTCTTTATATTTACTTAAATAAACTGAGATACTTAAATTTTTTTAATGGTCTAAGATATTAGATTAAAAAAATGCAATGAACAGAGGAAAGATAAAAAATGGGGAAAATGAAGTAAATTAATTTTTTATAGATAATACCCTAACCCTGTCAGCTAACTGGAAAAAAAATACTATTCGTTCCAGAAACAGAATGACAATATATTTAATTTTTCTCATAAACTAAATTTAGATTGTGCATAGATTAAATGTCCTTTTTGAAGAAAGTAATATTAAAGAGATTAATTTTTACATAATAATTTATACAAATTACTTTATACATAATAAAATATTTTTTTCTTATTTTTTCCTTTTTTGTTACATAATAAAAAAAATCCTTAACTAATGCACTGGAAAAGAAATACCATTGAACTCCATATATGCAAACGCAAGAGAAATTTGATTATGTAAGATTTAAAATGAAACAATCCATTAACCAAAAATTCTGGCTCACACAATTGCTATTGCCATCATCATTAGACTATCCCACAGAAGAAGGCGTGAATTATATTTGCAGTGGTTTCTTTCCTTCCTGAGGAGATTGGCAGTAGCTTCTTATTAAATTCAAGTACAGAGATTTATATTATCCAAGAGAATAGACCATTCGCTCAGATACCACTTTACCCACAACCTTCCTGTATCTCCGCAATTGAGACTCCAAGTAACTTTGTTGCTCCGGACCAAAGGCAATCCGCAGATCCTTCAGAGATGAAAACGCCAGTATATGCACAGCAAAAAAATAGACAAAGCTATAGTCAGACTGAAAAGGGATAAATCACGCAGCAGTTACCTGTTATTAAACACAAAGGTCTACTAAATCAATGACTCTTATCCCATGCAATCCTGTTTTGTGTTTGATAATGCATAATTTGTTTTCATTCCATGTTTTACAAATTATTACAAGAATATTATGTTTTCACTTCTTTTTTGTTTTCAAATATTTCTACCCAAAAGGATGAAACAAGATAGCTATTTTCATCATTTCCTTCCTCTTTTACTTACATCATATGTTCAAACGCTATTTCAAATTGGGTCTGAAAAAATGCTATGAATTAGTGAGATAAATTCGGTAATCAAGCACCTCCATTATGACCAAGTCAAACATGTTAAAATACTGGTTATACGCAAGTCAAAACATGTTAAATGGAATATTATATGCTATTTAAGAACAGTCAGGTGCTTAAAGTGCAGGAAGTAATAGGTGTATTTATTCACCAACCATTAAGCATACCTTGTATTTCACATGCGATCCCTTTATCCCCAGCAAAACCTTGCTGACATCACTAATTTCTGGATCATCGTTTGAAGTAGTTTCTAGATCAGGTTCATCATCAGAGCATTCTGATTCAGACTCAACCATTTCTTCATCTTCAAGCATTGGAACATCATTTGCATCTTCTTGGCCACCGTCATCAAACTCCCTTCCCATTATATCATCAGTAATTTGAGGTAGTGGTGACTCTCCATTTTGTACAATGGAAGCATCTGATAAGACAACATAAGGTCTTCTATCAAGCAGAGGCCTTGCAACATCAAATGGGACCCACCTGGAGGTTGTGCATTGCTGTCAGACTTGTATAATATATAGGGGGACAAGGGAGCAGAGAAAAAGTGATCAAAGTTCAGGGAAAAAACATAGTATGATTTATGTAACATAAACCAGAAGAATACGAAGACACAACAACCATTTTACATTATTTATTCCTCAAGCGATGACACCAATATTTGTAGTCAAAGAGGAGGTGAATGGATATAATTTAAAGCAAAACCAAGGGGTTTCAGACAAACTAAATGCTCTACAAAAATAAACTGCAAGCACGATGAAGAAGTGGTTTTATTAGCTCACTGCAATGGAATAACTTACTGATAGCGAAGAGGGCATAGAAGTTGTGAAGGGCGATATGCAGCTTTGTATCTCATCTTGTTGCAAGAGTGAATATAGTAGCCAAGATAATAGTATTGTAAACTAGGACAATAAACCTGGTTTTCTTTCACCCAACCTATTTCTTGAAACGCTGAGTACTTGCCTAGTGATAGAAAGGCAAAATCTGGATCCCAGAACAAATATTTACTTGACAAACAATTAGGAAGGATATCTATAACACCAACTGCCACTAACTTGCCATCTATTAGATATTGTTGATGGAAAGAGCCAAAACCACACGGAGGAACCGTGCTATCACCATTAGGAAAAACTTGTAATAATGGAGTATCAACCAAAAACATGCGATATGAGCTCTCGGTGACACTTTGTGGTTTATCATTATGTACTTTGAGCTGATATCTTTTGTACAAAGCATATTCTTCTGGATCAAAACTGGATCTGTTTAAACGGATCTCAAGCTTTCGCCTTTTTACCTGACAATATTGAGGACCCATCAAACCATTTCCTCCAATATCACGCTCCATTCTAGACTTTTTGGGAACTGAAGCAATTTTACCACTTCCAGTTAGGGAAACGTGCTTACTAGAAGCATAAAAATTAATATGTCCATTGCAAGCCCTGATCGAAAGACCAGAATTTTTCAATGTTGGATCTAAAGAAGCCACTAGCTTTTCTGAAATGGTTTTAGGAGACAATTCATTCTCCTTTTCACAAACTTTTGATGGGTTGGAATCATTGCCAACCTTGTCACATGATTGTGCTCGCTTTATAGATGCTGCAATTTGAAAGGCTATATTGCTGCTGTATAAGAGATCTTCAGATCCATTAACTAGGAACTTTCTTTTTCCCTGTGAAACTATTTTTACTGAAGCTTTTGGTAATTGAATACCAGAAGGAAATTCCCCCTTCTCAATGAAGATGTGTATTACACTCTCAATTTTGTTTGATAAATAGTGCAGAGATTCTTCAACTTCATCCTTGCCATCATTGCCAGCAGCTAGGGATTCTCCTGACATAGGTCTGGAGTGGTTTTCTGATTTGGTTGAAGTATTTGGGTCCTCCATAGCCTCAACTTTTTTTACATCCAAGGCTCCATCTAAAAACCTAGGCAGATAGAATTGCCGATGAGAAATACAGTTTATGGATAGACAAAGAATATGTGCGGGTCACAAATGTCAAATAAAGCGAATTTCCTGTGCTAGAAAAATACAATTCTAAGGTACTCTACCTATTTGAAAACTCCCACACAAATAAACGAAGGAAAGAAAGGAGAAGCAACGTCTTAAGCTAATATATATTGATGCACTTCAAAATTCCAATCACCTTCAATCCCCAACCCCAAAAGAAAAATAGAATAAAGGTAGAAAAAGGTTTTTCTTTTGTAAAATAATGTTAAAAATTGTCTCTCATATCTTGCCTATAAAGATGCTTAAAAAACATCTAAACTTATAAAAAGTTCACAAAAATAACACTTTCTAATTTCAACAATTTTGATTTTAAAAAATGCGGCTCAAATCCTCAAGAAAATTCATATCGAACAATCATACCTTTGGATTCGTCTAGAGACACGAAGTTGTTCCTTAGAGGGAACATAGTCACTTGCTTTCAAGCGAATTGTATAAGAAGGGCAACATGTCCTTTCCATCTCCGGTTTATAAAGAAAAGATCCAGATCTTCTCCAGCCCCGATCAAGCAGATCTAGCAAAAGAAAATAAAGTGAAATTTAAATAATCTGAACTAAATAATGCCCAGAAATCCATTCAAATCAAAGTTTTATTAACGAACAGCTAAGAGATAAAAGCTATACATCTCTCCGAAAACAGAAGTTTGGAACATAATGTAATTTGAAGGCCAAGAAAGAAGGGAAAGAAAATTAAACCATGAAGCAAAAATCACCATTTCAATTAAGAAGCAATCACTTTCATTAGAAACATTTCTTTTGAGGAGAAATAATCATTCTTTTAAAAGCTTACTTTGGAAGCTTTTTATTAAAACTTTTTTAAACATGCACTTCAATACTTCAATGCTTCAAAGAGGAAAATATTCAACACAAAAGCATTGGTTTTGATTTGCAACAAAGAATATGTAGTTCCAAAGCATGTCACAAAGCTATACTTCATGATGCAAAAAGCAGGCTTGTTAATCTAAGCCTCGAGAATTTTCTTACTCAGTTGGAAATTAGATATTAGATAATGCAAAAAAATGAGCAATCTAGAATTGAGTAGAGTGTCAAGCATAAGCAAAGAACAAACTGTACTGACCTTGGTAGTCATCCACTGTAAGGCTATGTGCCCACATCCCTATGATAAGAGGGAAAAAAACACAAATAATTAGACAACTGATTAATTACATTAGTGTAAGTCTGGAGAAGGCAAGAAAACAATCAAGACATGATATGTACTCTTATCTATCAATAATATTGGAAATGCATGATTTTCCAAAAGGAAATTAAACACACAATCCGACATAGACATTAATAACTTGGTGCTCTCGCCAAGCTTATTAGAAGTGTATTTCTGAATGTAGCTCATTTGTCCCCCAATCCAATAGTAATCCATACGGCCATAACATAATGCTAATTCACAGTTAAAAAATGTCTATCAACAATAAAAGTTTTTATAATCTATTCAGAACCATCAAATTAATTGCTCCAGTCCATATAAGATCATTGAAGTAAGCAAAAATTGAAAAACAAAAGACCTTTGAACAATAAATGAAAGCAATTTTGTAAGCTCACTTAGTCATAGCAGGATTAAGTGATTAACTAACTATGCAAAGCGAATTAGAAGAATGCGTTTATGTTTGAATTAAAAACTAGACCACTATCGTTTTCCGCAGAAGATGAGTCGTTTCTATTAACCAAACCAACAACTTCTTCAAATTGACGGATAAAATGCAAAACGCACAGAATCCAATAAAGAGCCGAAAACTCAGTTCAGGAGAAAAAAAAGGACAATTCACGAAAAATCAAATTGAAGAGAGAGAAAGGGAAGGGACCGTGAGAGATGCTATGGTGACGAGAGGATCTGCAATAGCCGCAAGAGGTTCGACGCCTTCCGCAATCCACAACCACGCTCTCCTTCGGCCTGTCAGTGCTGCTACTCGCCATTTCTTCTTCGCGCTTGGTTCGGATGTTTGGGGATTAAACGACGTCGTATTTATGGATATTCATCGATGTCAATGTACTCTCAATAATCAGAGGGTTCTTTCTTTCAGACAAGTTGTCCAATTTTTGTTTGTTTGGAGATCTAAATAATTACGCAGTACAGCAAAAAAAAAAAAAAGCGTCAACATCAAACGCACAAAAACAACAACAACCCCGTTCCGTGTGATTACAACAGTGATTCATATTCTGGCCTTATATCGCTAATTAATTATATATAATTCTTCATAATAGAATGAGTGAGTCATTTTTTTTATTGTAAGTAAAAAAAAAAATTATTTGTATTTTCTAACGCGATTATTATACTAATAAATATACTAATATATATGTGTGTATATATTACATAAATATTACGAAGAAACTAAAAACTTCTAGTTTGATATGAACTACTTATACTACACCATATACAAAATATATATATATATATATATATATGTGTGTGTGTGTGAATTAATAAACAGAACATAATATATATATATAAGTCACGTATTATATTTTACTAAAATAATATACAATGAATTACAATTAAATTACTTTTACAAAAAAATATATGAAATTTTAACTTCATCTCAGTAATTTTGTATAGTTTATCATACTTATCACATTTTTAATATTTGTATTAAAGACGTCTCTTCTATAATAATACTTAAATCATAAAAATATTAAAAATCCATAATTACTAAGTTTATTAATAATCTCATATATAAACTATATATAATTAAATATACTTTATTGAACAAGTTTTACTTCACTTGAATGAACTTATTTTTTCTAGTAGAGATAGTATTTATTATTTAAATAGTCATGTTTAAGTGATATTAGGAGAAATATATAATGTCTTTAGTGGCATTAGGAATAATATATAATGTCTTTTTTATTTTAATTACTTTTTGTTGTTTTAGTGTCTATCTCTAAATGAGATATTAATTTGTTCCCCCTCTCATTCAAAACCTTGTTCATTTTTTAATATTTATCACTTGAGCATCATTTAATGTTTGAGAGATGTTTTTTCTTACATAGCCCACAAAATTTCACGTTGAGTCGGGATACTTATTCTATACTCAGATCATTTATCGTGGAAAATATTGATCAATAATTTTGAAAAGATCAAGATAATATACTAAAATTAAGCATAAATTTAATTTCTAATATTCACCTAAATTTACTAAAGTTCATCATCTACCTACCTTAAAGTAGCCTGAGTAAGTAAACTTTTTTTCCTCATACATAAGTAATATACCATCCTTGCTTTGAACGTTAACAAATGATATAGAATTACTGTACCCTCATTAGTATTAAAAAAAAAAAAATTATTAAATTATACATAATTATATGCAATTAATTTAATAATGATAGAATCTCATGATTAGTGGATCCCTACCTAATTAGCTTGTAATTTGGAGAGAAGGTCTTGTATATATTTGTTATACATTGAGTGATGTAAACACAAGAGAATAAAAACATTTCTTTCTCCTTACCATCTTCTTACATACAATTTGCTTATATGGTATCAGAGCACCGATCTTGGTACTGTGACAGCCTCTCCATTTTTATCCTCTAAATAAGAAATCATGTCTTGCAAAGAAGGCACCAATAACGAGTCCAATAAAAACCTCGTACAAGGCTTCACTGCCGAGCAAATTCAGCAATTAGCAAAGGCTATTTACTCGCTCAACAATAACGGTAAAAGTGACATGTTTGTTAACTCTGCAGGTTTGCTTGCCCATAATTCGTCTATTAATTATGCTTCTACAAAACCATGGATTTTGGATAGCGGAGCAACCGATCACATTGCATCTGATTCACAATTTTTCACACACAATTCATCATCATTTATTCCAAATGTTAATCTGCCCACAGGCTCAACTGTGTCCATCTCATCTACGGGCACAATTAAATTCAATGACAATATCACTCTCAAAGATGTGCTTTGCGTTCCTTCTTTTAATTTAAATCTCATGTCCGTTAGTAAGATAACCAGTTCACTAAATTGTTGTGTGGTTTTTACTCCACATGGTTGCGTTTTGCAAGACTTGGCTACGGGGAGGATGATTGGCTCGGGTAAACAACACGCAAACTTATACTACATGTCCCCTCTTCCAAACCAAGCCCACGCATCTCAAATTTCGACCGACCCTGATTTATGGCACAACCGCCTCGGACATCCTTCTCCGGCGTATCTACAACTTGCATCTTCCTTACTACCTATCAGTAAAAATCTCATTCCCATTCATAATAATTGTAGTATTTGTCCCAAAGCTAAACAGACAAGGCTACCCTTTCCTTTAAGCACAATAAAATCTCATTCTCCATTTAATCTATTGCATTGTGACATTTTGGGTCCTCATAAAACCCCAACTCATTTTGGAAAACGTTTTTTTTCACTATAGTCCATGACTATACTAGATGTACTTGGTTATTTCTTATGAATCACAAGTCTGAAACCCAACATCTCTTAGAATCATTCATTACTTTTGCACAAAATCAATTTCAGGCATCTATTAAAACCATCCGCGTTGACAACGGATTGGAATTTATTTTTATGCATAATTTTGTTCTCAAAAAAGGTATTGAATGTCAACGCACTTGTGTCTACACTCCTCAACAAAATGGAGTAGTAGAACGCAAACATAGACACATTTTAAACACAGCACGAGCCTTCCTATTTCAGTCTCATTTACCATTAGAATTTTGGGGGGAATGCATTTTAACCGCCACATATATCATTAATCGTTTGCCAACACCTTTACTCAAAAATAAATCACCTTTTGAGATGTTATATAATCGTCCACCTTCACTTTCTCACTTAAAAACTTTTGGTTGTCTCTGTTATGCAAAAATTTGATCCGCGCGCTCGACAATGCATCTTCATTGGTTATCCTCTCAATCAAAAAGCATACAAATTATTTGATATAGATACAAACACTTTTTTTACAAGTCGGGATGTCATCTTCCATGAAAGTGTTTTCCCATTCTGCCAACAGTCCCAGATGCAATCCTCACCTCCATTACAAGGTATTTTGCCTACTATTGACATTGACTTACCCACTCCTGTCCAACATTCACTCAACCAACCTTCTTCTCCTACTTGTCATGATGCACCTGAACCTCCATCAAACCAACCTTCTTCTCCTACTCGTCACAATGCACCTGAACCTCCACCAAACCAACCTTCTTCTCCTACTCGTCATAATGCACCTGAACCTCTACTAGACTAACCTTCTTCTCCCACGCCAAGAAGTCTAGCACCCATTACCGAACCATCTCCAACTAACCTTCCTGTTCGACGATCCAATCGCACATCAAACCCAGCTTCCTGGCTTCAAGACTTCGTAACGGGATCCCAAGCCAATCATTCGACCACTGCCCAAGACCGGCCGAATGGAACCAGGTATCCTATGTATCATTTTCTTTCTAATTCATGATTTTCTTCTACACATAGTGCATATCTTGCTAACATCACAGCCACCAAAGAACCTCACACTTATGCTCAAGCTATCCTTGATCCAAATTGGCAAAAAGCAATGGACGAAGAGCTTTCTGCCTTGCAGCTAAATCAAACGTGGACCTTGACACCGTTACCCGTTGGGCAGAAAACAATCGGATGCAAATGGGTCTATAAAATAAAGTACAACTCAGATGGCAGCGTCAACAGATATAAGGCGCGCCTTGTCGCAAAGGGGTGCACTCAGATTGAAGGTGTCAACTATTCTGAAACTTTTTCACCAACAGCAAAATTAACAACTTTGAGGTGTCTCCTTACTATTGCAGCATCGACAGGGGGAGAACATTGTATGTCGACTCAACAAATCCCTTTATGGTCTCAAACCAGCATCCCGAACATGGTTTTCAACATTTTCTCATGTGATTAAATCTGTAGGATTTCAACAGTCCAAGACAGACTACTCTCTATTCACAAGACAGAATAACTCATCATTTACTGCCCTTTTGATTTATGTGGATGATTTTCTTTTGACAGGAAATGATTTGACAGAAATTCAGCATGTTAAAGACTGTCTATTACAACAATTTCGCATTAAAGATCTTGGAGACTTAAAATATTTTATAGGGATTGAATTTTCCCGTTCCAAAGTTGGTATTTACATGTCACAAAGAAAATATGCACTTGATATTTTACAGGATACAGGACTCACAGGTGCTCGTCCAGAAAAATTTCCAATGAAGCAATACCTAAAACTCACACCAGATGATGGAGAGTTATTAAAGGATCCAGTCAAATACAGGTGACTTGTGGGACGACTGATATACCTCACAGTTACTCGGCCTGACATAGCATTTTCAGTTCGGACCCTAAGTCAATATATACAGGCTCCACGGAAACCTCATTGAGATGCTGCAATTCGAGTTATAAAGTACATCAAAGGATCACCAAGACAAGGATTGTTATTGCCATCTGAGAACAATTTGACATTCACAGCTTATTGCGACTCAGACTGGGGGGTTGTCAGACAACTCGGAAATCAGTATCTGGCTATTGCATTTTTCTTGGTTCCTCTATTATCTCATGGAAATAAAAAAAAAAAAAAACAAACGTATCAAGATCATCTGCGGAAGCAGAGTACCGCGCGATGGCCAATACTTGTTTGGAGATAGTTTGGTTGCGATATCTGTTACAAGATTTAAAAGTGCCATGTTGCCAGCTCAACTTTTCTGTGATAATCAAGCGGCATTACATATACCAGCAAACCCAGTATTTCATGAACGTACAAAACACATTGAGATAGACTGTCACATTGTGCGGGAAAAATTACAAGCCGGGATAATTAGTCCTTCATATGTACCGACACAATATCAGCTCGCAGATATTTTTACAAAGGCATTAGGCAAGGAACAATTTTTGACGCTGCGACACAAGTTGGGGGTTCATGTACCAACTTGAGGGGGAGTATTAAGAAAATAATAATTATTAAATTATACACAATTATTGTATATAATTATTGTACGATATTGTGCAATATTATACACAATTATATGCAATTAATTTAATAATGATAGAATCCCATGATTAGTGGATCCCTACCTAATTAGCTTGTAATTTGGAGAGAGAAGGTCTTCATACGCTTGTATATATTTGCTATACATTGAGTGATGTAAACACAAGAGAATAAAAACATTTTTTTCTCCTTACCATCTTCTTACATACAATTTTCTTATAATTAGTCGATTATATAAATCCTAAAATTATATGAGACCTTGATGCGTGATAACTTACTTTTTTTTTTTTTTTAAATGATATGTAAAAATATAAATGACACTGCACGACTTGATTTATTTGAAAATTTTATTCTAACAATCACTTCTTAGATAAACATTACTTCGTTTTTTTTTTCCCCAAAAGAAACATTATTTACTTGATTCATATAACTTTTATTATCACACATATCACCTATCAAATCTTCAAAAAATATCAATTATAAATACAATAATTTTCATAATATTTAATAATCTTATAACAATTTTACATTGTTGTTAACAATTGTACATCTATATACTTTATCAAAGTTTATTTTGTGAGTGCAAGAACTTCCTAAGTATACTTTAATATTAAAGAGTATTTAAAAACAATGAAATTATAAAGATATAGAATTTCTAATGAAATTTTATCATTTTTTATAATATTTTAATTTTTTATCCATTTAAAAAAATTAAAACAAAATTTTACATCTTACATATTATACTCTTTTATTTTTCCTAAAAGATGAATTGATTTTATACGAGAATTATATGCCTGTAAATAAAAATATCATGGAGACTCTTTTCCTTGTACTAATTATTGACGCAATTGATAACATAAGTATTTATTCTGTCTTTTAAAATGTGAAAATCAATTATAATATTTTTGAATTACATCGTTGAACACATCAATTCTTAAATACTCCCAAAGTATAATGTTAAAGACACTACGCTGAAATTAAAATTTAATTATAGATTCTGTAGAGTAAGATAATGAAAAAAAGTAAACAAAAATAGTAATGAGAAAAAAAAGGGAGAAAAATAATGTCAGAATATTGTTCTTTAATACAATACATGTTTATGAATATTTGTAAACAGGGTATCCAGAGAAATAATTAATAGTTATTACTGAAAAATTATCTTAATAATATTTCACAAATTTAAGTAAAGAGTTTCGTATATTAAAAATTTATATTTCGTAAAAAGTGGAATTTAGCATTTTGTATTTTTATATTACATATACTTCTGTCTACATTTTTGTACCTTTATTTTCTTTAACGTAGTTAACATTTACCACAACAAAATTAATTTGAAAAATAATGTTAAATTATACAGAGCTAAATTCAACATCTCTGTATTGTATTTGTCCAACTGAACATAAAAACTCTTATTTAAACATGTAAAACAATATTGTTTATTAACTCATATTTCATAATAATTCATTAAATGTAAATAAAGTTTTCAAGATAACATGTGTATACTATTTTAGTTTTTCTCTCCATATTTCAAAAAATTCGTAATTTTGGTTTGCATATATATTATTTTATTTATTTTGAACTCTAAATATAATATGTTTATTTAAGGTATTATCAAAATAATGATTTAATCAATTAAAAGTAAAAAAAAACATATACAAAATTAAAAACTATATCAGAATTATGTTTTTAAAAATAAGAAGACTATAACTACAAAAAATTAAAATGAACCAAAAGTATATTTTTAACGGAACGCCTGAAGTTAACATTAAACTCTTCTAATATATCACTATCATAAACAGCGTAAACGCAATTTCACGTGACATTTTTCAGTAAAGTAATGTTTTTATAATATAATTAATTAATTTAGGCAATAATTATCAAACTATTAAAATATTGAATTGGAGACAGAGGAATGCCACCTTTGGTAGTTTTTTGTATTATTGTTATTTTTTAGAACGAAAATAATAACAGTTTTTGCTAGTGTCACTCCAATACTGAAAAATTATTACATAGCTTTGAAATTTGGAAGACCATATTTTATAAATTAAAAAATATCTAATTTACAATTTTGATCCGACATTGCTTTTCTCTCTTCCTGATTTTCCATTTAAAAAACAAATAATAATAATAATATGTTTTTTTGTTGTGATATGATTAATTTAAGCAATAAATATGAAGCTCATTAAAATATTGAAATTGGGGACAGTGCATGGCTTCTGAGCAAAGTCACCGTTGCAAAAATTCAAAAATAGAAGTCCCAAGAGGAGGGGCATTTTGGTGATTATCCATCAAACCATGAAACGTTGCATCAAACCAATAGGAACCAATATCTATACGATGTCCTATCCACAATAAATTTCCAAGTTTGCATCTCAACAGTTACTCATATTACCACTCACTGCCACTGTCTCTCTCTCCACCGTCAAACTCAACCTTCCCGTTTTCCGATCCCTATCCCCCACGCGCGTTTGCTCCCACTTTCCCACGCGACGTTGGCGTTTTCTAGAACGCGGTTCGTTTTTTATCTCTTTATGACAATGTCGTTTTGTTCGAGCTGCGAGCGTTTTGTTTTTCACGCTGAGATTTGAACTTCGCGAGATATTCAGCGGTTTCTTTCGCTATGGCTTTTGTAGAGTTCTCTGTGTAGGAAACCGCTGTTACTGGTTCTCTGTGTTTGTGTGTGGGGTGAGCGAGAAACTCGGTAGGTTTTTCGGTTGTTAATTTAGGGTTCGTGTCGTTTGGATTTTGGGGATGAATCGGAGTTTCAGGGCTCAGGAGTCGCAAATGCACTCTGCGTTGAAGCGGAGGGAGCAACAATTTGGGGGTTTTAGGGCGTCGGTGATGAAGGACAAGGAGGAGGAGCTCGCATTGTTTCTGGAGATGAAGAAGCGCGAGAAGGAGCGCAGTGATCTTCTGCTTAACGGCTCCGAGGAGTTCGATGCACCTCTCGGTATAGATTTGTGCTCATTAGTTTATTTATGTGTTTTTGGTTTTGAGATTTTTGAGGATTTGCTTATTTGCAGTGTTTAGTGAACTGAGACGAGCATGTGAACTTTTGTCTGTTCGTTTAACTGGATGAAGAACTAGAAAATGATTGTCTTGTTTGGATTTCTGTTTGTTATGTTGCATGTTTCATGGTTGCAGGGTCGAATGCCAGCGCGAATCCCATATTTAGCATTTCGTCGTCTACGCCGGCTCCTGTGAGGAAGACTGGTGTTGATGATTTTCTCAATTCGGAGAATGATAAGAATGACTATGACTGGTACGTGGAACCCTTCTAATAGCATTTTGATTCTATATGTGTTTATTAGTGCAATAATGGAGTTTTTGCTGCATAAATAGCTATATGATATCCCAATATGGTGGCTTCTAGAGGGCACCATTAATAGGCATGACCCCCTAATCACACTTGCTCATGCATAGGAGGAGAGGCTTGAGGTTTCTTGAGTTCTTGACTGGCTTTAGAACCCTTCACTGATTGTGTTTTTAGATCATTTCCTTTTGGAGAAGTCTTTCCTTTTTTCCTTTTTCTTTTCCTCTTTTCAAGTAGGTTGATAGTACATACGTTTTTGTACCATATTTCATATCATATGAAATAGCGCATTCCTTTTTCTTGTCATGGTCCTTAACTCTTTGTGGTTTGCCCTTTTAATTTAACAATACTGTACTAGTATTTGATAAGAACTTTGGGAGAACCACACCGTGAGAGTTAGCTTTTGTAGTGGGAAAGGTCAAGACCTTACCCCACACTAGAATCCAAGGCAAACTGTTAATGCCGGTATCATCATCATCGCCCTTGCTGGTCGATTGCATCTGAGAGATATGGTTACCTATTGATAAGAACCTTAGCTTAGGTGAACCGTACTTCCAGTGTGGGACTCAATTCCCACACCTTGCAAATTTGGTACCATGGGGCTGAGCTTGTTCAACTATGCTCCCAGTAAAAGGCAAAAAGAAAATGTAACAAACGTAGTATGGTTTGCTTCAATGCGTAAACAAAATCCTTAGGACCTGGGTGTGTGAACTATGAGGTAGTAATTTTTTACCCTGGTATTATGAAATAAAAGAGAAGATTATCGTGGTGTTAATATATTTGGGATCATTTCAATATTTCAGTTGAATGTAATTATTTTTTCCTATAATAATAACCTTTCTTTTAATTTTACTTCTAGTACGTTTACTTAAACAAATAATGGTTGCTTGAAGAAGTTCCACTAAAACAAATTGTAAAATGTAATCAATGACACTTGCTACTAATGCAATGCATTAGGCTGCAGAACTCCTGATTTATTTCTTACTTTAAAGGACACCCACAAGCAGAAGCTGCCAGAATCCCTTACAATATTCTGAAATTAAAAAAAAAAAGAAACTATAAAATATTTTAAATTCTATTGCATCTGTGTCTACTGTTGCAGATAATTTATTTATCTTTTAGTTCAATTGCTATCTATGTAACCGAATAGCATGTTAATTTTTTAAGAGTCAATGTGGATGAACTACTCGGTAAGTACTTATAGAAGAGGAAGATATAATAAGTAATGAGGTTAAAAATTCTCTCCTGAGTTGAAATTTACTTCTACACCTCTAAAATTTTTGTAAGCTCTCTTTTCTAATTTTTCCACAAGTTGTGACTCAAAAGTTGATTTTAATTTATGGAAAATTTCCCCCCATCTATTAAGTACGCTTAGTAGAGGACTTTGTTCTAACCGACTCTGAATGCAAAGTAAAGCCAAATAAATTATTACTACCTCTGTACTCATATATAAGAAAAAAAAAATTACAGAAATAAAGAAAGATTGTTACTTCTAATACTTAAAAGTAAGAATTATTCAAAATCAAAATTACTACAAAAGGTATCTTTTTGAGATAAAATAGATGAATTCATCTATTTCACAAAAATAATGTATCCATATCGTGGTTTCCTCTTATAATACTCGGGTGCTAATGAAACTATTTTAGTGAAATTTAACTGTCTCAATTCCCGGGCGATTGTGCAAAAAATTCGAGTTCCTTTTGGATTTCCTTCTTGATCAATTACAACTGCAGCATTATCATCATACTGAATTATTGCTACGTTTTAGTTTTTTCTTGTTCTCAAAAATAAGTAAATTTTAACTAGTATTTCATTTAATGATACTTTTCCTAAAATGCCTTAACTTTAAGTAGTGTTTGACTTTTGGTTATACTATCATAATATGTATATTTTGTTTTACTATACCACCACTTTAGAAAGACATTAGTAAAATTTAATGCATTAACTGGTTTCCTTAATTTGTGGGAAGATAATTTTTTTTTGCTTATATATGAGAACAGATATTGTTATTCAAATTCGTGCTTAGTGTGTTTCTTGTGTTTCAGGCTTCTCACTCCTCCTGGTACTCCTCTTTTTCCTTCTTTGGAAATGGAAAGTCGAAGGACTGTTATGGGTCAGCTTGGTACTCCAACCACACGTCCTGTAGCATTAAAATCGAGGGTAAGCATTTTCAGTGAAGCTTTCAGATTATGTGAGTCATTTTATTTATAGTGGATGTACATCTTTTGTGACTGGTTTGAAATGACTAATGGAGTGGTACTTTTCCTTGTAAATTTTGGTCTTGGAAATTTTATCATTATTATTATGCTGTATATCCGATGAATATGGTCTGGACTTTCTGTGAAAGTAGTTGACATGTTTAAGATGTGATCAATATATTTTATTGGTGTTATTATATATTTTGGGTTTCTGTTCTGATGACGTACTAGATATTATTTGTTATTATTTACTGCCCCTCATAGCAATGACGTCTTTGGCCTGTATGGAAATAGCTTCCCATCATATTGCATGTTTTACATATTTTCTGTTACATGCTTTGGTTGAGATCTAAGTATCACATTGCAATGAATATGTATCACGACTTTTACATTCAGGTAAATTGTCCATTATTTTTTTCAAAACTTTATATGGTGATAAAAGTGATGACGCTCTTTGATTGATCCATGTTGCCACTGATCTCTCATAGTGAGAATTGGCTTGGCTGTTGTTAGTGTCAGGATTTCAATATTTTTGTTGTTTCCTTGTGGTTATAGTTAGCAAATCATCAATCAGAGCCTGTTGTGAGGACTAATTTTGTATCTAAACAACCTGCTTCCTCTCCTGGGTTGAGCTCTTCAAGTGGGGGAACCAGGAGGCCTTCATCATCAGGGGGTCCAGGATCACGACCTGCAACTCCTACTGGACGCCCTACACTAACTGCAACTTCAAAATCATCAAGACCTTCAACACCTACACGGTCTACCTTACCTTCAACTAGGTCCATGGCAGCTACATCCAAGAACACAATTTCCACAGTCAAGCCTGCAGTTTCTACTACGAAGCCTTTGAGTTCTGCTGCTAAGACTCCAGTCCCTGCCGCCAAATCCACAATTCCTTCAAGATCCTCTACGCCCTTGTCAAGATCTGCTGCAAGATCATCTACACCAACTAGCAGACCTACTTTACCTCCTTCCAGGTCCACATCAAGAGCATCTACCCCAACCCGGCGACCCTCTTTACCATCAAATGAGCCCAGCATATCTGCTTCTTCAGTTAAAGCTTCTTTGAACCCTAAGCCAACTACTGTGGCACCAAGGCAGCCAACTCCTGTGTCAACAAGAAAGCCCGCTCCTGTGAACTCAAGGCAGCCAGCAGTACCATCACGTGGCAGTTCACCAACAATGAGATCAAGACCATGGAAGCCGTCTGACATGCCAGGTTTTTCACTTGATGCCCCACCTAATTTGAGAACAACATTACATGATAGGCCTCTGTCAGCAACTAGGGGCAGGCCCGGAGCACCTACTTCTCGGTCTTCATCTGTTGAGCCTTCTTCTAGTGGAAGACCCAGGCGACAGTCATGCTCTCCTTCAAGAGGAAGGGCTTCCAATGGTGTTGCTCATATCAGTGGAAACTCTATGCCAGCGGTTAGTCGTGGGCGCTCTAAAGTGAATGACAATGTTAGTCCTGTTGTAATGGGCAACAAAATGGTTGAGAGGGTAATAAATATGCGAAAACTAGCACCACCAATGATTGATGACAAAAACTCTCCGCGTAGTAATCTGTCCGGCAAGTCAACCTCATCTCCAGATAGCTCAGGTTTTGGAAGAACACTTTCAAAGAAGTCGTTGGATATGGCGATTAGGCATATGGTGAACATCTTCTCTGCATCCTATTTATTGTCTTTCCTAATGAAAATAAACTTGTCATGCCATACCTGCATATAAATCACCACTCTTCTCATAATTGCTAGCTGATTACCTGTTTTTGATGCGTGCTGTAATTCAATTTTCTTATTTATTTATCTTCACCGGACATCATGATTTTAATTGTTTTATCTTTTGAATAGGATATAAGGAGAACCATTCCAGGCAATTTACGGCCATTGATGACAAATATTCCGGCATCTTCTTTGTATAGCGTGAGGTCTGGATCTCATCATGGCCGAACAATCAGTGTTTCAGGCTCTCCACATGCCACAAGCAGTAATGCTAGTTCTGAACTGAGCGTAAACCAAAATGGAATTTGTTTAGATAGCAGTGAAGTAGATGATGATATTGGCAGTGAGAGATGTGGTCAATCCCCTGCCAGTGTTCGGGGAAGGTAAATCTTTCGTACTTAGGGAAATTCTGCGTATTTAAATAGCACCAGTGTTCATCCTGCATTGGAGCTCAGCTAACCACGCTTTTACTAATGTAAAGCTTCTTGGAAGCTATTTAACCTCATGTAGTGGGAGGTACTCTGATTTGAAGTAGATGATTATCTGTTGTAGCGGTAATGCTCATTTTTTGAAACAAGCCGAGGTTTATCCTCCATTTATGAAAATTGAGCTTATCTGGAAACCCTAAGCCAGATATTTATATCCTATGTCATGGCGATGCAAATGCTTCACAAATTCGCTTTAGGCTTCACTTTCTGTTTTTTTTTTATAAATAATTGACAGCTTTATAAGCCTAAGCAGCGAATGGATGAAAAATAAGATAATTTACGAAATAAGTGTTTAAAAGTTAATCGTTGGTGAAATTGAGAGTGAAATATATATACTCCGTTAAAATAAATTAAAGTGAATATTTTGATATCTGGGGAAAGGTCAAATCAGTTTAGTGTGTCTACAAAATTACGGTGATTCTTGTTGCAAATACTATTTATAATATTTATCAAAACAAACCAAATATTCAGGACTAAATAAGAAAATTAAAACAGAATACAAGGACGAAAAAACTTAGAAAGACGGTCAAGTGATAATTATTTTAGAGACAAAAAACTAAACAAAAGTTCCTTAAGAGAAAAAAAGAATATGATTATATTTGAAGAACTAAATATGTTTTCAGATAAAATATTTTAAAAAGTAAAATTGAAAGTTGCATGTATAACATACGTCTCTGGTTTTAAAACCAAAAAAACAAAAATATAAAGAACGTGAAAAATAAAATAAAATATATATATATATATATATATACCATTTTTTTTGTATTCAATATAAAAATGATTTAATATTTATTTTTAAATACTAAAAATCATTAATTAGTAGGAAACACGTGTTGTCATCCGGACACTGAACTACAGAAACGAGCAATCACTATTTTGGCTTTCTTGCATGAATTGTTGTCTAGATAATTAAGTATTCAACAACTTAAATTGCAAGTGCTTGAATTCTATTTTGTAGAAAACAAAACTTCAGGTATCATGACATAAAATTCAAACAAATAAGTGAAAATTTAAAAAGATGGCCATGATGTTGTAAAGATTGAAGTGTGCAATAGTGTGATGTGTATAGATTCAAACAAGAAACTAATTTCTTCCACGAATGATATTTGAATTTAAAGAAAACATATGGATATCTGAATGAAGTTTAAATTTTCTGGTCCATGAGGCTTTTAATCTGGAACTTCATTATATGCATTTGCTTAGGACTATATTATGATGAGATATTTGAATTCAATGATCAACAAAAGCTGACTCTGCCAAGTCAATAGCACGAGCAAGAGCAGCAGCTTTGTTCTGACACTCTTGGTGCTCATCAGCAGGAACACTATCAGCAACTATTCCAGCGCCAGATTGAAGATAAGCAATCCACTCATGACGTTGGTCGAGGTCTTTGTATGAGTACATTGTGTCATACCTTGTTCCTGTTGGAAATACCATTGTCCTTAGAGCAAGGGCAATGTCCATCTCACCAAAGAAAGATATGTATCCAAAACCTCCACTGTAAGGCCCTCTCCTTGTTACCTCCAGCTCATCTATCAACTCCATGGCCTTCACCTGCATCCACCATCCATCACATTAGATAATGGGTTGTCACTCCTCACACCAACCACAGCTATGTTCCTATCACAACCCAAATCACTCAATTTTACAGACCTTTGGTGCTCCACTCACAGTTCCAACTGGCAATGCAGAACGTAGCACATCCCAGCTACTCAAATGCTCTTGCAACTCTCCCGTTACCTACAAAAAAAAAAAAAATTCAACATTTCTATTGAAATAGAAAGATGCAATTCAATACTAACTTAGTTGAGTACCAACTAACACTTACCGTTGAGCTTATGTGCATGACATGGGAATATCGTTCGATATTCATAAGTTGTTCCACTTTCACAGAACCACTTTTTGCAACCTACAAAAAATCATTTTTGTTTTCAGAACCATCACAACTTAAAGTACCAAATAAGCTATCTTTTCAGAATGTCTGAATAAATTACTTTCTTGATGTGATCAAAAACAATTTTTTCTGCTTCATGATATGTAACAAAATCAACTATTAACAACATCTTAGTTTCTTACAAAGAAATGAAGATTACTTAATCACTGCAAATCCACAACAATAACTTTTATGATCAATATCCATAAAATAGACAACTCAATTTAAATATACACATTAACAGTGTGGCTTTTCCCGAACACCAACACAAGTCCAGATAAAAAAACTGATATCTATGTAAAGAAATAGGAGTATCCACTAAAATGTAGAACAAACCTTTCCAACATCATTGCGTCCCAAATCAACCAACATTACATGCTCGGCACATTGCTTTTCGTCTTTCAGTAGTATTGCTTCTAACCTTGCGTCTTCTTCACGTGTATTCCCCCTTCTAGTTGTCCCAGCCAAAGGACGATTCACAATCTTATTCTGTTCATGAAAAAAAATTTCTAGTTTGTTTTAAAATGTATCAGAGTAATTTAGTAAACCTAATATAATTTTGTTTAATTTATGACTAAGATAGCATGGCCAAGTAAGAAGTATAATTCAATTTATAGATCTAATAGATGTACATATTCCTACCTTCTTTATACGAGTAAGAATCTCTGGACTTGAAGCAACTAGAATACACCCCCTGGCCTGATTAGGAAATACGTAATAGTCAAAAGATGAAAAGCAAAACGACAAAAACTTGCTTGAATGAAGGATCCACAGAAATAAACCTGCAAATAGGCCATATATGGACTTGGGTTCACAACTCTCAATGCTCTATAAATTTCAAATGGATCAGCAAATGTCCTTCGCTCAAATCTCTGACTTAACACAATCTGGAAAATATTCCCTGCTTTAATATGTTCTTTGGCCTGAAGAACTGCCTCCTTGTATGCTTCAGTTGTCATGCTCGACTTCTTTAAAGGTGGACCAAAATGGTGAGTGTGTAAATCCACAAAGCCTGGCGCCAGCCTTGGACTAGGAAATGCACATTTTAAGTTAATCTTATTCAGCCATAACATGTACATCATCAACCATAGAAACGATCCACAAATGACTTACGATTGAGTTTGTAATTTGGAAGCTAATTTTTCTAATCGTTCCATTCCATCCTTGTAAGCACTCTCAACGGAGGAGTACCGATCAATCCTCACCCAATGAATCAAATATGCTTTCTGTTATCAGTTATGAATGAGTCCTAAATATAATCCATATCAATGCAATTATATGATGCAATCCTAACATTTTGTGCAAGCGTGTGAATTGAGTTTTTGTTGAAATCATAAGACATACTGCAAATTTCAACATCAGAAACAAAAGACTGTCATCGAAGGATTACCAAGTTAGATACCAACATTGAGACAGCATTTGTGAAGCAAAGAAAGAAAAGGTACCTTTTCTACGTGGTCAAACACAATGACATTCTCGTAGAGGCCCAGATGTATGTCAGCAAGGTTCTTATCATCCTCTGGAGCATTTGAAAATGGTAGCTTCTTCTTTTCCACATAACGAACTGTATCATACGAGAAATAACCTGCCCAACCACCTAGAAGAGTAGCTTGAATAGTTAATGTACAATGAGTAACATAATTAGAAAACCAAAATCTTAATCATCTAAAACCACAAGAAATCCAAAACAGAAAATACAAATCTTAAGAATTTTTTCTTTTCACTAAATTGTTTTCACTAAAAGGTGTTTTAATTCATATTTTTAATAGCATGGTATTATTGTGATATGAAAAATTTGTTCTAAAATTATTAATGACCTTGGTTATTAGAAAATACATATTTGGAGAATGATCATAGTAAAAAAAAGACTAAGTATATATTGATAGAAATTTTTATAATTTTGCATCTTTTATTGGTTCGTTTTGTGAGAGGGTGAATTCTTATTGTTATTATAAGAAAAATATTTACAATGGGCTCTTTGAGATTTAAGTTTCTAAATCCAATTTTAGAAATTATTTTTTTTATGACATGCGATATTGGAGATTTATGTTTTGTTATTAATATTTTTGAGTAATTTTAATTGGTTACAATGTCAACTGTGATATATTATAAAGTTTTACAAAACATGACATGGTTAATTTAAATTATGGTATGGTGTATTTCCATGGAGAATTCAAATTCAATAATTTGTTTTTGGTTCAAACGAGAAAAAAAAGTACAGAAGTACTTGTTTGAGTACGAATAGTTGTCAATTTTATGAAATTAGAATTTCTTGTACCTAAAGGTTATTATATTAAATATTGATTGGAAAAAAAAAAAACCTTAAGGCAATTAAAATCATGATTTTAACTCAATCTTTATGAAGGCATGACAAGGTTTAAGTGATTATCAAAATAAATATTTAGTTTGAGTAATTTTTGGATTATAGTAAAAACTTTTATGTTTTGTTATCACATTTTGACACTTTTGTGACTAAACGGATGGGTCAATTCTTTTCTAATTAAAATTAAAACAAGAAACTATCTTTTTCTTTATTGAATTGTTTGAGAGATACAACATGCAAAAACATTATAATTTCAATCATCAACATTTATAAATTAAATTTTCATTTGTTGTTTGTAATAGAATAATAATATTTTTAATTTATCTAATTGAATACATTGATTAATAAGTTAAAAATTTAGAAAATATTTTCATAATTAAATATTATTTTTAAATATATATATATATATATATATTTAAACCTTAAAAGTTACAAAAATATATACAAGTTTACTATGTGTTAGCAAAAAATATTATTTGGCGTCCACTATTTTTAAAACAATCTCTCGATAACTTCTTTTACTGATAAAATATTATATTAAGACGATCGTGTAAATATAAATAAAATAATAATATATATAATTATTAGGGGATTTTGATATCTTTAACACCCTAACAAATTAGGTAACAGAAAGAATATTTGGACATTTCCAAAAACATACTCTCACCTAATAACAAATTTTAACAATATAATAATATATATTAAGATTTTAAATTAAAAATGATGTTAAATGAATATATTTTACTTTTTAATAATATCACATAAATGTATTTTATGGTAGTGTCAAAATATCCCCATTTATACAACATACTAGTACCTTTGAAAATTTTGAAAAATTTACTTTACTTTTGAATAGTTACATTACCTTTCAAATCCAGTTGTCAAATCTTGATAATCAAAGCAACTATTTTATAATAATATAAATAGATTCAGATAAATTAAATAGACTTGTGATGTGACGATTCTATGGGATTAATGGAGTTTATCAATAACATATTTCTTCATTTGTAGGTGTGTCTTTTAAATAAAAGAGAAGGACACTGTCATGCCAGACTTCCCCTATTTACGTCAACATTTATGCATGATAATACCATATAAATTCAGCCCCATTATTCATATACAGTTATACTTATATATATTTATTATACGAAGAAATTGTAATCCAGAATGCTTACCACAAAATGCATCTGGAAGTTCATCAATGAGATAGGGTTTCCAACCTTCTGAGATTTCTTTCGGAATCATGATGGGGTCATCAACAAATTTCTCAGTTAAATTCCCAGATTCATGATCAATAATCGTGACCTTATTTTCTTTTGCCACAATCTCCATTGAAGGATGAGCTCCAACAACACTATAGCGCCCCTGCAATGAAAAAATCCTAGTAAAACATCCGAAAAATTCAAAATCATAAAACTGCTAAAAGCGTACTCACCACACTGGAAGCATGATAACTTGGTTCTGCAGACTCAAAGAGAAAGCTTGGAGCCTCCCGATCATCTTCTTTAAGCAAAATCCGGTAAGCAAGAACAGGAGTAAGTTGGTCGGAGAATATGCACTGATAGAGAGGAATCAAGTTCCCCTTCTCTGAAGCCTCTTCAAACTTTGTTCCTTCCTCAAAGGCAAAAAGTAAAATACCCAGCATAATACATGTTTAGTCCAAGATTTAAGAGTAAAAGCAGCACAAAATACCCATTCAGACATACTAGAATGTATTCAACATGGAAATCTCTGTGAACAAGATAGTCACCTTTTGTGATTCTACCTATAATTTTAGGCGGGAAACTGGGATCAAGATTACCAAAACTAGAAAAAAAAACACTTACGATGGGAAGAGCTTTGGAGTGAAGAGCACCTCAACGTGAGAGGAGCACATGAGAGTGAAACGGCGGCGAGTGTAGCCGGAGAGAGACGGCTGCCAGGGGGAAGCATGCGGCGGGAGAAGGATAAGGAGGCATTTGCAGAAGTGGCGGAGGCAAGAGACATTGGAATTGTTGCGGAAAACATGTTTGTAAATTCTGTTAGTGTAACCGTTTCTGGCTCTAATTCTAATGTGGAGAAATTTATGCATTCACTGAATGAATGAAAAGTTAATAATGAATCTTTTCGTTCCTAATTTAAAGGATAATCATGTTGAACTTTTCTTTTGGAAAGTGTTGACAGAGAAAAACACGTTACATTGTTTTAAAAGTTTCAATGCAATTGCAACTCTTGTAAGGACACCACTCCTTAAACTTCAACACATATTTCTCGAAATCCTTTTCCAGTATTATATTTATCTTTCATGTCTGTTATCATAAACATTGTTTGTATTTTAATTGCTATGTGAGATTATACTATTTTTTCATATTTACCATTTTTAGGCTTATCGTTTCCTTTTTCTCTATGACAATCATAGAGAAAAAAATCTTATTATTTAATGACCAAGTAATATTTTTAGATGCATTTCAAAATTTGTGCAACAAGCTTACTTCTTATTTATCTATTTTATTTCTCTGAATAAACTTATATCAACATATTCAATTATTTTCTTTCTATGGCTTTCATATTTTACTTCTTTATTTTAAATATTTTGGTTTTTTGTTTTTATTTTGAGACCACTACTCATTATATTAGTGATTATTAGTTTAAGTTGATTCACCCTAAACTAAAGCCGTAGATCAATAAACTAATAGAAAGAGAAAATAATCAATTTTTTGAAGCTTCATGGCATAATGTTTTATATAATGATTGTGTTTGTGATGCATATCTTATACAGAGCATTTTAACCAACGATTATCCTCCGAGGGAAAAAAACTAACAAGTAACACGTTATACTCTTGATAATAATAATAATAATAATAAAAACAAGATTTAACCATATAAAAAAGCAAAAAAAAAAAAAATTAAATAAACAATGATACTCATATTTGAACTAGAAACTAAGTTCATTCCTTTGATGGAAATTTGAATTTGTAGAAACATACTCCTCTCTCCACATTCACATGATTGAATGCTGATTGAAAGACAGTGATGCTCATATATTCACCTATCTAAATGAAGTTTAAACTTGAAGCTCTATCAAGTTTATATGCAATCAGGAGTTAAACTGAGTATTAATTCATTTATCAACAAATGAGGACTCAGCCAAGTCAATGGCACGTACAAGACCAGCAGCTTTGTTTTGACACTCTTGCTGCTCATCTTCAGGGACACTGTCAGCAACTATACCAGCACCAGCTTGAAGATAAGCAATCCACTCGCGGCGTTGGTTGTGATCTTTGTATGAGTACATTGTGTCATACCTAGTTCCAGTGGGAAATACCATTGTCCTGAGAGCTAGAGCAACGTCCATCTCACCGGAGAAAGAAATGTACCCAAATCCTCCGCTGTAAGGCCCTCGTCTTGTCACCTCTAACTCATCAATCAACTCCATCGCTTTCACCTGCAACCACATCATCACATTAGATAATGTGTCTCACACCAAACACTGCTCTGTTTTTGTTCCAAGCAAATGACCTCAAACTTACAAACCTTTGGTGCTCCACTCACAGTTCCAACAGGTAATGCAGAACGCAGGGCATCCCAGCTAGTCAAATGGTCTTGCAACTCTCCAGCAACCTACAATAAATAACCAACATTTTTATCCAAACACAATGCTACTAAATACTATCCACTATTTTGACTTTATTGAATATCAGCTAACACTTACCGTTGAGCTTATGTGCATGACATGGGAGTATCGTTCAATATTCATTAGTTGTTCCACTCTCACAGAACCACTTTTCGCAACCTACAAAAGGGAACTCTTGTTTTCAAAATCATCACAACTTAAAAAGTATCCAAAATATAAACCATCTATTGAAAATGCAAGAATAAACTACTTTCTTCATATGATCATACAAAAAGCTTTGTTAAAGATACACAAGCAAAGCACCTATTGTTTCTAATACAACTACATAACAAGTTGAACATTGAATTTTACTAAACACATACACAGGTTTAGATAAAGGATTAAAAACTACAGCTACTAAAGCATTGCTTAACTCCAATTATTAGCAATGCTTCATATTTGTAACTGAATATTTTGAAAATGAAAAGTAGGTCTGACTCCAAGTTGTGTCATTGACTTTTTAGTCCTTCGGATTAGTTAATTGAATTTCTAGATTGGGACAAGGGAAGGAATATAATTTGTAAAGAAATAAGAGTATATTAAAATGAACATGTAACACAAACCTTTCCAACATCATTGCGTCCCAAATCGACCAACATGACATGCTCTGCGCACTGCTTTACATCTTTCAGCAGTAATGATTCTAACCTTGCATCTTCTTCAGGGGTTTTCCCCCTTCTAGCTGTCCCAGCTAATGGACGGTTCACAATCTTATTCTGTTTGTGGAAAAATCAAAATAAATATCAGTTCTAAACTAAATAATAGACTAATTTAACAAACTTAATATGTTTCTTTTTCTAAGATTTTATGTCAAACATACCAGTAGTCAAAGAAAGAAGTATGATTTAATTTAAAAATCTACAATATTTACATAACATACCTTCTTTATACGCGTAAGAATCTCCGGACTTGAAGCAACCAAAATACATCCTCTAGCCTGTTTAGCAAAAAAATAGATGGTCATCAAAAGATGAAAATAGTTAAAACATAAAACCTTCCTTAGTGAAGGAATCAATTTCAGATGTTACACAAAAATAAACCTGCAAATAGCCCATATATGGACTTGGGTTCACAACTCTCAATGCTCTATAAATTTCAAATGGATCAGCAAATGTTCTTCGCTCAAACCTCTGACTTAACACAATCTGGAAAATATCTCCTGCTTTAATATGTTCTTTTGCCTGAAGGACTGCTTCCTTGTATGCTTCTCTTGTCATGCTTGACCTCTTTAATAGTGGACCAAAATGGTGAGTATGTAAATCCACACAGCCTGGAGCCAACCTTGGACTAGGAAAACCACACTTTAAATTAATTTTGACTCAATCATAACATGTACAATCATTCGAGGGAAAAGTGATCAGCAGATGACTTACGGTTGGCCATCTTGTAATTTGGCCACCAATTTTTCTAATCGTTCCTTTCCATCCTTGTAAGCACTCTCAACAGAGGAGTATCGATCAATCCTTACCCAAAGAATCACATATGCTTTCTGTTATGTACAATACGAATAACAAAGAAATATTGAAGTTATGCATTAGTCCTAAATATAATCCATATCAATGCAGTTAAATAATAGTCAAATAATTGGAGAGTCATTTCACAACTTTTACCCTTTAAATATATGTCCAAAGATGTAAAAAGTCATGTTTGTGAACACTAAAAAGGGACAAAATGAAAAAAAAAAATCCAATTAAAAAGAATTAAAAAGAAAAGAATATAACATTTTGTTTATGAAGCATCTGAATGGACTTTTTCTCAAATGATAAAAGGATATTCTATACTGCAAATTAGAAATATTGAGCTAACAACATTAGAAAAAAACTGTATAGTGAGAAATACCATACTAGATGACAATATTTATAGGGAGAAAAAGGTACCTTTTCCACATGGTCAAACACAATCACACTCTCATATAAACCAAGATGTATGTCAGCAAGGTTCCTATCATCCTTTGGAGCATTTGAGAATGGTAGTTTTTTCTTTTCTACATAACGAACTGTGTCATATGAGAAATAACCTGCCCAACCACCTAGACAAGCAGTTGAAACAAGTTAACGTACTATGGATAATATATTTAGATAAACAAAAAAATGCTTCCAAGATACAATCCTCTGTCTCAAGCACAGGTGCATGTGTGTGAATACACACATGTGACACGCACATGTAAATAAGTCACCTAACTTACAGAGAAGCCAAGATTCCAATAACAAAATCTTAATCATCTAAAACCTCTAGATTTCAAAAGCAGATACTGTGTAAAAGCATAAACGACAAGTAGATTTAATGTTCTCTACTATCTTAGGATATTTTGTTATCAATAAGCTTTTTGTCATTGTAAACACCCCACGTTATATGTTAATAAATAAATGATAACACAAAATAAAATACCATTCAACCATTTCATATGAACACTATGTCTATATGAACAATGAACCATATTGTGAGAATATCCTATTTTGGTACACATGAGTTGTGATAATAGAACTCTTACCACAGAATGCATCCGGAAGTTTATCAATGAGACAGGGTTTCCAGCCCTCCGAAATTTTTTTGGGAACCATTATAGGATCATCAACATTTTTCTCAGTTAAATTTCCAGATTCATGGTCAATTATTGTAACCTTGTTTTCTTTGGCCACAACTTCCATAGTTGGGTTAGCTCCTACAACACTATAGCGTCCCTGTAATCCATCAATCAATCCAGTGTAGAACATTAATAAAGAAACATTCAACTCAACAATTTGATATCATAGAACTACCAAAAACACACTCACAACACTTGAAGCATGGTAGCTAGGCTCTGCAGACTCAAAAAGAAAGCTTGGAGCCTCTCGATCATCTTCCTTGACTAAAGTTCGGTAAGCAAGGACAGGAGTAAGTTGGTCAGAGAATATGCACTGACAGAGAGGAATCAAGTTCCCATTCTTTGAAGCCTCGACAAACTTTGCTCCTTCCTCAACTGAAAAGTAGTGTCCATTTAGTCCAATATTAACAAAAAAAAGTCATGATCAATAATAACACAATAACAATTAACCAAATGTTTATGAATGGAAGCCCCAAAGCTATCCGAAGATTCCTTAATTCATCTAAAATCAATTATCACAGGATATCAAAAGTTTATTCAACCATGGAGAAAAGATTAAGCCTCGATTGACAAAATCAAAAGCTTGCTTGCGCGGTTACAGCGGATGGAAAAAAGGGAATTAGAAAGGATGGTTGTGGTTTGTTTGAACTGATTTGGAGGGATTGGTGAAGAAAGTTTTGTGGACTCCATTGATTATTGTCGGTTTGTGTACATGTGAGGGAAAAATCCATATATTTCTTTTTCACTTGTAAATACCAAATAATTAAAAATAATAAATAGAGTTATTCATAACAACATTTCTTGGTCAATCCTTTTCTTACTTCTTTTTCTTCTCTAACAAAGAGACCACAAAACTTTTGATTAAACATAGCTGCCTATTAATCATTATTGCCATCAGAGATCCAACACATTCAAATCACCATTTGCTTCAAATGAAGAATTTACTTAATCGTAACCTTTTGTCATTCTCACTATAATTCATTACGGCAACTCAAAACAAGACTACCCAACAAAAAAAAAAGAGAAACACTGACCATCATAAGAGTTTGGGAGTGCATAACAGCTCCATTTGATGGAAGAGCGTGAGGGTGAAACACGGACCCCATAAAGACCATTACCGGCGGAAGGAACAATGTGGCGGCCGGAGAAGGCTAGAGAGGCCTTTGCTGGCATGAGCGAAGTAAGAGACATTGGAAATGTAGGAGGAAGCATGTTTACGAATTCAACTACTGCAAACACTTCTAGTTCTGATGCTGTATTTTTTTTCTTCTATGTTTCAAGTTCCAATGCAATGCAATATAAGAATTGTTTCAGTTACATACCATTTTATTTTATTTTATTTAATAAGCAACTGCACCTTTACATTTGTTTTTCCTTTATAGTGACGGTTTAAGTACATGTATTCAATTATCCTATATTATATTTGGCATCCAATTAATTTGTTTCTTTATGATTTTTTAATATATATCATAATGTTTTTATTATCTTCCTTTGAAGTATCTATCTTTAATTTTATTTTTTAATTATTGTACCACTCATTCTTTAAGAGAATAAGGACATCAATCGAAGAAAATTTTGGAAAAATTTAAGAAATAAATTAAAAATTGATAAGACAAAAATAATATTCATGTCAACCCAAAAAATTTAAACAAGAAAATAAAAACTATAATTGTAATATGTTATACTTCTATTTTATTTTTAATAATGTTTTAAATTTATAATACAATAAAAGTCTTAAAAACTATATAATAAAACAGAATAAATAATATAATTTTAATATAATATCTCATAAATAACATATTTAATAATCTTACTTTTTATATAATAAATAAAATCACACAAATTAAAATAATAATATTTTTCATTTAAGAAAAATTATAATATTCATAATAAATATATATGAACACATTTCAATAAAACTGAACTTTATCAACTCAACAATTCTCATAAAATAATTAGATTTCAATAAAAAAAAAATTAACTAATACTCCACTATATTGTTTTATGATTATGTATGTATAACTTATTGAATCATGAGTAGTATTTTATATATGCAATTATCATATAAAATGTGGATGATTTAATAGTTAATGAAATGTAATAACAAATTGCAATTAATTTTTTTTTTATGTTTTTCATTTTTTAAATTAAAATTAAATGCATAGTTTAAAAAATAGAAAACGTAAAAAAAAAAAAAAAAATCAATTACAAATACAATTTGCATTTAAACATTAATTTCATTCCAATAAAAAAAATTATGTAACATGATCAACTTAATTTATTACTTAAACTAACTAAATATTTATTTAAATTATCTAAATTATATTTAATTATAAATAACTTTTTAAAAAATTACTCATTTCCATAAAAATCACAAAAAAATGCATCAATTATCTAAATTTCCCAAATCAAGATAACTACGTTAATGTTAGAATCAAGGAAAAATTTTCATAGATAAAGTTGGTAACATCTTTTATTATAACATGATCATAAGAAATTAAAAAGAAAATATGAATAATCTCTTACAATTAATGATTACTATAAAAGAAAAGAAAACGAAGCAGCACAAACTTTTTGTAGAAAAATTCTTTTGTTTTTCACATGTGCCCTTGTATTCCTTTGAAAATACTTTTATAAAGGTAACTTTCTCCAATCTTTCTTACACCATATATTTCTTTTTATTTCCATTTCCCATATTTATATATGCCATAAAAATGTTCACATGTTGTTACTTACATGCTTGCTGTCTGCTAAGATATAGGAACCTATGATATGCAATTTTTCTCACGTATTACGCATCCATCATGCATGCATGCTGTTCTCTACTGAGGAACATGTTCTATGCAATTTTTCTCATCTTCCATTTTCTCTCTTTCCTACATACCTTTATCTTTTGGGAAAAAAAATCAAATGCTCGAAATTACTTTCATACATACCTTTAATTTTCTTTTATATACATATTTTTCCCTTATTTATATTTCATGTCATTTTTATACTTCTTTTAGCTGGTATTTTTAGAGTGCTAATGAGAGAAACTTGAGATGTTAAGTTATGTGGTTTTTCTTTTGAATTACCCCTTTTCATACACAATGGTAAAAAAAAAAGAGTTACCCACACTTTTTACTATTCTTTGCTAAATCAACCTCTGTTTGAAAAGCAATTGGGCCCAATTGCTTGCAATGACAAAATTCAGAAAAGCAACGTTGCTTAACCTGAAGAATTGTTGAAAAATAAACACAGTGAGTATAATATATATATATATATATATATATATATTATAAAATATTACATTATTCAATCAGTTATAGATACATAATTAATCATAAAGCAGTATAATGGAGAGTATTAGTTAATTTTTTATCGATATCTATTTATTATGAGAATGGTTGAGTTGATAAAGTTTAGATTTATTTAAAAAATTATTGGAGATCTCATTTTTGTAAATGGTTGTATAAACCAGTAAAGAAGGAAATAACAGCTAGTTAAACATAGTGATTCTGCATTTTTAGTTCATGAGATTATGTGCTAAGGAAATCTAACTATGGATTAAAATTTGACATCATTATACCAGTAATTTTTTACAATTGGATGCAATTTCACAGTATAATTATTAAAATAAATAAAATTTTAAAAAATTATCAAAAGTTAAAGATGATATGATTTCTATTAAAATCTAATTACACTTAAATAATATCACCTTATTATCACGATTTCCAAAATATATTATGTTAGCATAATATATTATGTTAGCATGACTCTTAATAAAACTATATTATGAAAACCCGATTAATTCATTTTAGTAATTTTTTTGAATTTTATCTATTTTAATAGTTATTATGTGAAATTGAACTATTTATTAAAAATCATTTTTTTAATAGTAGTGTTTAATAGTTTCTATATAAAAAATAATAGAACTTTTACGGGGAAAAGAAAAACTGTAATTGAAAATCAGAATACAACGGATACAGTCTCATGAATTGAAACCGAACACCGTGGCCTACTGTTAGCCATGATGATTGAAATGATGATAAGGTGTAGAGTGGAGTAACATGGTGTTATTAAAAATGGAAGCTATAATAGGCACTTGTGGTTCATGTACCTTCTGCCAACCATGAATCTCTAGACTAGCTATATTGATGGTGATGATGAGCAGCCCAAGTGATTGAGAAAATAAGTATCATAATGATAAAAAACAAAGTAATAATGTTGTAGGAAGTATTCTAAGAAATTGTTGTATAATATCATATCTGCCAAACCAACTATAATGTGATGAGGAGATTAAACTGGACAAAATAGGGATAACGCAGCAGAAACATAGTTTTTCTCAGTGATGTAGGGTGTGGTTAGTCAGTTTGGGCGGACACTGGTAGCACTTGGCAAATAGCCCAAATGTGTCAACCTGTTTTATGAAGTTTGTCATGCTGGCCCACCCTCCAAACCCAAAGCCCACCACCAGAACCCACACCACCACAAGTGCATTCACCACATACATCACCGTCCAGTTTGGAATGAAGGAGGGCAATTTCTCTGCAGCATTCTGTTTAAAATACCAAAATGAATAATCCATAATCAGATACTATGTGTTACGATAAAAAAAAAAATACTACATGATACAAGATATGTAATTTCCACCAGCTTCTGCTTCTCACTACTGTTATGATGAACTCTTTCAAAATTGAAACAAAGATATTAAGATAAGATGAGGAGAGATTGGATGATACCTGTCTTGCGGTGGCAGATCTGAAGGTGAGCATATGGGCAGAAGCAGGAATGATGTAAACGGTGAAGCTGACCAGAAGGGCCCCCACAGCTGAATTAATGGGCCCAAAGAAAGGGAAAATAATAGCCAAAAACCATATTGGTATCACCACAGGCAACCTGGCTAGTGCCCTCAAGCATATGCTCTTTGTGTCATGCATTCCAATCACTTTCTCCCACACAAAATACAATGGTGTACAAGCAAACCCAAATGTTATAAACTGCAAGTTACGTAGAAAAACACCAACTATTAGTCACTCACTAAGAACCTAAACATCACTAAGATCTCGACTAATCTTCACATGATGGTTTTGAATTATGTAAGAAAACTATGCATGGACCTGGTGAATGAGCATTAGGATGACACCAGCGTCACGCCAGCCAGTACGTGGGAGAAGTGAGAAGGCATTGGAGTGATCCAAAAGTTGGTCACCAAAGGCCCAGTAAACGGAAATAGCAGAGGGTAGAGTGAGGGTGAACACATAAAATGTAGCATAAAGATATATATATTTGAACTTCTGAGGCTTCCACATTGCATGCATGATTTCCCTGAAATAGTTATATCACAAACTCCTTATTAGTTCATTGAAACTTTCATCCACAAATGACACATATGAGATTCCCAATACATATTTCATTTTGAAAATATGAACTACTCTAAAAGGAAAAACAAACCACCCATTGAATTTCCAAGATGGATCAAGAATTGTGTATTTTAATGCCAAAAAGGTAAACACATGCTTTTGGCACCATTTAGCTAGTTGAACTATCAAACAATTCATGGTGAACAATGCCGGAAAGACAAACAAACATAATTAATGTGTGCATTAATGTTCCAACTTACGTGCCTCTAGCACCTTTCACTCGAGTGAAATAAATAACTAGGACGTACCGGTACCACAGGGTAAAATGTGGCTCCCTTGTTATTTTATATACTAAAAATTAAATCATACTGACGGAGTCTTCGGGGTGAAGCAAAATCATAACGCTACAAATCCAGCTCTAAACGAAGTAGAAAAAAGTTGAAGTGGGGTTTGATATTTTTACTGCTAATGCAGAGAATCACAGTGAGCCAGGACACCATCGTAATGGTTATTCAAAAGTGTTGCATAAAATGTTTGTCTTATTTCCAAGGGACATTGGAAATGAATGCAGGATGATAAAGGTGCAGTTGAAGAAAGGGACCGTGCAGTGAAATTCTCCAATTATCTTTCTTTGGTGTCTGTCCTAGACAATAAAGAAAAAACAATATCATGATTGTCTTGTCCAACTTAATAAGCAAAATATTAAAAAATGCATACACTGTGACGGCGTGCCCGCCGAAAGTGTAGAGTATGTTGGTGGCGCCTGTGAAATACAAAACCAACTTTTTTGGGCTCGAATGAGTCACATTTTCAACCTACCAAATAAAAAACAGTTTTTAAACCAAGTTTAGTTGAAACAATTTCAAAGAGTAGATACCCCACCAGAGAAAAACATTTAAGGTTGTTGTTGGTTTTGCTTACCCTGCCATGAACAAGTGCTGCGATGGTCAAATACCAAGCAGTGTATGTGGTCATGCCAAGACCAAGGAAGGACCATATCCTGTAGTTGTGGAATGATGGAATGAACACTGTGGTGGCACAACAAGCCCCAAATATGTAGGTCCAAGTCCTCTTGTCCAAGTGGTCATTTATGTAGTATATATTACTGCATATAAAAGACAAGAGTTTATATAAAACTAAACAAGTTAAATCTTTTGGATCATACATATCTAGCTCAATCAATTCACACTATTCTATTAGGCCACTGTTGCACATTCTAACCCTGTATAATAGTTCGAATGACATAAGAGTCCACACAAAAATACTTATCCACACAAAAATAAAAAAGTAATGAGGAAATTGAAACCTGGCACAAGCTATGAGCTGGATGACAGATCCAAAGAGGAGAAAAGTGCAATTGAAGGCCAATCCAATGGCTTTCCAGTATGGACCCAGCAAGCCTTCCAACACTTCAAACCACTGCAAAGAAATTGAAGGGAAACTTGTTCATATTAAGAGTAAAAACAAAAATGGCACTGTATAGGGTGGGAAAGGGGGTAAAAAGTATTTCAATTGTTTGTTATCTGGGTTCCTTGGATATCTAACCTGGATGACATGGTTTTTGAAGCTGACATTCTCTTTCTCTTTCCGGCTTCTGTACTCAATGTACAGAATACTAATTAAATAAGCAGTATAACTCCCAAGCAAGCCATACAACACTTGGAATATGATGCCTGAAACCATCCCCAGCTGTGAGAAAGAGTAAGGCAGAGTCAACAGAACCTGGGCAACCTGCACATCACAAAATCAGAAAAAAAAAATGTACATTTTCCTGCTTTAGAAGAAACCAAAACGGTGTTCAACCTCAGAATCTCATATCCTATCATGAGAAAAAGAATTCCTTGACTCATTTTTTTAGGTGAACACAAGTAACTACAGCCAAAAGCCAAAACTAATTCATGTAATTCATGAGATTCATTTAAAAAAATGATCTTTCAAAGCAAATGCTATTATATACACATAAACCTGAGTATAGTTACCTGCAAATCATATTACACTCTCCTCCTGACTGATATTTACCTGATTTGAGGCACAGCTGAACCAAGCATCATAGGCAGAACCACCATGCCAGAGAGCATTTTTTAAGCTAAAATGTGACGTCTCTCCTTTGACTTCCTCTCCCTCTTCACGCTCAACCGTTTGGGTGAGGCTCGACACCATGGCTTCTTCAGCTTGCTTCTGGCGCGACATCTTTTTCCAATCTGTTAAAACACATACACACAGAGTGACAGAGTTAGGAACGAAACTAAACTAAGCTGAAACCTGACAAGAGAAGAGAGTTTGGTGTGTGAAGGACAGTACCAAATTATTCAAGACAACGAAAGCAAGAAAGTTGAGCAATGTTGAAAGGGTTTGTTTGTCTTGATGATTTATAACTGAGAACTTGGAAGGTAGCGGTTTAAGGTGCAACAAATTAGGGAAGGTTCCTTGTAACTCCTTCCAAACCAGCGTGCTTATCTCATTTTTCCTTACGATGGGGCAGTTCTTGCGGCTTTACCACTCACTCGGATAAAGTTAAATAATTGCAAGCTGAAGCTCCTATCTCCACCTTTTTACTCCTAACACTCAACCAGCTTTTAAGTTCAGGGAGTTAAATGCACGAGGAATTAGCAGAAGAAGCAGCTAGTGTAGTAGCAATTTCAATGCATGTAGATTGCGGAAACCCAGCGAGCAAGAAACAGTTACTGTTTATTAAATAATGGGAAATGAAAAAGGTGAGATTGGGAGAGTTAAGCTGAATTCTTGGAGTTGGAGAATGGAGATCTGACAGAAACGTTAATGAGAGAAACCATAGGCAATAGGCAAAACAAGAAACAAAGTGTTCAAGTTTCAATTCAACTATGGTTACATTTGTCAGTCTTTTGTTTGGCTTCGCATTCTCTTTATAGAGTGTTTTTTTTTTTTTCTGTATTCTCTCTACTCTTGCTATTGTTTGTCTCTGCTGTCACTAAAGACTTTTTAAAATGGTTGGTGAGAAATGAGAATGTGACAGTAGAATAGTAATTTTCAGACATTTGTGTGACAGTGACACTACTCATTCCACCATTTTTATTAACATGTATCCACAGATCAAGATTTTTCAACATCAAAATATAACTTTCCTTCAACTTCTCTATCGGCTAGAAAAACACTAATGGTGATAAATAAATTGGTAAACAGTTTGAAAATGTTTATTGGAATTATTTCATTGATTATTTAAGAACATTTAATTTAATGGTACCGTAAGTTCGTATTAAATTTTTATCATCATTCATCTGTGAATGCATTAAATGTGTGCTTAATTTTGCAAGCGTTAAAACAAACTCCGTTAAATTTCTTCATTGACAACTAAGTCTCTTTTATCAGTTGCGACCTTATCCTTTCTTTTTTTACGCGGATAAATAAATTTAATTCTCGTTCAAACATGTTAGTATAATTTTAGCTTTTGTTTGAATTAATGTAACATCCCTGTTTATATTAGATAAAGACTATATCATAAAGTATATATAAATCATTTATAAAATATATCACTTTTCTTAGGTAATTTAAAATATATATATATATATATATATACGTATTAAAATAAAATATTCAAAAAGAAAGAAAAGAAAAGAATTAATTTAGAGTTTCGTCACTTGTAACATGGCTCCAAAGTAATAAATCAACATCTAATATCTCAAAACCAACACAAAATATAATTTTTTGAGACTTTCAATTAAATTTTTTATTTAAAAGAATCCATTCAAAAACATATTAATCATTATAAATCCTTCAATTTTAAGGTATTAAACATTAAGTGTCTATGATTATTTCATGTTTCACATCACTTGTACAATAAATTCATTAACCAGTTCTTTCAAAACTCATACTCAGTCATATCAATTTTCTTTGACCATCACTACTTTGTACTTTTTATTTATATAATTTTAATATATCATAAAGTAAGGATCTCTTTCACATAATCTTACAAATCAATACATTTTCTTAACAATCTCAATACGCTATTTCTTTTATTGAAAATACTAAGTCCTGATCACACTTTCATTTTTTTCAACAATCATTTCACACATCATATATTCATTAAAGATCAAATATTTAACTTATAAATATATAAAAAATATTCATTAAAATTATTTAAAAAATTAATTATATAATAACTACGCAAACAAAATTAGAAAAAAAGTTTTTTTTAGCTTTAGCAAAAATTGTTCTTGCTTGAACGAAAATTTGGTCATTTAATTAAATTTTATGTGAAATTTTAATTACATATTTAATTGAAAATCTTTTAGTTTGTGTAATTATGTGATTTCTTGAATAAATTTTTGGTTTGAAATGAAATTGTAATAAAGACATAATATTTTCAAAAAATAAAATACCGTATTGAAAGTGTAAGGATGTGCATTGGCTAATGATTCGTTTAGAATGGGTATCCTGATTTTACTAATATAATAAAATTATATAGATAAAGTTATTCAGATGATGAGAGTTAAAAAATAAAATCTTATGAATGAGTTAATTGTCTGAAAGATAATTAATTTAACGTATTATATGAATTAACCACCCTATCATATAAGATTATTTGATATTGAAATTATTATGTGCATATCTCTATGTTAATCACAATCAGACAGATTTTACAAGTCAATACACGAGTTTTCTAAAAGTAATGTCAAGTATTTGTGTATGTTGATTAGTCAAATTATGAGATGAAAAATATAAATTATAAATCATTATAAACACTTAATTACTTTAAAAAATATATGAGAATTGATAAATATATGTTTGTTATTTAAATTGACATTTATATTATAAATTTTAAAAATAGTTAGTTACTTTTTAGTTTGTGTTATTTTTTTTATCTAATATGATCATGTATTTATATGGAACCAGTGATATTTCAGGTGATAGAGGTTCACTTTGAATTGATAAAGAAACTTACATTTATTTGATATTTTGATAGAGTTAAACTTTGAATTGATGAACAAAATTACATTTATTTAATATTTTGTTTATTTAAACATGATAAATATGAATGTTACACTTGAACCGTTGGTTTGATATATTTGTATAAAATGAGGACACAAGAGGATTATGTATAAAAAATCAATTTAAAATTGATTTGTCATCACGATTATATTGTTAGTTATCATTTTAAAAATTTCAAAACAGTCATTCGAATACAATTGATAAAAAAGCTGTACATTGAAAATAGAATTATATTTAATAATTAGATTTTAATGATTTTAAATTCTTAATTAATTTTATTAACATAGTTAGTGAATAGGGAAGCTTATTATCCATTGCATATCTTTCTCCTTTCTAATTCTCTTCCTTTAATAACATAATTATTATCCAACATTCATTTCTGTTAAACATTTTTGCATCTCTACACAATTGTAAGACCTCTTGTTACAAAGGAAGGTTTACATCAACAATTATAGATGCAGTAGTTTAGGTGGTAATAATGATGAGTGGGTTAGGTAAAAAAGTTTTAATCTTATTATCTACAGTGCTTCCGTAAAGTTCGCAACCACACTCCACGCTGCTACACATGTTAGGAACCATCACTTTTACCAATCATCATTTTTTTTTTTAAATTTAGTTTTTATGAAAAACAAATTCAAATGAGTATAGTTTAAGTAAAAATTATCTCTTCAAAATATAATTTTGGTTTCATGGGTCTAAATATAAATATAAATATATGAAACAAAATTTTAAAAGTTAATATTTTTTCGATCAACAAATTTATTTTGATCACTCAATTTTAAAAAACATTCAAATAAAGATTAGTATTACGAAACTTATATACGCTCCGTTAACAAACAAATAATAATAAAATAATATATATATATATATATGTCTAATATGTATTCATTAAAATTACTCATTTGATATTCATTGCAATTTTTTCTATAAATATTAAATACAATCTTTTCAATCCTAATTATACCCACTTTTCAAATTGTAGACTTTTGATACTCAAATTGTGTCTAAGCAAGTATATCCCCATCCACGTCAAAGAGAAATAGTTAAAACTATAAATAATGTTTAGAAGTAGTAATTTATGCGAAAACTTCTCAAAGAAAAATATACTATAGTATTATTTTATTTGAAAGGTCAAGGTAAATAAAAAATTTAAATTATTTTAAATCTTAAACAAATACAAATTTAAATTATTTAATTTTGTATTTAAAATAAAAAATATATATTAAATTATTTAAAATTCTAAAAAATTTTAAATTAAAAATAATATGATAACCGTATATTACACAATAGCAGGTGATATTTTAGGTGATAGTACTCCACTTTTTTAAGTTAGGAAGTAGTTTATGTTTAGAATTAATGTCTTGTTTTAAATATATATATATATATATTAAATTTTCTATGAAAAGTAATATATTTTAAGATATTATATGACTATATATATAAATATTTATTTTGATATTTCGTGTATATTATAAATTTAGACATGATGAAAATAGGAATGTTACATACATATACATATAGTTGAAAAGAAAATCTATAGAGTTTTACTCACATCTGCTATGACTAAAGTTGAAACTTAGAATGTGATATAATTATGTGTGTAAGGAGGAAGAACACAAAAGTCGTAGTGTGTATGAGCATTCTGAATTTGAAAGTACTCGATTCTGATTTGTTAGTTATGATTAGAGCAAAGATGAGTGGATGTATATGAATATGATTGAAGATGAGAGAGAGATGCAGTAGAAAGTTGAAAGTTTGGGGTTCATATTTTATAATTGATGTATGTGTAGGATATAGGGTTTGGAAACGCCATAGTAGTAGCAGCAGCAGTAGCAGATGCATACTTTATTTCTTTTCTTTCATCATGTTTGCCAATGGCTATCATTTTTCGTTGCAGGAGCATGGCTGCCATGTAATCACTGCTTCACTCATTTCGATTCTTTCTTTCTTTTCAACCATCCTCCATTCTGCCTCTCACCAAATTCTGTATATAATTATTTAATAATAATAATAATGTTGGTAAGTGTTATAAACTTTAACTTAAAAATTTTATAATTAAAAATTTTATAATATATAAGTGGATAGGAAATTATTCTATATATAACTTGATTTATAAGATTTAGTTAGATATTACTTTTAAATATAGGATTAGAGTTATTTAGTGTTATATAAAGATTTTATATTGGTTATAAAATATTTAGTAATATATAAATAAATATAAATTTTATCTTATCAGTTGATTTTAAAATATTGAGTTAAACTTAAATTTTATTTTTTAATAAAAATAATTAAGTAATAAAATTTTTGTTGGTAATAGTATGTATGAAAATTAAAAATATGAAAACATGTATTACTTACATCTCAACAAAAAAAAAAAATTCTCTTTTGATTTTTTTTATCATGTGTTTTAGGGCACCAGTTATCATTTTTCTATAACAAATAAAATTAATGTAAAGTTTTGTTGAAGAAAAGGTGCGTCACTTTAAACAATTTACATATAATTACAAGAATACGAATATGTGATAATGACTTCGTTGTGGAAAATATTATTACCATCTTCTCTTTATTTATCATATACTACTTTTAGAGGAATATATTCAATTTGTGACCGCTTCAAATCAAAGTTTGGCTTCTTTTTTTTAATTTATAACTGTCTTTATTTTTAAGTGTTAGGAAATTATATTGAAGAATCAAAATTAATAAAAGGTTACATCAACTTTGATTAGTATTTACGCGGAAGAAAAAACACACACAAAAAAAATTACATTGTTAGATAATACAAAGTGATAATATGTATATAGAGAGAAAATTTTCAAAGGCTATATTTTAATTCCTTAGTACGGATATATTCTATATGAGTATTTTTCATTTAAATATTTTTCTAAAAACAAGGTGATTATAAATAAGAACATATTAATTAGATTTATGGAATTAAAATTGTCTTTTAAAGTATATTAATTTTATTTAAATTTACATCTTGTGGTACAAATTTTTTAAAATATTTATAAAAATTATTTGATTTGATTTTATAATTTAATTTTTACATACTTTAAAATCAAATTTTCAGTTTATATTTTTAAAAATTATTGTTAAATAAACGTATTTTTATAGGTGATATTTTTATTTATTTTTATTAAGAACTATATGTTTAAGTGGAGAATAATTATAGGATAACAAAATTTACGCTTTAAATATTTAAAACAGTTATTATTTATGATATGAACTCGATAGTTAATATAAAACAATGTTGTATCAATTGGTGTTTAGATTTTTGTGCTTTTATATTCAATAATTTGTTGCCACCACCTAAGACTAAAATTGAGAATTTATAAAAAAGAATTGCAGAAACTGAATCTGAGTGTTATCATGTATTAGAACTATTAGAAATAAAATACTGAGTTCGATCTAGCAGTGAGAGACTAAAGTAATGCATGTGATGATATAAATTTCAATCTCAGTGTGTAACCATTGTAAAAAAACTATTTGGAAGTAATAAATTCATATTAAAATTATTAAACCACACAAAATTCATTTTTATATATTAAATTAAAGCATACTTATATACAATAATTTATCTTCCACTCCACTTTTTTTAAAGAAAATTACATGTTTTATTAGTTTAATAATACATTTTTCACATTTTGTAGACTTAATTTCGCTTTTCATTCATGTATTTTTAATATTGTATAATTTTTTTCCATCAAAACTTGTAACTGCATATTTGATCTTTTAATTTTTTAAGTTTAAGAAAATTTAATCTATCATTACTATATCATCTAATTATCAATAAAAAAATGTTAATTTATTGGTCAAAATAACAAATGTTAAAGTTAGTTGTTAAACTTTGTTATCAGCACCTTATTGAATTGCAAATGTTAAATGCCATTTTTTTTAAAAAAGTGTTTAATTTAAGAAAATTAGAAGACTAAGTGTATACCTAAATTTTGTAGGACCAAAATTTAACATTCATGAAATCACTGGACTCATAAATGAATTTGAATTTTTCTTTCTATTTTTCTTTTTCCATATTTTAGATTTTACTCGTATATATGATTACAATAAAATACATAAATTAATCATGTGGGAACTTGCAATAAGATACATATATAATTTTAAAAATTAGGGTTTACTAATGTCTGGTTGGAATGTGATTCTACTTTGGTTTTTACTGCGTTTACTGCTAAGACAAATGTTCCTTGGATACTTCGGAATCGATGGAATATTTGTCTTAATTACTATGAGAATATTAGGTTTATGATTACTCATATTTTCCGTGAAGGGAATGCGTGTGCTGACAAGTTGGTTAATTTAGGATTTATTTATAGAAAAATTTTTCATTGGTATAATAGGTTTTCATCTAGTCTATTCTTAGAATTTTGTTTGAATAGGTATAATCTACCTATGTATCGCTTTTTTTAGCATATGGATTTTGGTATAGTCCCTCTATATTTTTTGTATTTTTTTTAATAATATTTTTTTTCATGTGATAACAGATTATTGTTGTTGCTTGATGTGTCAGCATAACTGAGATATCAAATTGCATAATAATGTTTAATATGAAAGTTTTTATTTAAAAAAAATAATAATAATCATGTGGGAACACAAGTGTTATTTTATATAAATGTTAACAGGTAGATACTGATTAAAGAATTAGAACATTTTTTAATTGAAATAAAAATGTATTTTTTTTAACTTTTCTTTCATAGTTTTTAATAAAAAATGTTTTAATTTCAATACAATATCTTTAGAGAACTTCACTGAGACTTTTTTATAGTGTGAGAAATGTTATCTAAAGCACTCTATGATACCCCTAAAATGCTGTAGGCTTGTAGGCTGTAGCTCTCATTGCATGTGGGGGGGGACCCTACCCACCTATCCCAACACTATCATATTTTATTTTCATTGGAATTTTAGTTATAAGCTATGTCTAAATACAATGGATTTAAACTTATATTACCTAAATATAAAATAACTTAATTAACTTCTTTATTTTATTTAATTTTAATTTGTATAAAAAAACTTTTAACTAGATCGTAATAATGTAATTTCTTTTCAACTAATTTACCGATATCATTAATAAATACTAAGAATGTAAACTTACTCATAGTGAATATTTATAATATAATAATTTATAAAACTGACAACATAATTCCATTGTATTTTTATAAATTAAAAATGTCAAGAAATATTTTATTAACATGTCATCAAAATAAATAAATAAAAGTAGGATAAAAAGATAATTGTATCGTACTAAATTTAGTGAATGTAAGTTTTCTTCCTTGAATTATTTGAAAGAAAAATAACAAGCATATGCACGAAGCAATGCCATTGCATTTATAAACAATCAAGCAAATATATATAAAAATAAATAAAGGTCGCTCTCCTATCTTTTAAGAAACTTGTTAAACAAGGTATGGAACAATTATGTCAGTCTTAGGTTATATTTGGTTAAAATTTTCCTTTGACTTGAAAGTTAGTTTAAAGTTAAAATTTAAACAAGATTTTGAAAAATAAAGTCTAAATTGTTTGGCAAATTTAACATTCGAATCCGAACACAATTACCCGAACATTATAAAAAGGGTATAAAATTCATGTTCTTCTCTATAACTTAGACAACGTGGCTACCTCGAACGACGCAAACAACTAAGCAAATTGTTCCGATTTCACTTCCAATCTAATACTATGATTATGATATATTTTGAAAAGTTTTAGCAGGCATTTTTGGAATTGAAGGGAATAGTTATGTGGAGAGAAACTTGAAAGGAATCGAAATGCTTTTTTGTTTTTTATGGTGAATGAAAGAAATTCTGAAGCTGTAGAAAGTGAAGATTCTTGGTCCAGTCCTGCTGCAACAAAATTTCTGACGCAACATATCAATGCAAAACGAACAATTGAAGATGGTCATTTCTTTTTCTTCTTTCCAACTACTCTTGTACTTTATTTATCCTTTAATTCCTCTATTTGGTACCACTCTTCCTATAAATCCTATCTACTATTTACTCAAAACCCTACATGCTTCTCCCTCACCCTCATAACCTCATATAATTTTTTTTTTTTAAATGCTTTATTTAACAAAATAAGTTCCATTTAACTTTTTCTAATTTATGACACAAATCTTCATTTAAATTCCAAACTAATTCTTTTTATAAACATTATATTCAGCATCACCCAAATCAACTGTGTGTTAGTAAAAATGATGGATTAAATAACTATTTGGTTTTAAATTGTTTCTGTCTTTACTTTTAATTATAGAGATAATACATTGTTTTATGTTAATTTTTTTCAAAGTTTGTATGAAAATAAGCAATTAAAATAATATAAAAAATATTGTAATACTTTTATTTTAGGCTGATTTTCCCTTTAACCAATCAATTCACATTCACATTGACACTAAATTGTGCATGCGAAATGATTAAAATGTCTTTAATGAAATCAAAATTAGGTTAACTGAATTGTCCACCCAATCACAGCATTCAATCCCTTCGTTTTCGCAGCACCAATCACAGCACCCAAATCCCTTTCCTTTTTGTATTTTACTATTCGCATTTCTTCGATGAGGCAGCAGACAATGGAAGCTTCACTTCAAGAAACACGAACCTAAGAGCGAAATGTGGCCACTGAGACATCGTTTGTGACGGTGATAGAGAACGAAGTGACCATGGAAGAGACGATTGTGAAAACGTTCATCTACCAACACATTAAAAGCAACTCATCTGCGGTTCAAACCACCACCAAAAGAAATGGTGCAAGAAGCAATTGCCTTTATTTTATTGTTTTGAGAAAAAAATAAATAAATGTTGGAAAAAAGAATGAAGCCCATTTAAGTACGTAAAAAACAGTGAAACAAGTGCATTTTGTTGTTATCTTTTTTATAGTTTCAATTTGGGCCAAAGTCATATTGGCAGTAAATTGGACTAGGCCCATCATCAATATAAGCAATCTAACCAGCACTATGTAATTATTGAACAATAATCATCAAAATTATCACCACGCTATAAGGTTTTTCTATTATAGTGTTATTATTTAATAATAATAATAATAATGTAATTAGAGATTAATTTGTTTTTCTGTTTCTGATTTAGTCCAAACATAGCAAGGATTGTAGTAGGAGCAGTGACATATCTTAGTGTTGTAGTTGAAAATAATAATAATAATAATAATAATAATAATAATAATAATAATAATAATAATAATAATCTATACACATATCTAAACGAATTATAGTGTTCATAATTTTTTTTTGTTTTATTTTATTTTTGTTATTTTATCTTTTATCATTACTTAAATTTAAATCTGAAAAGAAGTTAATATTAAATTTGAAAAAAATTATTTATGTTTATAATCATTATTTTAGTAGATATAATTAATTACTAATTTTACTTTTATTAATGCTAGCAGAAATATAATTTATAAATTATCTAAATGCACCTATTGATATATTATGAAAAACATAGTCAACATAATAACTAAATTTACAAAGGTCATGCAATTTCACAAATGTCATGCAATATTGTAAATTTATAAATAATAAGTTTATTTTTAAGTTTACAAATGTCATGCAATATGGTAAAAAAACTTTTAAAATGTCATGCAATATAGTCTTTATCTCTTTTATTTAATTACAGTAAAAAAATATATTAAACAAATTTAAATTTATAACACAATAAACATAATTATTAAAACAATAATCACTAATTTTGATTTATTGTTACTAATGTAAAACTAAAAAAAGAGGAATATAAATAATGAATTTTGAATAGGACAAAAATTGTGTTTTTTTGATGAATTTTGGTAACTGTTTTTTTTTAACTAAGATACTTCATTTAGTAAAAAACAGTTATCAATTTTAAATTTAAATTTTAAATGGACTTTTTTTTAAAAAAACTAAGATACTTCATTTAGTAAAAAACAGTTATTAATTTAATTTTAAATTTAAATTTTAAATGTTAAGTAGTTTGTCAAATGTGGAACGGTTTATTAGTTGTGGAAACATTCTTACAATGTGAAGTAATTATTTTTTTTCATATCTTCATCTTTCTTAAAAATTATAGTTTTTTATCTCTTCTTATTATTTAGTTTACACTTACTAAATGTCATGCAACTAAATGTCATGCAATATATGTCATGCAACTAAATGTCATGCAATATGTTATATTTTTATTATTTGTATATAATAGAGATTTAAGTAAAATTTCATAAATATCTCATAAATGTAATTTATTTTTTTATAAAATTAGTAAATTTAAAATTTAATTTTATTAATATGAATAGTTAAATTGCATGATTTTTACTTAAAAATTTAGAGAATTTGGATCTGTATAATACTTAAATCTGTAAATAATTTGAATAAATGACAAATTTTAGGTATACTAATATTTAAAATCAAATAAAATGTTGTTATTCACATATTTATATTAAGAATGTAGATTTGTAGATTTATAATTTATTTTAATAAATAAGAATATATTATATCCATATATAAAAATGATTCATTTTTATAAATAAATTTTAAAAATGATATTATAGTTTAGTTTGGTTTTGAAAAGTGTTTTCCTAAAAAAAAATTATATAAATAAGTATATATAAATTATTGAGTTTTTCTGTTTCTCTTACTTAAAATCTGTGGCTCACCAAACAACTTTCTGTTTTTTCTTCTTCAACATCAATTTTTTTTTTAATCTTGATAAGAATATGTAAACGAGAAAATAATAAATAAAATTTTTAAATTTTTAAAATTAAAAGAATATGTTTAATATAATTTGATTATTGTTATAACTTAATGAAGATATTCGTTAACAATAATTTTATTTCTTTTGAATAATACATAGAAAAACATCCCAAATATCAAGTTTTAATTTTTATTTGATCTTTCCTTTAAAAAAATAATTTAATGTTTTTTTTCTTTAAAAAAAAACACACATATATATATATATATATATATATATAATTTCATTTGTTGTTATTAATATAAAACTAAAAAAGAGAAATATAGATAAAGAATTTTGAATAGGAAAAAAATGTATTTTTTTCAATGAATTTTGGTAACTGTTTTTTTTAAACTAATATACTGTTATTTCATAGAAACAGTTATCAATTTTAAATTTTAAATATCAAGTACTTTGTCAAAAATGGAACAGTTTATTAGTTGTGGAACCGTTCTTACTATGTGAAACAAATTTTTTTTTCATTATTTTCATCTCTTTTAAATATTATAGTTTTTTTTTTATTTATTCTTATTATTTCGTTTACCGTTACTAATGCTTTCTTTTGATCGAGGAGGATCTCTGAAGAGGGGAGGGAGTGGATTAAAGAGGATTTGTGAGGATATATGTGAGGTTGTTTGGATTGAGGGGTGATAGAGTACATTTGTAAGGATCGTTTATTATAAGCTTACAAATTTATTTTTGTTATTAAAAAGTATTTGAATAATAAATTATGATTTTTTGTGTGTAGGTTTGAATTAATATGTTTTTAAAATATAATATCCATAATTACTTTATATTTTTTAATAAAAAATTTAAAAATATAATATAAAATATTTGTGTGTTAAATTGAAATAAATTTATTGATGCCTACATGAAAGTTTTTATATAAAAAAAATTGAAATAAATTTATTAAATACATTAAAATTTATGAAAATAATATTTATTATTATATCATTTGTTACTTTATATAACTATATATATATATATTGTTGATATCATAATTATAATCTTCTTATTTTTTTTATTTTCATTATTTATAATTATATGTTGTTACTATTAGTATAATTAAATATTTTTAAAATTATAAATAATAAATAAATTTATGTAATATTTAATATTGTATATTATAATAAAATACACGCACAAGGATATTTAGATAAAATACAATAATCCTATATGAAATGAATCCCCACAAATTTCTTCATTTTGTGAATAATGAAAAAAAATCATCCATCATCTTCCCCATCCACTCCTCCACCCTCAAAACCCTTGAAACAAACACAAAAAGTACTCTCTCCCTCCTCTCCTCCTCTCTTGTACCTCATGGAAACAAACACACCATAAATGTCATGGAATATATTATAATTTTATTATTTATATCTATATTAGAGATTTAAGTAAAAGAATTCATAAATATCTCATCAATGTAATTTTTTTATTAAATTAGTAAATTTAAAATTTGGTTTTATTAACATGAATAATGAAATTGCATGATTTTAAGTTTAAAATGGTTTTTAGTTAAAAATTTAAAGAATTTGGTTTTAGAATTCTTTTGTCTTTAATTTTAATTATAAAGATAATACATTGTTTTATGTTATTTTTTTTCAAAGTTGGTATGAAAATAAGCAATTAAAAAATAATTAATGTAGTTAGAAATTAATTTGTTTTTCTGTTTCTGATTTAGTTCAAACATAACAGGATTGTAGGAGCAGTGAAATCGTGGGCTATTTTAGTAACGGTGCAGTTACAGTGTGTATTCATATAGCTTAATATTGTAGTTGCACTTCATTTCTAACAATTTCTTGTTCGTCTCAGATAGATCTCCACCCACCGTAGAGTAGGTTAAAGAGACGGCGCCGTTTCGCTGTCCACCTTGACTCAGCCCTTGCTAGCTAACTTGGTCTAGGTCCTCGCTGGAAGTAGAAGAACTAAGGTGCAACAACTATGGCGGTGAAACTGACGAAAGCGCAGAAGAAGATAGCGTACGATGCGAAGCTGTGTCGACTTCTGGATAACTACACCCAAATTCTGGTGGTGGCTGCGGACAACGTGGGATCCAACCAGCTTCAGAACATCCGACAGGGTCTACGTGGCGACTCCATTGTGCTCATGGGAAAGAACACCATGATGAAACGCTCTGTTAAACTCCATGCTGAGAGCACCGGCAACAATGCCTTCCTCAATCTTGTTCCACTTCTCGTGGTCAGTGCATGCTTTAATATTCTCACAACATATATACACTCATTAAAGCTTACCGCTATTCTAACCATCCAAGACATAGTCTTGTTCATTCGTGATGTTTATATGTATATGTTTTTTGTTGAGTTAGGGTAATGTGGGGTTGATTTTCACCAAAGGTGACTTGAAGGAGGTTAGCGAAGTGGTTGCTAAATACAAGGTATACTCTGCTCTTGTTTTTCATCCTTCTAATGCATGGATGGTTTGATTGATTTTAGTGTGCTCACTTCTGGAATTACTTTTCAAAAATTGTGCAATTTCATAGATTCCATTTTTCAACTTAGTACCTGCAAATTTACAGGTGTAATTTTCATTCATTACTGAAATTAACATCGTGGTTTTTTACAAAAGTATAGGATGTTAACTTATGTATAACGTTTTCCAATTAAAATTGAAGGATATAAATTCAGGAGAAAGTCTAAAGATGAAATTAAAAAAATTGAAAAAGTAAGTGCATGAAAAGTGAAAAAAAAAAAAAAATTCAGTACTGTGTTGAAAGTTTGGTGTATACATTGCATAAAAAGTTTAGCTATAAAAGCTGCTGGTTTGCTATATATTGGTGTTTGAATTTTGTTGTATTGGAACCTGTGATTACAGGTGGGAGCTCCTGCTCGTGTTGGGTTGATTGCACCTATTGATGTTGTGGTTCCTCCAGGCAACACAGGGTTGGATCCCTCTCAAACTTCTTTCTTCCAGGTTTCTGCGATCTTCTTCTTCTTGGAAGAACCTGAATGACCCTCTTTATAACATATACATAGTATGGTGTTCGTTTACATGAATTTGTTATAAATATAAAAATTTCAGGTGTTGAACATTCCTACCAAAATTAACAAGGGTACTGTGGAAATTATCACCCCTGTGGAACTCATTAGGAAGGGTGAGAAGGTTGGGTCTTCTGAGGCTGCATTGCTTTCGAAGCTTGCTATAAGGCCCTTCTCTTATGGCCTTGTTGTGGTTTCTGTTTATGAGAACGGTTCGGTGTTTAGCCCTGCGGTTCTTAACCTCACTGATGATGACCTCGTTAATATGTTTGCTAATGGTGTTTCCATGGTCTCTTCACTGTCGTTGGCTATCTCCTACCCAACAATTGCAGCTGCACCACACATGTTCGCCAATTCCTACAAGAACGTCCTCGCTGTCGCAGTCGCAACAGAATATTCCTTCCCCGAGGCTGACGAGGTTAAGGAGTTCTTGAAGGTATATATTCTTCTAATATTTATGTCTTCTATGCCATTCAACATTAGCTTGGACAGAAAAACTAAGACCATACCACTTTTTAATCGATCGAAAATTATAATATCTCTTGAATCTCATCTCTTTTAATGAATCTCTACATTAAAAAAAGGGTGTTAATAATTATGTAGCTTGATTCACAACACGCGTTTAGTTTGTTGAAAAACTTGTGTTCGATTTTCCATAGAATACACTCTCAGAGGGGGTGAGGAGTTTTATGTGTACGTAACTAAATTTTTTAGCTGAGAATTAGTTTTATAACTGGCTTAAAGAATCGAAGATTGTGGAGATATCTGGTCATCTCATTGTTTAAAGGGAAAATTCTTAATTAGGGTAGTTGAAAAAAAAAAGTGTTGCTGTAGTGTAGGATTCTTGAGATATATATTGTTTTCATTTTTAAACTCTCACTAACCGTTGAGACGATGATTGCAGGATCCTAGTAAATTTGCAGTAGCTGTTGTCGCCGCAGCTGCTACTGATTCTGCTCCAGCGGCTGCCTCCAAGGAGGAGGAAAAGAAGGAAGAACCAGAAGAATCTGATGATGACATGGGCTTCAGTTTGTTTGATTAAGTTGTCGTCAATGGTTATATTCATTTTAGTTTTAAATTGCTGTCTGGTTTCGTAAAATACATTCTTTCTTATTTAGTGTTATTTTCTATTTTGATACAATAAAAATTTAGAGAACTTATATGAAATAACTTTTAGAAATCAGTTTACGGATGAAATAATTTTTTTACGAAGATTTTTTTTTATAAATATTATAAGGAAATGCCGCAATTATTGTAATTTGTTTTTCAATGACTATCCTTCATTAAAATAATATTGCTTGAATAGATTCAAATTACTATGAAAAATACAACTATTTTTAGAATATTTAAGAAATAATTTTGATAGAACTAATTTAATAAAAAAATTATATTTTTGATGTTGCTATAGCATTGTCATATTTTCTTCTTTCGAGCCGACATGTGTTCCTAAAACTGGCAGTGATAAGGAAACGGGCCTACATCACGGCCACAAATACAGCAGCAGATAGATGGAGAGAAAAGAGGTGAAAAATACAATAAGTTCATTGTATTTTTCTTGTAGATTTGAAATTTAATTGAAATGCATCTAATGTAAAGAATTGCTTTAATCATGTCACTTTTCATAAAAGATTACCCTTGAATTTTTAATAAATACTTAAAAATTCTGGGCTTTGTGTTTATATTTTAAATTTTATTTATTCAATAAAATAAGTCATTTATGCCTTTTTATTATACACTTCTTAGATAATGAGATAGATATAGATTTTAGTCTCTGTATGAATTAATTTGAAGTTATGAAATTAGTTTTGAATTTTTTGTAGAAATATTTAGAAAGAAATGATCGATGTATATCTGTTAGAATGAGAACATCTCTGGTTGTGTCACCCAACAGCCAACTGGGAAAGAAAGGAACTGAAAATGAAAGGGCAATGGTTCCAAAAGTCAGTGCACCAAATCATTTGAATTTTGAACCCAAATCACATTAACAACTTAACGCATGGAGAATGGTACCATCAATCACGCCAACATTATCTTTCTTTCCAACACCAAAACAACCATCTCATAATTTTTTCAACATTTAAAATATATGATTGTTGAATAGATTATTATGAAAATGAATATTATACAATAATATTTCATAATAAACAGTGTTAAAATGAGAAGACGGCTACCTACAGTATTGGTTCATTCATTTATTCTAATTCTAATTCTATTCAAAGACATAGATGCAAAGTCCCATGTAGTCCGCCACAAAACATGCTTCTTTCTCATCATACATCATCCTTTGCTTTATCCTTATCAAAATCACAATAAACAATTATTATATTATACACACACATGCTTTTTTAACAGAAAAACCCTTAATACCACTTCTTACTTTATATCATCACAAATCAAAATCAAATTATTTTGTATCAACTAATTGGTACAAATTTTATGAAACTGCGTTTGTGTTTATCAACTTTTTTTGCTTAACAGTTTATGGTACACAGGCAAAATATATCCGCTATATATATTTTACTCACAGTCCAATAATAACAATCCGGTGACACGTGGAAGCATCCTGTGGTGCAGTTGTGAACCGCCCGAGCGACCTGATGTGTCTACCTTTGACCGACAGCGTGAGTGCCCCGCCACGTCTCACAATTGTCATGAATTTATTCTTACAACTGTCGATTCCGTGGATTCAAAATTTTGTTAACTTCTTTTATTTTAAACTTTAAATCTTAAATACTAAATCCGAAATACGATTATTAAAAAATTATAACTTTTTTTTCATATATTATATGATCAATTAAACTAAAGTGTTCATTAATAGGCAGAAAGATATTACTCTTCTGGTCGTCGTATTATTAAAAAAAATATTAATTTCGTGTATATATTAATAGAACCATAATGAATGTTCGATATTAGATTAATATTAGTATTAATTATTATATTAATATTGGTATTAAGACAAGGTGTCCCGTAATAATTAAGTTAACCACATTATATTAAGAGATGTAATTTATTTCTGAATAATTAGTTTCGGCTATATTAAGGATATCCCACCTAGTAAAGATAGTACATAAAGTAAATAGTGAAGAATCTTATGAAAAGTAGTGATTAACTATGTAATGATAGCACATTAACAAGTTATTAATCAGTAATAGCCTCTTATATAATATTACAAAACTCAGAATGGGAGGGATCCAGCTGTGCAAGCTGCAAAGGAGAAATTTAAATGAATTGTAGAAGCGTCATTTTCAGAGGTCAGAAAATGAAGATAGTCGTGAGAGTGGGACATGGCTGGTTAGATGGATGAAACAAAATTTGTGTCATTCAATCTTCTATAAAGTGTTTTATTTAAATTATTTATGTTTTTTTTTCTTCGTGGAGGAGGGAAATTAGTAGGAGTTTGTCCAATTTCATCTTCTTTTTGTTTCTATTTTGTAGAGCAGTGTAACTTGCTTTTAGAAACTAAAAGAGACGGTTAAAACTTAAAAACGAATCAACACCATGTTAAAAAAAGAAGGAAACTTCACCCTCAAAACGCATGACCAAATTTCTAAAGAATGTATATACATCCTGAAAGATTGTAACATGAAAATTAGCGCAAAGTAATAGATAAATTCTTCCATGTATTTATAATGTTAGTCAATTTTTATTTTGGGTAAAATATAATTTTTACCCTTTCTAAAATATGAAAAAAAATCCTTTTTTTTTTCTTAATTGTTTGTTTTTGGTTTCGTTGACTTCTTATAAAAAGAAAAGAGTAGTTTATATGAAGTTTGGAAGTTCAACGATAATATATTTCAAAATTGAAAAAGAAAGCAGAAACCATTTTTTAAAAATTAAAACTGAATTTTAAAAGAACTATAACACTTTTATATTTTTGTTGGAGTTATACAATGCGATGCTTTCTACAAAAAGGAAATTGTTTTGTTGACAATAGTTGAATAGTTTTTTTTAAGATGTGGAGATCAATTTAGGAATGATCTATATCTGCATTATAGGGCCATGTATTCCCCCATTTTATTTTCTCTGTGACAAGTTTTATGTGTAATTGATCAAGTGAAAACTCTAAACTAGGTTGAAATTATAAAATAACTAAGATATTTGTGACTGCATAAAAACAAATAAAAATCTACAATTTAATTAATTTTCTGACATACCTCCAATATAACATTAATTCAATAAATCTATAAAAAAATAGTAATAATATAATTGTTTGTATATTTATGCTGGCTTTTATATTTTATATTACTTTTAATTTATTTTTTTTAATAATTTATATTAGAAAAACTTATTAAATAACAACGAATTTAAAGATAAAAATTAATTAACGAATTATATGACTAAATTATATATTATTTTATAAAAAAAATTTATTGATATCTAAAATGATTTTTATTATTAATAAAAATTTATAAAATAATATTTAGGATTAATATCAAAGTTTTAATTTCTGGTTATTTTATATTTTAAATTAATCTTGAGTTAGATGACTGATGTCATACATTTAGGTTCACCAACATGTAAGAGTTAAGATACAATAATTATATCTATTTAATAACTAAATCCGGATAATATCATTGAGATATTTAAAATATTTTAATACGAATAATAATTTTAAAGAAGTGTAATTAGTAATAACCGTGATGAATGGAAACTAAAAACAAACATGATATGAATTATGAATAAATACTAGATTAAAAAAATAGTGACATAAAAATGATGTTGTGTCATAGATTTCAATTATAAGGTTTGAGATATAAGATTGAAGGATTATGTGATGTCATAGGTAGAGATAGGTTCGTTTGGGGACGATTTTGATAGAATAGGTGTTGATCTTAGATAAATATGTGCCTGAAGATGAAATATTTAATAAAAAAACCTATTTAATATTTGTTTCACATTCAAAATAATTTTAATACAATATTGAATATTATAAAAAGTAAAGTTAATATTTTATAAAAAATAGACTAAAAATAGTACTAGATAAAGAAGGAAGAATAAGAAATCAATAGAACATAAAAAAGAAGATAACATGTGAGAAAAGAAAAAGGAGGAAAAAAAAAAACTCAAACTAGAAATCCTTATGTAAGTTAAGATATACCAAAGTTGTGAACTAATCTTTAATTGTAAATGAATTAACCTTTTTGGTCATCATATGCCAGTTGTTCTGCATGGGAGAACGCTCAGTTTAATCGGTGTAATGTAGTTCAAATTTATGTTGTTTTTATCGTAAATGGTTTTTTATGCATTATAAAAGATGAAAAGTGGCTGCTACTGAGATATTTTCTGACGCATGACAAAGTTGGCGAATTCCACCGATAGTTCTTGCTAAAGAAATTATTCACACTGGAGAAATCTTTTTATGATTTTATTCAGATTTTTAATCCAGCCTCTTCTTTTAATTACGTTTTTTTTCATAATATTTAAATATAAAATATTATTAAATTTAATAGCTAAAATTTATTGTAGTTAAAACAGTGGATGTGGTGGAGTGCGGGCGCAGTCGTTTTCGCACAAAGCACGGCCAAATTGGGCAGTTTGTCACAAAGAAACTTCACTCATCTGTACCAAATAACCATTCGCATTCTGCGTATCTAGTCTTCTCCTACATTTCACTACTCTTTATGGAATCCACACTATCCATATCTACGTTCCATCTTCTTATATATAGTTACTGTGCATCTGCCCAAAGAAAGTCTTCGTGCATATTACTTAAGACTGAGTTAAAGTAAGTTCATGAATTAGGCCACTGTGTAAGAACCACAGTGATATTGCCTACTGTTTAATAATAATAATAATTATTATTATTCTCGGTCAGATTGGAAAGGAGTCTGATCACAGCATTTACGTCAGGCCTGTTTATTACTTTATGAATTGCTCTTCTTTTTTAATCTAGATTCAAAGTGTTTTTAGTTACTTGTTTTTGTCTCCAATGAAACGCAACACTATTATTACCTAATTGTTAAAAAAGGTGATTAGTAAAAGGTAGTTCATTTGTTAAAGTCTTTCAAGTTTTTATAAACAAAAAATAGGTTGAGAAAGAATATTAGAAGTGATTAACAAAGTTTTATGACAAAAATAATATTAATAGAGTTAATAAACATTTGACAGTTATCGAAAAAAGAAGCTAAATTTGATTATTTATTTAGTTTTAGGAGAAATATTAGTTTGACTGTCCATGGGGTATGTCGACATTAACACAGTAGAATGAAGGAAATATGTGAGTGAGATATGACATGTAAATACAGGAAGTTAGAATGATTGGTCGATATAGAGACATATGATTCAAAGTGTACACAGTCTCTTACTCTTAAGCATCAATGACATGAAGAGACTATGGATCATGAGATCTACTAATAACTTTAGAGATCAACAACCTCTCATATTAAATAGGGATAATATAAGTTTTTAAATGAGTGTGAGAGTAAATGATTTTAAATATAGAAATGAAGAATAAAAGAGGAGGTTGGTATGATAATTTTAGAAATGAATTGAGAAAAATATTGATAGATATTAGGGCGAACCGAGCGCCGAATGATTGGACACAGAACAAGAGGATTGTGAAAAAGCGGTGGGTGGGCAAACCAAACGCTGCCTTCCAACGCGTGCCTTAACTTGGAGCGTCCCATAGAAGCTCCAGTTTCCCATTTGAGAGTTGAAAGTAAACGCAGACCCTCCTCAGTGTCCTTCACTTTTGGATAAGCTTGAATTTTGCATTGCCGCTCCCTCTTTCCCACAAGATAAATACTGCCCCCTCTCCTAAACTAATCTACAAATTAATATATTCTTTATCCTAAACCACTTTCCGTAATTTTAAAACCACCGCGACTTTCTTCTTATTATTAGTCCTCTTCTTCATGCCCCCAACATTCCCAGTCCACACGTCTTTCAAATTTCACAACACCATCACTCCTCTCCTTCCTTCCTTCCTTCCTTCCATATAAATACCCTTCCCTCTTCCCTCCTCCCTCCCCACTTTCAATTCCACATCACAACACTACTTCCCTTCTCTCATACACGCAACAACACAAAACTCCCAAAATGGTTGATTTACATTGGAAATCAAAGATGCCCGCTTCCGACATGTCTTCCAAATCTCCAAAACTCTCGCTCTCCGTCAACTCCTTACCCTCTTTGCAACTACCCTTCCGCACCACAGACATATCTCCCGCTGCACCTTCACTCTGTGCTGCATACGATTACTATCTCTCTCTTCCACAACTCAGAACCCTTTGGAATTCCATAGAATTTCCCAATTGGGCCAACGAACCAATTTTAAAACCTGCCTTGCAAGCTTTAGAAGTCACCTTCCGTTTTCTTTCCATTGTTTTCTCCGATACCAGGCCTCATTCCAACCGAAGAGAATGGAAACGTACGATAGAGTCCCTCGCTATTCATCAGATAGAGATCATAGCCATGCTATGCGAAGACGAGGAGCACAATTCTCAGACACGTGGCGCCGTCCCAACCGCTGATCTCACTGTCCATACCACCAACAACAGCGAGACCCGAAGCTACAGCGAGGCCAGCCTTCTTCCACGGCTTGCCACGTGGTACAAATCCAAGGACGTGGCCCAGAGGATTCTTCTCACCGTGGAATGCCAAATGAGGAGGTGTAGCTACACCCTAGGTTTAGGAGAGCCCAACCAGGCGGGGAAACCGAGCCTGCTCTACGATCGCGTCTGCAAACCAAATGAAATCCACGCGCTCAAGACTACGCCTTACGATGAGCGCGTGGAGAACCACGAGAACCACGCGGTGCATGCCACGCTCCAGATCGCTGAGTCCTGGATCCACACCTCGCGGAAGCTTCTTGAGAAGATCGCCGATGCTATCCTCTCCAAAAGGTTGGAGCAGGCGGCGCAGGACTGCCACGCGGTGGAGCGCATCTGGAAGCTTCTCGCGGAGGTGGAGGATCTCCACCTGATGATGGATCCGGACGAACTATTGCGTTTGAAGAACCAGCTCTCGGTGCGCTCGTCGAGCGGCGAAACGGCGTCTTTTTGTTTCAGATCGAAGGAATTGGTGGAACTCACGAAAATGTGCAGAGATCTGAGGCACAGGGTGCCGGAGATATTGGAGGTGGAGGTGGATCCAAAGGGAGGACCGAGGATTCAAGAAGCGGCGATGAAACTGTACGTCTCGAAGATCGCGTTCGAGAAGGTTCACGTGTTGCAGGCGATGCAGGCGATTGAAGCGGCGATGAAGAGGTTCTTCTACGCGTATAAGCAAGTTTTGACGGTGGTGATGGGGAGTTCGGAGGCTAACGGCAACCGAGTTGGACTGAGTTGCGACTCGGTTGACTCGTTGACTCAGTTATTCCTTGAACCGACGTACTTTCCAAGCTTGGATGCCGCCAAGACTTTCCTTGGTTACTTCTGGGATAATAGCGATAACAAGTGTTAGATCTCATCACCAACACACTTTCATCTTCGTCTAATTCACTCTAGTTTCCTACATTTACACGTCAAAAGGACAAAAACTAAATTTGTAATTTAGAAATTCTTTTTTTCTTTTTAAAGAAAATTATATTTTGTAATGGGCTTCGTCGGTCTAAATTATATACCAAATTATTTTTCCACAAGTGCTTCTTCTACTTCATTGATTTCTTTGGAATGAAATACAGATAGGCACTAATATTACATTGGGCACTTCAAAAATTAAAATTGGTATAATTTCGCAAATACGGGACCTCAAACTTCTCCGAGTGCATTTATTTATTTATTTTAAGTAATATTGAAACTATCGGCTTATAGTCCGAATTTAGTTTTGATTTATAAAAAATATTTTTTAATCATTCCAAAACTTAAAATTATTAATTCTTATTTCAAAAATTGATTACCAAGTGGATAAATGTGGCTTAATTAATGCATCGTTTAGAATTACTAGATGTTGTCACTTTGTTTAATGAATGTTAATTATGAAAATGGAAAATGGATTGAGTAGATGTTGATTATGAGATTAGCAAAGCCAACTAGACCTCTTCCCTTTCCCACCAAACATGAAAAAAAAAATATAGCCGCCAGCTAAAGAAAACTCGTAGGAAACAAACCAAGGCATGGTTTCCGTTGAAGGTTCCAAGAATGTTTCCAAGTTCAAATTTAGTCAAATATGCCTACATGGGACCATAGATATCTTAATCTTTTAATACATTGTATTATAAAGACAACAACCTATAATAGTCAAACTCCTACTGTTAAATTTAATTCATTCCAAAACAACCGAAATTATGCTTTAAATTCATATTTATAGTATGTGTGGGGTTTAGGATTCACTATTGACAATTCGAACTAGTTAAAATCTAGTCACACTTAATCACCTACATTTATCACATACATTAGAAAGTAATTACATCTATCATATATAGTAATCACCTCAACATGCTCATAAAACTCGATATTATTTTTATAATTGAAATACAATACATTATTTTTCATTATAAATATTAGTGGTAAGTCTATTTTGGTTCCACTTGTTATCTTTTCATCAAAAGTAAAATAGATTAAATAGATTAAAAATAATAATCCTCATCATATGATAGGCTAATTTGCCACTATTCAAATTTTTTATTTTTTAAATCTATTTACTTATAATTAATATCACTTCTTAAAAAATAAAAAAATAAAAAGAAACAATAAAATTATAATATTTTAATGAAAAATAATAATAAACTATGAAATACTTCTTTAAAAATGTATATAAAAAAAACACAAAGTAACTGGCATGTTGTAGATATGACAAATTGGATCAATATGAATTGACGAATTTAAAAAGTAACCTATCTCAGAACATCAAACTCAATCTGTTTGTTTGATCATCCCTAATAAATATCATGAATCCATCTTATAAATACAATTTCAGAAAACATTGTTTCTCCTTATATTTAGACTCTTAATACTTTAATTCATAATCTACTTATATTTTATTAAACTTTTACTCACTTCAGACTTTTGAGAGTGTTCTTGAACTGGATCTCCACATGACTTTTATTTTAAAGTTCGACAATCATTAAAAAAAAGAAAGAAAAAGAGATCAACTCATTTGGTTAATCAGATTCACCATATTAGACAACTCAACCTCATAGTCCATAAAAATACTACTTAAAAATAATAATAAGACTCCACTTATTATGTTCTTTGCTTTCCCAATATATACCTTTTATTTATTCTCTTTAACTGGATATTTGATTTCTTTGCAAGATAATGTGTGTGTCGTGTTAAAATGAGTAAAAGCGTGTTACTTATCCATCCAAAGTTGAAACAAGAACATGGTTATCGTTTTGGTAATGATGGAATATCTACGAGTCAATGTATGGAGTAACTTGAGTTTCCACTGCTTCTACTCAATCCTTTCAACCGTAATATTCTACTCTGTTGGACATCTAGTTCCTTCCACAAATCTCTTTTGAATTTTGTAACTTTTCTGACATATAATTCTGCACTTGCCAAAAGTAAGTTTGAAGCTTTGGATATGTGTCTGTACATAATAAAATTTGGGCAACTTCTTCCTGCACCTCTACATTCTTCTTCCTGCACCCCTACATTATCAGAAAAGACGGTTTTGCCCTCTTTAAAAAATGACTTCCGAATTGTTCTTTCCGAAATATTTCCGGAACATCATTTCTGGAACGTGTTTTAATGTATTCCGGATTCATCAATCCGGAAAGTGTTCTGGAAAAGCTAATCCAGAATGCTTTTTTGTTTTCTGGATTTTCTATTCTGGAAATGCTTTTTTTCTTACGGAATCATTAATCTGGAAACAACCAAAACTGTGTAAAGGACAATTTTGGTATTTTCTAAGAATGTAGGGGTGCAGGAAGAAGAATGTAGAGGTGCAGGAAGAAGTTGCCTAAAATTTGACGGGCTCAGATGCACTCGGTGCCTTGTGGGTCATTCATGGGTTATGCTGGCCCAGCTAGGCCCAGCTCATTCAATTGTACCCATAAACATGGTCATGGATGAAAACTCATATTTTAAAAAGGAGCAGCAAAATATTGTTTATTGTTTACACCTTTTTCTTTGACCTGTAATTTAAAAAAAAAACCACAATAGTACAACAATGAGTACTCAACACTAGAAGTCAAAAGGTCAGGCTTTTTAAAAATTTATAATTTTATTGAAGGGGCTCCATCGATGGTAAAATTGTGAAAATGATTTTATTCTTTGTAAAATGAGTAATTTTTTTAATAATACTTTTCATTCCTCAAAGTTATTTTTTCTATTTTTCTAGTTAGGGGAATTTTTAGTTATACAGAAAATGCTTATTTTGATATTGAAAGCGTTCAATTGTCTGTTCAATCAAATTTGATTACAGTATATGTTTTCAATGCAAGGTAATGCTCTGACAGTTGTGAAACCAATACTTATTAAGAGGTTTATTGGTGGTACTACGTTAATATATAATATTATAAAATTTTCTAAAACATTTAAAACAAATGTTATCTATTTAACTTAAATTAAATATTAAGAATATAAAAAAGTAACTACGGAAGATTAACATTTAAAAAATGTTTTGTAAAAACTTTAATTAAAATGCATTAATTTTATAAATATTAAACTTAGCGACTAAAAATTGAAAAGAGGTGGAAAAAAAAACATCAACTAAAATTGAAAGTCGACCATTTATTAGAAAAAAAAAATACTTTGAACTTGATAAAATCTGTAACTTACAAGACACCACGCATAATTTAATAGCAAAAAACAATTGCATTTACGCAACACCTTTTTTATTATTAAAACAAATTCTTAACTATGTTTTATTTTTATTGGGAAAATTATGTAAAATTTTAAATACTAAAATATATTATAGTAAAAGAAAAGTGTTGTTTCTGAAAAATATTTTATCACCAGGGACATACTATTTTTCTTTCAAATATTTTAATTTAGATAAAATTAAGTGTTCACAAGTAAAAAAAATGTTTATTCTTAAAAAATAATTACACTCATATACTTACATGTATTTGGCAAGGCTAATAAATTAAATACTAATTTATTTAATCAACTATAATTAGTTTGATTGTTACAAAAAAATGTTTCATAATATGTTTCAAATAATTTATTTTAAGTTTTAGTTTATTTTATTTTATTTTATTTTTATTATTTTTTTAAATAAAAATTTTCATGTTAGGTATTACTATGCAACCTAACATCTCAGCTAGGCTGACACTTCAAACAACAACAATTATCTATCATTACATGAAAAAAAATATTATTAAAAAAAGAAAAAAGAAAAAAAATACAAAAATATGGGAGACTAAACCAAAACTCATATGCTAACAAAAACCATACATAAGTAAACTATACCTATTCATAAAAAATTATAAGAATAAACTAGATGGAAGCCTATTATACCAATGAAAAGATTCTCTATGAATAAATTCTAAATTCGCCAACTTATTAGCACATGCATTCCCTTCACGAAAAATATGACTAACCATAAACCTGATATTTTCACATTAATTAACACAAGTATTCCATCTATTCCGAAGCATCCAAGGAACATTTGTCCTAGCAGTAAACGCAGCACAAATCAAAGCAAAATCACATTCTAACCAGACATTAGTAAGTCTTAACTTTTGAGCTTCCTCCATAGCATGTATAACCCCATAAAACTTAACAACTAGAGCAGTCTGAACTCCAAAAAACGCGAAAAAAACTCCAATAAACTTTCTCATACTCCCATGGAAAATACCTCTACAAGTAGCAAGACTAGGGTAACCCCTAGCAGCCCCATCAGTATTAGTTTTAATCCAGCTTGGTGAAGGAAACTCCCATCTCACAGGAAGAGGACGAAAAACTTTACTAGTACAAGTATTAATACAAAAAAACTTGATCACATTGAAATCAAACATATCATTATTCATAAAAGCTTTTGACGAATTACCCACCAGATAAGTTAAATCTTTAATAACCAAAATAACCGAAATAACCTCAATCTTATCCTGAAAACAAGTAAAATTCCTCATATGCCATGTCATCCAAATAGAAAAAGTTATCACAACAAACTTAATCAATTTAACCAAAGGATTATCATCACTCTTAATAAAAGAAAAAAAAAATCCTTATTAGATAAATGAGAAGTAGGAAAAATCTCTCGAACCCAATTCCAAATACCCAAAGTATTATTACTATTTATATTTTAATAAACTATTTATAATCTTTAATTGTTTATTACTTATAAACCAACTAGTTTAAATAGAATAACTTGTACAAATAAAGAAAAACATGTATTCTAAAAAACAAAGAAAAATACAAAATTTAATAAAATTTTAATTATTTAAAAAAAATCAATATATCCTAGTCTTAAAAATGCAATTCCTATTAATATTTATATAAAACAATTTATGTAATTATATTTTATACTTATAGGCTAACTTATAAGCTAGTTCTAATAAATGTTTTTAATCCAATAAACTAACTTATTAACTCAGAGAAATTAAAAGTTTATCAATTAATAATTAACTTATACGCTAAAGGTCATTTTATTACCTATAATTAATTTATAATATAGTGTTACTATACATACTTTATATATAATTTGTGACTTTTTATTTTAAGTTAAAAAAAGCTACCATATTTTTTATCCTTTCAATACGTGTGCATTAGTAGCCTTTATAAAGTTTTTTATTACTAGAGTGTAATTAAATCATTAGTTAAAAAATTGCTAATTAAATTACATTCTAGTAATATTTCAGAGTATAGTATATGTAAATAAGGGAAATTCCTATCTTATAAATTTGCAAGATTAACTTGATTTAAATATAGTCCATTAGATCATAAAAATTGTAATATATAAATATAGTTAATTCATATGTTTATTTTTTATTTATAAAATTAAATTAAACCATAAATCATTTTATATACACCATGGCTAGATAAATCCTATTATCTCTTGATTACATAAAAGAGAAAAAGAAGTTTAAAAATCTCAAATAATACTAATTACAGGAGGTCAACATGGGAAAAAATAAGATCAATAGAGAGCATTATCAATTCTTTTTTTTTTAATAAAAGATTTTATGGTAGATATCACTATACAACTTAACATCTCAGCTAGGCTGACACCTCAAGTAACAACAATCATCTGTCATTACATGAAAAAAGTATCATTAAAAAAAGAAAAAAGAAGAAAAAGTACAAAAATATGGGGGGATTAGACCAAAACTCATATGTTAACAAAAACAATACATAGTAGACTATACCTATTCATAAAGAATTCTAAGAACAGACTAGAGGAAAGCCTATTATACCAATTAAATGGTTCTTTATGAATAAATCTTAAATTAACCAACTTATTAGCACATGCATTCCCTTCACGAAAAATATGAGAAACCCTAAACCTGATTTTCCTACAGAAATTAAGACAAGTATTCCATCGATTACGAATCATCCAATGAACATTAGTCATAGCAGTGAACGTACCACAAACCAAGGAAGAATCACATTCAAGTAAGCCTCATCTTTTGAGCTTCCTCCAGAGCATGTATAACTCCATAAAACTCACAAACAATAGCAGTTTGAACATTAAGAAACGTAGAGAAAACACCAATAAATTCTTCCATACTCCCACGAAAAACACCTCCACAAGTAGCAAGACCAGGATACCCCCTAGCAGCCCCATCAGTATTAATTTTAACCTAGCCTGGTGAAGGAAACTCCCATCTAACAGGAAGAGGGCGAAGAACTTTACCACTACGAGTATTGATACCAAAAAATTTAATGACGTTGAAATCCAAGATATCATTCTTCATTGAAGTTTTAGATGAATTTCTCACTAGACGAGTTAAATATTTAATTACTGAAATAGCCGTAGAAATCTCAATCTTTTCTTGAAATCTAGCAAAATTCTTCATACGCCATATCATCCAAATAGAAAAAGTTATCACAACAAGCTTAATCAATTTAACCAAAGGACTACTATCACTCTTAATAAAAGAAAGAAGATCATCCTTATTATCAATTCCCTTTACATATGAAATAATGTTTTTATATATAGTTTTATCAAAAGATATCTTTAAACTTGTAACTCTAATTGGGATTATATGCATTTTGGTCCACTTTTATTCAAGTACATTTGTAAACTTTGTATGGATGGATTTCTATTTTGTGAACTTGTCATGTTCTTTATTTCTTTTAGTCTCTTAGTTTTTTCAATCTTGATATCAATTTTATTGATTTTCGATCTTTAAAGTAGGAATTTTTAATTATACTTTAAAATCAATTTGAGTATGAATAGATGTTAGTTCATGATTAAAATTTTCGCATCTTGTGTTATGAGATATTCATTTAAGTATAGCAATAATCTTGGAATTTTGGTTATATAGACGATTAAGTCGGACCAATTCATTCCTATTGCTTCTTAAACATAGTTTGAGATACCTAGTGTGTGATTTGTATGTTGATATGTTCTTTAAGCTTCGCGTGTTGTTACAATAACAAGGTTTAATCCCCAAATAAGCAACAACTAATGCTTAAAAACACTAAATCCTTTAAAAAAACTTTATCAAAGGAGAATCATGCTGTGTAAGACTATACTAGCTCTATGATTGATTACCTTTCCATGTCACCAGTTAAAGATTTTGAATACACCAAATTTTCAATGATTAAAAGAAAGCAGGAGAATACAGTACCACGAATCTCTTAAAATGGGAAGTGTTTTTATTAAACTTTTAAGTTTTCAGAACTCATTACACTAAATTTATTTTCCTTGTAGAAGGTTTTGAAAAAAAAATCATTAAAAAAGTGAAAAATTTAAAATAACCATTAAATATAACTTTTGCATTCTTGTTCTAGAAATTAATAAGTGTTGCCTTCAGAGCCATCTTCTATACCATCATATTGCAGGACTAATTCATGAACTCATACATACCACTCCAGATTCCAAGTTCAGGAACCTTGCTAAATGACATATATGCAAAAATGGGTAAAAGAAATTGTAAGAACAAGATGAAAAGTATCGATAAATAATGAGATAGAAGGGAAATCAGAATACGGCAAGGTCAAAATGGGGTTCATGGTGTAAAAAAAGAAGAATGAAAGAAGATGAAATAGAAATGAATGTAGACGAAAATGCTACAGATAATATTATTCAGCATGTGACATAATGAGTGTGCGGCTGTGAGAATTTTTCATATAGCAAAATAAACCGTCAAGATTGATATAGCCTCTAATTAAAAAAATATATAATTTGAAACTTGTGGCTCTAATTTAGTTGACAAGAATTATTACATTATTTAATAATTTCCCGTCAATAGTTTGTCAACACTGAGAACGGAAAAATTTTCTATATATATATATATATATATATATATATATATATATATCATTTATTCAATTATTGAGGCATACGTTGTTATGAATTGAAAGAGACAAATTCTTATTCTTGAAATAATACATCATTCTGAAAGCAAAAAGTGAATAACAAAAAGTTTTTTCTTTATCAGTTTTTTTTTTTTTTATGGGTAAAGTACAATATTACAATATTACACACTTCAATTCTTTTATTTCTTCACTAAATTTTTATTATTATTTAAAAATGTTATCATGATAATTTTTATACATTATCTATCAATCTCCATTAATAGTTTAATTAAAAATTTCCATTGAATTATATTGCGAAGAGAACTGCTGTAAATATTTTTAAAAAAACGTATAATCTATTTAAAAAAAAAATATATATAATATAGTTAAGTCTTTCTTTATTTAATATCACAAAAGCAGAGATTAAAAGAAGCAAGAAGGGTGGAGGACTATGATTTGAAGAGGGACATGAGTGATCCATCTAACCAGTGGCTCTTGCCATTGCCAGATCACAATGACGAAGAAAAACTCTAAGCTTACTAAAAAATGGTTTTACAAGGCAAAGTGATCACAAATAATTTGTTTTTATTAATGCCATCCCTGACAAGTCATTGGAACCAGACATGGAACTGAATTAACGCATGTTAGGTAGCATTATTATAAAAAAGGTATAAAAATATTTAATTTGTTTTATGTGATAACAACTTTGCATGTCTATGAATAACTATAATGAAAGTAGTTATTAACCATTATAATATGTTAAGTGCATGGTTTAAATTTCTTTCCTTTTTCTATGAAACAAAAATATAATATTCCTTTTACTTGTAAATCACTAAAACAGTTATCCCAAATCATTTTAATCTTTATCGGCATACTCATTTTCTGAATTCATTTTGTTGTCATCATAACATAGTTTTCTTTGAATTTTTACTCTCCATTATGCCCTTTTTCAACAAAATTACGTAATTTTTATTACATATTTATTTTCTTTAATTCTGGAATTGATTTTATCTCGTGCTTCAATATAAATAAGACGTTCCTGATATACACACTAGGAGGCATAAAAAGTACATGGCTTAGTTATTAATGGTCTCGTTCTATCATATAGAAAAAAAAATATAGAAGAGGGGATTTAAGAAGTGCAAGAGTTGGATCAAATATTCTAATTGAGAATAAAGATTAAGTAGCAGACGTGAGATAAGTTAATTGCTGGACAGCCATAGGCCAACCATATTCTAATTAATTGATTTTGGAATTCAGAAAGAAGAAAATCGATAATAACGGATAGAAAACCAGGTTTGTCTAATCGTGGATATATTTTTAATATTTAAGTTTGTAGACTCTTGTTAAAAGTATGATTGGTTCTATATATAAAGGTGGCTTTGGCTATTTAATATTAACAACGTGGAGAAATATGTTAGGAAGTGAATTTATATACTGACTAATTTTTTCGAAATGAATAAAACAACAAAAAATAATTAAAACAACAACTCATAAGCTAAATATCTGTAACGGGATTCGAAAATAATGAAAAACTTTTTACAAGTAAGGGAACAATACGTATTATAGTGTAACATTACAACAAATTAATCTAAATATATTTAAGCATATTTTGTTGGCAGAAATGTAAATTATTAGAAGTGTAATTTGGTGAGAAAAAAGTGAATAAGCTACTGTTATGATTCTTGAAGGTGTAAAGAGTTCTGACAGTAGGCTATGAAAATTGAAAACGTCACTGCATTTGAATTTGACACTGGAATTAAAACTTGGCGAAATCGAATTCAATCTCTTGTGTTTATTTATATGAGCATGTGCAACTGAGTGGAAAAATGGCACAGTGGGCCATGCAGTCCGTGGTTAGAGGCGTGCCAGCAAGGACAGTACCATTGTCTGTTTCTCCGATCATAGCCTTCCAACTAAGTCCCCTTCATACCAATTCATGAATGAGAATGATTGGACGGCCAAAAAGATAAGAAATCACAACATCATTAGGCCCCACCAGCCACCCCCCACTCACCCTCAATTTCTAATTTTCTTTTCTCATCCATTCTAACACTCTACGCATATAAATAATCCCCTCAACACAATCATCATCATCACCGCAACCACAAGTTAGGGAAAAAAAGAGTGTGCGAGGGATAGAGTGAGCAAAAATGGAGGGAAAGGAGCAAGATGTTTCACTGGGAGCGAACAAATTCTCGGAGAGGCAACCCATTGGCACTGCGGCTCAGATCCAAGACGATGGAAAGGACTACAAAGAGCCTCCATCGGCTCCACTGTTCGACCCCTCCGAACTCACTTCTTGGTCCTTCTACCGAGCCGGAATAGCGGAGTTTGTAGCTACTTTTCTTTTCCTCTACATAACCATCTTAACCGTCATGGGTGTCAATAGGTCCGATTCCAAGTGCGCAACCGTTGGCATTCAAGGCATTGCTTGGGCCTTCGGTGGTATGATCTTTGCTCTCGTTTACTGCACCGCTGGAATCTCAGGTGAAAACACTTCCTCTCTTTCTTTTATATGCTGTTATGCTGTTATAATTATATTAAATTAATAGTCGCCGTGGTCTGTGTTGGTGTGTGATGCAGGGGGACACATTAACCCGGCTGTGACATTCGGACTCTTCTTGGCGAGGAAATTGTCGTTGACTAGGGCACTGTTCTACATGGTGATGCAGGTTCTGGGTGCTATAGTCGGTGCTGGTGTGGTCAAAGGTTTCGAGGGAAAAACATTCTTTGGCCAACACAACGGTGGTGCCAACTTCGTTGCCCCTGGTTACACAAAAGGCGATGGACTCGGTGCTGAGATTGTTGGCACCTTCGTTCTTGTCTACACCGTTTTCTCAGCCACTGATGCCAAGCGTAGCGCTAGAGACTCGCACGTTCCTGTATGTGCCCTCCTTTTATTATGAATGAAAAAAAATAGATAAAGACATATATAAATGTGTTAATGATAATATTGATGAAATGATCAGATTTTGGCACCCTTGCCCATTGGGTTCGCTGTGTTCTTGGTGCACTTGGCGACCATCCCAATCACTGGCACTGGTATCAACCCTGCTCGAAGTCTCGGTGCTGCCATCATCTTTAACAAAGACCTTGGCTGGGATGATCACGTGTGTTATCTTTCTCTTTAAATTTTTAAATATAGTGTTATCAAATTTTAGAATTTTTAGGAACGGAGTTAATGAGGTAATGCACTCTTGTAACCTTTTGCATTTTTGTTGCACAGTGGATTTTCTGGGTTGGACCCTTCGTTGGAGCAGCTCTTGCGGCTCTTTACCACCAAGTCGTAATCAGAGCCATTCCCTTCAAATCCAACTAAGGGATAAAGCTTGCGATGACTGGGTAAAAGACCCAAACCAAGCAAAGTTTATGGTCTAATTTTATATTGTTATCTGTTATTTTTCCCTACTTTTAAGTTGGAAGATGACCATGAACGATGTGTGCTGTAATTGCCTGTCAAATAAAAAACAACATCCTCTTTTTCTGGGCTCATTGTTGTGCCTCTTTTTCTTGAGAGTGTTTTGTCCCTCTGCGTTTGGCATCTTTCATTGGGTACGTATATGCTCAAATTACATAATATTGTTGCATTATTAAGGTGGGTGGGTGATGATGCCTAACTTACACCACCCTTAATTCATAAACCACACCAGATGTAATTAAAGATTGATTACCAAATATATATCATCATTCCCATGTTGCTATTTGAGTTGTTAGCACATTTAAAACTGAAGAAATTTTTACGAAAACGGTGCAATTTTTTTTGGATATTTACATGGGCAGATTTAGAAAAAATGGATATGAGCATTTTTTTTTCAAAGTTGCAAATGATATAGAAGATATGAATTAAATTCATTAATCTGCTTACTTTTTGTTTTTTAGTTAAAGTTGATAATTGACAACTTCAGTTTAAATAAAATTGCATACTAGATTGGTAATTTAGGTGTATTTTATAAATAATTAATATTTTTTAAAATTAAAAAATGTATATAATAATAATTTAAAAATTATTTAAACTTACATTAAGTGAATAAGAATAAGAATATTGTGAATATTTGTATTTTTATAGATAAAATAATATTAAAAAAATTAAACTAAATTTTGTTTTCACAAAAAATAAAGTTATCAAAAATTAAGTTGGATTTAAAATAGGCTATGTAATAAATGTAAATCCTTTAGTATTTTTTTAAATATTATTAAAATTAAAAATATTTTTATTGTTTTTAAAAAATTGAAATTATGTTTGTGAAGTAACGTTTATAGTTAACACAATTATAAATAAAAAGGATAACGTTTTAACTATACTTATAAAATGATATTACATGATTAGAAAATAGAAATATAGTAAAAGTTGTCATTTATGAGAAGTTGTGCCACATGTGGTCTTCTTCGTTGTCTTCGTGGTAGTCCTTGTGGCTGTTGTTCGGATGGAAAGGTAGGGGGGCGGAGGTGGAATGTCATCGTCAATGCCTTCGACTTCATTGTCATCACTTTGATTTGCGAACACTTGTGAATGCATTGTTGGTCGATAATATTGCATGGATAACATTGGATTGTAGGCAGATGGAGGGGTCATGGTAGAGGTTGCAAAGGAATTTGATGGGCCAGCAAAAAATTGTTGTTGAGATGGAAATGTTGAGTAGTTGAAAGGTGGTTGATGGAATGATGATTCGAATGACATGTGAGATTGATCCCTATATTCGAACAACTGGGTCGGTTGAACACCTGGCAGACGAAAAGATTGTTCTTGAAACGATTGAACTTGAGAAGAAGACCCGACATGATGTTTAGAGTGAGATTGTATAGTCTCCTGTGGCATATCATACTGTTTTGAAAATATGTGTTAATTTTGGTGAATGAATGAAGAATAATAAATAATTTTGTAATTGAACTTACATCGTCATCGGACGATGACTGTATAAGCGAGATGTAGCGGATAGTATGGTTGATGTACCATTGCATGTATGTTGAGTTGTCATGCAAATGGCCATTTCCATTAAACTGATTTTCTTCAATTAGATGATTATGACGGTCATTCCACATAGCTATCCATGAGGCATGATATTGTGGCCAGTATCGATCAGTTCGTCCTCTCATATCTTCTTTATGAAGTTGATCAAGGTTGAATGGGTCACTTGGAATACTCTGTCGAAATCCAAATTGACACATAACCCTATCAACTTGATGAAATTCAACTGTTGCAAAACATATGAGAGGAACTACAGCCCGTGCAGTTGGGGAAACCTCAATAATGATCAAGCGCCTAACATAATCCACTCGATATGGAGTCTAAAGAAACTGTAAATAAATGTTTGAAACATCAGTAATATGAAATATTCAGTTAAAATGATATCTTAGTTTATATATTGGTCACAACCTGTTTAGCTTTAATGCCATCAAATTGCTCGTATTTCTGAAACAGTGGTTCCTCCTATGTGCGTCCTATGCATCCTCCGAGTCCACCGAATGTAAGCAAAGGAATATTAAGAACTTTGTTTTCTTATCTGGAAAATTAATACAAAAATAACATACCTTTTCCCGAGCGGGAAAGCAACCCCTTGTTGAACTTCTTCATCGGTTAATGGTTGAAGTTGTGGAGAAATGCATGTTAGGCATTCCCATGCCCATCACTGCAAAAGCAGTGTGCAACCTCCAATATTATCTTGATTAAAGTCTATTCCGTGATCGAGCGCACGATACAGAGAAGCCAATACAGCTGACCCCCAACTATAATTCCTGACGTTGTTCAGGTCAGTCAACAACAATAGATACATTAAATGTACATTACTACCCGCATAATCAGGCATCAATAGGCTCCCAATAAGTGTTAATATGTGGGCTCGAGCATGTTGAGCAATAACATCATCGGTTGCATTATGTGGCAGTTCCTGGAAAGTGTTGTTAAGCCAAGACAACTTAATTGAATTTCCTTTTGCCGCTGTTGAGGGTGGTATAAATCCGAGCAACTGCTCACAGAAAGATACTAAATCACCACTAGTAATCCCGGTGACAGCCTATCCATCAATAGGTAAACCCAATATCAATTCCACATCTTCCAAAGTAACAGTTGTTTCACCGAGAGGAAAGTGAAAGGTATGAGTCTTTATTCTCCACCTTTCCACTAATGCTGTAAGTAGTACGTGATTGAAGTCAATGTGCTTAAATTTTAACAAATGTCCAAAACCAGAATGATCAATTAACTGTTTAACTCGTTGGTCAAGTATATCCTCATGCTTTAGTACCCAACTTGCATGTCTTCGGGGTCTCAATAGTCTTTCATTACCTTCCCATATGTCTTTAGTAACATGTTTGTCTTGAAGTCGCAACAGACACATATTTGCGGGAAGACAACGAGATGCCATAAAATTTTAATAAAATGATTTTTGAAAATACAACCAATTTTTAGAATACCTTTATAGATAATTCCTATTAAAATGATATTATCAATAAATATTAATTTTCTTAAATTAAAGATAAGAAAAAATAGATTTACATATACTAATTAAATATAACATATTAAATAATTTCATGATAATTTATTTTATTGTAGGAAAAAATCCTTTTTTATTCTACACTTAAAAGATAATGGACAGCATATGATTATATGTAAGGTTTAAGTACTAAATTATCATGATAAAAACCATGAAAAAAATTAAAATTTAGCTATTACAGGTTGGTAGTATACGTGCAGCCTTCATAGCATTTGTTTCCATTATTAAATTAACTACAATTTTAAAAAACATAAAAGAAACATAACATATATTCATTTCTATAACATATATTCGTTTTTGTAACAAATATTTTTTTTTTCTTTTAACAATTGAAGCTTATCAATTAAGAAACATAAAAGAAAGCATTTGGAATGCTAGTAAAACACGCAAAGGTGAGAGTGATAAATGACAGAAACAGCAAAAGCTATTAACCTATAACAAAAGATAGAATTGAGAAATGAGAGCAGAAGAGAACTTACCTTTGTGATTGAATGGCACACCTAAGCACTTCAACAATGACAAAGGTGGAGAGTGTTTTGCATAGTACGTAGCACTCTATTAAATAGAGTTGCTTGTGAGTTTCAATAAATGAAAGTTTGAATTCAAACTTCATTTATGAAAGAATCTCTGCCATAACAAGAATCTCTACCATGAAAACTGTAGCCATGTGAAGATAAAGGTGAGAGAAAATAAAGCATTGCTTGGTGGTTCACGGAAATACAATTGAAGTTGCCAATGCTGTACCAAACATTTTCATTTGGTGACTTTACAAAGTTGCCAACCATGAAGTCAACTTTCAATAGAAGTTGCCAACCATGAAGGCAAATTATTCCAAAGTTGCCAATGGTGAAGTCAACTTCTTTCTTATGAAATTGAAAAAAAAAAATGAAACAAAGTTGCCAACCATGAAGGCAAATTATTCCAAAGTTGCCAATGGTGAAGTCAACTTCTTTCTTATGACATTAAAAAAAAAAAAATGAAACAAAGTGTAGCGTGGAGTGATGGCTTTCTATACACTGGAAAAAAATGTCACAAGTACTCAGACAGAACATTTGTTATAATGGAACAACAATGCAGTCTTGTAGCATGAAACACTCCTTATTTGCTCTACACTTGTCCTTCTCTTAATTCCTGCATCCAAGTAAAAAAAATTGAGAAGAACGTTTGTGGGAAGTTCTAAAGGTAATGTCAATTTTCCGTAACATTCTTGTTTATCATGTTCTTTCCTCCTATATATGTATATATTTGCATAAGGTAATTTTATTTATTTTTTTTAAATGCAGATGGACACATGGAATGTCGGTGGAACGTCACTAAGCCAACATGAAGAACCAATAATTACAGACATCGTGGACGACATAAGTGAAGATGGAGAAAACTACGACTTTGATTTGGATGATGAAGATCAGTTCAACAAATCTTATTTACAATATATTCCGTCCGGCAGTCAATCCAGACATAACATTGATTGCGACCTCAATGAACACATGTCTTTCAGGTCAAAGGAGGCGACATTGAATGCCATAAAACAATACCACATAGGCAACGATTACAAATTTATTGTCGTGGAATCAAAGCCAGACAGATATGTGGTTCGGTGCATACATCATGATGGAGGGTGCGAATGGAGATTACGTGCATCTTTTAGTAAAATCCGAAGTCAATGGGAGATAAAAAAAATTGATGCACAACATACTTGTTTGTCAACAAATGTTTCGGCAGACCATGTTAATTTGGATTCAACCCATATTGCGTCCATGGTGCTGACTTCAGTAAAAGCAAACCCTTCCGTCCCAATTAAAAGCTTAATTGTAGAAATAAAAAATCTGCATGGCTATACTATAACCTATAGAAAAGCTTGGTTGGGAAAACAGAAAGCTCTTGCTTTGGCATTTGGCGATTGGGAACAGTCCTACAATGATCTTCCTATATGGTTGGAAGCAGTAAAAGAAAGCAATCCGGGGACAATTGTGCAATATATTGCTTCTCCTTGTATGGTTGATGGTGTTCAAGACAATTCTTGTTACATGTTGGATCGCGTGTTTTGGTCTTTCAAGCCTTGTATTGATGGTTTCAATTTTTGCAAGCCCATTTTACAAGTTGATGGGACATTTCTAACCGGAAGATACCATGGAACATTGTTGACCGCGATCGCTCAAGATGGGAATCGAAACATATTTCCATTGGCATTTGCGATTGTTGAAGGCGAGACTCGGGAGGCTTTAATTTGGTTCTTCCAATTATTGCGACAATATGTGACACTTCAGCCGAATTTGTGCATGATTACTGATAGAGGAACCGGTATAATTTCAGCATTACAATCCGAAGAAGTTGGATGGGAAGGAGACGACCTCGTTTCTATGTATTGCATACGCCATATTGCATCGAATTTCAACAAAAAAAATCAAAAATGCTGAGCTCAAACGACAATTGATTAACATGGGTAATCACATTTTTTTACCTTCTCTCACAGATAATTACAACCTTTTACTATTTAACTAGTTTCATTTATTTGTTTATGACAGCTTATGAGATGAAACAAACCATAGTACAAGCAAAGCTATCAGTTATGCGATCTGAATTCAAGCAAGCATTTTCCTGGATAGATCGTATACCATTAGAGAAATGGACTTAAGCATACGATGGGGGAAAGAGGTATGGTCATATGACCACAAATCTAACGGAATGCATTAACTTCGTGCTTAAGGGAGCTCGTTCCTTGCCAATTTCTGCTTTGGTTAAGGCAACTTTCGAAAAAACAAAAACATTGTTTGTTGAACAAGCCTTCAAAATAGACACCATGTTACGCGCAGGTCATTATTATTCAGAAGATATCACAACCTTACTTAGAAAAAATCAACAAGATTCGGCTGTGTTTTGTGGAAAGGTTTAATGCAGAAATTTCTGAATTTGATGTCCAAGAATTAGCCACCCCCCAACATGGTCGACAACCTCAGTCATATACAGTTAGATTAAATGATTGGTGGTGTGATTGTGGCCACTTTTAAGCTCTTTGACTTCCCTGTCGTCACGTTATTGCCGTTTGTTCATCTTGTCATTTACAAATGACAACATTTATTGATCCAGTTTACAACCTCCAGACGATTAGAAAGGCATATCAAGTTCAATTCCATCCTGTTTGAAACGAGGATTATTGGTCTACTTATACTGGGTCAAATTTCATACCTGAACCCCACATGCGACGTAAAAACTTGGGACGAACAATTACAACTCGTTTGCATAATGAAATGGATCAATCAATTCAGAATAAGACAAAAAAATGTTCTTACTGTCGCAATGAAGGTCACAACAGAGGAAATTGTCTATTTAGACAGTAAAGTTATCCTTTGTAATGTTGTTCTCATCAAATATTTTAATATCATTTTCTTTTAATGACTTATATTCAATAATTTAATTTATTTTTTAATACATTTATTTTACACAAATACATGTATATTATTACTTTTTACATATTATATAATTTATACTTTCATATATCATATAATCTAAAAGATTATACATAAATTATATCACATTTTTATAAGTCTATTTGTAACTTTAACAATATTTAAAAAAATACTAAATATTTTTAATTTAACAAACAAATCATTTTTAACCCAATTTACTTAAAATTATTTTAAAAATTATTCATTTTAATTCTTCAACTTTATATATTATTTTTTAAATAAAATTAAATTAAATTTTAATATTATTTATAAAATAATTATTTTAACTATATATTTTATTTTTAAAAATATTAATTAATATTTGTTTAAAAAAAAATTAAATCAACTGAACTTGCCAACTGAATTGACAACTTGAGTTGACATAAAATACATTAAGTTGCTAATACAGTATCCAACTTTATTTAAACTGAAGTTGCCAATCAGGTTGACAAATTTAATTAAAAAAAGTTAAGTTCCATAATTAATTAATTTAATTGATGTTGTCAATACTATTAGCAACTTTGATAAAAAAATGTCTATTTCCATAATTTTTTCTCAATCTGCCCATTTAAGTAAATATAAAAAAAAAAAACTGCACCATTTTTGTAAAAATGCCAAAACTGAAAATGCTTCTTCACGAACCAAGAGTTATAGTTTTCCAAAGGAAAAAACTTGTTAAGTAACTTACTTTCATTTAACAATTCTTTACAATAATATTTAAATTAAAAAAATAAGAAAAACATAATTAAAATATTAATTTATCAATTGTTATATAGATGTGTTTTACGGTGTTAAAGTATCACGGCGCATTTCCTAACCCGACAAATCCTCTTTCTCATACCAATTTTTGTAGGGTTTTACATGTTAATAGCATCCGCTAAAAACAAGATACTACAAAGAAGAGGGGTGCGAAGGATTAATACAAGGTTACATATTAAAGGAAATTAGGGAGAATTTATTTTGATATGGACGTAACGAATCTATGAAGTATGAGATATTTCTTGGGACTCATTGACCTTTAATCTTACGAGTTTAATGAGATGAAATTTATATATTTAGTTGATTTGCTATCTTTAATCATTAAAAAGAACATATAAATTATCTTTGTAAACAATACCAGTGGAAGGTGATTGGGAAAATGATAAGAATAATGTAATTTGATCTTAAAATTACATAAATGGACCATTTCAAAGGTTTTTTTTTTTTTTTTAAAGTAAATGGAGAAATTGTCACCTATGAAGCTCGGACACTTCTTTTTAAATAGCGTGTCCGTGTCGGACACACGTATCAGACACGACACTTGTATGACACTCGTAAGACACGTATTGGTGAAGTGTCCAATTCAAAAAATATTTTTTTTTTGGATTTTTGACTATTTTAGCACGATTCTAACACAATTTTAAAAATGAGAAATACATTAATTTTCTTAAAACTCAAATTTATTGTATAAATTTTTAGTATAATTATAAAAATAAGGAACAAATCCTTTTGAATTAGCCATGAAAAATATCTTTTTCTTCAAAAATAAACTAAAATATATTTGTGAACATAAATCTTTACTGTTAACTTATATAATTCATAATTATATAATATATAAATTCGTGTCTCTGTATCCTACATTTTAAAAATTATACGTATCTTCGTGTCCGTATCCGTGTCGTATCAGTGTCTATGTCCGTGTCTGTACTACACAGGTTGTCACTCTACTAAATAACTTTGAATTTAAAAATAATGAAATTGTAATTATAGTTGTTGATTTTTTTTAAAAAAAACTTAATCAACCAGATTTATTTTTATATTGAAACATAATTATTAAATTAAATTTTTATATTGAATCAAGTTATCGTCCGATGACAATTAAATTAGAATTTTCTATGAATCATAATTATTTTTTTAAATAAAAATATTTATATAATAAATTTAAAATTATTTAAATTCTTTTTTTGACTTTAATTTTTTTTAAAAATTTTTATTTATGCTATATAGTTTTAAAATTTCGATTTAATTAGTTTTTAAATTATCTTTTTATTTAAAATATTAATTATTTTTAATATAAAGTTAATAGTTTAAATACAAAAAATGTGTTTATAATTTGAACAATATTTAAAAAATAATATAATATTTTTAATTTTTCCATAAGTTATTTTTAAATCAATTTATTTATAAATATTTAAAATACTTAATATATATTTTTAATATATCAAAATTTGATTTAAAGTAAGTTTGTTTTTCTTCGAATTTTTTTTATCTTGGATTATTGATTTTTTAAAATAAAATAAAATTATATTTTTAGAAAAATAAAAATACATTATATCTTACAGTTTTTTTAAATACTATATACTTAAAATAAATATATAATTAAATACCAATTTAAAATCTAGTTCATAAATTCTATTAATAATAGAAATTATTTTAGATATGAATGATTTATGTAATTTTAAAAATAATTCTAATTTAATTAATATACTAATTAATTATTTTTTGTCTTCTATTTAATTATTTTTTGTAATTAATGTAATTATATATGTATATAAAAATATATATAATTTTCAATTATTTAATTGAAGTAAGTCAAATGCAATAAAAGAAATATTGTTTATCTTTGTTAGTTATAGAATTATATGAAATTTTTTGTCAAAAAAATACGTATTATTTCTTTTTCTTTAAACATAATTGTATATATTTTCTTATAATTAATTTTACATATTTAGATAAATTAGATCCCATTAATGAGTCAATTTATTTTTTATTGGGTTTATTTAATTAATATTTAAAAAAAAATCTTAACTGATCCAACTCAATAAAAATTAATTGATTCAGATTTTGTTTTTTGCAAATCCTGTCTAAATTGAAGCATAACATAAAAACTCAGTCCTATTATTTGTCATTATAATAATTTTGATACTTAACTTGAAAACATATTATTAATTAAAGTATTAAAGATTACTGTTTAAATATATTTTAAAAAATTAATAATAATTTCAAGAAAATTAATCCCATAAATAAAAATAATTTCGTAGAATTTAATTAAAATTTTAATATTTTGAATGTCTAAAAATTGTAAAGTAAAATTAATTTTGTTTTATTAAAAAAATACTCTCCCTATATATAGAACAACAAATTTTCAACAAGTTTATACACAAGAGTGCTATTTTTTAATTATGTGCTTATTATTATTCATTGCATTATAAAATTAGATGGAGAAAAGAAAGATAATAGCTTATATATATATATTAATTAGTGAAAACACATTTGTATATGTATATGTGTGTTCAATTTTTTCTTAAAATAATTAAAAATAAAAAATATTATAATAATTATTAAAATATAGATAAAAAGAAAATTACAAATTAAATAATTTTATAATTTTATTGTAAATAGTATTTTTTAGAGTTATTAGATAAAAAGTAAGAATTTGTATGAAAAAAGAAAGTTAAAAGAGATAATATTTTTATTAATGTTGTAAACATACATTGAACCCTAAAAATATAACTGTGTAAGTAACATATATTTTATTTAAAAATAAAAACGTAGCGTAAGTAACTGAGACTTTTTTTATTGGGCCTTGTGGGTTTTTTTTTTGAAGTAAAGCTTATATCAGAAAAAAGGGAATTGTGATTGCTGACCAGCCTATTGACCAAAACCTGAATATTGAGGAGCCCATTTGTAAAACCCTACTTCCGGATTAGGGTGCTTGTGTTGTGCTGTGTTTGCACGCCTTGTTCGGTGCTGTGAGTAGTGACGGTGCAGAATCGAATCTCCGAACATGGCGTCGAGCGATCGCACAGTGTTGCAATTTTCTTCATCATCTTCTTCTTCGCAAAGCATCTCGGCGAAGGTTCACCCTCTCGTTATCTTCAACATCTGCGATTGCTACGTTCGGCGTCCTGACCAAGCCGACCGCGTCATCGGAACCCTTCTCGGATCCGTCCTTCCCGATGGAACCGTCGACATTCGCAATTCCTATGCTGTTCCTCACAACGAGTCTATTGAGCAGGTCCTTTACTTTTTTTTTATCATTATTTATATTATCATCAATAATTAGGGTAAAAGTTTGGTAGCTGCTTATGTTATCTTGCCTTCTATACATGTGGAAATTAGTTCCGCATCTGGATCTGAGAAATTGGATGTTAAATTTATATATTTTAGTTTTATTTATTTATCTAGTTTAGTTTATGTTTTGATTTGGATTTACATTTGGGTTTGTGTATGCTCCAAGATATTTCTCGCATTGGATAGACCATGTGTGACATGTTTTCTCATTGCTGTTTCTTTATTATTTAGGCATTGTGTGGATAAACTTCTCAGTAAGTATTTATAGGAGAGGAAAAAAAAGAAAGGTATAAGGTAAACCTACCTTATTACAAATTAAAATAAACTTTTGGAGAAGTCAATTAAGAAAACTTTTACAAATTAGCCTACGCCAAGAAAATGTTAATCCAGGGTGTTCTGCTAGAAAGAAACATTATGCATTTTACTTTCTTATTTTTTTCTCCTACAGGTGAGAGAATTTTATCCAATAAGGACCCGAGCTTTTATTAGTCATTTGGTTTTGATTACTATGCTCTCTGTTCTTGTTAATTGTTGCATACTAGCAATTTGTAACTCTTCTCTGTTCTCTTCCAATTTATTCTTTAATTGATATTAGTTTAAGGCTCATATAGTAAGTTATATATTGACCGAGTTATTTGAGGTTACTATTCTCACATTATTTAATTGTTTTGTTCGCATTCTGAAACTCAAACTGGAAGGAAGGGAGAGGGATGCCCATTTCTTAATTGAAAGTTAGTTTAAGCCTAGAAAAATAATGACAGCTTTATCCTACAGCTAGGTGAAATTTGGCTTAGGGCCTCTTACACGAGAAGATGTATTTGTTTAATTTATGTCCTGTTGAGGCAATTTATTTTTATACTTGTCTAGGAAGTTGAGATTAGTAATTCTGAGTCAATTATATTGAGCGTACTGCATGGAGTTCTTAAAAAAAGAGAAAGGTTTTAATTTTTATTATTACATTAAAATTATTATATTCGATACCTGTATAGCTGACACTAGTATTTAAAGCCTCTAAAGAGTTGCATAGTTAAAATTTACCTTTGACTCTATTATTGAACTTTTGCAGTTGGCTTTTTAACTGTCTCTCTTCTGGTTGCAGGGTCTATTTCTTAAATTTCAGCTTCCGCACCTACTAAAAATTGTTCTGATATTTTAACTTGTTTAATCAACAGGTTGCTTTGGATATAGAGTACCACCACAACATGTTAATATCCCACCAAAAAGTGAATCCAAAAGAGATCATAGTTGGATGGTAATTCCATGTTTTTGTGGAACGTAATTTTTTTTTGTTATCATAATAGTATTCTCAATGAAGTGGTGACCAAGAGTACTTTGAAATCTATATGGCCTAGGTTAAATGACGTTTACTTTGAGTGGAGGGCCTCTGCAAGATTTTTTTCTTTATATTTGACTTGTAAATAAAGTTGGTTTTGTTGGATCCTATTGCAAAAAATAAATGTTTTTCTGGGGGGGGCTTCGGTGATGGGTATAAATAGACTGAATCCTGTTTTATTTATTTATTTTCTTGGAGAAAGAAAGCAATGCTAACTTTTGCTATTTATTCAGGTATTCTACTGGTCTTGGAGTAACTGGTGGTAGTGCATTAATCCACGAGTTTTATTCTCGAGAAGTACAAAATCCCATACATTTGACTGTTGATACTGGATTTACAAATGGAGGGGGTACCATCAAAGCATACGTGTCCAACAATTTATCTCTTGGAGAACGGCAAATTGCTGCACAGTTTCAAGAAATCCCATTAGATCTTCGTATGGTTGAAGCAGAGCGAATTGGATGTAAGTAATTCTTGGGCCTGTATTTTCAATCACCTCTCCCTTTCCTTTTCTCATTCTTCTCTCTCTCTCACCCTTTACTCTTGTCTCTTATTTAATATACTTAATAAAGAGTACGTGCTTACTTCCATGGATGCACTTGAAACAAATGTTTTAATTTTGTTTATCTTCATTGGTAAATTGTTTTCTGTGAGTTGTATTCTAGAAAAATATTGCTTGATATGGAGTATCTTGAAATTATTTAATTGATAATTATGTAATAAAGTCACGCATTGCATTGTGCCAAAAGGATGTAGTCTAAACACATGCTCTCTGACTTGCTTGACCTTCTTTCTTTAGTTCTAGATGAAGTCATTTTTCATGACATACCTTCTAAGTCTAAAGTCATTCTCCTTTAATTTGAAAACCTCTAGTTTCACTGGATGAAATTTTGTGGTACTTCATTGAGTCTTGAAACTAAGGATTCCCTATCCTCCCATTCCAAACTGTTTTCTCTGGTTCAGCTTTTTAGGGTATGGATTGTGGGTACTTTAATGTCCCTTTTTAATTTTCATATGGTTGGACGTTCACTTGGATGAAAGTTCATAGTTTGAGTAAGCTGTTCATATGTTTATATTCATCGTATAGAAAGAAAGGTCCTTGAAATTTTATCTTTATGATGGAATTTTCTGATCTCTATTCTCCACTATGCAATGGGATGTCTTTTCAATTGCATCTTTTAACTAACGTTGAAATTATCTTTCTATAATAATGATACTAAAATGTTTATTGCTGATTTTATGTTTATTCTGGTAATGGCAGTTGATATGCTTAAGGCAACTGCAGTTGACAAAATTCCTTCAGATTTAGAAGGGATGGAAGCATCAATGCAACATCTACTAGTCTTAATTGATGATATCTACAAATATGTTGACGATGTTGTGGTATGATATTGACATCTTTAATCTCTCCTCTTGTCCCATGAGATCGTATTAATTACTTTTTCATCACAGGAAGGGCGAGTTGCGCCAGACAACAAAATTGGGAGATTTATATCAGATGCTGTAGGTTCCCTTCCTAAAGTGTCTCCACGAGTTTTTGATAAGCTTGTGAATGATAGCTTGCAGGTAAGATTTTGATGCTTTACTGGTTTAATTAGGATTTCATACTTCAGTTTTGATGAAAATTTTGTAACGTAATTGATTGAACAGTTATTATTTTATTGGCTTGTGAGCTTGTCTTTCATAGTGTAGTGGTGCTGACACGGGTGTTTCATCCATTTCAGGATCACTTGCTTTTGCTATATTTATCTAGCATCACTAGAACGCAGCTTAGCTTGGCCGAAAAACTGAACACAGCTGCCCAGATTCTGTGATTCTTGCGCCTCTTTGTCGTGGAAGACAAATTTTCCTGACAGTTTTCTTGTCATTATTATGTCAAATTTCCAGAAACGTGGAATGTTAGCGTTTTATACTCCAGTTTTGGTTTGCTTTATATATTTTTTTAATATTTTGGGTCCTCTTTGCATAGTTTAGTTCACTTGGATATTAGCAAGGTATGCCGTGTAGCTTCCCCTTGTTAATTTTAATGTAATATGAGCGAATGCCTTCCCTCCATTGCCTATTTATTTCTTCTTGCGATTGGATAAAGCTTGACAAAATGATATTTTTCTTTTAGAAGTTAAATTTGAAATTTTTATTTTCGTTTTTGGTTTTTTATTAGATTTTTTTTTTCTGAAAAATTGAGATTTTCTATAACTTTTTATCAAATGATACTAATTTGTTTTTACAAGTCATACAATTATTCTGATTATCTTATAATGTTAAAACTTTTTATATTATTATATTGTATTATTAGACTTCTTTTCTAAAGAACAAGTCGGTCTATTTCAATTAGGGGGAAGAAGCCATAGAAGCATTTTTTCTTTTGAAATGTACTTTAAATTATATTATATTCTCTATTATTTTTATTGTTATTTGTTTTTTAATAGTTCCTTATAAATCTTTCAGGCAAAAAGATGTAATTTTTGAAGTTTGAACAAGGACAATATGTATCGATTATTGTCATTCAATGTCTGCGTTGTTAGTTTAGCATTTATTTTCCTTTCATCCATTTTAAATGAATGAGCTGTTAAGGATTACAAAAGTCAATCATTCTACCTGCATTGTGAAATGCTGATTTTCAATCAAATATTAACTAGTGTCTCCCTCCCTCCTGTTTCTATTCTTATAAAAAACTAGAAAAGTCTCTATCTCCACCAAATCAAAGTTTTGTAGAAAAGCATTGAGAAAAAGTGGAGACAAGAAAGTATAAAAGACGCGGCTGATACATAAAGACGTTCAACATTCACATTGCACTCTACTAGTTCTTATTCTAAACCCTGCCCTTAGACTTCCACAGTACACAATAGTTTAGTCACAATGTGGCAGTAATATGATCAAATATTTATAATCAACCAATTTAATAATTGAAATTAATATAGTTGGTCTATATGATCCTTCATTTTAGAAATAAAGACAATTTTGATCTGAGCAGTTTTTTAATTTATTTTCTATTTAACACAAACTAATTTTTTTTAGGTTATATATTTTTCGTCCATGAAGTTTACTTCAAAATTAATTTATTCTTCATGCTAACTCATTTATCTATTTGATGCATGCACTTTTATATAATTGTGATAATAGTCCTCATTAACACATTTTATTTATCTTTGTTTTACGAAACTAACACTATTTCACTCAGCGCCTACAATCAAACAAAATACAATAGAAGACTTTTAGTCACTTGTTGTCTTTTGACACAGATCGAATATAAAATTGGTAAAGTATGAAAACTATAACTAGTTTTTTACAAAACTTTGTTGAAAATCCCATATAAGTTAGAAATAAAATTAATTAATAGTATATAATTAGAGTAAATATCACCTTATACAATTAGAGTAAATATCACCTTATACTTTTGTTGGAATAAATTTAAATTCTATTGTCTTAATATGTATTAGAACAATTAAAAGTGTATTTTAATATGTATTAGAATAATTAAGAGTTAACTTTAATTGTAATTTTAGTTTATCAGTATCAATTATCCATTTTTTCTCAAATTTCATGTTTGATGTTTTTAATGTGAAAGGAAGAGATCTCAAGTTGATTATAAAGTATATAATTAGAGACAATCCTCTTTTTTCTAAATCTTTTTTATAGAATTAGTTTAGGCTTCAATTTTATTATCTTAATAAATTTAAAAAACGAATAAAATACTAATGATATTATATTTATTATCTTTTTAATCATATTTGGAGTTTCAACTTATTATTTAATAAAATGAAAAAATTCAAACTAAAATTCTAATTTAATTGAGAAATAATATTTATAGTACCTATGGTACAGTAGATACGTTTTGTATTTCATAAAATTTGTCTCTAGCTATAAATGGAATACTGATAACTCAATACATAGATATCTAAATTGGGTAAAAGTCACAAATAGTTAGACAAATATCTCGTGAATAATCAAAAGTATAGTTACAAATTTTCTAAATATACTATTTGATCTAGAGCAAAACATTTTTTTCTTGACAATGAGAATTTCATATAATTATGCAATCTTTATTATTACTCAAGTAAAACTAAGAAGCTCAATGAATGCAAGAAATTTGATGACCCATGGAGTGTATATACGTATTATTGTTCTATTTTTTGGGGGATCTTTGACAATTAGAAAAGACAGAGTAAAAAAAGTTCTTTATATAAAAATAATTAAAATTATAGTTTATCAATAAAGTGGATGTTTTTTTGGTAGAAGAGATCAAATATAAATATCTATCGTGATTGTTAAAATTGGTAAAAAATATTCGTGTTTGATTCAAAACTAAAAGAATTATGTTATTTGCGATCGCTTTTGATTTTTGATTGATTCAGTTGATTTCCAAGTTGTGCTACCTTCCTCGAACGCTTAGATAACTAAATTAAACAAATCAGGAATTTCATATATTTCCATGTTGATGCAAAATCTTGTGACATTTTATTCATGAAATTTTGCAGAGACACATACAATATTACTAACCATTTTATTAGCATGAAGTATTATAATGATGACTTATTTGTCAAAGAAACTGATCAATTACTTTTTGTGTAATTTCTTTTTTTTATCACTTTTTTAATCCAAAAAATTGAAATATAGAATTATACTTAAAAGTAATGAGATTTAATTACATTGGAACCAAGCACTTGAAACACTTAACCTTCTTAAATGCTGTGTGGTTGACTCTGGGAAAGACTTCTTAGCTGCTTGATGAGGTATTTTTGTATATGATAAATGACTAGATGCCTAGCATTTGAAGTTGGGACAACAACTTCAGTCCAAAATCCTACAAGTTAGAGTAGCCAAACCCCTTATTGCCAACTATGAACAGACAAATGATCCTCGATAATTGTAGGAAATGCACAAAGAAAGTCTCCTCTCTCCTTTCTTCACTACCAAATAGTAGTATGGTATCTTACTGTTACTGCTATTTCATCACACTCTACTTCATAATTTATACAATTTAAATTAATTAATAGTTTATGTGATATTATGTATTAAAGTATTTTTCCTATGAACATCAAATTTTAGATTCACATCATGTTTTCAATGCAATATCTTAGAGGACTTTTCAATTTAAATTACAAGTGATATAAAAGGACACATATTACTATTGCATAAATCTCATAATATTTCAATTTTCATCACGTGTATCTTTTCCTAGGCTTAAAAGCTACAATACCATAACAGCCGATTAAATTGGACCAAAAGAAGAAGGAAAAGAAGTTTGAGTCCCTGTTTGAAAGACAAATATTAAAGACAATTGGGTGGGTTTGTTGTCTCCAGTATATGTTTCCTCATCTTAAAAAGAAGTTTTCCATGAAAACTAGTCAACATAACTCGTTTCTATGTCAGTCTTTACTCTGATCACAATAGTCCAAAAGAGATCAAACAACATGCAACTTTGACTTTCACTCCCCTTTGCCTCTCCTTCATACATAGATATAAAACTACTTTAGACCATTCTTTACGAACTTTAGCAGACAGCCACTTCTTTTAAAAACAAATTTTGGCTTAACTCACACTTCTTCATGGAATTGGATTAATCTCATAAGAATAATTGGTGAAACATAAAGCATTGAAAATTACATAAAGATTCATAACGACCATATATATATATATATATATATATATATATATATATATATATATATCATAGAACACATATTTAGCAACAATTGTTCTCTTTAATGAAAAAACACGCAGTATTGTGTCTAAGCAGATTAGCACGAGAAGTGGAAAACATTCAAATATGTTTCCGTAGCATAAACTACATATATAGTTTAATCAGTACTAATGAAACATACATGTTTTCGGCCCCAGACCAAAACGTTGAATAGTGATTGCTTTTGCGCATGTCTTTATCTTTTCTACTTCTTTATTAGCACAAAAAACTAGGCTAAATCAAACTACATATGTTGCTCAGTGTTCATTAGTCTCATATTTCCTAAATTCAATAAGACAGAAGATGAATTATAAAACATAATGGTTGATCTGTAATCCCCAAAAGCAAATACAAAAAACAAAGAGGAAAAAAGTCAAAGATTTTGGTACTAGATTATTGAGTCATGGTATTATAAATGTACACGGACTGAGATCTTTATGGTTCAGAAGCCCAGAGCTAAAGTTTCCTGTTCAGAGGCACAAAATCATTAAGAGGCTTCTGGTAGTGAAATTCTATGGAAGAGGGCATGTCAGATTTTTGTTTTAGAGGTGAAAATGTTGTTGGTAATAGAGGTAGTGCTACTGGCACCAAGTGTGGGCGTTGGAATCCCACAACTGAGCAGGCTAAGGTTCTGACTCAACTGTTCAGTTCTGGACTCCGTAACCCAAGCACTGATCAGATTCAAAAGATCTCTAATCAGCTCAGTTTTTATGGTAAGATTGAGAGCAAAAATGTGTTCTATTGGTTTCAGAACCATAAGGCTAGGGAAAGACAAAAGCGTCGCAAGGTTGATAAGGATGTGATTCGTAGTGAAAACTCAATCTCCATGAATTTTTTCACACAAAGTAAGTACCATATCAGATTCATTTTGTATCACCACAATCTTCTTTCAAACACGAAACATAGCACAACTAGTTTGGTTGGTCTAACATGTTATTTGATATGTTTCTTTTAGCAGATTTTACTCAGCTATATGACGTTTCTGAGACTGCGAAAGTCACCGAGACCCTTCAACTATTCCCCCTGAACTCTTTTGGTGAATCAGAATCAAAGAATATGAGGGTTCATACAAGTGACTGCAGGAATAATACAATGTTTTCATTCACAGAGGAGGAACAAATGAATCATCCACCATTAGATCTTCACTTGAGTTTCACGTGAACATGGGAATCTTTTTGGGGCGGTAGTTAGAAAAGAGAAGGGTTTTCTTTGATAAATTCTTGGACATTCTTCTCTACATGTTCGTTCTTGGTTTTTTTTTTTTTTTTTTTCTCTAGTATACTCTGTTGGATTGTCGTTAGATATTTTCAATGCTTGTGATTCTAATAACTCGCATTCTCATGAGAGATGTCACCTTGGAATGCTTAAAGGACACCAATAACAATTTTACTATACGGTTACAAACTAGTCATGCCTCGGGTTTGCTCTTATCTTTGAATATGTTGAATCTTAGACATTCAAATGTGTGTAATAAATGATACAAAATCTAGTTACTTTGGGAATGACATTTTTAATTCAAAATACTCTAATGTTTAAGATGGAGTACTATAATTTCAAAAGACCGCGATATATATTGCCCTAATTCGCATCCAAAGGAAAATCAAACAAGAAACCACTTTCATATAATTTCTATTTATTAAGCACCTTTCAAAAATTTGTAAAAATGGGAAAAGAAAAAGAAGAAAGGAGAGACCATTTTAAAGAATGTAAAAAGAGGCTGAAAAACACGAGTAGTTTCATAAATAAACTAATAACTATATTTTAACAGCCAAAATTACCTATCACTCTTATGACTCCATTGCTATACCCGTGGATACAACTGTTTACAGTGGTCCTGGGCCCTAAACACTGATTCTATCCCATATCTAACATTCGAGGTAAAAGGCAAATTTCTACTCTACCTTATCAATTGTGATTTGTACCCATCTCCTTTCCAATCTTTCAAAATTATCCTTTATTTTGGAATTAAGAATCTGAAGTTATGAAAAAGTAAATCTGGAATAGATTATTGTTTCTATGAAATTCTATAATAGAATTCAAAAATCAAAATCTCATTCTAGGAAAGAAATCAAAATGCAAAAAATAAGTTGGCAAAAAAATTCCATAAAAAAATCCGAAATTCATAAAAATGTTCCAAAAATCCAAATTCAGGTGTTCAAGTTAAATTAGAAGGTGGATCACCAGTATGTAATTGTTTTTGCTGGAAGTTTCGATTTATGATTGGGCTTGAAGCCCAAATTAGTTTGAGGAAAAAAAAAGTGGGCCGTTGTACAAAAATCGAGGGATTAAATAACATGAGAGTCCAATCCAACACAACACGCAAAGAAAAGTAGAAGAAAAGGAAAAGGAAAAGCAGGTTGGTGAGGCGCAGAAGAGAAGAGAGGAGAGGGAGAAGCAAAGAATTGAAGTTGGAGGAAGAAGAAGAGGAAGAAAGAGGAAAATCGGAGTTTCTGAAATTGCAATGGACGTGATAAAGACGCAGCAAATCTCATCTCGACCAATCGAGAAGGTCGTGGTTCACCCTCTCGTGCTTCTTAGCATCGTCGACAACTACAACAGAGTCGCCAAGGACACTCGCAAGCGCGTTGTCGGCGTTTTGCTTGGTTCTTCTTTCAGAGGCACGGTCGACGTTACGAACAGCTACGCCGGTTCGGATCTGTCCTTTTCCTTTTCCATTACCGCATTCCTTTACTCAATTGTTAGAGTTGTTGCAAGGATTTGTGCCCTAATTTTGTCGCGCTAATAGATATTGGTAGTGAGATCGTGCGTTTGTTGATCCTGAAACTTTATGAATAGAAACTTCGGCACTAAAACCTCTCTCTCTGTAAATCTCTTGAACATATAAATTTCATGTCTAGCTAGGTTTATTTAGCGTGGTGGCCAAGATTGTAATTACTTTAGGAGACCTTTAAAGCATGTGGTCGTTTAAGTAAAATGAAGCTGAGAGCAGTGGCATGTCGTTGATCAATTCGTGTAAGTTTTGTGTCTCTGTGTGTCTAATCCGATGACCACGCGTTGCATTTGCTCCTCTACCTTTGTTTATATGTGTCCAAGCGCTTTACAGATTCATCTATTCTTTCTTCTGCACCATAATTGCCGTCCATATACACTTTCTCTTTCACTCGCCTGCCTTGCTGTCTTAAGCCGTTTTTTGCCTTCTCGCTTGACCCTCTCTTTTGCTGTCTTGCTGATTCCCTGCACTTCTTTCTCATCTCTGGACGCTGTTACTGGTTTAGTGTTTTGGTTTGCTTTGTAATCACTGAACATTGCCTTTTTTGGGCTTGGAGATAATGGTCTACAACTGGTGGACATTTACGCGACTAATTATATTATGAGTCTCTTTGGACGTCATGGTTATTAAATTTCAGTTTTATGTTTGCTTTAATGTTGCTATTTTTCTGTTTCTTACCTATTCTATACGTGTGTTATTCTGTGTGTATGTATTAGTACAATTTTACATTTTGGTAAGATCGTTCTAACCTTGTTAGGATACTATGTTTTACGATTTTGATATTAAGAACATTGCTCACTTTTTAGTTATCTTATTGACAGTGCCGTTTGAAGAAGATGACAAGGATCCCAGCATTTGGTTTCTTGATCACAATTACCATGAATCTATGTTTTCCATGTTTAAAAGAATAAATGGTATGAGTTGGAGAATTTCCTTTTCCTTTATTTTATTTCAATTGAATATCTCTAATCTAATTGAACATGGATTTTTTGTTTTGGTTTACAGCAAAGGAGCATGTTGTGGGGTGGTATAGCACTGGTCCAAAGCTGCGTGAAAATGACCTTGACATTCATGGCTTATTTAACGAGTATGTTATTGATCTGAATTCCTGGGTTTAATAATATTTCAAATGCAATGTGTTTTCTTCACTTCATTTAAGCATAACTATTTCCTAGTTTTACAGAAAAAAAATAAATACATATATATATATACACACACACACACACACACACATTGGAAGTTCTTTACCCTCATCAATATGTTTTTAATAAATTTATACTAAGTGTTACTCTTATGGTCTTTGGTTCATGCTGTCCTTATTCGTCTTCATCTGTAGTTATGTGTACCCTGTTCAAACTTTATCCTAATTGACCAAGCTTATAACGATTGCAGTTATGTTCCAAATCCTGTCTTGGTTATCATTGATGTTGAACCCAAGGAATTGGGAATCCCAACAAAAGCATATTACGCCGTTGAAGAGGTTAAAGAGGTAGAAATTAAGTCCTTTATATCTGTGATAGAAATGTTGTATTATTCTTACTGATATTATTGCATTTATACGATGGTGGGAAGGGAGCTAGTGTTTGCTCATTACTAAATCAGTAGTTTATTTTGAATACAGAATGCCACCCAAAAAAGCCAAAAGGTCTTTGTACATGTGCCATCAGAGATTGCAGCTCATGAAGTTGAAGAAATAGGTATTCCATGCCATTGAACATAAAACTGCTGCAATTTTTCTCTTTTTATTCTGTTTATAAACTTTAATATGAAAATTCTGAATTTTATTATCTATAGAGTAGTGTAACCAATTCCTCTCTTTTTTTATTCTTCTTACCCCTGTGCAGGAGTGGAACATTTGCTTAGAGATGTAAAAGATACAACCATTAGCACCCTTGCGACTGAGGTTTCATTTTTCTGTCACTTATTAATTCCTTTCACTGCTAATACTTTTGTTATCCTTTTAAAAGAAAAATAATTAATGTTGTGTGTTGACAATGTAATTTTTACTTAGGTAAGTGCAAAACTTACAGCCTTGAAAGGTTTGGATGCTAGACTTAAAGAGATAAGGAGTTACCTTGACCTTGTTATTGATGGAAAACTTCCATTAAACCATGAGATCCTGTACCATCTGCAGGTTTGTTTCTCATATTCTGGTTCAGTAAATGCCTGAGTATTTGGCTTTGTTATCAATTGGTTCAAGAATCTTGATCAAGTATTTTTTGCCGATCCGAATTTCTTAGTTTAATTTGTAACGTTTTGTAACAAAACATGCGATGTGACATTAATGTCTGGAAGGCATAATTACTTGGATTAATAGAAGCATTTCTTTTTCCTTTTTTTCTTATGCTACATTATTCTTTCTCATCATCTCATTTCTAATTGCAATTTGCCAGGACGTGTTTAACCTGCTACCGAATCTCAATGTTGCTGATCTTATCAAGGCGTTTGCAGGTTATGATTTGTGACTTGTATTTTTCAATATCATGTTTTTCTAGAATATCTATTTTAAATCGTTGATCTGTCTTGTGTAGTGAAAACGAATGATATGATGCTGGTAATATACCTCTCGTCTCTCATTAGAAGTGTAATTGCACTCCACAACTTGATTAACAACAAGGTTAGATACAATTCCCTAAATTTTGCTGCAAGTATCATTTATGTTTGCTGATTACTTAATAATTTGGTATAAATTTTGTAAATAGCAATTGTGGCAAGCTTGGAGAAAAAATTAGTTCTCCATTTGTACAAGCTATGCACTTGATGAGCTTAGGGGTGTTCTTGAATTACTTTGAATAGGATTCGAGGAAAATGAAATCCGAACTAATTAATTTTATTAGTTTGAATTTTTCTTTTTAAATTGCATGATCCAGAACCAATCAAAAACTGCTTGGTCCACCGTTATGCAAATGTACACAATTTTATTTTAGGGATAGAACGAATAAATTATTTTGTCAAAAAAAAAGTTGCATAGTCCTGTCCTTGAAAGGGGTAAATTAAATCTTATTGTAATTGGCTTAAATTAACTAAATAATAGCAAAGTTTAAAAAGAAAAAAACATGATTGTACTATAAAATTCCATGCACAATATTTAATAGCAAAAAACTTACAATACTGATTTTGTTAAGTTTTTGGTAGTTCATAAATCTAATTCTACTAATCACATCGAGTTTGATTCAAATTGAATTTGATTAGGTTAAAAATCAGAACCAATTTAATTGGTTCAGTTTGGATTCCTGGATTCAAACTAATAAATTCCCATTGATTCTTTGCGTACACCTTACTGGGTACATGGATTATCTATATCATAAATGATGAGTTAATATTGTCAGGGTGAAAGAGGTTGCTAAATCATCACCGATTTACTGTGTTTCATGTCTTTATTTATTGGAATGTGATTTCAGATGCTTAACAAAGAACATGAGCGGGCAGAAGACTCAAAGTCAGTTACAGTGCCGAGTGCAGCTGCATAAGTTTTGATGGATTGTGATGGTCGGAACTCCTTGCATTGAGATTGTAACACCTTTTTCACTTTTGTCGGGTTAGAGAACTTACACCTAACATGGCATAATGATCCTTTTATGCTTGTTCAGGTGCTCCTTGTATTTTACCCTTCATTACGTTGCTCATTTTCTTTGTTTGGTAGCTTTGGTAACGGCTCTTAAAGAATTCGTTATTATAAACAAATTGATCAGGATATCAGAAATGAATCTTTGCCCTGGTAATTTTTTGCTGATTTTTAATTAACCTGTATCCGCTGAATCCCCTGCATTGTGTTGAGTTGCAACTAGAAAGAAATCAGGTAACATGCCATGTTATAGTTTATGGACTAGGCAATAGATTGAACCATGTTAGCTAAGATTGGGGTTTGGGGTATGACCTGCAAATAAGCAAAGTATCTGCTAATTGCAATGGGAAATTATTTAGATCGTAAATTACTTGCAAGTTCTAGATTTTCGGCATATTGCCCCAGAAGTGATAATTTTCGTAACATATTATCTTCAATTTAAATGCAAATCATTTTTGTAAAACAAGCAGTGAAGTTTCTGGCAATTTATTTCTCGATATGACGTGGAGTCTTGGAAAAGTTAACTAATCAGACTATCTTACATCAACAATATAAAGATGGACAAAAATAGTAAATTTAATAAATGCTCGGAGTCGTCGAGGGTAATTCCCTTGGTTAAAAAAACATTTGCGAGGAATTTTTTTACTGTGGGAAAACTAGTTGACGATGACGGTATACAAGTTATGTTTCAACGATTTTTCTTATAAAAATACTTCAACATGCTATACATTTACTATTTTTTTATATAATGTAATCCTACGTACTAGACATGATCCCCCTTCTAACTTAAACTGTTGCTGAATATTTCTGCACAAAACGTTGAAAATTGAAAATCTGTGAACCAAACATATACATGTTGATGGAGGGCATTTCCCTCTGGCTTTCCATAACAAATCAATTAAAAGATTGATTTGGATATAAAACATTAACGATTTATTCATAACTTGTGTTTGTGAAGATTTCTTTTATTGCAATTGAATTTCATGGGTTTCAAGTTCTTAAAGCATGTTTTCAAAAGAAAAAACAAATACAACCAATACAACCGTTTTAAAAACTTCTGGTCAAACAAACGTTTGCCCCGTTTTAAAAGCTAATACAACCAAGTCATTTAAGTACATGTACCAAGGAAATGGTTTTCAACTATTTATGCAAGAAATGAAGAAATCTTTTCACCTTTATTTTATGAGCCTTTTGTTCGTGATTTACTTTTGAAATGCGTTGCTAGTTGTTTTAGGAGAAGACTTCAAAAAAAATTTCACATTTTTATTCCCATAAAATATGGCTTATTGGATCAGAATATTTTATTAATAAAAGAAATAAGCAAAATACTTACCATTTTCTATTTATACGCCAATAATTATAATATTATATATTTTCTATGTAACAATTATATGTAAAGTTGTTTCCTCGAGATATGATTTAACCAATCTCGTAATAATTTTTTATTTATTTATTTTTGTAATTGCCAAGTCAAATTATATCATTTTGGTGAAAAAACTGAAAGATTTTGTTTTTGTTTTCATGAAATAGGCAAAACATACTATCTCTTCTATTATCTAGTTTCTTGTAAAAAGAGAAATATGAATTAAATCATTACTAACATTTTGATATATATCTTTTTTTTATAAAGAAAACAAATTACTCTTTCATTATATATATATAGATATTTAACTTTCTTTTAATTCATTTTCATTTCATGTTTGTATAAAGAAAATAAATCTATTTCATTTTCTTTTCTTTCTTATCTTAAGCAGCCACACCCTTAATAAAGTTAGGTTTGATAATCCCCTTTTTAATCCACACAAATCTGTCTTAATTTATTTAAATAACAATACAATATGGCGTGTTCTTATTAACATAGATTATGTTTGATTTCTTATACAAGTAATGTAAAAACTCAAGATTGAAACTATAAACTTTTTGACAAATGGAATAAATACAAGGTGTTATTTCCTTCTCCTCTTTTTGACAATACTAATGTGTTAGATTGCAACTAATGTTTATAGTTTCCTTCTCCTCTTTGTGACAAAACTAATGTTGGTTTAAGCTTTCCATTTAAATAACAATATGGTGTATTTCTAGAACACATAAAGACAAACTCAAGATTGAAACTATAAACTTTCCTTTCATTAAATTATAGTCATAAATTAACCAAGAAAGAGAAAAGATATTTTGATTTTGTTTTAGACAAAAAATAAATAAATAATAAAAAAAAGGAAATAAAAAAAATGAGAGCCACGGGTGTTGTTTGAATGATAAGTACAGTCCAAAGTCTTTTATAATCTAACCCATTATACTATTTATCTTTACCCCTCATTCTATTTCTCTTATGTTCTTGCCTAAAACAAATTCAACGCTATTTTCCATTTACACCACTTCTGTAATGCCATTTAAACCAATCTACATACATCCATACTTATGTACTTGCATACTTAGTTAATTAAACTTTAATCTTACTTTATATAACATTGTTACTTTTTATTTATTTTATAAATTTATACTAATACACTACAAAACTTCTCACCATAGAAAACATATGTGTACGCTTATCACTATTTTTTTTTATTTCTTAATAAGTAATTTAAGATATTGATTAACATTTATCTCTCTCACACACACATATATATAAGGATATTGATTTTTAAAAATTAAAATGCCGCATATATTAATTATATTTTAAAATTATTTTAATCATGAACGATTTTATTATTATATATATATATATATATATATATATATATATGAAGAAAATATATGCATTAGAAACTAATTATGTGGAGAGGAACTCTTAAGATGGTAATTTGTAAAAAAAATGTATAAAATGTATTTGTATAAAAGATGTGACATGTAATATCTCGTACTTGTAATTCAATATTTTTCAATGTAATATTTGAATCACATTCTTTTATTAGATAATGTAAATATTTTATTGTTCCCAATATATTTTATAGGTAAAATAATATAAAATTACCACTTAATAAAAAAATAAATTTAAAAAATCAGACAGAGATCAACCTGCTTACCATGTAACGTATACTTAAAAAAAAAAAAAAAAAACTATTACAGGAGGAAACACATTTATAAAAGCAGAAACATGGTAGTTGCACTATCGAATTTATATGTTAGCATTAAAATCAGTGGAAAATAGTGTCTACTTAATTTTTCGGCTTACATTCCTTTTTTAGTCTTCAAAAATCAGGATTTTCAATTTATTTCTTTTTTAATCATCACAATCAATTTATCTTAAAAGCTAATAATTAAAAAAAATCATTTTTTGATTTTTTTTTTACTGTAATTCACATTATTTATAAAATGATTAGATTAGGAAAACTTACTTACGTTCTTTGTAATTAAATTACAATTTTTAAATGTTAAATAAAAAATACTTATTAAAGAATCAAAAATATTTAGTATGAGATGCTACTTATAAATTAATAAATTATAATTTCATTAATATTAAAAAAGTAAATTAATTATATTAGTTAACCTCATCGTTAACACAATTATGTGATTTGTGAAAATAATTTAATTTTTTTTATTGACAATAAAAATAATAAATGTGAAATATTTTAGGGTAGTCCAACCTATATATAAAATTGATCTTGCCGCGGACTCGAGCGTGGGGAAAACGCCTCGTCACTCCTTCGTCTAGCTTTCTATCTGCTGCGCGTTCTGCAAGGAGGCTCCAGGAACCTTCACCGGAACTCCGAACGATGCCTACAAAACACACAGACGGCGCCTCTAGCGGCCGTTGTAGCTCCGACGCTCAAGTCAGGCAATGGGAACACCAAAACTCTCTCTCGGATCTCTCTGTGTGAGACCCGTGTGTGTGCCTTCAGTTCTCTTTGATTCGAAAACTGAGTGTCCTTGGTTTTGTGTTGTGTCTTCTGAGGTAAAGATTGCATACCTGGTTTGGTGTTCTTCTTCCTCATATAAACCCGCGTAGCCCCTACAGGCTACCTCTAGAGCCACTTAATTACTCTGCACTGTCGTTTCCACTCCCCAGGGCTACCTTGCGTGCCAGCCTTCTTCACTTGAGTGCCAAGTCTGACAAGGGAAGCCGCGTGGGTACCTCTGCACCCCTCGACTTCTGTGCCTATCTGCCCTACCTATTCTCTGGGAACATCTTCACCATCCACGTGGCAGACATGCAACCCACTGGGAGATTCTAACCTTGATGGGTTCTCGTCCCAGCAGGATTCTGCACCTAACTGCGTCTTCTCATCTTCATGCGTGGTCGTCTCGCGACTAAGGTCGCTCCCTGCCTTTGGGCGCTTTACTGATCTTTGGTTGCGTTGTTCACATCGCGCGGCCGATGTCACCTCAACACACACCGATGACCGAGGTGTCTCTCATCCTGGCCGATGTCCGATGGCGCTTCTTCACATTGTCGTGCTCTGCTTATGGAATCAGGCGAGGTCCTTGAGTAACGTTCTCGCTGGGAGCCTGGGTCCCAGTTTAACACGTGTTGGCAAGGAACCCCCGACGACTAATCATTCTGCATGCACCGATGACTGATCGGTGCTTCATCACTTCTCGCGTTCTGCTTCCAGGAGCTCAAGTAGGAACCGATCTCCTGATGGTGGTCACTCAGTAGCTGACCACTGATCACCGTTCTTGAACGATCTCCACCCTGATTCACCTGCTTTCTCGTGCCACGCGTCACTCTGTGACTGACCCACGTCGTCATCGGCTGCTGACACTACCGATGATCGACCGGATCAAAAATAATACTCTTAAATCTCTCCAACTAAAAATACTTCACCAGATATCTAAAAATATAAACATCCTGACTAGATTTAGAAAAATCATCTTAATATAAATATCCTGACTAGATTTAGAAAAATCATCTTAAAAACAAACGACTGATGATTCATCATCATATATAAAATTTTGTTAGGTTAACAAGAATTATAATATGAAAAGTTATTTTTGTTAAATGACAATACATTGTTGTTTTTTCATCTATATTCTATACAAATTAAAAGTAAAACACATGCAATGTACTCAGAAGTTATAATTCATTTGGAACCCTTTCTTCCCTTAACTGTGAAGACCCGTGCATGTCTTTGCAGGTAGGTAGATGAAGTTCTCTTATTAAAGTTGAAAACTGTGATGCATGCATGCACCATTCCATTTCCATTTCTATTACATAAATAGCATATGAATTTTTTTTGCTGCTAATGAATGCTGCTTAACGTATGGGACTGATATGGCCAAATCATGAGTGCAACTTTTATTTGTTCATAGGAATGGCACCCCCATTATTGCCCAATGGAAATACATGTAAGTGGAGAGGAGGATATATATGCATACCTATAAGAGAAACTAAAAGTTTATGTTTTTCTAAAAGACTAAATATAATAATTGGTGGGGTGATTCTATAATCATTAAATACAATTACTTCATTTAATTTTATAGGTATTTGTAGAATAAATTTTAAACTTAGTATGCAAAGTATTTAATATTTAATATATTCTTCATTTAATAAAGGAAGATGTTTTAAAATATTATAAGATTTTCAAGAACTCAAACCAATAATAATAAATACCAATAAACATTACCCGCAAACAACAAGACATAGTTAATTAAAGTCGAACATAAACATAATCTAGCGGTAACAAGATAAGGATAAAAGTTATTATTTCCTTTCACGCTCAAACACGAGTCCCTACGCGCTGTGCAGACACGTAAAGCATGAATTCAGGATCGGACTCGACTTGCGCCATTGTTTCAGGCGCCAAAACCACCTCCACATCGACGCTGCCACCACCATTACTCCCGGGAAACGCCGACAACTTACCGTCAAACTTGTTTGCTCCGCCGCTCCGCACGGTTATGGGCCGCCCCCATCCAAAATCGTTGTCATACATCGGAAATCTTGGCGAGCTTCCCATCTGCACAGTGGCGCCGTCATGGTTCCCTAACTCGTAGCACTTGGGCTCACGCTCCCAGTTCTCCACATTACGCTGCACCGTAGCGCTATCAAACGCCTTCACGCTCCTATTCAGTTGCTCTGCGCACCATGGAAGGTCCTTGAACACCACATCACCCACTTTAGCACACGTGGTGATGCTCTGAAGCGCATTTCCGAAGTAACAATCCCCCAACTCGGGCTTCATGCGTTTCCGAATATTAACTGCCGTTCGAAACGACGTCACTTTAGACTTCTCCATGTTCCTCGCCCTCGTCACCACCTTCCACATCAGTGCGCACAACGATTGGAATGAAGAAATCTCTGTTGTTTCACCCCTTACGCCTTCGGTGGCTGTTTTCAGTTGTGTGTCAGTGTCCAGCTTCAACATCAACTCATCCGCCACATTAACGTTCTCTGCCGTAAACATTTTCCTACTGCTGTTCACTGAGGCTTTCAGCTTCTGAATTGATTCACGGCTGAAACTGAAAATCTTCTCGCGAAAGGGCGCGTCAACATTGAAGGTGACCTTGATTTCTATTTAAACAAGAAAGTTAGTTACTCTGCACTCTCTATATAATTTTTAAAGATCTCATTAATTTCTTTCCCTTTTAATCTCTATAATTTAAAACATTTCATCCTAGTTTTTATAAATATAATTTTTTAGCCTCAAAACTCTTTTCTTATCCAATAATTCAAATTAATGACAACTTACATTTCTTTTCTTTTTTAATTAATTAAAAGTCTTTTAAGAATAAAATTTCCACAACAACATTCGTCTTTTATAAAAATATACTGAAGATTGTGAAAGAAGAAAAAATATAATAATAATTTTTTAATTAAAAGTTATAATTATAAAGCAATTATGCATAGAAATTAAAAAAAAAAAAGTTTTTATTACAAGTGTTGTCACCTTTTGGCAGTCGAAGCACGACCTCCGAGGTGAGGATGGAATCCCGACGAAAATCCGGGAGCCTAGAGGGACAAGCGGTTTCTCCTCGCGAAATGGCGGCGAAAGTGTTAAAGAAGTTCCAGAAGGAGGCACCGTCGGTCACGGCGTGACAGACAGCACAACCGACGAAAACGCCGTCAGCGAGCTCGGTGACCTGAAAGGCCATGATGGGGGAAGAATGAGCTGTGTAGCTAATTTTGTGGTGGAAAGGGAAGAGGTGCTTGACGGTCGGATGAACATCGGACGATGACAGGAGGTCGGCGACGGAGATATGAATGGCGGTAGCGTGGATGAAATCGACGCCAGCGTCGTTGCATGTGACGTAGACATAGCCGTCAACATCAGTTTTGAGGCGACCTGCAAAGGGAGGAAAAAGGGAGAGTGTGTGAGATAGTGCTTTGGTGAGATGAGGGATGAGAGCTTGAGACGGTAGAGATGAGGTGGTGAAGAGACACCCCTTTTGGATGTAGTGAGATAAGAGCATGTTAAGGTCTGAGATTGAGAGTTTAAGATCTCCCAAACTAGAGTTCTTCTGAGGGATAACTTTGCATTTTGAAATGACAGTGACTGAATCACAAGGAGAAAATGGAGAAGACATTTTGCATGTAACAAAAACGAATGTGTTCTCCAAACTCTTGTTTCTATGGAAAAGAGGACGATGGGTGTGCCTTATTTATACTAACTACCAACATCTATGTCTTCAACTTCGATTACCACAAAAAAGAAACACTTTTAACTCTTGTTTAAACACCAGAAAATAAATTATGGAGGAGAGAGATAAAGAAGAAAAGAAGTAATAAACAACCATATTAACAAATCAAGAGTGAAGAAAACACAAAATAAGATGTTACTCAGAGGTAGTAGCAGTTTTTTTTTATATAATAATTTAAGTTTAAAACAATTAATGTCTATTTGAAATATGCTACGTCATTTAGAATTTATTCATTTATGTGGCATAAAAATAATAATTAATATAACCAGTTTCTGTATGTTTCTTGAAATTTAATATTACATGTTTACGTTTCTAGTTTAAAAAAGAGAGAGTAAGTCAAAAGATCATTAATAGCGAAATTGATTTCACGCGAACCAACGAAAATAGCAATTAATACCATTTAAATATTTGACTATTTTCTTTTAAATATCAAATACTCTTTCTTTTCTTTTTTACGTTATTTAAGTTTTTACTTATATAATAATTTTTTGTCTAATGAAACAGTTCTACTGTTTACTTATTTATAATTATTAAATAAAAATAATTTTAAAAATAATTATTATTATATTAATTAAGTTAAATACTATTATAGATAAATAATTTATAAATTAGTATATAATTAGATACCAATATTTTAGTTAGTGGGTATTTAATTAAATATTAATTTAAAAACTATTTATCAATAATAAAAATTAATTTAAATATTAATAATTTTTTAATTTTTAAGTACTAAAAAAAATTATCAAATTACAACTAATTTTAGAAATCAAAATAATTAATTATTTTAAAAATTAAAAAAATTATTAGTATTTAAAGTAGTTTTTATTATTAATAAAAATTTATAAAGTAATTTTTAAATTAATATCTAGCCATTAGCTATTGAAACTTTAGCTATCAATATTTTGAATTCTAAATTAGTCTCTAAAAAATTAATTCAAATTAATTTAAAATCTAAAATATTACTAGCTAAAACCTTAATAGCTAATTTAGTTATTAAATTAGAATCTATTTTATAAATTTTAATTAATAATAAAAACTATTTTAGATACAAATAATTTTTTAAGTCTCTAAAATAGTATATAATTTAGTTAATATAATAACTAATTATTTTAATTTTTAAATTTGGTTATTATTTAATGATTTTTTTTAGTAAAAATAGTATCTAATTTAATTAATATAATAATTAATTATTTTTTGTTTTTTAAATTATTTTTTTAATAATTTTTAATAATATAAATTAGTTAAAGATTAGATAAAAATACAATATAATTAATAAAAAATTAATGTCACATTTAAATTTAAAATAATATTATACTCATTAAAAAAACTTTATGAAAATGCAACAGTAAAACGAAAAATGAGGGATTAAGTATATTAATAATATAAATACATTTTCATTATCAATAGCATATCTAGATATGGAACTCATTTATGTTTTTTTTTTTGTTAAATTTGAGGATGGATTTGAGATAGAAGAAAAAAATGAATTTGAGAATATTGATAGAAAAAGTTGAGTTTATTTAGATTAAAGGAAAGAAAGTGTAAAGTTAAGAGAAAAGAAATAAAAATTTATGAAAATTGGTGAGTAAGATGTGGATGTGATTTATATTTTTATTATAAAATTAATTTTTATTTAATAATTTTTTTATAATGTAATATTAACCAGCACCGCAACTTAATTACATATATGTTAATACCATATCAAAAAGTTTGTGTTTTGCATGTTTCATGTGATGAATAATACTTATCATAGTTGTGATGCACACTTAAAACAATTAGGTTTAATTATTCTTTTTAGTTTTTATGTTAAAAAGTAAAAAACCATTTTAGTTTTAATATTTTTTAAAAATTCAATATAGTTTCAATTTTTTAAAATGATTTAGTTTTTCCTATTAGATTGTCCCCTTAAAATGATTTACCTTAATGATTATGTCGTTGCACTTTAAATCACATGTTTGATTACCAAAAAATTGTTCTAGAAAAGTTAAAAATTATTTTTAAAAAGTTGGATCAGTTTGAACTTTTTTTAAAAAGTTATGTCCCAATTATTGATTTTTTTAAAAATTGAGATGATATTGAATTTTATAAAATTTAAGTAATGAAATTGATTTTTAACTCTTAATATAAATAATAGATAATAATTAAACCTTAAAAAGTAAGAATTGTTTTTATATTTTTCTCAAATCTACCTGACTTTCTCTTGACAATGCGAAAATGATCTAATTCCTTAAACTTATGTTATTTTTTTTAAATAAAAGGATCAAAACAAGAGTGACTCCCTTAAATCCATCTGGGTGAAAATATTCATCCATATATAAATATAAGAGATTAATTATTTTATTTTATTTAATTTTTTATTAATTTATAAATCCTGATAATTGGTACTCTAGCAACTTTTTTGTTTTTTAGAATATACATTTGAAATGCCTTGTAAATTACTCTTAATATTTATCATAAATAATTACTCTTAAAACCACTTGTTAGTATTTATTTTAATTCATTGATTCTTCACTTTAGAAAGTCAATAATTAAAGCAATTGTTTATAGCATCAACATTCAATAATGTCAATAATTAAAGTAATTGTTTATATAGTCAACATTCAATATTGAATATTTAAAGGAAAAAAATTTCCTTTGCAAACATTTAATGTAAGTTATTAAAGGTCCTTTTTTTAACAGCACTATAAGAAAAATGATGAACCTTTGTCTTAAAAAGAAATATAAGAAAAATTTAATTATTAAAAATTTTATTAAATAAAAACTAAAATTTAGAGAAAAAAAATAATTAGTCACTATATTAATTTAGAGACTAAAAAATTATTTATATTTAAAATAATTTTTATTATTAATAAAAAATTATAAAATAATTTTAAATTGATATATAATTCTTAATTATCTAAGTTTTCGTAATTAATATTTTAAATTTTAAATTAATTTTTAAATAAAGATTAATTTAATATTTAAAGTATAAAATAGCTAAAAATTTGGTAGTTAAATATAGATACTAATTTAAAAATTATTTTATAAATTTTTATAAATAGTAAAATTACTTTAAATATTAATAATATTTTTTAGTTTATATAAAATATAGTTAAATAGTAACTAATTTTTTTAATGTCTAAAATTTATTTTTATTTAATAGTTTTTTATAGTGAATAAAGAAAAAAATAAAAATTAAATTAAATTTAATAAAAAAAATTAATAATTAATAAATGAAAATAATACAATAGTTATAATTACTTTTATAGTTATTTTCTATCTTACTATACGTATTATATCATTTTTTTCTTCCATCTTTTCCATGTTCTTATAATAATATGTTCTTTAATAATTTTTTTTCAAATTTAAAATTTATTAGTAACCAAAGTGTTAATAGAAAAATTATTAAATACAACTAATTTAAAGATAAAAATAATTAATTATATTAATTAAATTAAATATTATTTTAAAAATTATTTTTAAATGATTATCTATCATTAATTATCAAAATTTTATTTATTATCAAAATTTTATTTATTATCAAAATTTTAACTAGTGTTACTTTATATTTTAATTTAATTATTAATTTAATAACAAGGGTGTAAATGTATCAGCAATTGTCAGATTTTACCCTTTCTCTTCTCTTTCTGTGTGACAAGCTTTTAGTTGGTAGCAGCCACTATTATAATTTTGCGGGCCACTGTTATATCTCTGCAACGTGAATTGATTGACTCATAGTCTGCACCACTGCATGTCCACGATATAATGTAAATGCAATTCTTTTTAATAAATATTGAAAACTGGGATGAATTTTTTTACAAAAATTACTTGCTGATAAAAAAGCACTCATTACTTACCCCATATAATATATTTACAGTTTTTTTTTCTATATATCATCTTAAAACATAATTCATTAAACATCTTTATATATTATATAAAGAGGACTCATATATAGGAGGTTAAAAAGGAAAAAAATAAAATTTAAATAAAAAGGTTCATTCACGATATATCATTAAATGAGTTCTTCTAGTAGCTAAATGATCATAGTTTTTTTTTTCTTGAAGAGATTCGTTAACTACAAGTTGCCATTGAGCTAAATTAATTTTTTTTTTTTTAAATGAACACAATCAAATTGTTGCTCACACTATACTCTCTAACGTATTTTAAATATGCCACCATAGATTTCAGTCCTTAACGGTCACTGCCATATTATTCAATTAACAAACATAAAATGTACAATGAGAACTACAACATTTAAGGGCTTTTGAAAAATCTATTTACTTGTCATATTTATTTGTTTTAAAATTCCCATAGTCCAATTGAAATTTAGTATTTCAACTCAACTTTAATGCATAACTTTTAAGATTTACTTAAAAATATATTTTGATTTATCAACACTTCATATATGTATCACTCTTCACACAAAAATTCCTGTTTAACTTAAGGGTTTTAATATATCTTCTTGAATCAAACAAGAGCATGCATCACAAAGGATAACAGTTTTTACATATTTTCATCCACTTTTACTTAACTTTGAGTTTACAACCCATCTCAAGTCTAACTAAGAATTTAGTAAACTTTACTCATCTATAATTTTCTCTTTAAAAGTACTTTCATCAATAGAGAAGAATTTAGAAATTTTTATCTTATTTTTAGAAAATCCGATTCAAAAATTAAATATAGGATTACAAATCTTGACTAACCAAAATTCATTTTTTAGAATTAAAGGAGACATACATGTACTTGTTTAAAATGTTAAGTATCGTACTAAAAAACTTAGGGGTAAGTAAAGAACAAAAAAAAAAATTAGATAAATAAAAAAGAAATTGATCTTTGTAATTTTCATTTTTTATTTATATTGAACTTTCTTATTAAACTAGAAAAATAATTTATGGGATCATTAGAAACCATCAAAAGTAAGGAATCAGAATAAGTTCATTATACATGTCAAAGTATGTAAGAAATAACTTTATCTTCAATTTCTCACCACCTGATATTTTAGTTTATGTGTATGTGTCTAAGACCATCAACAAAATAAGAAAATATATGTTATAACATAAATGTATTTACTTAATACATAATTCAAACAACGATTCACATATCATGTTAAATTTGTGACTTCAAATTCATAAAATTTTTTATCATTTTTAACAACTATTTTTATACAACATAATTCACTTAAAAAACAAAAATAAAATAAATATATAAATTAATATTTATTTTACATTTATAATAAACATTCACATTCACATTCAATCCATTGAAAAGACAAAATAAAAAATTAACTTAAATGAAAATTGTCTTGTTTGAACAAAAATTTCTTCATTTAAATGAAAATCTGACTTAGATCAATAATTGAATTGCATCTCTATTTTTGTTTGAGTAAAAAATCTTTAGTGAAATAGGACAAAACTTGAATCTTTGTTCTAATTTTCTTAAGCAAAAATTCTTCACTTAATTAAAAATATCATAAAATCAACTTATCAGAAAATCAAATATATTTTAAAATTTAAATTTTTTTTTAACAAATACAAGTCCTTTTAAAAATCATTATCATTATTCAATTAATAAATACAAAATGTAGAATAGCAACTACCTATAGTGATGATAGTTATTTGTTTTAAAATTCATATAGTCCAACTGAAATTTAATTATTTCATAATATTAGATTGGCATACTGCCTGAATGGTAATTTATATATGCTTCGTGATATTATACAAAATTATAAAATAATTTTGATCATGTAATAACTTTTCATATTTTTTTCTCATGATCATGTAACAAAATAAAATAAGGCACAACTTCATACAGAATTAACCTTTAACTAGTTAGGATAGGTCTGGTAGAGGGGAGAGTTTGGTATATTTAAAAAGGATTTTTGGTCTTATGTAATGGTCCGGGAGCAAAGCATGTGTGGTTGATGAGAACATTTAGAAAGAAATAAATATAAAAAAAATTGTCAAAACACTTTGAAAAAAAGAATGAGACATATATAACAATTATTTTAGAAAGAAAAATGTTAAGATTCATGCATTTGAAGGCGTTTAAAACAGGAAAATGCGGGACAATTTCACACATGAAATTGCACCAAGTAGACATTGAGTGTTATTTGGAAAAATTACAAAAGTGTTGCGATTTGAAACTGAAGTACGTAAGTGGATAAATGCAAAAAAAAAAAAAAAAATAGTACGTGTATGGGAAGTTGCCATTTGCGAGTACAACTTCAATCTTTTAAAATAACTAAAATCATATTCAATGTATACGAATTTTCATTGACAATTTCTTTTTAAAACTGGAATTAAAGTTGTATTTGCTGGCTTCACGGTATACACATAATTGTTTTAATATCAAATTACACCATTTTTATAATTTTTTCTGTTTTTTCAATGTTATGACTTAGTTTTTTTCAAAAGGCAAATGTTATGGATAAGTAGAACCGATAACGAACTTAATAAATAACAGAATCTCTTAAATGTAGAATGAAACATTAGGAATAAGAGTAGAGAAGAGAGTAATTGTGATGATTGTACCCCTTAAATTAATATACTGTTTCTTCCATGTTAATTTTGGTAAGAGAAATCTTTCAAATAAATGAGGTGATCTGTCCTAGGTAGCACAGTGACAATATCTATCTTTCTAAACATGGATTGTGTGTGAATGAAGTTTGTTGTGGTGGGAACAATGGAATCTTCTTTGGAACCATTAACATTTGGAGTATTTTGAATGTAACAGAGACCATTATTCTGTGTCTCAACATACATGAAGTGATGTCCAACCTCCACCACCAAATTTGGCAGAACATTCGAGTTAAAGAAATCGAGGCTAAAGCAAAGGCATCAGAACTAATTATATGTACGACACACTAATTACAAGACTAAAGACTACCACAATCCTGTGGAATTCCACCTTCTTTTTGGCATGCACACTTCAGTTTATCAAAAAGTTACCATGCATCTGTGATGTATTTAAGTTAAACACGGGGAAAATATATTTTCTACTACTTTGAAGGATGTGTGCTAGCGGCCATTCTCCTTTTCAGATTCTTATGCTTTTGGCAACATATTGAAATTGAGATATGTAAATAAAGCACAAGATTTCACTAAGATTGGATAATCTGTTTGATATTTTCTAAATAACTCCTTCCAAACATAACAGTGGTTGTATGATTCTTGAAATTTCAAACTCTGATTTGCTCTCATCTCATTCATTGATGTTTGTTCGAATGGGGTGGTGTTTAAAAAGTTTTGGAAGAGTAAAGTCGCACCTACTGCACTAGTTATGGTTTGGAAGATGTTGGAAAACAAGTTAGCTACTAAAGCTAACCTGGAAAGGTGCGGGATCATGGTTGCAAGTTCTGCGTGTAGTCTTTGCTGGGTCGAGGAGGAGACTAGTACTCATCTGTTCTTTAAATGAAAAGTTGCTTGGTTATTCTCGAATCATTGTTTTGTATGGCTGGGTGTGCAAAATGTGTTTCACAACATCCCATTACTAATTTTTTCCCAGTTTAGGATGAGTAACGCGCCCACTTTGGTGAATGAAGTTTGGGAAGTGATTTGGATCGCAGTAGTCAATAAGGTTTTGAAGCATAGGAATAAGGTAATCTTTAAAGGGGGAGTAGTAGATGTACTGGAAGTTTTTGCTTTGGTTCAATTAAAGGCTTGATCTTGGGTTACATCCAAGTCACAGTCTGCGCTTTTTTCCTTTTCTGATTAGTGCTTAGATCCACTGGTTTGCATGGAGATGATCTCATGATATATCCTGTTAAGTCGTTTGATTGCTAGTCTGGTGAATTTCTATGGATTAAGTTAGGAGAGTTTTGTATAGCCATACATGAGAGTATGTCTAGTAGGGGAGATTAAGGTTGTGATCATGTATAAGAGTTATATTACCTCTAAAATAGTTCATATTTATTTATTTCTTATTACCAATAAAAAAAATCATTTACAAATCGACACATTTATTTATCTCTTTTTTACAGGTTACACACCATTCACAAAACTTATGAACTTCAGTTACATATCCTATTTGAAATTAACATTATTGTTATCTATATACAGATCTAATTCCTGAACGTAATATATTTCTACAACAATAAAGAAAATCAACCATTATTCACATTCTTAAAAGATGAATGAATTAGTCAATTGTTTTATAAAAATATGAAACCCCTGTATTATAATATTTTACCTCCTCCTCTTAATCGTACAATTGTTTTAACATTTTTTTACTTTATAAGTTTACGTAAGAAAAACCAACTTCAATTACTCTAAATTAAAAATAAATAAATTGAAAGTTACATCACAAATAAAAGAAATAAAACCTTATTATGTTTAGAAGCACAATTTTAATTTAAATTAGTTTACATTAAACTTACTTTTACAAAATGAAATTTTAACTAACAAAAAATTAAAACTTAAAGTGGCACATGAAACACAATTTCTACTTAAATTTTAAAAAAAAAAAAACTAAAAATCGTAAAGTTATAAATATAAGCACGCCTTCTACCATATCTTAAAAAAAAGTAAACTATCCAAAAGTGCTTCATGTCATGATTCCGTCACATAAATTAAAAAAATAAATTCATTTTGAAAAAAAAAAATGTTTGAGGACTAGGTCCTCTTCCCAACATGTGTCATTCGTGTTGAAACATTAGGGTATCTCATCTAATCAATTCAGCCCCGAATCAAAATACAAACTTTCAAAAAACTAGTCATGCAAATCTCTATGAAAATTGCCTATTATTAATGAGATCAGGTTGCAGATTGAAGCTGTTATATGGGTTATCGATATTCATGAAACTCTAAAGCTAAACTTGCGTAAAATAGCAGCAAAAGTGTTGTAGCAGTTCTAAAGAGGAACGCAAATAATTTGTATTGTTATAATTTTTAATAAATTCGACAAATGAAAGTATGTTTCAAAGAAACATATACTAGTATTTTTGTTGTAACAAATTTTATTTTTTAGAGTCAGAATACGTGTCCAACATTGAATCTAGAGTTCAAGCATATGGTGATAGCAGCTGGAGAATTGAAGAATTTCATACATTCAAATGTTTTTAATATGATGTGATAAGAATTGAATGTTGTGAAATAAAATTTTATATATTTAATTTTCAGTGAAATCTAAGCGGAATATATTAAACAAAGTAGCTTTTTCCTTTTCCGATCTTTAGGAAATGTAAAGACAGAAACGGACTTTTATTATATATTTTGACGAAGTGAAAGCAATGGTACGTTCTAAAAGTGATTATCCAGACTAACCGGACACATAAAACATGAACTCGGGATCAGAGTGAAGTTGGTCCATTGTGTGAGGCGCCAAAACCACTTCCAAATCAACGCTACCGCCGCCATTCCTCCCGGGAAACGCCGACATTTTGCCGTCAAACTTGTTGGCTCCACCGCTCCGCACAGCCAAGGGCCGCCCCCATCCAAAATCATTTTCATACATCGGAAATCTGGGTGAGCTTCCCATCTGCAAAGTGGCGCCATCGTGATTTCCCAACTCAAAACACTTTGGCTCACGCTCCCAATTCTTCACATTGTGGCGCACTGTGTCGCTGTCGAACGCCTTCACACTTTTGTTCAATAGTTCCGCGCACCATCGAAGATCGCTGGATACCAGGTCACCTGCTGCTGCACACGCGGCAATGCTTTGAATCGCGTTTCCAAAGTAATAATCTCCCAACTTCGGCTCCATGCGTTGCCGAACATTAACTGCCATTCGAAACGTCGTCACTTGAGGCCCTTCCAGATTCCTCGCCTTTGTAACGGACCGCCACATCAGCGCACACAAAGATTGAAACGATGAAATCTCTGCTGTTTCGTTAGTTATGCCTCTAGTAACCGTTTTCACCTGTGTATCGTGGCTCAGCTTCCCCATCAACTCAACATTCTCCAACAAACAAAGTTTCCCACCATTATTCGCCACGGCTTTCAGCTTCTGAATTGACTCACGGCTGAAGCTGAAGATTCTCTCGCGAAAGGGTGCGTCAACGTTGAAGGTCACCTTGATTTCTATTTCAAAATATTAGCAACTAGACAATTTACTGTAATTTTAAATGTTGCTACAATTAAATTTTGTTTTGACACAAGATTCATTTTTTATCGCGAATATTTTGTTTTTTTAAGTTAATCAAGTAAATTATCATCAACGGAATATGTTAGTAAATGGTGATTACTCATCAATTTCGTTAGTTACAGAACGAAAAGAATAATCGAAACTAAATTCTTTTTAATGCGACAATTACCTTTTGGCAGCCGAAGCAGAATCTTGGAGGTGAGGATGGAATCCCGACGAAAATCCGGGAGCCTGGAGGGACATACGGTTGCTCCTTGAGAAACTGCAGCGAAGGTGTTAAAGAAGTTCCAGAAGGAGGCTCCGTCGGTGACAGCGTGGCAAACGGCACAACCGATGAAAACGCCGTCAGCGAGCTCGGTGACCTGAAAGGCCATGATAGGGGAGGAATGAGCGGTGTAACTAATTTTGTGGTGGAAAGGAAAGAGGTGGTTGAAGGTTGGATGAAGATGGGACGGTGACAGGAGGTCGGTAACGGAGATATGAACAGCGGTGGCGTGGATAAACTCGACGCCTGCATCGTTGCATGCGATGTAGACGTAGCCATGAGGGTCAGTTTTGAGACGACCAGCGAAGGGAGGGAAAAAGGAGAGCGTGCGAGAAAGCGCGTTGATGAGGTGAGGGATGAGAGTGTGAGTGGGGAGAGATGGGGTGGCGAAGAGACACCCCTTTTGAATGTAGTGAGACAGGAGCATGTTAAGGTCTGAGATAGAGAGCTTGAGATCTCCTAGAGTAGAACTTTTGTCAGGCACAACAGTGCATTTTGAGTGGACAGTAATTGCATCATCACAAGAAGAAGAAGAAGAAGACATTGTTACCATGCACCACTTGCTTCCCTTGAAAAGAGAACACAAGATATGTCCTACTTATATAGGCCACACTAAGTGTCTTCATTCATGCTCTACAAATTCAGGTTCTGCAGTCTCCATTAAGAAATATATACGTGTTTTCTTTTAACTCTCATTTATTCTATTTATATACGTGGAAAGAAGAAAATATATCCCATATCATGCTTACCAAGAACCATATTCCTCACTATTCTCACATAACTACATGCCGTATTTTCTTAATTTTTTTATATCACATCCCAGTAAGGTGGAACCACCTTTGCCAATAATATATTCAAATTAAATCAAGCTGAATTGTATATTTAAATTTACCGCTTAAACAAACTATTCTTTGACATGTACATATATTAAAAAACTAAACTTTACATAGTTTTATATTTGTCATTATAAATAAAAAATCATAATAACTAATTTTATTTTTATATTAAAAAATAAATAACATTAAATGAATCTAACTAATATTAACATTCACGAGGCTAGATATAAAATAAAAGAATTATAACCTTTTTTATTTTTTAAAAACATTTTCCTATTTATAAATGATATAATGTTTTAAAATATCACAAAAAAATAAATATTAATTTGTAAAAATATTTTTATTCTAAATGTGTAAATAATATTTTCATCCGTAGGATTTTTTTGGTTTTTAAATGATTGGCTGATATTTGGTATACCATATATATATAAGACCATACATATGGTTATGTATCTTGATGACAATTCATATGGGGTTATATGTTGTGGGATTATACATGTATCTTGATGACCATATATTATTATTTATATATTAGTTTTGTTTTTTTTTTTTTTGAAATTGTGAATTTTTGGATTATGTAAGTTCACACGGAATTATATATATATATATATATATATATATATATATACCTGTTTTTTTTATAATTACATTCAATAATTTTTTTTATAAGAATTGGAGTATTCTTTAAATATATATATTTTTTGATAAATTTTTTTTAACAACAAAATCATTTCAATTCATACCTTAAACACTTATGAAACTTTAGAGGAAAAATCAAATTAGTAAGATTTTAAATTAGACCAAAATAGATAAAAAAAAAAAAAGTCACCAAAAATTATAAAATGAATACATTAAAAAGGATCTCTGGCCTATTTAAGCTCAGAACTGTTTATTTCCATAAAATAATTATTTATTTTATTAGTTTCTTAACAAAATTTTGAAAATGTTTCTAATGCATGCATTTAGACGTCCCAAGTACTTTCCATAGTGCCAATTATGTATCTCTTCAGACAATGGATGCGTGCTTAGATTAAGACAGCAAATGCCCTTTAATACATTGTTAACTTATTTTTAAGTGTACAGATGATAATTTGAACGAAAATCAATTTCTATACGTCAATTATATACTATAAAATTTCAAATAAAAAAGTTGGACTGTTATTGAATTTTCCCTATTAGCTTCTCTTTTTGTGTGTTATTACATACTAAATTCATATTAATTTAATATTTCTTGCTCATAAGAAAAATACTAAATTCATATTCTATATATATATATATAATAAATCACAATCGAAAGAGAAGGTGCTAACAAATAAGAGATTAAGAAAACATAGAATAGTTTGTATTCTGGTGTTTACTAATACGTTAAAAATATATTGATTAAAAACTGAACATATTAGGATGTGTTAATTAAAATAAAAAATTTAAAGAATACTTTCAAAACCTAGTACGAGCGCATTAGTAATATTGCTGGAGTTTTGCAAAAAGTTACACATTAACATTCCAAACAAAACAAGAGGGGTGTTCAAAATAAATTCCCTTTTTTTCCCTTGGAAGGTTCATTTGAGTAGGGTAGTTACAAAACAAAATCTGAACAAGAGGGGCTCAATTAAGCTTTGGAGATTGTGTCCTACGTGAGAGAGCCCAATAAAGCACATCACATATATTTATCACTTGCCAAACTCCACATAGAGTATGGAATATTTCCAACTCTTAGATTTGGAATTTACTAGTTTCATCAAAACTCTCTAATAGAATACTTTAACTAATTCTATTGTCTATGCTTTAATAAGGAGGGAAATAAGTTATGGAAAAGTATGTGGTATCTATCACTTAGTGTATATGGAAGTAGAGAAAAAATATTATCTTTAATCATGAAAAGGTTAATACAGAGGACATACTAACTTTGGCACAATTACATATTTGTGTTTGGATGAAACACAAGGTTTCTCAAGTAAGTTTTTCTTACTCAAATTGGATCCAATGCCCAATTAAATACATAAAATTGGCAATAAATACACTTATATTTCTATCAAATCTAGATACAATTTTATGAGATATATTTTAAAGTACTTCCTCTAAGTTATTTATGTGGGGTACCTTTATTATGAACGTGGTGATATTTTTAGTTTTTTTGACCCATTTTTACCTTCTATAATGGTGTATAATTATATCTCGTAAGGGTAATTTTTTCATAACATTCTATCAGACAACTTTGTCTAGATATTAATTTTTAGAGGTTTTTCAGAAAGAATATATATAAAGCATGATATATTTCGAAATACAACTTACTCACACACAAAATACATATTGTTAGATTTTTTATGTGAAAAAAAATGCTCATACTTGGAATCCTAATACATATATTCACACATATATTTTGTACATGCCACCACAAAAACAACGCATACAATGATAAGTCATTATAATACATTTTTAACATAAGATAATGTGTATAAAATAAAACAATTTTATTAGCAATCCAAGAAAAACATACAATAATCATATAGGTCACAGATATATCTATACATCAAAATATTCAACAAATGGAATATTAATTGATGCCTTCTAGATGATTTATATTGAGTATGTCCTACCATATATTAACATCTTATCTCCAAGACTTGAATTTACAAGCAAACCTAAGAATCATAGATCATGATAAGTTCATTACAATCTATGTTCGCACATCTACACATGTCACGATGTGTAAAAACTCTCTCTTCTTAACTTCTCATCAACTAATATATTAGTGTATGTGATTTAGATTGTCGATGAAATAAAAAGATCTCTGTTATCAAATATGTATAAATACTTAATATACAAATAAAATAATAAGTCACATAATAATTTCAATTATGTGACCACAAATTCATGCAAATACCATTAATCTCAATAAGCATCATCATACAATATAACTTATTCAAACAATAACACAAAATCAACTAAATATACAACTTAATATTTATTTTACATTTAAAATAAACATTCTCATACAATACAATCCATTACAGAGATAAGAAGAAAAGAAAAAAAAGAAAAAAATTAAATTGTTTTGTAGCTTGAGCTAGCATCTTTTAGCTTAAGCTAAAAGGGACTCTTATGAGTGAAAATATTTTAACTTAAGCGGAAATTTGGCAAATAAGGTCAATTTTCAATGTTATTTTCTTTTGAGCGAAAATTTTCTTTGTTTGAAACAAAACATGACGAATTATAACTGGATATATCATCTTGAGAATTTAAATGAGTATTATTTTTTTAATTAGGTTAAAATTTATTTATTTAAACTAATGGCCGCAAAACTATTTCAAATATTTTAATATAAATAAAATAATATACGTAGGTATATGATAAGATTGTGAATTATATATATAAGAAAATATTAAAACAAAATTAATTTTAAAAATAAAAGTTAACTAATTACTATATTCATTAAATTAGGTATTATAATATATATTAAATAAATTATTAATATTTAAAGTAATTTTTATTATTAATAAATAACTTTTAATTAATAATAATTAATTATCAAGATTTTAGTTAGCAACTATTTAAATTGTAGATAAGTATTATATAAAATAAACTAAATTTGTATATAAAACAAGGATAAATACGTTTTACATGGTTTAATCATAAGTTATTATTTTTATAATATTATCTTAAAAATCATAATAATTATAATTTTTAATTGGTTAATAATATAAACATAAAATTTTATCATAGAACTCTTTATACATATACTATAGTGATGAGATTGGTAAGAACCTTTCTTGTGAGATTTTATTTGATTTTGTTTGGTGAAATTCAATAAGAGGGAAGTATCCTTGTTGGGTCCTCTCATCTTTAACCTGACTTGATTGATAGTTGATATAATGCATGGATCGATACTATTTGTCTCCTTACTGTGTATCTCCTTTTAACAAATATTTTATACGGGATATAAATTCAACACTGTTATATATATTTTAGTGATTATAAATAGAATAAACTTTATTTTTTGGTCTTCTAAAAGTATTTTTTTTTCTTTATTTTTAAATATGATTACGTCTATGTGTAAGATTATATATTATTAACAAAAAAATTTTATCTCCCAACATGTAACTATAAGAAATAATATTACATGATGAAAAATGAATTTCTTATGTATGAATTGTTTTCACAGTAAATAAACAAGATATCCTTATATAAGCTTATAGGTAATGCTTTCTTTCCCATTTTTTTTATATCTGTGTGAATTAAAATGCAAGCCATTCGGTCTACGGTTCAGTTAACTGTTTTAAAATTTACGAGATATAAACGGAAATATTTAATGAAAGAAATTGATAGTTATTAAGTGACCAATAATCCCAAAGAGTGACATAAGTTTTAAGGTTTTATTTATTTATCGTTCTATTTTTTTGGGTGGATTTATGTTTAGTTATTTATTTCCTAAAATCTTATGTGCGTGTAAGTGGTGTGAGGTTGATGTGTGAATTAGGAATTTTATTTTTGTGACGTGTGAGTTATGTAATTATTACGTGATACTTAATTATCTATAGCCTTGTACGAAGAATATAATCTTATAATTGTTTCATATGCACATATACTTAGTAATAACTTATGTAAATAAAAACATATATAGGTCATTAAATGGTTTTTAAATTATTAATATTTAAAAAGTTGACATGAGTTGTTTAAGTAATCACCTTAATAATCAACTTTTAATTGTACATGACTCATTCAACTAACTTTTAATCACAACTTCTTCAAGCCCATGATCTAAATTGAGGAAGTAATCAAGTATATTAAACTCAGTAGGGTGAGTTAGCTAATTTAATTCACTAAACATGATTGAGTGGTTTAGATAATTTAATTTATAAAAGGGTGTTGCATAACATGTCAATTTTAAGTACTGATCATTTGAACTTATTAATATAGTTTTAGATTAATGAGTCTGGATTAATACAGTGTTCTAAAATATATTTCTCTATTATTATGTATTTAGTGTCCATTATTTGTGTCTAAATTTATTTTAAATAGTGTACGAAAACGAATGAGATATGCTATTCTGATATAAGATAAATTTGGTTGAAACACACACAATATATATTGGTTGTAAGTTGATTTAATTTTTAAAATCCTAAACAAATCTAAAGTTTTTTTATTAACTTTTGTTAAACTTTACATTTTTATATATACTTTAAAATATTTTGGTTAAATATATTTATGTTTAGATAAAACTCCTCTCTTACATTAACCTTTTTTACAATAGTTTATAATAATAATAATAATAATAATAATAATAGTTATTATTATTATTATTATTATTATTATGTTCCTACAGTATTTTTACGCTAACTATTCAAACTATTCCTTTTCAACTTTTTAAAATTATATATACTGCTAGCGCATTCGTTTTGAAAATATAAGATTTTATCAAATACAGTAAAAGAATTGAAGAGAAAAATATGTCTTTGAATAAATCAAAACAATAGAATTCATTTTCTTGAAAAAAAAAATTAATTGTTCCCGAAGATAGACGTCTTTCTTAAATTTAATTTTATTTACCTTCAAATTCATTTCTCTAAATAATTTTATAATTTTGTCTTATATTTAATAAATGCTATATTATGTTAAACATTAATGTATACACTATTTCTAATTTTTATTTTTGATATAACTTAATGTATGAACTTTATATATTATCTAAAATGAAAAGATATCAGCACAGTTGAAATTATTTATTTGTTAATTTTGTTTTGTACCCTAATTTATAATTTGATATTATTAAATTTTGTTCTTTAATTATTTTTTTTTGTTAATTTTGTTTTGTACCCTAATTTATAATTTGATATTATTAAATTTTGTTCTTTAATTATTTTTTTAGAGAATATATACTTTTTTATTGTATCGTGTGAATTTTTAAAGAAAGACTAATCAAAATATAAGAATTAGTTCAACAATTTTACAATTTCGTATAATTACGTTCAATTATGAGTTAGGAAAACAATTTTTAATATACTTTTTCAGTATACTATTTATAATATCTCAACTTTATTAACTTTTTCCAAATCAAACCCTATCTTAATCAATTGCTATTTATAATCAAAAGAATTTGTCACATTCAATAAGTTCTACAACCTTTTGTTTTATGTTTCTTTCAATTAGTTTTTACGGACGTGAGTTAGGAAAATAATTTTTGATATACTTTTTCAGTATACTATTTATAATATCTCAACTTTACTAACTTTTTCAAAATCAAACCCTATCTTAATCAATTGCTATTTATAATATAAAAAAATGTCTAAATATTGATTACAACTCAAAATTCATATAACATGTTTAACTGTAATATCATTAACATTATATATAACAATTATAAGTTTAGCCTATTTACATTTCAACAAAATCTTATGAAGTTTTAAAATAATAAGATATAACGTAGTTTTTAGTTTATAACATCCACAAACAATTCCAACGCTTCCAAATAATATAATCAATGAAAGCAATAGTTTAACTACAATTCACATAAATTTATAATTTTGTGTGTAGCAAAAATTTGAGTGACTATTTAATCAAATTCTCTTTCCAAATGCAAACTTAGAGTTTAGTGCACTAATTTTAATTATACTAGAAAGTAGATCAAATTTAATAACTGCAAGTAAAAACAAATTTAATAAGTTAGTTTAGTTTTTATGGAATCTAAACTCTAAAAAAGAGGAAAAGTTAGGAATATTCTAAGACTTTTTAATAATTTTTCAAAATCAAATCTAATAAACAATCAGGCTATAAAAACCTTTTATTCATATAAAAACACTTCTCTTCACATTATATCCTCATGTAACCTAAAGAAATAGGGTTTTTCTTATTGGAAATTCCACATGTAAAACAAAGTATCCATGATCAAAATCATTCTACAACATTCTAATACTAAAATATAAGAATAATTTAAGGAAAGTTTAGATGAGTTATAATGATGATTATCATCATTTGTTGATGAAGGAATCAATGATTATCCGAGTGTATAATACTCAATAAACAGTGACTCCATAATACTGAATAAAAAGGTATAAGAACTCTGAGAATAGAATTTACATGCATGAAAATGATCCCTGGTCTTATCTAGTGGTCTAGGAGCAAAGCATGTGAAGTTGGTGATAATTGCTTACCTACTTCTCTTATTCAAGCATAAGTGCGAACCAGAAACTGCAAGTCTATAACTATGATTATTATCATTTGTGATTGTTCTGATAAGATGCCATACAAGCGATTGGACAAAGAATAGGACAAAACATAACAGTAAATTTAAGAAAAAGATGTCGAGATGCATGCATTAATATTCCACTGTGTTTATAACAGGAAAATGCTGATTATCAGGAGATTTTCTACAGGAAACTGCACGAAACAGACATGGCATGTTATTTCAATGTTATGGAGCAATAGAATCAATAACAAGATTAACAAATAACTGAATCTTAAAATATTAGTCATTGTCTAATTTCATTGTGCATACAAAACATTTTATTAGTAAGAGACAGACACTAGTTTCGATCATTTGTACCCCTTAAAGGATTAGTGTACAGTTTCTTGTATTTTGTTTCCATGTGAAAAATATTTGGGGAAGGAAGAATATCACCAAAACGTGAAAAGTGTATGAAGAAATCCTTGTTGTGGTGGACCTAGTGAATGTTGTTGTGGACCATTAATAATATTTCCTGTGATTTGAGGTGAAGCCTCCACCACTGATGTTGGCACAGAACAAAGATTACACCAACATATGTACGGTAACCTTTTAAGACTACCTCCTACCACAACCTTGTGGAATTCCATCTTGATCTTCACTTCCACTGGTGCACCATGCATGCAGACTTTAGTTTATAAAACCACTAAAACATCATTCCTAATGTATATAATTTTTATTCTCTTATTTATTCATAAACTATCATATATTATATGATACTTTTTTTATCCGTAAATTATATATAATACTTATTATTGGAGACCTCACGTTGACTATAAATTATAATATTTCATAGATTATAAGTGGATGCAAATTTCACCTTAAAATCCGATTTTATGAGATTGAGTTAAGCTTAAAATTTACTCTTTAATACTTATCTTAAATTCAATTGAACCTTAAACTCTTCGTTTTTCTCGTAAAGTCTTTATTTGTTTAACTTAAACTCATACTAGACATATAAAGGAGAAAAAAATATATTATCTAGCTACTACATGTGATCGAACTCTCAAACTCTTGACTTTTTCTCGTAAAGTCTTTAATTGTTTAACTTAAACTCATACTAAACATATAAAAAGAAAAAAAAAATTATCTCGCTACTACATGTGCTAGGCTAACATTATTTTTCTTTTGAAATTCTCAAATCGCTTTTGTTTTTGTAGAGTGCACCGGAATGGTAATGAAATTTTGTAGGCATATAACAAAATAATAAATAAGAAAATTTTATGTTAATAAAGATTCATATATACAAATTTTAATTTTAAAGTAAAAGTAATTTAAAAGTGTAATAACTTTTTAAATAGCAAAGTTAACTTTTTTTAGAATATTTTAATTTATGGACCCAGTGTCAAAAATACCTTTAAACTACCATGATCATTAGCTAACCACTTCTCTTATTATGTAAGCAAAGTAGACGATTTGAAAATATCCATACTAAAGTACATTTTAATCTCACTAAGTGATGGAACTCAAAACTTATTCTATATATATATATAAAAGAATACGCGACTTCTTTGCTTTATTTTTAATTATTTGAATTCAATAATAATAATTTTTTTATGTTTTACTTTTATAATATTGAATGAAATAGAATTAATAGAATGTACTAACGTTCACTCTATCTAAATATTAACTTAAATTTCAGATAAACACTTAATTCTCATTTAGAAAGACTAAATGTTTTGTTTTGATTAGGAATGAATTTCACATAATGAATTTGAGATGATTTGAAAAAAATTTAAAAAAAGTCAAGTTGTTTAAATTATGAAAGTTTGTGAGTGATGGAATGGATGTGATTGAAATTATATTTTTTTAATTGATAAAATGTAAAATTACAAATTTATCCTTCTATTTAAAAATTTTTGAAAAATTAATTTGATTGATTTATCTGTGAATTATAATTTTTTCTAATTAAAATATTATTTTTGGTATTGTGTAAGAATTAATTTTGAAAAAAATACGAATTATGTAAAATTGTCGGAAAAATTATTTAATATTATATTTAAATAAAAATATGAAATATATAAAATTCTAAAACTATTCAAAATTCAAATTAAATACAAATCCTAAATTATTTAATGTGTTATTTAAATAAAAATCTAAAATAAATAAAATTCCTAAAATATTTAAAATCTTAAATAAATACAAGTCATAAATTTTTTAATGTCTTATTTAAATAAAAATTTGAAATATATAAAATTTCTAAAATATTCAAAATCTCAAAAATATATAAAAAATTATAAATTATTTAATTTCCTACTTAAATAAATAAAAAATCTTAAATTATTCAAAATCTTAAATAAATACAAATCTTAAATTATTTAATGTCTTATTTAAATAAAAATATGAAATATATAAAATTCTTAAAATATTAAAAATCCTAAATAAATATAAATCCTAAAATATTTAATGTCTTATTTAAATAAAAATGTGAAATATATAAAATTCTTAAAATATTCAAAATCTTAAATAAATACAAATCTTAAATTATTTAATGCCCTACTTAAATAAATAAAAATTATGAAATAAATAAAATTTTTAAATTATTCAAAATCTTAAAATAATATAAATCCTAAATTATTTAATGTCCTATATAAATAAAAAAAAACTCAAATATATAATTGAGAGTAATTCATATCTTTTATAAATTTTTATTTTTATTTTTATAAAAGTTCTCATGTTAAACATTTTACAAGCTTATTTTGTAGGATCAATTAAACTTAAATTTACTTGTTTGTAAGTTATCAAAATTTATCTTAATAAAATTTGTTGGACTCATATCACTCGTTATTGGATTACACATAAATATAAGTCACACATTTGAAATATATGTCTCCATGTAAGAGGAGAAAGAGTTAAAGATATCATATAAAATAAAAATAAACTCAATTTTTAAGTTGGAAAATTTCTAATCTTTTTAAGAATTAATTAAACTTAATTTATTTCTTAAGTATAGTCAATAAATTTAAAATAGAAAATAATTTACTCCTCTTTAAAATTTGTCAAAACATCATAAATGTGAGTGAGTTGGAATGGCTGAGCAGGAAAAAAAATTTATTGAGATAAGAAAATATCCGTTCATCTCTTTTTTTTAACATTTGTAAAGATTATGTTTTAATACATTGTGATATGATATTAATAAAAAGATGAATTGTTTAACCTTAGAGGATGATCTGTGTTATTGTTTTCTATACCAAATACAAAGAATGAAGTCAAAGCTTTATTCATAAGTAGCTGAAATCTGATTAGAGCATTGATGACACAAAACAAAATAATAAATGCAATAAGTCATTTTTTTGCTCTATAACAATTCAGTAGTCTTATTCAGTAACACAACAAAATTTGAGTATGAGTTTGAGAATGACTCGTCTATGCTTCCTCTTCCTTTTGCTCACATCTGCACTCATGTGTTCTGCAATCAAAAACCCCAAAGGTATTTTTGTATCTTCTCTCAATTATAATAATTTATTTTGGCAATTCAAATTGGTGTTGCGGAATAGATAAAAGGAAAAAGAAAATTGTGGTCAAATTTTACATTTTACTTTGATGAATTTATTATATTTTTGAATTTAAAATGCATAATATGAGTTCAAAGGGAGATGAAAATAGTATAAAGTTAGATAATTAGGATTATTTTTTATTTAAAGTTGAGTTAAAATTGATTATTAACAGGGGACCTAAATAGCGAGTACAAAGTAGACGATTACGAAGGCACAGGGCCCAATCCTAAACATGATCCTTATCCACCTCCAAGTCAGTGCAATTTTCTTACATTTTTATATTTTAATGAAACCCTACTGCTAATATATTTGGCTTTTTAACTCAAAAATATCTTATACACATAACATTAATGTTCCTAGATAAACAAATAAGAAAAAAAAGTACTAGAATCTCATATTTTTACGTACTCTGTCTGTAATTGATTCAAATCAGATGTTCATATTTTATTTTCAATTATATTTAAGTAGGAAAAATATATTTGAGAGAGTGTTGCTGACACTTTTCTCCATAAACTGTATATTTGACTTCTATTATTTTAGTTATTTTTTTAGTACATTAATATAAGGAAAAAATAAAAGTGTGATGTAATTTGAGTGATTTTTACAGTTTACGGATTGATGCAGATGAGTGAAGAGGATTTTGAAGTAACAAAACCTAAACGTCAACATGATCCCTTCTCTCCTCTTCCCATTTGATGAGTAGTGAATATCATCCAAAATTTCATTCACTTTATTTGCGTATTCTCATTCAGTTATAATCATGTTCATGAAGTGATAGTGATATTAAATTATCACCACGATAATAAAGCATAAGCCATTTATGAGAACAAATTACTATACATGATGATTTCGGTATTATATACTATAATAATACTCGAGTTATGATGGTCATAGTCGATTAACACATTACATTTGGTGATCAGTTATGTTTGTACATAAGTATCGGATCTTGTTCTATAAATATGAAAATAATTTCAGACACGTACTCTGTTGCACTTAAATCCATTCTTTATTTCTGGTAATCGGATCTAACCAAACATAACACCGAGCACCATCATACCGCACAATACAGGTTCTATTTCCATGTTTTGTTGCATCTTTGTTTGTAAAGTAGGATATCATGTTCCTTCAATCTCTCATCAGTTTAATTTCAACACATGTTGTCTTCTTTATTCCTTTGTCCGTTTTATAGACCATGTCTTGTACTTGTACCAATTATATATGGTGTATCATAGCTTTTAATTGTCTAAATTCTAGAATATATATATATAAATCATGCCTAATGAAACCCACTAGAGTAAGAAGAAAAATGCACGCCCACCAATGCAGAAGGCTCACGACACAGAATTTGTTGGTTGTTATTCTGAAGCCTTAACTTGCTGTAGAGCCCTGTAAAATTTATGTCAAGTTTTCCAATTTTTATCAATGAATATAAAGCATCTGTCTCTGTTATTTCCATTCCATTGAATTCTCACTATCAAGACTTTTGAAACTGCAATTTTAACCAGTTTTTAAAAAAAATGATTTTAAAACTTTTTTTATTTAAAAAAAATGTGCACCCCTTTATGAAGTTAGTTAATTATCACAAAATAAATTGGAATTTGGCATATGGTTGAATTATGATGGCTTTGGAACTTTATTTGAGACCTGCTAATGGTTTATTAATTACTGGCCCTTTCTCAAGGTAAATCAAAGCTTTCTCTCCTCTTCTGTTCACTGTTCGTTAGCTGTTACATGCTTCTATTTTTCTTTTCTACGTTTTATTATGTTTTCTGCATTTTTATATTTTCTTAATTTAGATGTCATGCTTTTTTTTATTATAGTGAGACTCTTTCCTGTGGTCGGTTCAGCCAGGTTAGCTAAATTTTGGCTTGCTACTACTAATGTGCGCTAACCCTAACCCATGTCGTTGAAAGTTTTCACAGCCCATGGTGAGCCAAATCTCTAGATTCAACTAGTAATTATTAAGTCCCACACTTTTATCTCTGTCAAATTCTTCCGGCAACTCTATAATTTCTTCTGATATTCTCATATTTTTTAAAAGTTGAAATTATCTTGTAATATTTGAAATACAAAATTTCCTTTCTAAATTATATTCTAAAGTTTGACATACAAATTTTTGTATTCCAAATCCTCAAATCTGAAACACAAATTTAAAATACAATATATTTTTATTCTAAATTTTAAAATATATTATTTATAAATTATATAATCCGAAATATAAATAAAATTTAGAATATAATTTTTTTATTTAAAATTTTAGAATTTGAAATTTGTATTCTGATTCTAGAATTCAAAAATAGAACTTTTGTTTTATATTTTGAATTCGCAATGCAATTTTTTCTGTTTAGAAAGTGAAGGTAAATGATTGTTGTGACGATGGATGTGGGAGATGTTGTGACGGTGGTGTTGAAGGTGAGGAGCTTTTTGTGACGGTAAAAGTTGGAGGCAGGGTGCTCAATGAAGAAGATGAAGAAGAAGAAGATAAAATTATAATTTCATTTCTTTTACGCAGGTGTAGGAAGAAAAAAAAATGGAAATAGAGGAAAAATTGTCTAATATTTTCATTTCGAAATTAGTTTTGCAACATGGATATGAAGATAAAAGCCTATTGGCTATTCACACACCCCTGTAAGAGTCTTAACTTTCCACCCTCCTAGTTATATGTCGCCTTTGCTATGAGCTATGACTGGAAGTTGCATTTTACAGAATATAGATGACTTAATAATGCCATAGTTCTATACCAAAGTGTTTTACATTATAAGAGACTTCAGTGGGATGAGTAAGTTCTATAAGATGAACTTTTGAACTCAAATTCAATTTAACTTGTTCCATTATTACAAATAGTTTTACTTCACTTAAAAATTAGAAATTATGGTAAGGAGTACTTTATAAACACCTTTATTCTCCACCAAAATAGGACAAAAACGTAACAGTGCGTTGCATTTGTTTTGAACTAGTGCCGTAGAAATCACAATTCCACGAATGGCAGAGAATATAAAAAAATCAGCTCTTGAAGCTAAAACTAGAGCATATTGATAGTGTAAAGTTCTTTTTGTGGGAGTCTATATACCAGAGTATTGTGAGGTTTCTGTAGCATTGGGATATGCGTAAAAAAAAGAGTAGGAACTTAATGTAATGAATTAAGCTAGTGAGCCTTTAGCTTATGCGTAAGGCATTTCAAATTCAAACTACAGCAAGAAGTAGATCCGAGTGAGAGACATGTGTTAGCTATAGCAGCATTAACTATTTATATTTGATGCAAAGCTTAATTGAGCAGTTAATGGGTATTGTAGTTGAAGGTTTCTGAGTGTTCCAGGAGGGCAACAACCCTTCTCACTTCCTGTGGTTTTACGATATTTGTCCACGGGTTCTGGAGTTGAATCCTGATTTGATTATGTGCCGAAAGCAGCAGCATTTCAGGGTCGACAGGAGAAAGAAGAGACAGACAACTGTTACGGGTTTAATAATAGGTGATGAGGGTAGATTACTGAGACAGACGTCTGTACTTCTCTTAACTTTTTTTGTATCAGACTGTACTTCTCTTAACTTTTTTGTATCAGACTGCACTTCTCTTAACTTTTTTTGTATCAGACCTTGTGCCCGTAAACTATTATTATATGGCTCCATTATGTTATAAATGCATGATTAGTTTGATACTGATATCAGAATTAGCCGTTATGGAAGTATCGACTTTAACTACAATAGGACCACCTTGTATTGGTTGATGGTTTCTTTTCCATATTGATAAAATAATTACTTGTCGTAAGTAAAATCAATGACCTGTGATCAAATATGTTAACTCTGAAATCAGGGTAGCATTTTTACTCCCCACAAAATTAAAAACTCTGTTCCTCAATCATCTTCTTACCTTTCCACTTGTCTAGAAATAACTTTTTTTCGCGTATGAAGAAAAACCTTACACACCAATTAAAATAAAATGGAGGGAATATTTTATAACTAAAGATTAATGAACAATTAACACTCCATGAATACTATCTTCTCCACTATCAATCACAACAGGTACGATTTTAAGACTCCAGCCTAGTTTCTAAGAAAAAAGGAGTTCGAACAGAAATTTTGAAATTATAAATTCGAAAGAAAATATAATACATGCATTCACTCGTTGAGCTGTTCACCTGCTGGGATTTTCTGCAATAAAACTGCATAAATGCCAAACATACGATTTTCCACTTTCGCTGAACCAAATTTGAAAAACGAAACAACTACCTCTCTGGCATGGAACATTCTACGGTGCCATAGCACGCTACAAACCATTTCACAGAAAAATCTAGATCAGAAAATAGATCCAAATTGTTCTTTTCCACATACTCCAGACAGCAAAATATGAGAAGTGGTAAAGAAAAGGTAATGGGAAGGATTTACGTACACGGTTATTAATTTTTTAAGAAAATTATAACGTATCCATTAAAATCGAAAGGTGAACTAAGTACACGCTCACAACCCTTACACGGTCCTAATGATTGATCCAATAGCGCTAAACAAAAGTACTCTGTAGTGGGATAATTTGCTTATCAACGCCAGATAATCCCCTTGTAGGTATATGTTGAGTAAGGCCATGTTTGGATGAGTATTTTCTATACGAACTTTCCCAAAAATAAAATAAGGAGAGAAAAAAGTAAATTGTACTTGTCAGATAAACTTAATTATTATTTTTTTAGATTTCATTATCTTGTAAGTTAAATTCAAAGAAGACCTGAAGGAAGTTAAAATCCATCTCGTATTACTCTATACACCATCAACTTAGTACAAACCTAAAAAAGAAGCATATTGCTTTCCTTCGCCAATGTCAATGCTTGTAAGTTGTAATATAGACGATATGATCAAAATATAAAATAACAAATACATAAACAAAGCAACATATATCTACACACCTATTCGAATCCAGATAACCTCAAAGACAGAAGAAAACTACAAATTCACCAATTCATTGACTAAAATGCAACAATAAAAACATATTTGTACTTTGCAACGCTAAATTTGTAATTAACACAGAATTACGTCGAAGATCTGAAAACCGTTGGTATCATCAGGCGAAACCAGCTTTATTTCACTTAAAATATAAAAAGCCGCAAGAACAGTAGCAAATCACGACAAGCAGCAAGTAAAACAAACTGATGCATTCATCAATCCAACAGCAAGTCAAACTATATACATAGAGATATAATAATTATATATATCTATAATATATACTGGAATAGCATTAGAGCGAGTCCGAATGGTAGCTTATGAATTTGGAAACCTTACGATAACACAAGCCAGTAGGAGTTGTTTGGTTCAGTAATCCACTCGATAATCGCTGTAATCGTCGCGCGCAACATTAGCAGCAACGTCGTTCTCGACCCTCTCCGCGATTTTGTCCTCTTCGTATTTAAGTCCCTCCTCGAGAGCAAGCCCACCAAGAGCTCCAGCAACAGCGCCAACCGCGAGGCCAGCGCCTAGGCCCATTTTGGAAGGCTTGGGCTTGGGATCGTAGGAGGTGGAATAATCAAGCGGGGCGGAAGGCCCACTGGGCCCAGAGTAACGGTCGAAGAAGGGTCTCGGAGGAGGAGGAGGAGGGGCACCAGAATAGTAACCGGGATAGTAAGAAGAATTATATGAATCGGGATAAGAGGTGTACGAGGGGTATGGGGAGGGTGGTGGAGAAGGGGAATGGGAATATCCCCTGTAGAATACTAAATTAGGGTTAGAATTAGGGTTGGGGAAGACGAAATTAGGGTTGGTGCTATGGTTGGGGCTGGGGTTTGGGTTAGGGTTCAGGTAGTCAAGGGATTGGAATTGGGGGCGGCCGAGGAGGCCAAGTTTGAGGTGGATCTTGCCGTGGGGACGGCCAGAGGGGCGGGAAAGGGGGAACTTGCGGAGGCGCGTGGAGTCGTTGAGGTCGTGGAGATCCTTGAGGGGCAGGCGGAGGGTGGCGACAAGGGGTTTGAGGGTGTCAGAGGGTTTGGAGTGGAAGATCTCGAGGGTGAGGAAGGATTCGTGGAGGGGAAGAGGGAGGGGGAGGGCGAAGCGCTCGTTCCAGACGGGGGAGGTGTTGCCAGAGTCGTCGGATTTGGTGGCCAGACGCCGCTCGGGGTCCACCCAGAAAACGACGTAGGGCTTCAGATCGCCGTTCTTCCAGTTGACGTTCTTGAGGTGCTTCGCCGCCACGATGGTGAGGTCCAGATCCACTGATTTCGACGGTGGGGGACGCGATGACGCCATCTTTCTTTCTTCTCTGTGCGCTTCTCAATAGCAACAACAGGTCTCAGTACTCAGAAAAGGACCAGAACAGAATTTTTGGGGAATATGTTATTGTTTATGTTATTTTCGTTTGAAGTTTTAATCCATTTTTCGCTATCCACTGTTTACTCAACATCAATACATGTTTAGATATAAAACGGCGGTTCATTAACAAATTAAAAAAAAAAAATTGAGACTTGGAGGATTTTGGAATTTATGTGCCAGGAAAAGAATGACTTTCAGAGGAAAGAAAATAATAAGGTAATTTCAATTAAGAAAGTGAAAAAAGTTAGTTGTTTAAATTAAGAAAGAGTAAATGGAAAGTGAATTTTGAGGATGAGTACGATTGCTATAAAATTTAATTGATGAAATTGTAAAATTAAGTATTGTTTGTGTGGTTAAAATTAATGTAAAATAAAATATGATTATATGTTTTTACATAAAACTTCCATATGATTATAACATTATTTATTATTTTTTAAGGTTTATGAACTTAGTTAAAAAATATGAATTATTTGACATTGTGATACAAAATTATTTAAAATGAATTTTGGTAAAATTATGATAAAAATAATTGTAAAATATTTAAGTGAAATTATAAATTTTATAAAACTTAATAAAATAAATTAAAATTGGTGTAAAGCTAAATCAATATAATTGTATGAATTCAACTAAAAAAATACAAATTATTTAACAGTATAAATACATCTAAAAATCTATAAAAAAATTATAAAATTAAATTAATATTATTAATTTTATTATTAGAATTATTATCTGTGATTTTATTATTATTAACACTACTTACCCATGTATAAACACAATGATCTTTAATCGGTTAAGATAACTTTAATGTGGTTAATTACACATCGGAGTTATTTTATCATAAAATTAATTAAAGAAAGTGTATTTAAATTGTTTTTCACCTTAACTTCTAAGTAATTTAGGGTATACCAAAATAAGCTTCCTAGTTGAATGATAAAAGAATGAAGGTTTGTCTTTGTAATCACTTTTTCATCTCCATAGACAAAGTCAGTGTTCCAACTTCAAGTCAATTGAGATAGAAACATTAGAGTTAATTATCACATCCGAAATATTGTTCACTTTAAAATTGAGAGTTACATCATAATTTTATCATTAAAAGACAGTTCAAAAGATTAAATGATGAAAGTGTATTTAAATTATTTTTTATATCAACTCCTAATTAAGGATAACAAAATGGACTAGTCCGACCCGTTTTTACTCAACCCGTCATTGATATAACATTTACTAAAAGATAAAAATGATAAAAATTTATCCAGATTAAAAGAATAATCATCTTATTAATGTTATAGGTATTATTAGATAAAGTAAAATTTTAATATTTATGTATACACATATAAATCAATACAAATATTTCAAAATCAAATTAATTGAAAATATATGATTAAATATTTAAGATTTAATATGCATTTTTTAGTCACTAAGTCGTGTATTTATACCATATTTTTAATCAATCTTCTTCTAATGTATTTATATCACATCAAATTTATTAATATTTTTAAAAATACATTCATACATAATATTAATGGTATTATTAGTATTATTTAATAAAAAAATAGTTATAAAAATATATACTATTTGATACACGGATAAAATTATAGCATATAATAATGATACGAATTGTTTATTCATATAAGGTATTGTTAGAAATAATTATGAATGATATTAATTAATTTAATAATATATATATATATATATATATATAATCTTTTAAAACTAAACTAGCCTGACATTTGTGCGTACGCATGATCTGTTTGTTTGTTTTTTGTTTTTAATTAAATTAAGAACCTAATTTTAATTTATTATTAAAATTTAATAGATAATTTTGTATGCAATAATTTTTTAATAAATTTTGAAATTTTTAATAGAATACATATTATCATTAAAAACACATGCATAATAATATAGATTGTTCTATAAAAAATATTGTGATTTGTAAAAAAATATTATATTAAAACTTATTATAATTACATAATTATAAAAGGAATATTTATTCATATGTAAAATTACCATTTCAACATTTTTAATATATAATTATCTTCTTAGTTACTAATAATTGTATAAATACTAGTTGATACAATAATTGATTATTATTCTTAATATGTTTTAGGTGTATTAGATAGATATGGAGATTTAGGTGATAAAATAATGGAAGTGTAAAGAGAGTAGTGAGATTAGAGAAGAGTAAGTGGTAATAGGTTAAGGCGAGTGGAGGGTAGAATGGTCTGTGCATATTTCACAATTTTAACATTTTCTTTTCCCAGACGCAACAACCAAAGTGAAACTTTGTAGTTGTGTCGTGGGGGACATCACATTCATTTTCATTCATTTGTACCAATCCAACACCATTTTTCATGTGCCAACGCCGAGATCGCCATTACTACAACACAGACAAGTAGCAAACACCACGAAGGAGTGGGTGCATTCCCTGCTTCTTCACTCAGACAACAGTTAAAGTGTAAAACCCCTTAATACTAAAACCCAGATTTTCCTTCCCCCCAGTGGGGAAAACAGAAAAAAAATAAAGGAAGAAAAACATGTCGGAGGCTTTGATCAATGGATTGGCCGGAGCTGGAGGAGGGATCATTGCTCAGCTCATCACATACCCACTTTCAACTGTACGAATACGGTTTCAAAGTCGTTTTTTTTTTTTAAACTTTTTCGTTGGAAAAAATTCGTCTGGGTCGTTGTGTAAGATTTCTAAGATTTAATTTTTCCGACGTGATCTATAGGTAAACACTCGTCAACAAACCGAACGTGATCTGAAGAGAGCGACGAGGAGTCAAGGTGCCCTCGAACGAATGTGCCAGGTTAGCGAGGATCACACGACTGTTTAGCTGAATTTAATTGTGGTATTGGTTTCCTGTGGTGATGGAAAGAGAGAAGGTGATTGTGATTGTGTTTATGTATAGGTTGTAAAAGAAGAAGGGTGGGGACGATTGTATGGAGGCTTGATGCCATCTCTAGTGGGTACCGCAGCGTCTCAGGTGAGCTCATTTTAGCACGTGTTTGGTAATATTGCTATTTTTTTGTAGTCCTGGATTTGATTGCTGAATCCGTGAGAAAACTAAAATTATGAGTGATTGATGGGGATTTATTTTGAGGATGTTATAGTCAACATACATGTGTTTACACCCAGGATGACAGCAAGATTAACAAGGTTTTGAAAATCTATATGTGACTTTGATTTTAACTGCAACTTCATGTTTTTGGGCTCTTTGCGACCGACCATATTGTGACTGCATTTGCTGCAATGTCAAGGATCATGATCAAAATTGTGACTCTGAACAAAATTTGAAACCTTGATGGTTAATGCCAAACAAAGAAAATTGAAAGCAGTTTAATTGGTTTCTGTATTAGCTGCTTTTCTGGATGAAATATAATAGAAGTTTTACTCTGATGAACTGTGTTTGAAACTTTGATGTAATCATGTAATGGAAAGCCAACAGGGGAGTCAGTCATAGATTCAGAGGATATATGCTTGTGTAGTGTAGTTCTTATTCTTCTGACTCTCTCCCTATAGAGTTGTCAAACACTCAGTTTGATTGTTTGGAGGCTTGATAATATAGGCAAGTAAAAACCATTTACTTCTTCAACTATCAACTATCTCGTATGATTATTGACTAATAGAATTCACACCCATTTGTTTCAGATTTATGGTACAATTGATTTTGATAGAATTAATTTTAATCCCTTGAATATTGATTGAAACGTGTGTCCAAATTAGTCTCAGACACAAATTTTTATTTAAACATATGCCACTGCATGGGAAATTGACTATTGTTGTAAACCAAAATCCTATTGTTTGACGTTGATGGTCTGTAGTGTAGCTTGCTATCTTTTTAAAAAAGGATGGAAGTTTTCCAACTATCCTTAATTCCTGCGTGTTATACTCTCTGGTAACTTGCTTGTTCAATGTTCTGACTTAGGTTTCAAGGTTTTAATATCTCAAATTTTATTGTACAGGGTGTTTACTATTATTTCTATCAAATATTCAGGAACATGGCTGCAGAAGCTGCACTACAGAAAAAGAAAATGGGTGTCGGTGATGGATCAATTGGGATGCTCTCCTCTCTCCTCACTGCTGCTTTATCCGGGTAGTTTACTTTGTCTTAGTGCACAAACCCATTTCGTTCTACTCTGTTTTTACCCCAGCAAATATAAGTTCTTGTTAAGCTTTTCTTACAGCTACGGCAGTTAATTTGCCATATTAACATCACCATGTAGTTCTGAAGGCTCTATTTCGACATTTCTCAAATTTTACCTTCTAAAAGAATTACTGAATTGACCTTCCTATAATAAAAGCACAAACTGTTAAATGCCGATTATGTTGGTTGAAACTAATGATTATGAATTGTCTCACTGTCTCAGTACTCAACTGTAGTGGTATTACCTAATTGATAAATCTTTATGTAGGTGTGTTAACGTGCTCTTGACAAATCCCATTTGGGTAGTTGTTACCCGTATGCAGGTAATTTGCATTTTGTAATTCATCTATTGTTCTCTGTTTTTTACGCTTTCCTTTCTCTTGTTGCTTATCCTAGCCCTCGTTTGTCTTGTTTCTTGGTATACTCTAATCATTATAATGAAATAGTTAATACAAATTAACTTCTGGGAGAACTTCCTTTTCTCCTAATTTTGTTCTCTTGTATATGGTTATTTAGAATGTAGATAAATTATAGACTATTATTGAGGATTTTATTTCCTTTCTAATAAGCTAAAACATTTTTATAAGTAATCAAAATTGTAAATAGATAAACTTGGAAGAGAAGTGATGATACCATTGAATGCTTGACTGGACTTTATAAAGTTTAGAGCTTTAATGGATTTGGGAACATTGTATCAGACACAAGATTATTAGATTATTTTGTTGGTTTAAGTTGTTTCAGTATATAATATATAATACATGGTCTGTCATTGATTTTGTTTTACTATTTGTATTTCTTAAAGTAATCAAAATTGTGTTCTCTTGTAATTTAGAATAATAAATGATAAACAAAATCTGTCTGTCTCTGTCTCTCCTTTGATTTTCTCCTGCTCGACTTCAGCTAGTCTTGGATTCTGATTTTGCTATTTTATGTCAAAAACTATTTTTACTTTTCAGGCACATAGAAAAGGGTCGAACCATGGACCTGAGGAGGGTTTGTTAATTGCCACTGAGCAAGCAATTATTTCTGCTGTTGAACCTCTTCCTTATGGAACTAGCCATGTGGTAAGTAAAGTCTATATTGGAATCTTAAGTCATTTAGAGAAGTTATGCTAGCTTGGCTAGTCTGACGTGATAAAATATTTGCAAAACTCATCTTACAGTCTTGTTTCATATACCGGCTTTTCATATTCCAGTTAGAATAGAGTGTCTGAAAATATTCATACAAATTGATTGATGATTTATGATTATCATGGTTTTCCCCCCTTCCAAAATATGCTGAGTTTTACTAGTCCTGATAATGCTTGGGGACTCCTGATGACACTTTATACTTCTCAAGCCCTCTTGTTTCCTTTTATATGTGTAATTTTTTAATACAATTTTGCAGATTCAAGAAATCTTTGATGAAGCTGGTATTCAGGGTTTCTGGAAAGGTGTATTACCATCATTGATCATGGTATGTTGGAAGTGAATCTCTTTCATGCTTAGTGAGTATTACTAATCGGTTTCTCTTTAACTCAGGTAAGCAATCCTTCCATACAGTTCATGCTGTATGAAGCCATGTTGTCAAAGTTAAGAAAAAGAAATAATAGCAACAGGGTAACTGCTTTACAGGTATTATGTCATTTCCCCAATCTACATAAAATCTCTTTTCAGTGATGTCCTTTCCATATATTTTCTCTTATATTGCCTTGTTACTATATTGTTATTGAAATTTCCCTATGATGCTAGATATTTCTTCTTGGAGCTTTGGCTAAGCTTGGAGCTACTGTATTAACTTATCCTCTTCTAGTTGTAAAGGTATACCATAATAGCTTTCTCTCTTGGTTGTGATTGTGCAATTATATCATATAGTGTGATTGGTTATAAGTTGAAATTATCTAAACTTGCTTTCTAGGTGAAGGCCTTCACTTTATATGATTAATGATATTTAAGTAATTATAAGCTGTGATTATCCGTGGGTATGCACACCTTACTATCCAATGGATATCCGTTTAACTATCTATTTTCAGTCAATTGATAGTTTTATCTGTCATAATGACTGAGAATATTATCTGTGAGAAATGCTTTTCTCAATTTCTTACTTGATATTTTGTTCCCCCAGGCGAGGCTCCAGGCTAGACAGGATAAAACAGGAGACAGGAGACAGCATTACAAAGGTATAAGTTATGATATTTTGTTTTACCTTGTTTATCAAGAAAGGTTATGACTTACGAGCATTTCATTGATGCACAAACATGCATTATGTTGTGGTACAAGTTACTTGAAAACTAAGTTTGAACTTTTAGAAATTTTACTCTTTTCTTCCTTTGCTCTCTAAATATGCATAATTTTCTTTAAATTCAGGTACTTGGGATGCTATTATTAAAATGATTCGCTATGAAGGGTTGAATGGGTTTTACAAAGGTATGGGCACAAAAATTGTACAAAGTGTGCTTGCTGCTGCTGTTATATTCACGATAAAAGAAGAACTGGTTAGGGGGGTTCACTTCTTGCTTGCCAAGGAAGCTGCCAAAACTGTAAAGATAAAGAGTGTGTGATTGATTGGAGGCCACTAGCTTGATCAAGATTTCGTTTACCATCTTCAGTTAGCAAATTAGTTAAAATGGTAGTAGGGGAACTAAAGTGATTCAAACAATATATTGATTATTTTTATCAGGTAGTTTCGTTATAGCAAATTCATGCCATGATCATGATCATAAACTGGATTCGTTGGTTCATTCCATGAACAAAGCAGGGTTGTAGGTTTGAAGTATGCTGCTGGAACAGAAATTTATTTTACTAATGAGTATCACCATTTGATGATTTCGTTGGTAGCTGAGTTTTAGATCAAAATTCAATTCAACTGGAACCATTTACTATTCTCATTCATTATCAGATAACAAGTCGTTGGCGGTTGGCAATGTCGAAATGTGCATTGCTATCATCCTGCCATATTAATAATTAGCAGGTTCGTACCAACAAGCAGCCAGTGGACAAAATTTAGTATCAATATCATACTTTTCTTTTCAGAAGTGTAATTGTATGAAAGCCAATATGTTGGATCAATCACAGCCAGAAGTTACATAGGATCATCTAAACATATTCGTTTTAACTCAATCCTCCTCATTATAAACGATACAAAGTAGATCACTTGTGTGATCAACTCACGTTTAAAGTAGATGAAATCGTGAATTCATTATCAGTTTGATAAGTCAGTGATGTTCATTAGTATTCTGATAATCTTTTTCATTATTAGAAGCTTACGAAATGCTCCACTTGAACTAATGGGTTCCAAGTTGGGTGTTATTTTATAGAGGGACACTTGACCACCTAATAACATTTGCACATTCAAATCCAGAAGAATTCAGCGAATATCAGTGTAGATTTTGCATCTACTGAATGAAATTCCCACTTTTCTATCTTTTAAGGCCTGGATGCTTCCCACCCATCTTCTACATAGGCTCATAGAAGGTACTTTTTTTCTGCAGTCCCCTAGTTTCCATGTGCACTCATAGGAGTGGTTAAAAGACCAAACTATTCCCTTTGTCATTGCCGTTCATATTATGGGGTGTAAAATAAAATCATCCCACAGAAGAGTGAATTATGTGGGCCCATTTTGTAAATTGAGTGACATGAGGCGTGTTTGAAAAATATTTCTCAAACAAGAAGAGAAAAATGTTGCAAAAGATACACGGATCCTGATCAACAATATGGATGGAAAATAAATGTGGAAATACACTTTGGTTTCTGTGTCTTTAAAACTTATTGAGCTAATCAATTTCCTCTTCTTTTACAATTCAACAAATTCAATCCTTCATTTAGTGAACAAGGTTGGCCAAATACTCCAATTTTAGCTTTTCTCATTCATAAAAATTATTTAAAGAAACTATATGCTTGGGGATGTAAAATCAAATACTGTCATATTAATAATTAATCATGAAAAATTTTAATAATTTCATTCACGTAACACATTTACATTAAACATCTCACCATTCTATAATCTTTACGTGGGTATATTTTTTATTCCTCTTGAATATCATTTTACAGGGAATTGCATGTATGACAACCTTAAATACACTATCAGTAACCAACACCCATAAAGCCCAACAAATTCCTTGGATAGCGTTACATGTTTGGCAGGCAAATTCTTATTACATCCAATTATTTTGAACCTGTACTTTACTTTACGTAGTTTTTAATTTTCAAAAATACTCTTTATTTTGGAAATGAAAGTTTATAATTAAAAATAATACATTATGGAAAAGTAGATAAGAAAATGTTAGTGTGTTTAAGAAATAAAAATTTAGAATATAATTTAAAAATCAAAATTCCATTTTGAAGAAAAAAAAATTCTGAAAACATATTTTAGAAAAGAAGTCAGAAATGTATTTTTATATTTACTTTCATTTTATTTAAGAGTATTTTCGTCTTTTTACGTTAAAATTGGGTGCAGTTGAATGCTCATGGATTTTCTTGGCTGAAGGCGATGAGGAGTTGGTGTAATGATGATTGATGGTTACGTTTCTTTCATGGTGCTTCACTACAACTGCGTATAATTGCTGTGTTTTATATAGTTGAAGGGTGAATGACAACCATGGAGGTTGTTGCTCATAAATTAATAACTGTTTTTGTAGTACCAAGTACGAATTTTAAAACGGATAGTGTTGATACGATTGATTTCATGTGTAATAGAATAGAGTTCTGAAAGTTTTATCTTTTTTAATAATCATATAAATATGAATTATTCATTGGTGGAATTAAATGAATAAATAATTAATAATATTGAAAACTTTAAACTCTTATAATGCAAATGTTTATTTCTCAAAATGGTTTAATTTATTTTACACTTAAAATGTTATCATTAGGATTTAAATTATAGTTTGACTTTAATTTTTATTAGTTCAAAATATTTTCTTAGTTTGTGCCTATTTGTTTGTTTATACCATAAGTAAAATCATAAACAATATAATATTATAAACGTTGTTAACGTTCATTTTCAAGTATCACCTCTGAGAATTAGGTCATGTTGGGAATTAATAATGTTGGTAACTTGAGTGTAATTGTGGATTAAATTTGGTTATGTTGCAGTGATTAGATAGTGATGCAGAGATAATAATGAGACAAAAATTGTTTCATTCTAAAATAAGATTTGACTATATCCAAGAGGAATAATAGTAAAGAAACTAGTACAATAAATAAAACCTTTTTCATCAAAATCAATAATATGTAGTCATATCATTTGACATTATTCATGTTAGTAGGAATAGTTTAAATGGATGAAAAGTTAATGGTGAAATCCCATTGAATTTGGATATATTTAAAGTGCAAAACCTATTATCAAATACCTAGTGACGTTTATAATAAGTCCCTGGGTTGTATTATGAGAGACATGAAAATTAAACTAAGCTTGTATAAATGATACAAAAATTGATTGTAATTATTTTGGTTTTACCATTTATAATATGGAATGTCCATCATCATCATCATCTTCATTTTTCTCTCAGATTTTGAAGACCATGTTTCTTCCCTTTCAAAGTTTGATGTTCTTGAACAAAATATAATATTTTTGTATCTTTGGAACAAATTTTGAAAGAGAAAAATATAAAAAAAAATGACAATTGTTTGTTTATAAATTAAAATTAACTAATGCATAAATTAAAAATTATGTACAAAAGTTTCAATAAATTAATTAAAGTAGAAGTCAAACTTTATTTATGAATAAGTTTTCATTTTTAAATTCTTGCAAAAATTAATTTATATATATATATATATATATATATATTTGGAATAAAAGAATATAAAAGCACAGTTTCCGTAGCGAAGTAAAAGCAGAAGTGAGGCATCTAGATAAAAATATACTTGTAAAACATGCAATATATTTATTCAAACAATAACAGGAAAGTAGAAGGTGTTAAGGCAGAGTTTGGATTGGTAAGTAGAAACCCTTATATGTAAGAAACCTGAATAAAATATGTGAGTGGTTGAGATGTGGAGTTATTAATGCGTTACTTTTTCATAGCCCCAAAACCACGCTTGATATGAAAGTCATTAATTTGTGTTCTTCACTGAACGGAACATTTCCGTTAATCTAATGAGTGTGGAAACATATAATTAAATTGGTTAAAAGAAAAGGTAAAGGTAATTGTTATTGAAATAGATATATGTATATATAATCAAAAGGGGTGCTTTGGTGTCCTAGGTGAAGGACCACTTAAGCACTAGGGAGGTCTTTGTCCTATTGTCCCCATGGGTTTCCCCACTTAGGCGTTCGTGACGCATGCATGCCTCCAATGGTTTATAATTGAATTTTAACCTTAACTTAATTTCATAAAATTAATTTATAACACTAGTGCAAAATAAATAAAAGAATATTATTTATTTAGTGTAATTTTGTGTTCACACGCATTCATAAAAAATGTGATGATATTTTTTAAATTAATTTGATTTACAAATGCGACTATTTGTATAGCCGCATTTGTAAATCAAAGTTTTTTTATTTACAAATGTGGCTATTTGAATAGCCGCATTTGTAAATCAAGCGCCTTGATTTACAAATGCGGTTTTACATTTAGCCGCATTTGTAAATAAAAAAGCTTTGATTTACAAATGCGACTATACAAATAGTCGCATTTGTAAATTATTTTTTACCCTAAATTTTGAAGTGCGCCACACTTTCATATTTCTCCTTTTTACTTTCGTTTGCACGGTTCTTGCGCTCGCGTACGCTTGGAGTTCATCTCTTCTTCTGCATCTTCATTAATTTGTGCCATTGTGAGTTTCTTGAATCGTTTTCTTCCTTTGCATCTTCACTACGTATAAAATTTGTTCGTTTTGCTTATATTTGTTTGTTTTCCTTGCATTGGTGGTCGAAGGTGTTGTTTCATTGGCTTCGTTGCCCCGCCACCGCTTCCGCTGCCACCGCCATTGTTGGTGCTTGTCACTCTTCACCACCAATGTTCGTTCACAGACAAGGTTGGTGTGGTTTTTTAAATTTTTTGAATCTTTAGAGCCGCACTTGTAAATGGTATTTATAAATGCGGCTAAATAGCCACATTTGTATATATTCAATTTTGTACATAGCCGCATTTATAAATTTAAAATAGCTGCACTTATTCTATGTTTTTGCACCAGTGTAAGATGAGGTTTGCATCCACTTATATACAATAAAATATTTTTATCTCTAATCGATGTGGGATCTTCAACATCTCTTTCACTTTCATAATTCATTTTTTACTTGCTAAATAATTATTTTAAAAATTCAAAATAATGTTATCTAATTAGTTAATATTCTTATGTTGAACCTTAAAGTCTTATGATCAGGCATCTTTTGAGATTAGGTTAAGACTTAAGTCATTAGGTTAAGACTTAAGTCTTATATCTTGAGAAAAGTAAATATATTTATAAAAAATCTTCCAACACTTAAGTTAGTATAAAATATAGTTGAGATAATAATTACTATATTAAATACGTATTTTTGTTAATTTATTTCTAAAATCGTTTTTTTTTCTTCGTTTAATGGATCTACATTAGTATAGAAATTATCATTAATTATTGTGTTAGTTGGTATTAAATATGTATTAATTATGTTGATTTTTGTTTCTTTAAATTGTTTTCATGTTGGAGTTTCGATAGATATGTGATTGGATATATATATATATATATATATATATATATATATATATATATATATATATATATATATATATATTGCATTTAATTATACAAATAAGTTTACAGTGACAGAATATCAAAATTTACTCTTTAATAGATCCTTTTGTTTGTATTTCTTTTAAAAAAATTCATTAAAATATGTTCAATTTTTGTTAGTGTAGTTAAATATGTAATTTTAAAAACACATTAACATGTTTTCCAATTTCTAAAAGAGTGAAAACTCTACAAAAATTATGTTGGGTTTTTTTAACTAAATTTATTCAAAATGCACCTTCTAGAAATAAATTCACATCCTCTAATTTTTTTCATCAGTTTGTATCTTCATTCTATGTTACAAGCACGCCTTTCTGAATTAAATTAATAAAAATAATAATTCGTATTTTTAACTTTAGTTATTGTTGAATACGAATATTCAACGTATATTTAATTTCGCGTGATACATTAAATAATAAATTGATGTATTAATATTAGAAACTGGGTTCAAATTTCTTTAGAAAAATGTCAAGTTTTGAGAATTATGAATGTAAAAATAAAGATAAGTTTTTTCAACTTTTATAATTACAGTCTTTTGACTCTTCAACAGAATTGTAAGATTTTCCCATGACTTTTGCCTTTTTATTTGACATTAAGATTAATAATTAGTTTGAAGTTAAGTCGCACTCAAACTTTTTCACCTATTTAAAAAATGTGTTGGGTGAGAATCAGATTAAATTTTTATCCACAAATTTATTGTTTCTTATTAAAAAGTATGTTTGAACCATTTTTCTATAATCACTTTTAAAAGAGAAAAATTAAAACCTAAAATTAATTTATACATAAATTAAAAAAGGTAAAATTTAGAGATTTTATATAAATTGAGTTTTATAAATTAGTTTATATATAATCTAATTTAAACTCATGAACAAGCTAACTTCAAATTTTTCTCTCTTATAAGTACCGAGTAATAATTTATTCAAATTGATCCTACGTCACACCCTTTTTTAAGTTATTAATATAGGCATAATTTAACTAATACCATGAAGATGGTGACTTAGTTTTAAAAATCTTTAAACAAAAATAATTACTTAATTTTAAACAAAATGTTTTGAACCACTTAACAACAAAATTTAGAAACAATGTTAATAGTCTTTTAAATTTCAAAGAGATAAAAAGAAAAAATACATTAAATTTTTAAATTAATTTGATTTTCTTCAAATCTACGTGCTTAATAATATAAACCCTCTTACATTATATTTAGGCTAATGAATAAGAAAAAATCATTGTGATTAATCTATAAAAGAGTACAATTATAAACCAATTTCTCTTAGAATATTTATTGATTTAAAAACACTTATTAATTAATTTACCTCAAACAGTTTTATCCTTAAAAGTTATCCCAAAGAATTAAAAGATAAAGATGTAAGATCTAGAAAATTACTTTAGAGTAGAAGGGTATATTTTAAATGACTCCTGAATATTTTATTATTAAAATAAAAATGACATATAAATAGAAAATTCAATTATTCAGGTTTCATTTCAAAAGAACTACCATCTCTCTAAAAAGTTTCCTTTTTCTTTTCTTCTCCCTTCTCTCTAAGATTCTGACCTCCTCGTTCATCAGTTTGACGATCAGAGTACGCCATTAGACTCCTAGCAGCGAAGACTACAAGACTGTCTGATCAAAATCTCTGATACAGTAAGTTTATTTTTGTTCTCTTTTCCTTTCCTCTCCTTCTCTCTACGATTCTGACATCCTCACTTATCAGTTTGACGATCGGAGTCCGCCATTGGACTCCTGGCAATTAACTCTACAAGATTGCCCGATCAAAATCTTAAACAGAGTAAGTTCATTTTTTGCCCTTTTCTTTGAGTCAAATTTTGAACTTAATAGGGTTGTTTTTGCATAGGCTTTGCATGTGACTCTTTTAGCTTCAGGGTTAATCTCTGTTAACTCAGGGTCCTAGTTATATAGTTAGATTTTGATCAGGACTTTGTGGTGCAGGTTGATTATCTTTAAATTTTTGGTAGATTTGGAGCTCTTAGTGAGCATCTGCTAAAGTTTAGGTAAGGGAAGCTAGTTTAAATTTCCAATAAAACCCTAGGCTAGAAGATTCTGAATGTGGGGGTGACGTGGTCACCAGTTTCAAATTTTCTTGCAGGATTTCTTGTTTTGTGTAGATTAGAATTTGTTTGAGATTGAAATGTGAAATTTAGATATAGTAGATGCTGTAGAATGTATATGATTTTTGGAATTGAATGAGCTACCGAATATATTTGAAAAAAATTTTTTTGTGACAATTTGTTTTAAAGTAACTTGTGAGTGTGATTATTTGGAGATTTGTTATGTTAATTGTAATTTGAAATTTTTGCTGTATTTGAGATAAGTTAGTTGTTGGGTTTAACATTTGATGATCAAACTTTAATTTCATATTGTGTGTTTTGGAAATTCTAAACTTTGGTATGATTTGATTGTGTGATGTTGAATATTGTGAGATTCAAAATATGAGTTTTAATCAAGACATAGTATTTTCAGGAAAGAAAATACCGTGTTAAGATTGTTTAAGATGTGCATTGACTAGGGATTTGTCTAGAAGGAGATATCCTGACTCTCCTGAGATAATGGAATCATGTAGATGAAGTTACTCAGGTGGTGAGAGTCGAAGGAGATTCATATGAATAGATAAGTTGTTTGAAAGATAACTAATTTGACCTGTTATATGAGTTAACCTTGTCATACTAGGAGAAAGATGATATTGAGAATATTTATGCGCATAGTTGTGTGAATTTCACAATGATATAGTATGACAGATGCAGATCTCTGAGTCTAAGTCAATGCATGAGTCTTCCGGAACTAGGGTCAAAGTATCTATGTGTTGTGAGTCAGTAGAAGTCTGACATGTGAAAGATGAATTATGAATTTTAATAGACATTTGATGGTTTGAGAAATTGTATGAGACTTGATGAATTATGTTTATTAATTTGACATTGAAATTATATAGAATTTTTATATAACTAGCTTACCCTATTCTTTGTTTGTGTCTGTTTCTGTATCTGTGATGATCATGTTTTGCATGGGAGTAGATGGGATTGCAGGTAATAGAGCTCCTCAGTGAGCAGTTGGAGAAATGGATAATTTTATTTGAATGCTTTGTTTTGTTTTAAAAACTTTTGATGTATATATTAAAATCCCTACGAAGAGAGATGTTTCTTTTGAGATACAATTGTGAGATAGATGTATATATATATATTAATTAGATATTACCTGTTTTACTTTCATTTTATTATATATGTGAGTAGAAATTAGGGATGTTACAAAAGATGTATATAACATATCATTAATCTTGATTCTTAAACGATGTGAGACTATATTAAATGTAACAAGAATCAGTTGGAATACAAACATCATTACTAAGTTGGAATACAAACATCATTACTAATTTAATCATTTTTAGAAGAACATGACTATCAACTTTAACATTTGCTTCTAGTGGAAAAGGTTATTTTGAAAAAACCAATAGTACTCACTTTTCAAATATCTTCCACCATCTATATTAACTCACTAATTTACATTTTTTTATTAGTAAAAAAATATATATAAATAACTTAAGGATAATCTAACCTTATTAAAAAAATTAAAACCACACACTTCTCCACAACTATATAAAGGAAATAGTAGTATAAAGAAAAGAATAAATTGAGGGTAACTAAAACTCCTCATTTTTCTCTAAATAATAGGAAAATATGTATGTATATGAGGCATACAAAATATAATGTAAAAAATATAAATTTTATATATATATATATATATATATATATATAACATTTATCTCGTAACTTAATTTTGTCAAAAAATTGGTAGAAAATAATTGCATCTTAAAATATAATGAAATTGATAATCATACTATATATATTGGACTGAGTGTTACATCCAACACCAAATAGATCACTATTTATAGTATATTAAGGTATATATATCATGTATTTTTTATTTAGCTCGACTGATGCATGAGTGAATATAGGGTTTAATTGTATTTTGACTTCACTTTTTACGATTTTATCTCCAATGTTCTTTTTAATGTTAAGCTTTCTATTTTTAAAATGGTAAATTTTGCCCAAATTAATATTTTTAAATTTTAAAGAATCCTAATTTTTAATTCATTAATTACAAATAGAATTTAATAAATTATATTTTAATTAAAACATAATGAATGGAATATAAATTTCACTTAAAATTTAAAAATTATAAAATGGCATCTTAAAACCATAATTTCGCCTGTAACTATGTTGTTAAGTCTTGTTAATTTTTTAAAATATTTGAAAACTATATATATCAAGTTCCATTATAAGCTTAGTCTACTAACCAAAATGCAAAATAGTCGATTCTTACTTTTTAAAACTTCTATAAAAATGGATAGCACTAAATACTTTTATAAAAATAACATTAAATTGAAAAACTAAAATAGTATACAAGTTAACACCAATTATATAATCAACCAAAGGAAATCTGAACTTGTATGTGGCATTAGTATATAAAGACATGAACAGAATGTGAAGATAATCTCTTATCTAGCTAGAGCTTCTTCCCTTAATAGAAGCCATCACCAAGAAAAAAACCAAGAGCTACATGACAATAACAAATCCTTTTAATAAGGTCGAGTTCTTTCCACGATCTGTCAAACACCAACTTGCCTTATTTAAATTATAAGTATCTTTCCAAAAAAAAAAAAAACAAATTTATAGTGGCAACAATGAACAAAATAGGAGTTTAACGATGATACAAGTAAAATAATTTTGCAGTTAATTAATCATAAATTATTATGTGTATTTTCTTAGAGTAACTATACATGCAGTGATTTTTATAATTAATAAAAAATAAAAATTTATTATATAGTGTATTTTTTGATAAAATAATAATCGAAAAAAATTAGGGTTTAGAGGATCTAGCTGAGAAAGGGATGAGTTGTGTTTCACAGTGGACCCTGGGATGCAACTAAAGATTATACTTTAAATCGGATTCCAAAAGAAAAAATAGTTTATATAAAGTGGATTTGAAATGTCAAAAGATGACTTAGAAATGGGTGATGGACAAGAAATATATTCTCCATTATTGATTGCTACGCATATATTTATAGTTAATTTATGTTAAAGTACGATCTAGTTGTGATGATAGATCCTTTGGAGCAAAATTCAATGGCTCCAGCCCCAAATTTACGTTTGATTTCATAAAATAATGCTTTAATTAGGTGCGGCGGGTTAAGTTGCATTATTGCCAAACACGGTGGCATTCGCCGTAATCTCCATCTTCTTAGAGTTGAAGGAAACTAAACGTGCTTTTCAAAATAACAGTGTCACCTTCTAGATCATCATCATTCTTGCTTTACACATTCTCATGCTGGCTAAAAAATTCCTCTTATTACCTTTGGTTAAAACTTTTCCACTAATTCACACACCCAAAGTCTGCGTAAAAATCAATACTTGCAGTTGCAACTATCATTTACCTTTTTCTAACTATTTTAGTTCAAGCATCAAGATACACTATGATAAGTTTTTATTGAATCTATAACATAATTTACTATTAGGTTTTTTTCTTTTTAAGAGAGTGTGTTGAACATATCAAATAGATAAATCGTGATTAAATTATAATATATTATTACATGCAAATCTTATTTTATTTATATGATTTTGTAAATAGATTTAGATTTCACTTTTTTTTTTTAAGAGAATATCAAAATTATTTTAGGTATTGAACATTAGTTATTTTTTACAAAATTTTCTTCTAATCTCAAATTTGAGATGTTATTTTTTTATGTGAGAAAAAGTGTTAAAGGATAAGATTATTAAAATTTGGAGGAATCAAACTAATATACTTATTATTAGTGTCATTATACAACAAAAATAATATATAATTTAGTATAACTATATCTAAAAAAAATCAATATAAAAAGGTTGTCCTTCGTTCCTTCTACTTCTTCAACTTATCAATAATTAAATCATAGCTAAAAAATTTAAAACATAATTTTTAAAAGAAAAATATGTGAAAAACAAGTCAGTTAAAAACTGGTGATAAATAAAATATAACAATTAAAATTTCATTTCATATTCCTAACAAAAATTCATACAAAAAAATTTTAAAGAAAAATAAAAACACTTAAATTGTTTAGAATATAAAACTTGAAAAGAAGATAAGATATACTTATTTAAATTCTTATTTCTCAAATATCTTTTCATATAAAAAATTCTTTTTGCGAGAAAGAGTAAAAAATGGTGTATCAAAAATACTAATATTTCATTGTGTTTTACTCTTTTTTTTTTCTTCAGGAGTGAAACATAACATATGAGTGTTTTTTTTTTTCAGTGAAATATAACATATGAGTGGGGATGAGAATAAACTATCAGTTTGTGTTTTATTATTATAAAAAATATCTTAAATAATGTTTTCCTATACTTTTCATTTGTTTTTTATTCTATTATATTTAATTTTATGTTTTTAATATTTATTAAACTTAAAGGACGTGTAATTTGGAAATTCTCCTAATTTAATTATATATATGCACGGAATTCTAAACAAAGATTAAATAAATAAGTAAATATATTGATGTTAAATAAAGATAGTCATAATATAAATAAATAAATAAACATCTTATCCAATTAAATAATTATAAAATAAATAAAACAGATAAATAAACTGGTAGATGTTCCCCCCTACATTGAATTTTACTATAACTCTTATTTCTCTCTCTCCCTTCTTTTTCTTTCTCTTGCCCCTTCTTTCCCTGTATATTTTTTTTACCTTCACCTTACGATGTATTTTTATTTTAAATGAAATTTTTTTATTTTTAATTTATTGGAATGATGACATGAAGAAATATTTATTTTCCTTGTCTCTTCATACAAAAGAGATAAGTTCATCTTATCTAAATATTATTTATTTTTTGTCTTATAATTCTTTTAAGAAAATAATAATAAAATAATTCCAAAAATATAATATATTTAAAAAATATTGTATTATAAATTTTGAGAGGTTAAAATATATTTTTAAATTTTATTTTGATTTATATTTTTTGTTTATTATGTGTAAGAGATACTGAAAATTAAAAAGGGAATGAAATAGTTGCAAGAAAATAAATAATTACAGTATTTTATGAAGAAGTTAAAGATAATTTTAATTTTGGAAATTTTTTTGCATAATAAATAAAGAATATTATTATAGATAAAGGATCGCTTTATTTAAAAATAATATTTTTTAGTTTGTTATAGTTTTTAAAAAAAAAAGAAAAAAAAAGTTATAAGAAGAAAATATTTAAAACAGCTTCATGTTAAATGCATTTCTAAAAATAATTTTGGTTTGGTGAGCAAACGTGAATATTTTTTTTTCTAAATTTCAATAAAATAATTACTAAATTATTTTATATGAAAATTAGTTTTGTTTAATCTTAAACAAGCTCACCCTTAACGAGTTTTTCAACAAGCTCACCCTTAACGAGTTTTTTTTTTTTTTTTTTTTTTGAAAAAAGTGGATGGTTATTTCTTTAAAAATTTAATTAGTACCTATTACTTCTTAAGTTTAATAACACTTATGTTGTTTGAGTTTTGACATATTATCTTTACTGGTTCTTTTTAATTTAATCAATAAAAAATATTAGTTTTTTTTTTTATCGAAGTTTTTGAAGAATATTGCTCTGCTATATTGTATTGGAGCCCATTTGACGATAAAGAAGAAAAAAAAAAACAAGTAAAGTCATTTTTGTCCTGATATTTAGGGGAAAAAGTACTATAAATATACGAGACAGTAAGTGTTCAATCATAGCTGCAATTGTAAGAGATAAGCTCAGAAGAGTGACAACAATAAACTAATTAATTAATTAATCTTTATTAGTAATTTTATAAATAATATCTACACCAAATGTCATGTTAATAATTTGCATCTCTTATAAAGTATCTTTTATATGAAACATCCAAGTCAGCAAGAATCAAATTAAAATTTTCATGAGTGACAAGTAATTCATTAATTATAAAATAAAATAGCATTAAAAGATTACAAGATATAAAATTCAATGATTAAATAATTAATTTTTAAGAATATTATTTGTATAATTTCATTAGTGTTGACTTATTTTATAGGGAAAAAAAATTATTTAAGGAGGTACTATTTCATTGTAGTTATAGTTTATTTTCTAACACGAAAACTATTAAATGAAATGAAATATATATTTTACATTACTTGTTTTTACCAGTCAACCTGACAAAATTTCAACTACGATACTGAAAAAAAATAAACTATCTAGTGGAGTTGAATTTTGTTTGTATATACACCTATATGTTCTCGTGTTACACCTGAATTTTTTTAACATGAAAACTGTAAATAGTATAAATTAATTTTGTAACATTTTTTTAACATGTTTTTTACTGTATATTTTTTAAAATGTAAACTTATATGAAATTAGTTAATAACAAAAGTTTATAACACCTTATGTAATTACAAGATTACCTTATTTGTTTACAAATTATAAAATATTAAGTCTTAACTAATTAATTGTTTTGTTATTTTTATTTTATTAAATAAAATCTAACTTAAGTTTAATCCCATAACTAGTCCATTTAAATTTTTGCAGTTTATGATACTTTATCTGACTTATTAATTTCTTTTTTTTTTGTCTAGTAACATAATAAAAAATGCAATACAATGTGACAAAAAAAAGATGCATGGATAAAAAGAAGAGAAAAAAACAGAAAACTGACTTTTAATAGAAATATAACCTCAAAATTTTGTTATGGATTATTCTTTATTTTAAAGTCACAAAATATTTTCTTTTATTTCTATAACCAAAAACCTTTTATTTTCTATAAAAAATAGTATTTGTTTTAATATGAATTATATTAAAAACAATTTAGTTAAATTAAGTAAATCACATTATATCCATCCCTTATATTAGATAAGTGAGTGAAATTGGAATGGAATTTATTATATTAATTGATTCACTAATAAAGATAAAAATTATCATAAATTTCATTATTATTATTAGGAGGAACACAAACACTTTCGTGCATTTGTATCCGTATTTTTTACTTTTATCATTTATATATATTTATATTTGATATTAAAATTTAATTAAATAAATATAAATATAAATGACAAGATACATAAATTATCTGAGTATACCTACTGATATACTGGAAAAAAATATAGTCAATATCATATTTATATATGGTAAATTCATGCAATATAGTAAATTTACAAATGTCATGCAATTTACAAATATCATGCAATATGATAAATTTACACAAATGTCATTAAATTTACATAACCAACAAAATACCGTGTATTAAACTAAAACACAGATTTCATTGTGATTTTATTATACTGAAATCTGAACACATTATCTTTAAAATAAGTAAAATATTTTAATTTTATTGATGATTTAATCACATAAATAAATAAACACATAAGTTGGTGAAAAACTAAAAGAGGTTTTTATATAATTTTTTTTTACTATATGTAATTAATTACGGGGACATAAAAATTGAGATTGATTACAATTGATGTTTTCAATAGTTTAAATGATAGTTTCTCTTACAACATTCTTTATCCAAGTCTTCTAGAAAATATAATGTATGATAAATTATTTAAATACGTGAAATAGAATTGATTCAATACTTGTACTAATATATTGGATATAATTGATTTAATATTAATTTTGTGTTTGTTTTCAAATATAAATATGTGAGTTTTGAGTTGAGATTTTGTTATTAAGTGACTCTATGAATGGAAACAAATGAATCTTGAAATAATATCATGAAGATGTGACAAGTAGAGGAAAATTTTATGTTTTACTAGTATATATATATATATATATATATATATATATATATATATATATATATATATATATATATATATATATATATATATAGTTATATGTATATTTATATAGTTATATGTATATTTATACGGATGGATTGTATTACAGTACATTTCATGTTATTACAACTTGATTATTTCTATGACTGATAATAAAATCTCTCTCTTTTTTTTTTCTATAAAAAAAACCATAATTTCATATAAATTATAACTTTTTTATATGCAAACCTGATTCGGTCGGTCATCGGTAGTCGGTGAGTCAGCAGCAGATGACCACGTGGACCATTTACAGGGTGACACGTGGTAGAAGATAGCAGGTGAATCAGAGGGGAGATCACTCAGAACGGTGATCGGTGGTCAGTTGCTAAAGTGACCACCACCAGCAGATCAGTCCCTAGATGAGCGCCTGACAGCAGAGCGCGAGAAGTAATGAAGCACTGATCAGTCATCGGTGCAAGGTCATCAGGAAGAAGGGTGATTAACACCTCTTTGTCGAGAAAGAAGTCCTCAATTCGAGTAGAGAGCTCACCAATGAAGTCCTTAGAGGGTAAGAGATGTGGGCGATGACAAGGTGGTGAGATGTCCCTTCAATGCGCTACTTATGTCCATACACGCAGAGCCACGTAGGTCGCCCGGGCCAATGACTTAGTCTCTTCGCTGAAACAAGTTAACAGCTTGAGACTGGGGGGCTTGTGTACCGACCAGTCCTCGGACACCGAGAACAGGTAGTAAAGGGCAAACCACGTCAGCTGGGTCCCACAGCATGGGCCAAAGCCACGTGGAGTGGACCCCACAGGCAGCTTGAATTAAAGGGTGATCAGTCATCGGTGTGTTCCCTTAGAGAAGGGTGATCAGTCATTGGTGTGTCCCCTTAGAGAAGGGTGATCAGTCATCGGTGTGTCCCCTTAGAGAAGGGTGATCAGTCATTCCCCTCAGAGTAGGGTGATCAGTCATCGGTGTGTCCCCTAAGAGAAGGGTGAGTCATCAGCATGTTCCCACAGAGAAGGGTGATTAGTCATCAGCGCGTCCCCACAGGGAAGGGTGAGTAGTCGTCAGACCACCAGGATGGGCTGAGGTGTCATCGCCACTTAGAGTATGGCGAGGTGACATCGGCCTTGGGTGAGGACGAGGTGACATCGGCCTTGGGGGAAGACCAATTAAATACCCAGAGGTAGGGAGAGGCCTGGATCACGAAGCGCCCATGCAGGTAGCAGGGAGAGCACAGTTGGGTGTAAAGTCCTGAGGGGACGAGTACACACCAGAACTAGGGTTTTCCCAGTAAAGCTACATGCATGGCACGTGAACAGTGAAGGCACTCCCAGAACAGGTGGCCCCAGAGACTAGGTGCACAATGAGGCATCCAGGTAGTCACCCTGTTAGAGTTTGCACTCCAGAGAAGGAAACCTTATGTGCTAGATTACCCTAAGATTGGGTGATAGCAGCGCAGGGATATTCCAGTAAACCCTAAATATGGCTAGCAGCGCAGAAAACCCTAATTAGGGCTAGCGGCGCAGTAAACCCTAGACTATATAAGGGACAGTAAAATACTTCACAAAGGTACGCAGTTTCTAGACCTAAACACAGAGAGAAACTCAAGACACTTGGTGTTCCTTGCCTTACACTAACTTGAGCGTCGGAGTGCAAACGGCCTCTAGGGCGCCCCCTTTCTCTTTTGCAGGTGCAGATTGCTTCGAAAGAACCAAGCATATATCAACGTGAGGAAGGAGGCGTGTGAGTGTCGTGAGTCAATCGACAGGCGGGTCAACCGGCAAGAACACCAAGCCCCCCAGTCTCGAGCTGTGAACTCGTTCTCAGCGAAGAGACTAAGTGGTCGATGGCAAGATCATTCCTCCTCCTTGAACTTCTCCCTTTGCAACTTCTTTTCTGTGTAATTTCTTTTTCTGCTTCCTAACTTGTATAAACCTTTTAGCTGTAAAGGCGCACTGCATTGACTTCAATATGAATGAAATCCTTGCTCCAGCTGCATGTCCCTTTCCATTTTTAACTCTCTGTATGTGACTCAGCATTGTCTTTAACAGCTTTTATGCATAACTTCATGCTGGACGACTGACTTGACGGGCCTAAATGCTTCGGCTTCTCGCAGCAGAACTTGCTTCTACCACCGACCACCGACTAGCATGTTGGTGCACCACCGATCAGTCATCGCGCTTCAGGCTCTGCTTTACTTTTCTGTTACTCTAGCGCTAAGCACATAGAGAGCTTGAACGCCAAAGATGATGCTTGTGTTTTGGGGAAGAAAAGTGCTTCTCGATGACCCTTCTTGCCTCAGCCTCGCTGTAAGAAGTTGAGGTGAGGTCTTTCTCCTCTCGCCTCAGCCTCGTTGTACAAAGTCGAGGTGAGGTCTTTCTCCTCTCGCCTCAGCCTTGCTGTACAAAGTCGAGGTGAGGTCTTTCTCCTCTCGCCTCAGCCTCGCTGTAAGAAGTCAAGGATGAGGACTTTCTCCTCTCGCCTCAGCCTCGCTGTAAGAAGTCGAGGATGAGGACTTCTTTCGCCTCAGCCTCGCTGTAAGAAGTCGAGGTGAGGACTTTCTTATCTCGCCCCAGCCTCGCTGTACAAAGTTGAGGTGAGAACTTTCTTATCTAGTGAACCTTGCTGTTCACGTTGGGTGTTCTCACTCGAAGGGGAGGTGTTCTCGACGAACCTACCTTCCCGCTTACGAGACCTCTAACCCCAAGTGACAGGTTCAATCTTGCCTCGCATCACTCACAGGCGAGGGAGGACTTAACTGGTGAACCTGGCTGTTCACGTTGGGCGTTCTCACTCGAAGGGGAGGTGTTCTTGACGAACCTACCTTCCCACTTACGAGACCTCTAACCCCCAAGTGACAGGTTCGATCTTGCCTCGCATCGCTCATAGACGAGGGAGGACTTAACTGACCTCACATCGCTCATAGACGAGGAGGATTTATCTGACCTCACATCGCTCATAGGCGAGGAGGATTTATCTGGGCGAACCCTTCTGTTCACGTTGGAAGTTCTCACTCGAAATGGAGGTGTTCTCTACGAACCTACCTCTCCACTCACGAGACCTCTAACCCCAAGTGACAGGTTCTATCTCGCCTCAGCCTCGCTGTAAGAAGCAGAGGAAGAGGACTTTTCTCTCGCCTCAACCTTGCTGTAAGAAGCAGAGGAAGAGGACTTTTCCTCTCGCCTCAACCTTGCTGTAAGAAGCAGAGGAAGATGACTTTTCTCTCGCCTCAACCTTGCTGTAAGAAGCAGAGGAAGAGGACTTTTCTCCAATATTCTCTGAGTGGATGCATGCTCCCAAGAGAGCACCTGGCGTGGCTGGTTTGAGCGCACTCGCCAGGCGCATCCTGCCTGCATGGCCTCATCGCACGGTTCCATGCACGTTCCCACCGGCGAGGAGCTCTTCTTCTAGAATCATGCGAGGTGCATGCGTAACGCTCTCGCTGGGAGCTCGGGTCCCAGCTTAACACGTGTTGGCAAGACCCCGATGACCATGCGCCGATGAGTGATCGTGCTCTGTACGTGGCGGCGACAGATCGCGCCCTCATGCGGCGATGTCTAATCGTGCTTGCACGGGGTGACTGATCGTGCTTGCACGCGGCGATGACTAATCGCGCAATGAACAACCACCGATGACTTCTCGCACTCTGCTCCCAGGCGCTGATCCGTGGGTGGTGGTCACTTGGTACTGACCACCTATCACCTGCACTTGCGCTTGGGGCAAGGGGAACTTTAAACTGGAAAACACACACTTTATGTACTAAAGTCTTTTTTATTGGGTGGCCTCGTTAAAAACCCTCCTCAGGGAAAAGAGTGCCCCCTGGTGTATTCAACTACTTACAAGGTATAGCGCGAGAACGCATCTACTTTACATCTTAATTGGGTGTATATATGCTTGGTCTCCTTTCATTGGCGATGACCGACCTCACAAGTAGCGATCATGCCCTCTGCTTCAGCTTCCCCCCGAGCTACCTGGGAGTCCCCCTAGCGTAGCTCCCTCCATCACCTGATTTTTCCGTGCACAGGGATCTCATGCTGCTGGTCACCTGCCTGGGACCCGGAAGCGCGATCACCTTGCGACTCCATCAGGTAATCAGTTAGGAAACCTGTTTCCACCAACTCAGCAAGTTGATGCCCCAGCGCCAGGCAGGTGTAGAGTGTGTGTCCATAAGCCTGATGGAATTCACACCAGTCATCTTTCCTACTTCTAAGCACCTTGTCAGCTTTCTCTGATACTCGGAGTCTTGTAGCTACAGCGAGTATTGCAATCAGCTCCGCCAACTCTATCATGAAATCATACCTGGGGGGTGTATTGTTCTCCCTTGCACGCCCCCTGGCCTGATCCTTCCTGGGTGTGTAGGGGCGAGACCTGCCCTGCGCTTTCTTCCCTTCTCTGGCCTCATGCACCCAGGCGTGTCGCTGCTGCTTCCCCTGTTCTTCGCGCCTTGGCGGTGCAGCACTGCTCTTCTTCTCATAGACCTGCGACTCTGCTACAATATGCGCCACCGCGCGTTGTCGAATCTCAGCGAAGGTGGCAGGGTGGTCTCTGATGAGCGATTCACCGAAAAGACCAGGCAGCACACCTTTCTTGAATGCATGCACCAGCATGTCCTCGTCCTTGCTGGGCAACCTCACTACCTGCGCACCAAAATGGTTGAGGTAGTCCTTCAACGACTCCCCCTGATACTAGCGCACGTCGAACAGGTCGTAGGACACCATCGGTAGCGCTCTGTTGACGATGTACTGCTCTGTGAACAGCTTCGAAAACTGCTGGAAGGAGGTGACGTGGCACTCTGGCAGGCTCACGAACCACTCCATAGCTACTCCACTCAGCGTACTTATAAACATCTTGCAGTACACAGCGTCTGAGCCTCCAGACAACATCATCTGGGTGTGAAAGGCTATCAGATGCGCTTCTGGATCTTCCTTCCCCGTGAACGACGCCTTCACTCCGACCAGGTTAGGAGACACCACTGTGTTCATGATCTCAGGGGAGAAAGGCATAGGGAAGGCCCTTGGGGGCGTCAGTGGAGCCTGATCCTCTCCCACGCGACCCCCAGCTTGCTGCATGTGGTGCAAACTCGAGCGCATCTCCTCGTTTGCCTTGCGCAACTCCTCATTCCTGGCCTGAGAGGCGGCCAGGTCCTCTTGCATCCGCGCCTGATGCGCCCTGGACTCTGCCACTGTCTCTTGGAGGGCGCGCATCGTTTCCATGATTTGTTGCATGGTAACGCCGATGGCTCCATTCGGCGGAACAGATCCATGTCTGGTATTCCTCATTCTCTGCGATTTCTGCTCTCGTTCTTGTGTATGGGACCTTCGTTTTACTCCGGCCCCACGGTGGGCGCCAAATGTTCTTGCCGGTTGACCCGCCTGTCGATTGACTCACGACACTCACACGCCTCCTTCCTCACGTTGATATATGCTTGGTTCTTTCGAAGCAATCTGCACCTGCAAAAGAGAAAGGGGGCGCCCTAGAGGCCGTTTGCACTCCAACGCTCAAGTCAGTGTAAGGCAAGGAACACCAAGTGTCTTGAGTTTCTCTCTGTGTTTAGGTCTAGAAACTGCGTACCTTTGTGAAGTATTTTACTGTCCCTTATATAGTGTAGGGTTTACTGCGCCGCTAGCCCTAATTAGGGTTTCCTGCGTTCCTAGCCATATTTAAGGTTTACTGGAATACCCCTGCGCCGCTATCACCCAATCTTAGGGTAATCTAGCACATAAGGCTTCCTTCTCTGGAGTGCAAACTCTAACAGGGTGACCACCTGGATGCCTCCTTGTGCACCTAGTCTCTGGGGTCACCTGTTCTGGGAGTGCCTTCACTGTTCACGTGCCATGCATGTAGCTTTACTGGGAAAACCCTAGTTTTGGTGTGTACTCGTCCCCTCAGGACTCTACACCCAACTGTGCTCTCCCTGCTACCCGCATGGGCGCTTCGTGATCCAGGCCTCTCCCTACCTCTGGGTATTTAACTGGTCTTCCCCCAAGGCCGATGTCACCTCGTCCTCACCCAAGGCCGATGTCACCTCGCCATACTCTGAGTGGCGATGACACCTCAGCCCATCCTGGTGGTCTGACGACTACTCACCTTTCCCTGTGGGGACGCGCTGATGACTAATCACCCTTCTCTGTGGGAACATGCTGATGACTCACCCTTCTCTTAGGGGACACACCGATGACTGATCACCCTACTCTGAGGGGAATGACTGATCACCCTTCTCTAAGGGGACACACCGATGACTGATCACCCTTCTCTAAGGGGACACACCGATGACTGATCACCCTTCTCTAAGGGAACACACCGATAACTGATCACCCTTTAATTCAAGCTGCCTGCGGGGTCCACTCCACGTGGCTTTGGCCCATGCTGTGGGACCCAGCTGACGTGGTTCGCCCTTTACTACCTGTTCTCGGTGTCCGAGAACTGGTCGGTACAAAACCTAAACCAAATATTTGTCTTTTTAAAAATTTTGTCATAACTTTGTTTTGTTTAATATTTTACAAAATACATATTTTAAAATTAATTATATTATTCCACAACACTTTTTTTACTACACCATATATTTATTATTTTTCATGTTTATATTTATTTTTTATAATATATTTTACTCTCCAAAATATGATTAGCTTCGACCATTAATAAATTCACGCTAAGATGAGATTAGCCCTTTTTATTTTTTTTAATGTAGAAACAAATTATTAGCAACAATAAAAAAAATAGAGTAAAATGAATAACGATGCTGAAGTTTAGTAAAATTACACATATATTTGCTCTTTTTTTTTTTGCACACACTTACATTTCTTAATTGTTTTAAAAAAATAAACAACACCCTTTATATATTATACAAGCACCTTTATATATATATATATATATATATATATATATATATATATATATATTCCTATAATAGAAATTACGGTAGATGTTAAAAAGTTAAAACACTATTTGTACCATCTATGAACCCTTAAAAATAGTTAGTGTAACTTACTTAAAAAAATGTACATACATTTTGTTTACCAATTGAAATTGTGTAGAGAAGAGAGAAAGAAAATGTAATACACATGTGACCCAAGAAAGATGCATCCGGATACGGATAAAAAGAAAAGAAAAAATAGAAAACTGACTTTTAATAGAAAGATAACCTCAAAATGTGTTATGTATCATTCTTTATTTTAAAGTCACATAATGTTTTTTTATTTTATTTTCTATAACTAAAAACAATAAAGTATTTATTTTAATATAAAATATATTAAAAAAAATTTAGTTAAATTAAGTAAATCACATTATATCCATCCTTATATTAAATAAGTGAATAAAATTGGAATGAATCTATTATATTAATTGATTCACGAATGAAGATAAAAATATATCATAAATTTCATTATTGATATTTTATATATTTGATTATTTTTATGCACAGAATTTATTACATCCCTCTTGTTTCAAGACAACACACACGTCACACATAGACCAGTTATGGTTACCGGAAACTGTGTTCCTCATCCTGGGATGAAAATATCAAACATTGTTATAACAGAAAGGCCTTTGTAGCAGTGACGTGTTACATCACATCACGTAAATATAGGTAATAAGCTCACAACAAGTTTTGTCCTTTCACCCATTCCATTTCTATTGGCCCTACTATTTCCTCTCTCTCTTCCTCTCAGACACACACACTCTCTCTCGTCATCTCTCTCCCTGCATCTCTTTCTTTTCTTCTCTTCACTCCTCCGCTTCCGATCCAATAGCAACCCATGACGGAGGAGCGGAACGTGCGAAAAACACGTGTGGTTGACGTGGTCCTCGACTGCGTCATACCCTACATCGACGACCCTAAGGACCGCGACGCCGTTTCCCAGGTGTGTCGACGCTGGTATGAGCTCGACTCCCTCACCCGGAAGCACGTCACCATCGCCCTCTGCTACACCACCACACCGGCGCGCCTCCGCCGCCGCTTCCCGCACCTTGAGTCGCTTAAACTGAAGGGGAAGCCCCGCGCCGCAATGTTCAACCTGATTCCCGAGGATTGGGGAGGCCACGTCACCCCCTGGGTTAAGGAAATCTCTCGGTACTTCGATTGCCTGAAGAGCCTCCACTTCCGCCGCATGATTGTCACCGATTCCGATCTTCAGCTCCTCGCTCGCTCCCGAGGTCACGTGCTGCACGCTCTCAAGCTTGACAAGTGCTCCGGTTTCTCTACCGATGGACTTCTCCATATTGGTCGCCTTTGCAAGTAATTAACTTAATTCCCTTTATTATTACTACTGTTACTTGTATTAGTTTGCATTCTTTCCAAATTAAGCATCCTGTAATAATAATTAATGACCAAAATATGATTTTCTGTTGTTAATCATGGAGGGACAGAATTTTTTAAATTTATCTGTAAATTGTTTTGTCGTTAGCTTTAGTTTTAGCGACTATTGGGTTTGTTTGCACGAAAGGGGTTAATTTATGAAGGATTTTTGAAAAGTTATGTATTGATGAAGTGGTTTAACCGTGACTAGCTAAGATGCCCTAACTATTATTGTGTTTAAAATAATTTAATTTTCTTGCAAAATTAGTTATCCCTTCTCTCTCTCTCTCTTCATGCACCAAAAGAAGAAAACATCGATTTGGCATGTTCATGTCAAATTCAATGGATTAATACCAAACACAGTGATGAAAAATGAAGTAATTAAATATTTGTGACGAATGTTTTGAAATTTGCAAATAAAATGTTCCCATACTGATGTTTTATTGAAGTCGTTTAGTAGTTTGAGTTCCTTTTCTTTGAATATGTTCAATTGTGTGTTATTCTTCCTTCAGGAGTTGGATTCTTTGACCTAAGATTCGTGTGTAGTTGGACCTGTACTGCGTGTTTCGAACCAGTTTTGTTGTTGATGGTACTTTTTATTTATTCGAATTTGCCTGATGGTGGTTGTTTAGTTACTATTCTCAGAAACCTGAAGGGTTAACTTGCAACGCCAAGTGTTCTTACTTGTTTTGCTAATCCTCCCTGCTTTTATTGCTATGTCTCCGTTCCAGTTGTCTGGCAGGAAGATGTTTTATGTCATTGGGTAATAAATTGTGCTCTGTCTCGATATTTGTTACTGTTAACTGTTAAGGATTCCTAAATTAATGAGTAACATACCCATTATTTGAGTGTATGAGCGGAAGAAGATGAGAGGTGACAAGAAAAAGAAAATTAAAAATAAAGGATGTAAGAGAAAATGATAGGAATATATGATATTATGTGAATCAAAATGTTTGGGGAAGAAAATGAAATGAAAGATAAGATGGAAGAAAAGGTAGGAATATGCATTAACGCTAAAGAGGATGGAGTTCGTATATTTATTGACTAAAACTGTGGTGATCAGTTTCTGTAACTTGTAGGATGAAGATATGAGCAGTTTGTGCTCTGCTCTACATGGTGTTGAGGAACCTATTGAAGTCTTTCTGCTCTTCTTCTCTAAGTATATGCGTTCTTTTTTTAAACCGAAGTATTGTCATTCTTATACTTTATGCTTCATTTAAGGGAGAAAGAATGTTATAAGTTATGAATTTTGACTTTTAATTTTTTAAAATGAAATTTGCATGATAGCAGACATCTTTTGTTTTTAGGGAATACATTCTAGACATATTAGAATTTTCAAGTAGATGGATATGATATACCTTGTATGTTGGAAGCTAGAACTTATGCCTGCAGCTAATTAAATTTTTGTGGGTCTGACTGTAAATTTTTCTCTGTGGCAGGAATTTAAGAGTGTTGTTTCTGGAGGAAAGCTCAATTGTTGAGAACGACGGAGAATGGCTACACGAGCTTGCTTTGAATAATACAGTTCTTGAGGATCTCAATTTTTACTTGACAGACATTGCTTTAATAAGGAATCAGGACCTTGAACTTCTGGCTAAAAATTGCCCCAATTTAGTGTCAGTGAAACTTACTGATTGTGAAATACTGGATCTTGTGAACTTCTTTACGCATGCCTCTGCTCTGGAAGAGTTTTGCGGAGGCACCTACAACGAGGAACCAGAAAATTACTCTGCTATATCATTGCCACCAAAGTTATGTCGATTGGGTTTAACATATATTGGAAAGAATGAGTTGCCCATAGTGTTCTTGTTTGCAGGCGTACTAAAAAAATTAGATCTCCTCTATGCAATGCTCGACACGGAGGATCATTGTATCTTAATCCGAAAGTGCCCAAATCTGGAAGTCCTTGAGGTAAGTTCCCCAACTTCTACTTGTCAAGGATTTCATACTCATCAATACCTTTTGTTTTTACTCCTATATATCATACTTTTGTAAAATCTTTCTTTCTTTTTTATATTCCCTCCTTTTCAAAATTATTAATTTTTAACATTTATTTTAGAATAGATAAATCATATATATTTCATAAATTTTTAAAATTTTCTTAAAGACATCCTATAATGAAATTATATCACAATACCAATAATCATTACTTGAAATAATCAATTGACATGGGAGTCAGATAAATTCAAATACACTCATTTTATTAAGCTAAAACATATTTAAGCCTCGTGTGTGTATCTAAGGGTTTGATAATATACTTTCATTTGTCTTTTGAAGGAAATATGTTAACCAGTTATAACATTGAGTTTGTTAAAACACTCCTTCATGAAAAAAGAAACATGTGTAAGGGATATATATATATAGTAATCATAATTAATTTCACTTTATATAATGATTCTAGCCATTCTAGCCCAAAATACCTTCCATTAAATTGTGATTTTGTTTCTATAAGACCCTTTTTTTATTCATGGTACTAAGTTCCAAGGAATGATAATATATGTATGAAATTAGTAAAAATTAAACGATATCAACTAACTTTTTTGATATAGTGATATTAGTATCTTTTTTGTTTTTTATATTTGAGTATGGAGGAGTATATATATGAATATTTTTGAATTTAGCAGAACTACATTTGAAACGTTTATGGTTGATACCTTTCTTTTTGGACAGACGAGGAATGTAATTGGCGATAGAGGTTTAGAAGTTCTTGGTCGGTGTTGTAAGAGGCTAAAAAGGCTTAGGATTGAAAGGGGTGATGATGATCAAGGAATGGAAGATGAAGAAGGTACTGTGTCCCATAGAGGGCTAATAGCCTTGTCACAGGGCTGTTCAGAGCTTGAATACATGGCTGTTTACGTGTCAGATATTACAAATGCATCTCTGGAACATATAGGAACTCACTTGAAAAAACTATGCGATTTTCGCCTAGTGTTACTTGATCATGAAAAGAAAATAAGTGATTTGCCACTTGACAACGGAGTGAGGGCTCTTCTGAGGGGCTGTGAGAATCTGAGAAGATTTGCTCTATATCTGAGGCGAGGGGGGTTGACTGATGTAGGTCTTGGTTACATAGGGCAGTACAGTTCAAATGTTAGATGGATGCTGCTGGGTTATGTGGGGGAGTCTGATGCTGGGCTTTTGGAATTCTCAAAGGGGTGTCCTAGTCTTCAGAAACTTGAAATGAGAGGGTGTTCTTTTTTCAGTGAGCGTGCACTTGCTGTGGCTGCAACGCGATTAACTTCTCTAAGGTACTTGTGGGTGCAAGGATATGGAGCATCTCCATCTGGGCGTGATCTTTTGGCAATGGCTCGCCCCTTTTGGAACATTGAGTTGATTCCTTCTAGAAAGGTGCCTATGAATAACCATCAGGATGAGACGGTAGTTGTAGAGCATCCAGCTCATATTCTTGCATATTATTCTCTTGCAGGCCAGAGATCAGATTTTCCAGATACTGTTGTGCCTTTGGACACTGCCACGTGTGCTGTTGATGCCTAGACTTCTGTTCTGTATATACCATTTTTCTTTTCTTTTTCTTCTTCTCCACTTTCATGTGGCTTCCTATCTGTGTTCCTGCTCTATTTCTTCTTCATTTTAGACCATTACTCCTGTAATAAGCCTGTTTTCATTCAGAAACGCTTCCCCTAACGCAATTGGTTTCCTTTAAAACTCAACATTCTGAATTTTGTGAATAAAAAGCCAGAGTAGTTTTTTTCCCCCTTCCATTCATATTTTCCTATCTAACTAAATGTTAGATCTGCATTCTTTAGTTCACTATCATGACCTTGTTTTGCTGCATCAACTCTAGCCCAACACCACAGAGAAAGAAAAACATCAATTTGACATGGACCACAAGAAAAGTGTTAGTGGAAACTTAAGAGGAAAATCAATCCTTTCTTCCCAATAGTATTTAGTTACAATGTTTTGGCTGGTGTCACAATCTCATCATCACCAATTGGCATTTAGAATTGACACATTTGTCATTGTGTCGTAGGTAGTGTCGTCATTGAACGATTCTCGTTCATTCTTATCCAAAGTGCACGTCAATTATAAAATATGGCATGAAATGATAATCTTATTAAGAAACTGTTATTGGTAACGTGTGTATGATCCTCTGGACTGGAGTTCACCAAGAAACTGTATGAGCTGCAGTTGCCGCTCTCATTCACCCATTTTTATTGAGATAATCTTTACATTTCTTTACAACGTATTAAAATATTTTTCAATATTTATTTCTGATTTTTTACATCTTTTAAATAAAAATATCTTTTGAACTAAGAAATGTTTATAAAATAACTTGGGATAAAAACAATTCCAAATTTACCCATATTAATATTCCATTTCTCTGGGTTGTAGTGCCAAAGGAAGAAGAAGAAATTTTCCTGAAGTATTTTCTTATCCGACTTTATATAAATTACATTTTTCTCTCCAAAATTGAGTTTTATTTTTCTCTTTTTAATCAAAATATATGGACACCTTTTATAGTATTGAAGTTTTTTCTGGTTTGGTTTTCAAGAACTTTATTTATAATTGTTAGGAGATTTTATCTTTTGTTATGAATCTTAATTTTTAATTTAATTTATTAATTATTTTGCTGATTTTATTAGTTATTATTATTATTATCCTAATTTGATTGTTTTTCTGGCAATATTACTTGAATTATGATTGTATGATCCATTCAAATTTGTTTATGTAATTAGTTTTAGTATTGAATAACTTTACTCGATTATAAGAGATATTATAAATAACTTTTGAATTATAGATAGAACGAAAAATCTGTAATATGTGTCGAGAAATGATATCGTGAATAATATAAGATGTAAGAGACGTAAAATCTATAATATGTTAAGAAATGATATAGTGAATAATATAATATGTAAAAGTCACAATATGACTATATTTACTAAATTAGTGTAATTTTGTCATTTATTAAAAAAAAATAAAAGAATTTATTTATATACTTGAAAAATTCATGCTTTTTTAGTATGATTTTGTTTTGTAAAAAGTCTTCTTAATGATTTACGACTTAATTATACTTCAAACATACACAAAAGTCGTGTCTAAATAAGATAATTTAAAAAATATTTTATATTAAAATTATTGCGTGATGATACGACTTTAAATAGATATAATGTTAAATATAATATTAAGATTAAGTGAGGTCGTGATACTGTTTTATTATTGTTTGTATGTTTATTGTATTTATTTGTGACTAATTTTTCTACAATTCAATTCAAGTGGGAGAGAGACAGCTTATGAACAAATAAATTATTCAACGCGCATGTTCTGTTTTTAATAAAACAAATAAATAGAAATATTTGACAAGTAAAATTTTTAGATTATATATTTTTAAATTATGTCCATGTCCTTAACTCTATTAAGAAAATTAACAGGAAACAAGTAATCGAAAAATAAATACAAATTTGGGATCTTAGAAAAACTATTTCAATAACAACTTAAATTATTTTAATTGGTTTAAGGACTTATCGGGCGTTTTAAAATGAAATTAAAAATCATACAAAAATATAACTTAATTGCAAAGTATTAGAAATGAGTGCATTAAAATTTCCCAAATATAATCTTAAAAAAATTAGAAAGGAATTTGTAAAATTTAAAAACACCAGTTAAATAACATCATGAACTTGTATTTATTTTTTTAACTGTATCCCTTTTAATGTGTTAAAGAAAACTAATTCCAAAAATCTAATTAAAAAGTAATATATTTTCAGATAAGAGATACCATATGATAATAAAAAAAATATAACACTGAAGGGGTCCAAAAAATATAACCACCTTAATAACGTGTAATTGCAGCAAAATCTCTGAAAGAAAAAAATATAAAAGTGAAAAATATTTGTCCTGAATATAAGTTTATCAATATTTTGAGCTGATTCTAATATTCAACATGAACAATACAAGGTGAAGTGATGCAAAACAACCACAACTTCACTTAATCTTAATATTGAACAAAGCTGGCACTAATAAATTATTTTAATACAAAATATTTTCGTAAACATGATTATGGTTTTGGTACAAGTTTAAAATTCAATTGAATTCGTAAATTAACAACACATAACTTCTTATAGATAAAGTCGTAGACTTACTTAAATATGTAAATAATTTATTTATTTATTTTTATAATAAACATAAAAAAATTACACTATTTTAATACAAAAATTTAATATGACACTATGATTAATATAGAACGTAATATGTCATAAATTTTATTTATGGTTCAAGATATTAAGGTTGTAAGATGATGTCTGACTTCTGTAGAGGTTAAGCTCCTCATCTGAGTAGGTGAACTTCATTTATGTAGGTTTAATTAACTATTAAAGTTGGCTAAAAATTATAATCTTTAAATATTACTGTAAGAGAAAAATTAGAAAATATAAAAGTGTATACATATAACATTATTTATCAAAATATTTTTTTAATAAATAATAATATAGAAATATTTATAATTTTACTAGTATAATAATATTTTTATAAAATAAAGAAATAAATTTAATAAAATAATTAAAAAAATGTTTTATGATTTTTCAATTTTATTTTGTAATAAATATCCATATGTAAATATTAGGTGAAGAAAACAAAGATAAATAATAATAAAAATGTACCGTTGTGAAATTTGAGAACTAAAGACGAACTTTTTCCATATAAAAATCACTTTTTATTAGAATATTAATTATCTATAAAAATAATAGAAATAAGTTAATTACATTAAAGCCAATTGATATTTCCAAAGTGTCTACAGTTTAAAATTAATATATTATATAGAAATTTTATTGTTGAAATTTTGGTCATATGCATATGTGTAATAAATTGCAAAATTGTTAAAATCTCATTTATTGTTTAAAGTACATTATCCTCGCCCACTAAATATGTATTCCAGAACCAAAAAAAGAAAAAAGTTTTATTTTAATAATTGAGTAAAACTTATATTATAAAAGAAATTATGCAAAGAAACAACTTTAAGTTAAAAAAAGTAAAGATTATTCTTACCAATAAAATGGTAAAAGTGAAATTGCATTAATTAGTGAATCACTGCAAAAGAAAGCTAAAGCCAATTCTATTCTATAAATGCTACTGCAGCAGACTTTTGTAAAGACTTCTAGTTCAGCACCTCAAGCTCTTTTTTTAAACACTATATTCATAATCTCCAAATTTTCTCCTACCAACCATTAAAACAAGCTTAAATTTAGAAAATAACTTCACATTACATATTATTTATTAGAGATAAAAATTATAAATTGAGATCAAAAGAAGGACAAAGAGATAACTTACACGTTTTTATCTTTCTATAAATTCGATAAAATCAAAGTAAGATGCGAGTCTCACTGTAGTGTTATTCTTTTAGAAATTTTGTTTTAATATAAATATTTTATAAATTTATACCTTAATCACTTTTTGTTGTTTAATTTTTTAAAATTTAAAGAACAATTTTTTTATGTTACATTAGCATATTTTTATAAAAATATCTTCTAAAATCTAGATTTAAAAAAAAAACTTATTCACGAAAATTAGTAGATACTTCTTTCGTGTAATAATTTCTAAAAATATTATTGATACAATCCATGGATGAAATATTGTATTTCTAAAAAGATTTGGTTAGGCCACGTTAACGAAGAAAACATGAAAATGGCGATTTTCATAATTTCATACATGAAAAAGCTTAATAATTTTAATAATTCCAAGAACCAAACTGGTGTTAAAAGAATTGAATTGGTGGATTTAATTTATTGAAATGTGTTTTTTTTTCAAAGACTAATATTAATAACTTTTTTATGTTATTTTCCATGTAATAACACATGTTATCTAATGAGTTTTAAAAAAATAATCATATTAATAAATCACATATTTAGAAAGGCATTATTAAAACTAACTTGTTTCTTACATCAATTTTGTAGTTCAAACTCGAATCCCAGCGTTTTTTCTTTTCTTATTATCCCTTTTATTTTTCTTTTCCTCCCTTTCCTCTTTTATTTCTGATTTCATTCTTCAAAATTTCATTCTTCAAAGAAAAAATATTACATGGTTCTTTCTCTTTTTTTTTTTTTTTTCTTTTCTCAACTTTCCTCTCCTTACACTCAAATTTAATTTTCATGTTTTACTATATCCTCCCCTCTGGATAGAATCAAAATAAAAAATATTTTTATTTGATTGGATTATACAATAAAGTTACTTCTATTTTGTTATTTGAAATTTAGTTCTATATGTGAATAATTCAGTTTAGGAAGCTAAATTTTCTTACTTTAATTTTAAGTTTTTTGTGTTTAAGGGTGTATTGGATCTTAAATTTGATGAATTTTGAGTTTCGGTGTTAAATAAAGTTTAAAATTTTATTGAAAAATAATTTTATTGGAGATCATTAGAAATAAAACTAAATTATAAAATATAATTATGAGCAAATCTTATTTTATTGAGTTGATTTTATGAAGTTAAGTTAGACTTAAATATCATTACCTTAATAAAATTGGATTCATTCATGTATTAATGATTAATTACGTATTAATATATAATAATTAAAGTTTATTAAGGTTGTGAAATTGATATTTGGTAAGTATTTTGAATGTTAAATTGGTAGCTTGAATATGGATAGAGTTTGGGGGTATACATAAGGGAATAAAATTATGAAATTTTATAAGAATTTGCTTAAGTGTAAAAGGTGAAAATGGTGTGAAATGATATAGTTACTGAAGTTTCATATAGTCAAATTAAGTCATATATGTTTGTGTATAAAATTTGAAAATTTGGATGCTTAGATTAGCTATGACTTGCTCAAATAAGTATGTGTCAAATTTAAGGTGACAGGTTGATTTTGAATATATTCTTCGAAGTACAGATTAAATTTTTGAACCATTAAGAAAATAAGATATTCAAGTTTCACTAACTTCTAAATCACTTGAATGAGGATTTTGTTGCGAGAAGTTGAATTTCATATAAACTAATCACATAGATGTATGAAATTATCTTAAGTACTTATGAAATATCATGTGAATGAATAAGTTCAAATATTAAGTTAAGTAGTAACTTTAGGTGGATAACTTCAAGTGGATGTACTCAATATGTGTTTTTAATGGTAAGTTAAATTGAAATTCTCTAATTCTCAAAATATTTGTATATATTTATATTTTGGTTCGTAAGATCCATTTATTTGGGATTATATAATTATTTAGTTATGGTATATTAGATATACATAAATGTAATATATTTCGCAATAAGTTAGCAATTATATATATAATTAAATAAGTAAAATTTTATTAATCTTACACAAGTATTAAACATAAAAAAAATACAAATTTGGATAAACAATTCAAAGTTCTATATGAATTTAGATCTTATTATATTCAATTCTAACAATATGGAGTTTAACTTTCATCATTTCATATTACTAATAGTTGAAGAGAAAACAAAAATCCGCATAATGCACGATGCTATGTCATTGGGTTCCCAAATAAAATAAAGAATCAAAATAAAGCATGATTGTGGTAGTGACTAGTAAAAGAAGAAAAAATGCTGGCACGACAGTATTGCCACCACAGAAAGGTGGATTTGCTGAAGATCGAAATTAACAAAAGATGACAATGATAGTGTGAGCCACATTGGCATTCCTATGTGAATCTACTTGTATTCTGACCAATGAGCACGGGATTCTAGTTAAGTGGAATGCAAACTCAGATCCTACTACCAACGTGATGCTGATGATCAAATCTGGTGAACTTGGTCTTATTGCTCTCAGAAAGCATATGATTAGTGATGGTGAAAAGTGTCTAAAGACATAAAGCTTAATATATCATCAGAATCTAGACCCAAAATTTCAATTCAAGTGCTCAAGTGAGTCACCTACCAAAATATACTGTTACAAGCTATGTTTATGAAGGTACATTTTACTTAAGATTTTATAAGGTTTTGCAACAGTTATAACTATCTAATAAGTCCATTATTTTGACTCGGGGTTTATATTTTCATATTTTGGGAAATGGGGAACAGGTCTGAGTTGAAAACCATCAGCAGATTCGCCTCGGGTTTTGAGGACAGAACATTGATACCATTATGTGCTTTAATTTGTAGCTTATGAAAGGCTTCCAAATAAATTACATTTTAAAACCTTGATATTTACACACGAGTGATCTATTAGAATTCAATAAACATTGTCCCGTTGCCCGAGACTTGGAATACCTGTTTGGTGCATCGTCTAATGCAGATTGAGTCTATACAAACAAATAGACTTGTTAATTGCCTGACTATGAGATAAACAAGAAAACATGAGAAGGGTTCATTCCAAAACAGTTCAAGGAAGGAAACATCATTTATGTTCATAACATAAAACAAGTACCCTTAGTTCATATACTTGTATTCATGCAGGGCTATTATCAATGTAGCAGAACTGGTATATATGTTGTTCATAGCATGGTCAGAGTGGGCATTACAGTGCATGAATACCAAAAATAGCTTCCTTGTTGAAGTCTCTAGAAGCTGTCCTGAAAGCTGGATTTTTAAGCTTGGCATAAGTCTCATGGAAAGCACATTCATAGAAATCCTGACCTAACTTGAGGGTCTTGGGAGATAGGGTGCTAGATGAAGGTGACATCAACATATCATAATTTGGGTTGAAAACCATAAGTGAACCAGTATTGTTGTGGCGATTAATCCATTCAAGTTGTACTTTTGTCATGCTCTTCAGCTTCAGTTTCTCTGAGGGCATCTGTGATTCATTGAACTTCTCTTGGTCTGATGTAAGATTTATAATGGTGATATCATGGATACTAGGCCTCCTCTTATTGTCTTTCCCTCCAGATAGCTTTTGCCTTATGTAATACTTTTGAGCATGGCTTGCCACTTGGGTGGGAGTCTTTGTGACCACAAATTTGCGGGAAATATTTCTCCAGTCCCCTTTACCATACTTTAAAAGTCCCATCAAAAAACGTCTGAAATTCAACACCCAAAAATCCATGTCAAGCACAGGAACCAAAAATGATAGAGATTAAAATGCATAAATTATGTTTTAACATGTCAGCAGTTTTGGAATAAATGCATTTTAAAATTTAATTTACAAGTAGATTTCACCAACCAAATTGGAGTTTTGGCTGGATTGATATAGCAATATATATCATAGTAGCCAGATAAGACAAGAAACCAGAACTAGTCGATTGTACAGGTTGTTGCTCGTGTCATATAACCATGATTCATGCCTTCCAGAAAAAAATATATAACCATGATTCATTACCCTAATTTCATAAATCTGTGTGGGTAAATAGTCTATGCACCGAGCATTAAAAGTTTTTATATGGTCATTTAATTACAATTACTAATTTAACATATATGGTAAGTTTGTTTAGTTTTACAATAACTCTATCAGGAAAGTCACACCTATCATGATTTCTTATTGATGAAAAGAAAACAAGTTTTTTTACACTGACGGTGTATAAAAGTGAAACACACTATATTTTCATGCACTTCCCCAAACCAATGTAAAACATTAAAAAGAAAGACAAATGAAGATGATGATGAAACTGACCTGTGTTCCTCTTCTGTCCAAGGGACCCCTTTCTTCCTCTCCTGATCAGAACTCCTGACAGTTGCAGGCTTCTTTCTGCATGCATCATAACATTGGTTGTCAACCATCTCCAATGAGAAACAAGAGGTAAGATATCCAGGAACTGGAATCCTCCCTGCTTCTATTTCACTAACATCTTCTTCCAATTCCCTGTACTGTTTGATCACATCATAGACAGTTTTTCCCGGGAGCATGGCTGCAACCCTCAGCCATCTGTCTGGGGTATCCTTATCATATATGGCAAGGGCACTTTCGAACTTCTTATTCTCTTCTGTCGTCCATTCTGTGTAGTCACTCTCTTGAACAAACCAATTTGAATTTGACATAAAACAACTTGGATATGGGGTCTCCAATTCCATACCTTACAACAAAATTCCCCTACACTCGAGATGAATGAGAAACTAGAAAGATATGAACAACAACAACAACAAAGAACTTACGCAACTTTGATTCAAGGAGCATGATATTAACAATCCTTCAAGTGTAGTCAAGACTCTACTTTCAGTGAGAGCATAAATTAAAGAATCTACAAGAGTTGAACTTCTACACTTAATAATCGAGGAGAATCTTGGAAAAATCATGAAGTACCTGGAAGTGAGACCGTAGTAGAATGATAGCAGAAATGAATGTTAAATCCAACAGCAAGTTGATGAAGAAAGTGAACAGTGAAGTCCCAAATTAGAGAAGAGAGATTCTTTACAATTAGGAAAGGAAAACCAAGAAGAAGGTGTTTTTTTTGTTGTTTCTTCCTGGTGAGGCAACTCCTAAAGCAAATGCAGATGACACTAACAAAGAGAAAAAGTAGAACAATGGATTTCAGAGAATTTCAAAGGTTTAGACTTACATCTGTTGGTAACTCTTGTTATGTGGTGTGTTCACAAGAGAGGAGAAGCAGGAATTGGTGTGAGAGAGAAATTACTTGCTAGCAATTAGAACTGCTCACAAAATTCAGTACTCCTTTATAAGCTTCCAATTTATTACATTTTCAAACAAAAAAATAACTTCCAAGGAAAGAGGAATTACCATGGCACTCCCTCCACTTACATTTCACTGTTATACTTGAGAGAATTAATAAATACAATAAATATTCTTAATAAAATAATTATATAATCTTTTACTTTATCTATTTCTCTCTTCATCCCATATAATAAATATATGTAAATTATTTTAAAAATATAATTAATAAAAAATTAATTTGTGCGTACATTTGGTTTTAAATCAATTAATTTATAAAAGTCCTTGATCAATTCTATAAACTTTATACATAAAGTATAAATCACAAAATTTATATGATACATACTAAATTATAGAACAAGATAATCTCATTTTAATTTCATGAACATAAACAAAGAGATTAAAATTAGAATTAATATTATTAAAATCTATAAATGTATTTAAATAAAACTATTACATTAAATTGATGGAAAAAAAAAGTTTCATACCTATTATCAAAAGATACAATACAAACAAATTATAACATACTCAATAAATAGTATTTATTTTTATTTTTTATAATAAAAAAACTAATTAATGTTATCTTTTTAAAGCTACATAGGAGACTGAACATCATGTTCGATGCAAAACTTTAAATTAATTGATTTTTTCTATTATATATTTCTCATCCTCACAATTAATTTGTAAATGATACGGTTGGAAACAACGAAAGTACAGTAAAAGAAATAATAGTGCGAATGTTATGTGCATAAAAAATAAGATTATATAACAAAAAAGTATTAACCAATAAGGACCAGCTAACTTATTATGCAGTTCACTTTTTTTCCAAATAGAAAGATGTTTAAGAATTCAAAATGAGTTGAGTGACATTAGGTGAAGGTGAAGATAAACAACATGAGTAGTAAGTAAACAAAAACAACATACATAAATTCATAACTCTCAAATAACTCCTTATATACTGTAAATTTTGATCTTATTTTTTAGTCAGATATCTAACAAAATCTTATCTCACACTAAGTTAATGTCGTCTGTGAATATTTGGTACCTATGTTCTAGTGTTTCTTCTTGAATTTTAGAAAATAAAATGTAAACCAGTGACTTGACTTATTCTTTATCTCATGTTAATTTTTAAAATATGTTTTGAAGTTGATGTTTGATTTGATGAAATGATCAAGTTATTTGAAATGCTTCAAAACTTGAGGATTGAGTGATTTCTCTGTAAGATACAAATGGATAATCCAATTATTTCAACTTATGTCTTACTATTAGAGTTGTGGAACCTTGCAGCAATTTTTAGTAGAGTGAATCGTTTATATTTTTAGCAAAGAATAATATTTTGAATGTCTTCAATAGCTCAATAAATTAACTTTAGAAAAAGAAAAGACCAAATAGTATTGACAAAGCCAAAGGCTTATGTAACCAAACAACGTTTCCCAACAAACTGTTAAAGGCAAGCTTCGTCCACGTGAATTTGGATCTTTAACTGGCGTAGGAAGCTTTCCTTCACCTCTATAGAATGCAAAAGATCTTGTTCTCGTGTGGAACAAGAAACTTCCTTTTTACCTATGCCATTTGAGATCATAGTCTCTGTAACTGCTTGTAGAATGCACCAATGGCATTGGTCATACATGAATTTCAGGAAAAGCAGTGGTTTCAGATATAATGTATCCTTTTTCAGATTTTTTAACCATTTAGAGTGTGAGTCTCTTGGTAAGATAATATGAACAAGCTTTTAGGCTGTAAGAGACGTATGAATTAAATCTTCACTGTGTCTATTCAATCCTATCTTGTAAAGTGTAGACCAGTCTGTTCATTCTGTGGAAAGATTGGACATATCATGTTCAAGTGCATGCATAGAAGAAACAGACGTCCTTACAGAGTTCTAGAACTAGTAAAAAAGTCCAAAGAGATACAAATAACTAAAATTAACATAATTCCTTTTGCAGATGATAGGACAAAGGAAACTCTCTTGCTGGGATTTGGATTGGTGATGCTCGCAATATGAGGAAGAAAGGTTTATATTTCTTTACCTCCAACTTAGCCTCTTATGTACAAATTATAAGCAGGTAATATTATTATATCATAATTCGGAAGATGATTTCATAGTTTTTCATTTACGTTTTGTCTATATATAATCTTATTCTCTAAACCCTTTTAGTATTATAAGCAGTTGTTTTTCATGTAGTTTTTTATTTTTGTCATAAAATTAACTGTTATAGTGATAAACAGTTATGATCAAAATGCAGGTACTTGTCTGAAGATAGCATATATATTTTTTGCAGAAGCAGATAAAATTGATAATGAATTGTTGGTTTAACAGATTAAGCAGCTGCTCCAACAGCTACACCACCCTTGAGCCTGGATTTACCGTATAGTGTTTCTTCAAACCGGATGATCTCATTCTTGGATCCATAAGCAACTTGAGTTCTCTCATCAATGTTATTGATCACTTTGTCCAGCACAGACTGATAACCATCACTGCTGTAACCTCCGGCGTTTTCAATCAAGAGCCCCAAGGGAGCTACCTCAAACAACAGTCTCAGCTTGGCTTTGGCCGATGGTGATGCCACGTTCGTGAAGATTCCTTTTTCTTTTACAATAATCTGCAGACAGATCAAATTTTGAAAGCATGTGGATTATTATACTAGGTTGCCAGAGCTTCACAGAACATCCATGTCATGTCTCAGAAAGAATATCATGCATCATGATTGTGTTAAGAAAAGAACCTGGTTCACATCCGGCACCATTCCTCCTGTGTATCTCAATGTGTATTTTTCGTTGACGTAGTAGTCGATCAACTATTGGATAACAGAGAAAGCTGTGAGTAATATTACACATCATTATAACACTAAAATGTCCTTTACTGCTACGAGAATACAGGTATACCTTAGCATAATCGAGGTTGTCAGACGTGGCTCTCAAATTTCCTGGAGAGAACAGTTTTCCCTCACCAATTTCTGTGGTCTCTTTCACATGCTGCCATTTTCCTGAAATATGAAATATACATCAGATATTTTTTCATGTGATAAAGTTTGTCTAAAATAAGTAAGCCAAGATGTATAACTGAAACTTCATTGTGATTTTAGCCCACTAAAACTTAATGGTGGACACAACTTGCTCAATCCAGAGACAAACTAATTACGAAAAACAATGAAGGAACGAACATAAACAGTTTGCATGTTGAGTGGTGTGGTTCCATTTTAAATAAGCATAGGGTAATGTTGACTACTTGCTTACTGGGTTCTAATAAATCTTATCTGACCTTCATCAAGCAGAAGAAATTCATGGGTGCCAGGGAAGCCTTTTATAGCAAGCACATATGTGGTTCTAGGACCCATAACCCCCATGGCTGCTGCAACTTGATCTCTTCCAGTGACCCCAGTCAACTTATCTCCCGGCCACACACCAAAAATGGTGCCAACTGTGAAATTTGTGTCCACAATGCTGGAGCCATCAAGGGGATCAAATGCAACACTAAATCCACCTGTTTGTTGCATATTCACACAAATGCATCACCTCAAAAGTTACATTTTGTAATAGAGGCAGGCCTCAATTCAATTGCCAGTTTAACATAATTATTATGGCAGACCTTCAACTGGGCCTCCCATGTCCTGGAGCTCGGGTTCTTCTTCAGAGCAAGCATACTTGCAGAAATGGGAGTAATTCAAGGCCTTTACAATACAACATTGAAGACGTCACTTTCTTTGCACATTCAAAATAAGACATCTATTTATGAATTTAAACTTCTTTCTAAACTATTATTTAATCAAAAAATGTTGTATATGATAAATTTATCAGCGGCTTTTATGTTAACTATAATAGAATTATACTAATAATGACTTTTGATTGATTGCTAATGCAAAAACTTCTAAATTGATGATGCAAATCTATTCAATTTTATATCCATAATTCAGAGAAAAAATCCCAAGAGCTCAGCTCTATGTAAGATAAAAGTTCATCACCAGTCCTGATCATAACATAACAGAGTGTTCCTAATAAATCCTTTGAACTGGTTTTCATAAATGAACTTCGGAGAAATAAAATTGTCGATGAAAAGTTTTCGAACTAAGAGACCCCACCATGACAAATAACAACTGATAACTAAAGTACTTTTTCTTACTAAGAATACTACTACTATTCATGAGAAGTTATTCTTGCATATTACTACATCATTTCATTTCATAATCTTGAACAAGGGCCACACGTTTATGGGTCCCTTTTGTTGCACCAATCAATATTGAATGAGAAAAATGATGCACAAGAATGAGTATGTTGATTGTTTAATTAGGAAGAAACTTATTGCAAAAGTACTGGTCTAACATCAAAAAGGAGCTGGTTAGCCAACATATCCACTGCAAGCTGCTCGTCCCCAAAAGAATTAACGCACTGCGTTCCACCACAAGAAGCCGTCTTCACTTTGAAGGAAATTGTTCTTAATGCCTCTCCCATGGACACCAACAACCTGATCAGCCCCTTATCTGGTGTTGCTTTTGTGAGGAATTCTTCCTACAATACACAAATACCCACATCAGTTTAGTTCACGTGCATGTGAACCAAAATACCAAAAAGTTTGCGAGTTTGACACAACACATTCAGCAAGTGCTTAGCTACATAGACTAGGATATGAACTTTGTACTGTGTAAGTAACTCACCAGACCGTCACCAATTTCACATTTGGTTACGAGTGAAGTACCCTTTGCCTTTGAAACCTTCAGTGTTGATTTGGAGGCCACCCTTAGCGATTCTCCAAATAAAGAGCTTGATTTAAGATTCTATCATTGCAAACAAGTTCATTTTAAACATCTATATTCTTTCCTTCCATATGGTGTCTGGAAATCTCATATAAAGAGTTTAGTTGCACAAAGAAAGAAAACGCTGCATGGTTGGCATATAGCACTTTCAAAGTATAATTTAAAAGATTCAATCTGCATACCCTGAAGCCAAAAGATGGAGAGATGGAGGGTGGAGAGTGCTTGGAAGAAACAGTAGGCAAGAAAGGCCCGCGGGTGTAGCATGCTATGCCGGTTTCCATGGCTGCGAAACAATGTCCAAAGGTTAAGGATGTTGTGTTATTTTATGTTATTGCATTGATTGATAGATAGATAGATAGTGAGACTAAGAAGGGAGAGGAGGGGATAGCAATTTTAGATATGTGGCTAACTATGTGTGTAGTGCCACGTGGCAGGTGCTGAGTAGATAGGCTAATGAAACTGCATTTTGGTATGAATATTTAGCATCGCATGTATTTATGTGGTTGTGCTCTGGTCCTATATAAAAGAGATATGGTAAGGGGCATGCTATAGCTACCACTGTTTGTTAGTTTGTGAACTGTGTTTAACTCTGTCTTCTGCAACTATGGTGTGGTCGTTCATATTTCACTTGTTACTCCATAACTGAAGTTAATTATCAAATGCAGTTTATTTTAGACAAAGCTCAAAAAAATCCTCAACTAAACCTTCTTGAACCATGGCATGGAAACTGTTTTCACTTGAACCGTGGCCTGAAATTAAGGAAAGGAAGAAGAGACATTTATTTTAGAAATCTCAAATCTAATGAAGATGTCACAAAATTTAAAATAAAATTAAGATAATAATTCTGATTCTTCTAGCCCTATAGCCCTGGTGGGATGAAACTTGCTAGTTTAGATAACAGAAAATGGGGTTCTTATTCTTTCAAAAGAATGAAACTAAACCATATAATTTCTGTACAAAATTTGAATCAATTTTTTTTATTCATTCAATTAATCACGATTAGTGAGGGAAAATGCTTGTAAAGCATGTAAAAATCTAGATAAAACATTTACCTAATATTTGTTAGTCGGATTTAGCAATGAAAATAGTTCAGATTAAAAATAAGAATTTGTTTAGGGTAATGGAATATGTAAGGTAAACTTAATCTAAAAAAAGTAATTATGTTAAAAAAAATAAAACTAAACTGAATTCTTTTTACAAAATATGAAATAGTTCATTTATACTTTTCAATTAATCAGTTAGTATGGAATAATTGCTTGTAAAACATTAAAATATATTGATTTTGTAACCTAGCCCAGATGTGAAAATATATTAAGTGTCTCCCATGAACTTATACTTTATTCAATATTTTTTAAAGAAAAATTTTATTTAGTTAGATAAGTTGACTTCAAGTGGAGTAGTCTTTTTTATTATATATAATATACATATTTTAGAAAAAACTAAATGGAGTAATTTCATTTAATAATTTTTGTATGTGCTACATTTTATTTATTTAACCATTGAATATTTTAACAATATTTCAATAATTATACATGCCTTCTAAATTTTAATTAAATCAAACATTGGTAATTAGATAATCATATATTCGATATTTACTTATATTTTAAAAAATGTGTTATATCCTGAGGTAAATTTATTGGGAAAAGATATTCAAACTTCTTGAATTTTATTTTATTCAATAGATTCTTTAAATTTATTATTATTATTATTATTTTTATGGAAAATGTCCTTCAAAATATGCTGGGATCCCTTAATTTGATTATCACAACATTTTTTATGTGAATTAATTTTATTTGTAGATTTTGTTATATTTTTATGAAAAATAAATTTTTTTAAAGACAATAAAATATCTCATTACTTAATGAAGAAATACATTATTCTTCATAAAAAGATAATAAAAATTATATAACTAGTAAAAATTGAATTTAACGAGTTTATTTTATTACTAGGGGTTAAAACCCCTTTAAACATGCTACTGCGGTTGCGTAGGTAAATAATTAGTCAAAAACATGTGTTTTTTTGGGATTTTTCTAATCCAGGAAAATCGAAGTTCACCTTAAATTTCAAAATTTCTATTAAGTTACGAGGTTTTTTATGAAGATATATTTATTTACACTTAATAGTTTTAATAATAAATAAATCTGTTGTTTTAATTAATATGAGTTTATTTTGGACTTTAACTATTATTTTTGGTAATTTTGTGATTTTAGAGTAAATGATTTGAAGTTGTCTACCTTTGTCAATGGGTTAAATATGCAAAAGTCTAAATTGTTTCTTTAAATCAAAACAAAAAAACAAATTCTGAGAAGAATAAAGAGAAAATAAAAGCTACAAGATCCTAGAAACAAAATTAGAAACAAATTTTCTACAACATAAAAAGAATTATGGAAAGTTGGAAACTGTTTACAAAATCTAAACTACAATATTTTTCCAAATATTCTTGGAGAAAAAAACAAATAGAAAGACATGAATTCAAGGAGAAAATGGGAGAATACAGTGTTCAAAAGAAAGAAAAATTTTAGTTAGCATTCACTCATAATAGATTCTAAATACTAGTCTTGTCAAATAATGCATTTTCACTTTATCAATATAAATTTATATTAAAAAATTCTATTAATCGTATAAATTCATTTCAAATATAGACATAAATTTTTCTGATTCAAGTAAATTATTTTTTATCAATATATTAATTAGTATACAGAAAATTATATATCCTTATAATAATAATAATAATAATAATAATAATAAATAATAAAAGTTGTACTATCTAGATCGAAAGACCATCTTGTTATTGTATTGTCGAGACCCAAAAATTGTATATCCTTATGATAATAATAATAACAAATGAAAGTTATACATGTTACTTTAGTTTTTTAATAGAAATAGATAAAAGTGTTTCATGTTAATTTAGAATTTACTAATACAAACCAAATTGCAAGTAAAACACTTCAATACACAAAATGCTCCCGGAGGTGGTCGGCTGTATAAAATGGAGGAGTATAGCATTGTACAACAGGCTTAAGTATTATTCTGGTATACTATTTTTATGAAGTATTATTTTTATTTGATTTGAATTTGTAACAGATTCTGGTATTTTTATATCAAACTTCTTGAATCTGTTCTCAGTTAGGCACGACTCTGTTTAGTTAAGATAATCAAGTAACCCATTACCTCTATGACACTTGTTTCTCCGCTTATAAATAAGCGAATCAAATCCATGCAATTCACTTTCTTTTCTCTACCTTTACATTTCTTCACTTCATTTCATTCATTCCACTCTACTTTTCTCTTCCTTCCTTCTCAGTTCATTCCACTCTACTTTTCTCTTCCTTCTGTTTTAAAGATTTATCTACAATGGCTACATTTAAGAGAAACAATCAATTCTTGTTTTCTTTTATGTTGATCTTTCTGATTATAGTTCTGACTCTAATTAGAGCAGAATGCACGTGTGGGTCGGTACTCCTCATCTCGGCAAAGTGATACCTGCCCTGAGGCCGGGGAAAGATATTTTCTTCTTTATAAAGACTTTTGTTGCGGATGTGATTTTTGGCCACTGCTTCATCCACGCCGGATACTTTTGAGAATCTGATCTCACCTTGTTTGAAGGAGCATCCATGGGAGGATTTTCCCGTCACTGGATTTGTGGCAATGTCCACTGCCATATGGACTCTCATAGTGGATACTTATGCCACTGCTTATTTTCAGAAACACCATTCCACGGAAATACAGAGTGAGCATGGGATGTGGAGAGAGAGGCAGGGCACGAACATCTTCACACGCATGCAGCGCATGACCATGCTCATGCTCATGCTGATGGCCCTGATCAATCCTCCCAGCTTCTTCGCCATCGAGTCATATGTTGGAGTTGGGAATTATTGTTCATTCTGTTATCATTGGAATTTCATTGGGAGCTTCAGAGAGTCCGAGCACAATAAGACCACTGGTAGCTGCGTTGGCTTTTCACCAATTCTTTGAAGGCATGGGACTTGGAAGCTGTATATCTCAGGCAAATTTCAAGAGAGTATCTGTTATCGTGATGGGATTGTTCTTTGCCTTGACGACTCCAGTGGGGATTGGAATTGGCATAGGAATAACAAATGTTTATGATGAGAACACTCCAACTGCACTTATTGTGGAAGGAGTATTCAATGCAGCTTCAGCTGGGATCTTAATTTACATGGCACTTGTTGATCTTCTTGCCACTGATTTCATGAATCCAAGGATGCAACAAAGTGGTAGACTCCGTTTAGGGGCCAATATTTCTCTTCTCCTTGGAGCTGGTTTCATGTCTCTCATGGCTAAATGGGTTAAGAAGTTTTCTTTTCAGAAGATAATCCTATATATGTTGGATTTACAAGTGCTGGTTTTTTTTTATTACTTTTTATGGGTTTGTAAGGTAGTGGGGACTCTTTATGGTTTAAGATTTTGAAGTTAAGAAGTGGTGCTTCATTTAGTTTACCTCTTCATTAACACAAATCTTAATTTCTTCTATGAATTGATTTAATGTTATTGATTTTTTTATTAAATATGAAAGGTGCATGTATAATTTGGACAACCACAATATTGTTGCGTCAGAGTACAACTGTTGACTCGTGGCATAAAAAATAATTTTTTATTATAGTGTGGGACCTATACTTTATTATGCACAAGTTCTTAAGTTAAAATTTAATATGACCACAGGGTTCTTCTATATTTGAAGGAGTGTTGAAATGAGTTAAATAGAGAATTTAAATTGGAGTTTCTTCTATATATTATTATTATTATTAATTATAATAAAAATATTAAAATTAATAATAATTTAATAATATTATTAATAAAATAATAATATTAATAATATTATTAATAATAATTATAATAATATTTTTTTAAACTTATGAAGTGTTATTTATCTATCTTTATATTTTAAAATTTTAATTTAATGTAGTTAAATATGTTGTTAAATAAAATAAATATTTATTATATTTTTAAATTGGACTTTTTTGACATATTACTATAATTTTATTCAAAATGTTTTTTTTATGCTTAAATACAAATGGTGGTTCACAAAAGTGGTTTAAGATGGTGACCTGATGTAAGTTTTTGCACAGTAATAGGGAAGATGATGAATAAGATGAACTTAGTTTGTATATCACATGTGAAATTTTTTTATCACATAAAAATGAAATCAATTACTTTAAACATTTTGAACAATGTAACATAGATAACACAGACCCACTAACTAATAAAATTGTCCAACCTAAAATATAAATTATAAATATTGTACACAACTACAGGTTTGACTGGTCCACTGTGATATTAGTGAAATTCACCTTGGTGTCCTCCACCCTTCACACAGACCTCATACACCACCCCACCAAACAACAATAGTAAGCTCAAAATGTTGAGAATTTGTTTAGTGTCCAGAAAGTTGATAGCAAGTCACCACTTGTTCTTACACAAGTCATCACTTATTCCTATACAGTCACCACTTATTGTGACTAACTATATTGATACTGAGATTAGAGAATTTTTCCTCGATGTCCTCAATTGAGGTCATTTCACATACACCTCATGCACTATCCCACCAAAAGATTAGAAACACCTCATGCACCATCCCACCAAAAGATTAGAAATCTCAAATCTAATGAAGATCTTACAAAATTCTTGCTTTTTTTATTTTAAAATAAAATTAAGATAATAATTCTGATTCTGCTAGCCCTATGTATATCTAGCCCTGGTGGGATGAAACTTGCTAATTTAGACACAATAGGAAATGGGGTTCTTATTCTTTCAAAAGAATGAAACTAAACCATATAATTTGTATACAAAATTTGAATCAAATTTTTTTATTCATTCAATTAATCACGATTAGTGAGGGAAAATGCTTGTAAGGCATGTAAAAATCTTGATAAAACATTTACCTAATATTTGTTAGTCGGATTTAGCAATGAAAATAGTTCAGATTAAAAATAAGAATTTGTTTAGGGTAATGAAATATGTAAGGTAAATTTAATCTAAAAAAAGTATTTATGTTAAAAAAATAAAACTAAACCAAAAAAAATATTTACAAAATTTGAATTAGTTCTTTTGTACTTTTCAATTAATCAGGATTAGTATGGGATAATTGCTTGTAAAACACTAAAATATATTGATTCTGTAAGTTATAGTTTCCTACTAAGTCAAGATTTGAAAATATATTAATTGTCTAAGTCTAACTAAATTTGATTTAATGTTTTGTTTTAAATAGATTTAAATTAATTTGAGATTTCTCTGACTCGACCTGATCGGAATCCATTTCAACCAACTTAGCATGGTGTTAAGGTTGGCGTGATTTAAATTGACCTATGCCTCACTAAAATTTTCTCGTAGATTTGGATTTAGATTAAATAATTATTTTTTATGCGTATAAAATTATTTTAAGTAATTTTTTTCATTTTCATTTTTGAATGAGATCTTTCATTTTAAGAAATGACTTATAAGTTACCCTTCTATTCATATATTTTTGTTGGTTTCTTTTTTTTTTCATAACAAAAAAAAATATGAATCATTTTAGGTGATCCAACCCTAATCCAACATTACTCAAACTAAGAGAGAATTCTCAAAGTTCGCTTAAAAAACTATCACAACTAAAACAACAAACAATTAAATAAATCATCTCAAAACCACCTACTCACAACTATCAGATATTAAGATATTGGTGTTATGAGATTTTTTTTTAATTATATGTTAATATTAATATTATTATTAGTAATAATATTTTAGATATTATTTCATATGTAGATATTTTAGATAATAATAATATTTATGGCAGATTATTGATATAGAACCACAAATTAGAAAATTCAAGAATTGTATTACACATTAGTAAGATAGATGGATACATGTCTCTGAGTATTTCATATGTAGTGTTTAATTTATCTACAGATTTTTATTCACAAATAATAATTAGCATAAATTTAAAATTTTTTATAATGTGTATTTATGTCTCCAACTAATTCACTCATTCCTTCTTTAGTTTCCTCCAACTAATCACTCAACTTCATCATTCCTTCTCTAAAAATTAGTTGACCAAGAAGTTAGAAAAAATTGGAAAAGGAAGGAGCGAATTAATACATAAATTAAAAATGTCAAAATAAAAATAATCATCACATCATTATATTAACAATAAAATATTTAAATAAAAGTAAAAAATATATTTTAGACACTCAATAAAATAATTTTTAATAAAAACTCAATTAAAAATATTTAAATCTATAAAATACTTAAAATTTAATTAATTATAAAAAATATACTATTTCAACCATATTAGATATATTAGAATAAGATACTTTATTCCATATTTTCCTTTATCATGTATTTCTAAATTTAATCATTATAATTAGCAATATTTTAGTTATCTTTAATTTATTTGAAGTATAGATAAAAAAATATATAATTAAAGGCATTATGCTACTTCACGGTTCCCGGTTTCCGGTTCAAACATGAAAGAAACATCATAAAGGCAAAAACAAAAACAAAGGAAAGACACAACAAAAATAAAGGAAGCTTCCTTCCGCGTCCGTTAACTTCCAGATTCATATATTAAAAAGTTTATCAAATAGAAACTAAAAAAGTTTAAGTCGAGAGTACGGTGACTAACAGAGAAGCGGCGAACATCCTTGCTCGCATATCCATGGCAACGCATTTGTTTTTGCATTGTTAATGAAAATATATACACTTTTTTGGCAAGATTATTGTTTTAGCAGAGTGATGTCTTTCTCAGGTGTTTTTCTCATATATTCTCATCTCCTTCTGAAAGTTTGAAATATTTTCTTAGTTTTTTTTTCTTTTAAAGAAAACAGCAAAGTGCAAAGCTCGGACCTTTTTGTTTTGATATTATGAATGATGAATTTGATATCATGAACGATGAGCAAGTGAATTCTTGTTAAATTACAGGCAATCCCTTTGGCCCTTGGAAGCAAAGTGCAAAGAGGAGGTGTTACTTGAACTGGATTATAGGTTCATGTTAGCTTGCAGTTTGGACTTCGAAGCTATGTCTTCATATGGTCATCAAATAGAGCAGCAGTACTCTGCACCTAGTCTCTCAGATGATTCTGGTATGTGTTGCCAATTTTGTCACTCTTTAGCTCTGAATTAATAAAAGAAAATACTCTGATATGTAGTAGGAGTTCTATGTGAATATCATAGTCATCAGTGGATTACCTTGTGAAAAGTAGTATTTTGGGATCGAACTTTGTCCTCTCCCTCCAATGACCACAAAAGCCTTATCCTGCCTGGTGAAGTCGGCTACATGGATCATGATGTTATTAGACTTATTTAAAGACTGACTATGACTAATCCATGTTAAGAATATCAACAACTTTTACTTGAGCTGTTGAGAGTCTAATGCAACTCTCCTCCTTTACCTTGGGTTGCGACGAACTTTATTTCTTCCCTCCAAGAAAAGGAAAAAATAACCATGCTCATCAATTGATTTGATTCAAGTTGCACTAGTTTACCCTTAAGGCTAAAGATGACTTACTAAATGTACTCATTTTATACATCATACATGTTTTGGCCATCGTATGCTTTTTAACTTCTTCCAAATGAAGTTTTTTTCTTTCGTGTTTTGCAGAGACAAGAAGCCATTATGAGCTAGAGTCAGTATTCTTCATGAAATCGTTTACTGCAACAATCTTTGTTGCTTCACTTGTCACCCTTGGAGTTCTACTAATTACGTTGGTGATTTCCCTGGTGATTATGCTGCAGTCCTGTCAAAGTAAAAGTTCTGGAGTAATCGAGCTTCTGAATATAAATGATTATTACAGTTATTGCAGGTTGTATTCTCTGCATGCCGAGCTCAATAACTTAGAAGGATACAATCTTCCTACAATATGCAGAAACCTTGCTGTACAGTATATCAAAGGAGGTCAATATGCTAGAGATTTGGATTTGACTATGTCTGTGATTGACGATTACTTCAAGAATGTTACACCTTTAAAGGGTGGTTTGGATGTGGTTTTGATGGACATAGATGACATTTTCCCTTGGAATTACTCTTCCAATTTGTTTCACAGGTAATCTCTTCAAATCAATGATTCCTAGTACAGGGTGACGGAGAATATAGATTGCATCAGATTAACTAGTATTGTGGCGACTAAAAGTTTTTATTAGTGGTTTGTTAAACTTGCATCAGTTCACCGAATGTAGTTCTTCAAACTTGATGTTGATCTTAATTATCTGTCATTGCATCGAATATAAACTTAACAGGGGTGTCTTTTCGTGTAGGTTTCATAATGACAGCACTAGCAACTGTATTAAAGAGGCAAACAATGTAAAGCTCATGTTTGTTTTAAGATTATACATGTACCTACAGAATGGTGGATGGTCTATAATTTTGTTATCAAGACAACCTAGAACATACCAAAACGTCACCATTAATCATCTTGTCTCTGCGGGATTTAGAAGCTGGTCTGCCTTGATAATGAGGTAAGTGATCATGTTGGTTTTATATATCAAAGATCAAGCCTTGTTACGAAGTCTTATGAGTCCTCCATCGGTTATACTTTAAATAGCTCATCTTGTATTGAGGTTTACAAATATATTTAAGAGATGATGTAATATTTCAGAAAATAAGTTCGCATCAAGTTATCTACCAGACTACTACTAAATTTAGCTTTAGCTTTTTTAAAAGCATTATAGAGGTGCATTTTTACAAACTTAGCTTTACCAAAAGTAAGTAAGAACTGAATCTTATGCTGTCAATAGTTTACGTTTTTGCAGAGCAGAAGATTCAGATCCTACCAAAGGGTATGAGTACTTTTGTGGGCAAAGGAATGTGGTAAGGAAGAAAGGGTTCCGAATAAAAAGTATCATAAGCAGCCATATGGATGCCGTGACCATTCCAGAGAGTGGAGAGCGAAATTTTTTGCTTCCAGACCCTCTATGTGACAAGTTTGAGAAGCCTATAGAGCATAGATACTGAATGTTAGTTTCATCATTCATCCTTCAGGAAGAGAGTTCCTTTCAATTCAATTATATAGGTTATTACTCTCTGAATCTATGTTTGTTCTTGCTACTCATTTAACTTCAACCCTACCTAATTTAATCTTTCCTAGAGGCATAAAATAGCTCTCCAACTTAGAGATGTGTTTGGTATGTGGTTGTAGATCCTTGCATACCCATGTCAGACATTACGAGTATGTTTCAAAAGCAGTTTAGAATTGCAAAAAGTTCACGACGCATTCTAATATATCAAATGAAGAAAAAATTGTTTTATTGATATTGATGAGGCATTTAAGTATATCCAAACATGTGTATATATATATTATTAAATATATTTTTTCGAGTAGTGCTAATATTTTGACAATCAATTTATTTCATACAATACTGTACTACCAAGTTAAATTTAAATAATATTTTTTTCACTGATGTTTATTTATTCACTTAAATATAATATTTTATTATTAAAATAAAGTTAGTAAATGGTGTGACATTAAACAGTATTACACATAAAGATTTTAGTGCTTGGATGCCAACGTGTTAAAGGAATTTCAGGAAATGACTGAAATACTCGTAATCACGTTCCTTTGGAATGTTTGATAACACGCTTAATTTGCGGAACTAAATCTGGATGACGAAAATCATTGAATTTCTTTGCAGTATTTTGAGCTTCAAATTCCAATTCAAGAACAAGCATCTGCAACTTTAAATAATTATTGATACTTCAAAGGTCCCTAAACCCGTAATTGAACAAACGTGGTTCCCTGTTTAACCATTTTGCTTCTTTTTCCGGGTCTTACTAACTGATGTCAAACCAGTATACTCTGATTAAAGAATTCAAAAAGATTGGGATATAGGGGTGGCAAATAATAACATCTGAATGATTGAAAATCAACTGCAAATGGATAGGTATTCACATTAAAATAACGCTAAAATAATATCAAGAGCTAAGTACTATTTACCAAATTACCAGCTACTACTTATTGCGTCTATTGGTCATTGATATACAATTTTAAGCTTTATAGGCCCGTTTAGGAAACCCCTTGAAAAGTTATGTTATCGTCATATTGCAAGGAACGGACCCCTTTGCCTAGCCACCACGTTCTATAAGGTACTACAAAAAAATTTGACAAAGGCCTAGACCGGATGCGGACCGCTAGACTGAAGCCGCTGCAACCATGAGATCCTCAGATTAGGCGTTTTCAATTGCAGAAAAATTTCTCTATATTCCTGCTTAAGGAATACATCTAAAGCAAACATGTAGAGATCACTTCCTTGTTCTATTTCTTCCATTCTATCAAGGCATTCAATGCATTGACCGATGCTATAATTGCATTTGTCTTCGGTGGATGAAACTGCACTAGCATTCTTTTGAATACTTGCACCATTTCTTGACGCAACAGCATCACAATGGCATTCAGTTTTCTCGTCAAAGTTGGCTGTGTCAGGTTCTTTTGTGTGAAAAGGGAAAGTAACAACACTATCATCACTTTTCCTTTGTTGAGCGGTAGGTTCAGTCTCTCCAGTAACAGTAGTTCCATTAAATATGGCTTCCAATATCTCAGTGAATTGTAGCCCCTTTAAGCGAAATTGTGAAGCTTCTGGATTTTCCTGTACCAAAAAAAAAGTGGAAATCATGAACTTCTGTTAGATTTAGGAACTTGCACGGGCTACAAAATAGCTGCACTCAGAAACTTAACATACCTCTAAATAGTTGCTCCAATCTTCTTCACTAGCCTCAAACTTCAGGTTAGATGAATCCCATTTCATGTAAGTGGTGCCAATAAGCTTACACCAAATTTTCCATTGTTCCTTGGTAGAATCCCAGTGATTCTTAAGTTGTAATCTACCATAATTTAAACCAGTTTTCGCATAAAATGATTCCATGATGTTTTTCCAACCTTCCTTTGTAAAATGTGTCCCGGGCTTATTCCCCTGTAGTGTCTCCTGCAGGCATAGATCAACAAAGATCCCGTGCACTGTAGGAGTCCATGCAGCTTTGACCTTGGGATATGATGAACTGGACATGCTCTGCTCACTTGGAACTGTACTGATTGGGATGGCATTAATCATAATGGCACTCTTTAATCCACAATCCCGACCAACATTCCTACGTTTCTTCTCACGCTCTTTTCCACGCAATGTAGCTGAGGCATCATTTTGCCTCTTAAGCATAGCTATCATTTCCTCAGTTGGCATAGCTCCATCAAAGACGACACTTAATTTGTCAGAAAACTGGAGCTCCTTAAACCGAAATTGTGCAGCTTCTGGGAATGCCTGTGATGAAATGACTTCATTACTATTAAAACAACGAAGAAGATCACTTATAATATTGAATGGATATCAATAATTACGATGAATACCTTCATACAATTGTGCCAATCTTCCTCAGAAGCACCAAACGTATTGGTTTGTGGGTCCCATTTCATCTTATCATCACCAGTTAACTTAGCCCAGACTTTCCATAGTTTCCTAGTTGAATCATAATGATTCTTAATTTGTTTTTTATCGTATCTCATACCAGTCTTTGCATTAAAGGATCCGACAATATTCCTCCAGCCCTCCTTGGTAAAATGTGTAGCAGACTTGTTCCCTTTCAATGTTTCTTCAATGCACAAGTCAACAAACATTTTATGGTATGCAGGTGTCCAAGAAGCTTTTGGTGTAGGTGAACAGCCAACCATAATGGTACTGTCCGATTCATAATCCCTACCAGCATACTTGCGTTTCTTCTCTCGCTCTTTTCCACGCAAAGGAGATGTAGCTGAAGCATCATTCTGCCACTTGAGACTGACCCACCTTTTCATTTCTTCAACTCGATTTCCTCCATCAAAGATGATATCCAGTTTGTCTGTAAACTGGATTTCCTTAGACTGAAACTGCGCAGCTTCTGGAGTTACCTGTGACAAAAGATGGCTTCATTATTATTAATCCGGAACCAAAAAGGCATCTTACAATCTTGGATTTACATCAATCATAAATTAATAATCACTATCCATACCTTTATATAATTTTGCCAGTCCTCCTCAGAAGCACCAAACGTCCGCGTTTCTGGATCCCACTTCATGCTGCTGTCATCAGTCAACTTAACCCAGACTTTCCATAGTTTTCTGGTAGAATCATAGTGATTCTTAAATTGCTTTTTGTCATATCTCACACCAGTCTTCGCATAAAAGGATCCAACAATGTTCCTCCAACCCACCTTGGTAATTCGCGTTGACCCGGGTTCATTCTTCAATATTTCTCCAAGGCACAAATCAACAAATATACCATGGAATCCAGGTGTCCAAGTGGCTTTAGAAGTCGGACTGGACATTCTTGTATCACGAAAAAGTTCTTATATTTTTACACGCAATTAACTACTAACAATCAAACCAACCAACTTCAATCTCATAAAATACAATAAGCTCCTATCCTAATTGCCAACTCTCCTATTTGAACCCCTACCAATCACTACCAAGAACATCTTGCCAAGACTAGTATATACGGCAATAACTATTAACAAATGAAAAAAAAAATGACATTAAGACTAAAATAACTCTTGAGTGGATACAATTACAGAGACCTTTGCTCCTAAGATGAATAATAATACAAATTTGACAAATCAAAACATTTTTACAACCTCAATGGAGACTCTAAGCCGTGATATCTATGATTCAGCTTCACCTACATGCACGTGCATGCTCCGATTATAGAAGGGATCAAGAATGGTGAAAAGGGGGTTTCAGTGATAATGGGACTAAAATTGAAAGGACAAGACGAAAGATCAATTAAAGACGTTGAATTGGTACTATCTTTGCATGCGCGAGGAGGTATAAGAGCCGAAAAATATTTGGGGAAAAACGGGTAAGAGTGAGTGGGGGCGAAGTGTTATACCTGAACTTCATCGACAATGCCGCATTTGGAACAAACGCGAATTTGATCGTCGTAAGTGCTTCGGAAAATCGAGTCGAGATACGTTCGTTGTTTTCCTCTGGGATTATTAGCTTCTGAAACCTTCTTCCATTTTTTCTTTTTTCCTTATTACGATCACAAACAAACGAAGCCCATTACTATATGGGCATAAAGCTACCTCTGTTCAGGACCTAAGTTGAAAGAGCCCAATATCTATTTTCAACTTTCTATTGAAAAAAAAAAATACAATATCTTCTTTAAATACACTCCTTTGTGTTTATCTATGTTTTAAATTCGACTGAATATCACAACAAACATTCACTTTAACATGTGTATTAGTTTAAATAAGAATGAAAATTAATATTTGTACAAAAATTTACACACAAAAACTATAATATTATTTTTGAGTCCATATGTTGTATGTGCATCATATATTAGTTTGGGTGACTAATCATGAGATATATGTTAATTGTAACTCTTGATTCACTGAATTGAATTGTTAGTATATGATATAGAGTTTAATTTATATTAGCTTCTTACATATTTACTAATATTTTTGTAACTTTTAAAATAAATTTAAATATTCTTACTCAATATAACCAATATGGTAATGGCTAAGTGGTTTGGGTTGGATTAAAATAAATCATATTATTTTAATCCTATCAAGCAGCTTGCCCTCATACAACTTGATGATTTAGCTTTGATGAAGAAGTTCAAACATGATGGTCATAGAATGTTGTTGTGCATTTCATTCAAAGTATTCTTTCTGTTTAAGAGTACATCTCTCTTTCAACAATAATGGAAGCAATACTTGAGAGTGTAAGGGGGAATTTAAAATCCCAATGTCATTACTTTGTTACATTATATTTTTATTTTGTATTTTTTTATGCAAAATGGATTATTTTTTTTATTTTTGTCCATTTTCTGTCATGTGTGATACCTAATATGAGAATCACCTACAATTGTTGCCTAAGTTAAAGTTTGTGATGATTGTGTAAAATTGGTTCTCTTTTAGAATCACTAGTTGTGCAAACTGATTTCATCGAATTTGAATAACACTTTGCATATCCATTTTGTTGTGATTGCTTTACTTGTTCAATTTAGTTTAGTACTTCACTTTATCACCACATTTCTTAGAATGTAGTTATTTCTCTCCATTAGTAACAACATCAACAATCAATCTTTGGTTTAAGTATTTCACATATTTCTAACTATTTTGATCCAAAGTTATTCTTTTGATAACCTTTTTTCCTTTGTTTTCCTCCAACTTGCCTTTTTCATATTACCAATGTTAATTACTTGTATTCTCTTTGTTCAGTCTTTCTTGTGCTACATTTTAAAACTATAACCATTCTCCAAAGAAATTGTATCTTTATTTATCTCCTCCAATGTATTGTTGATCTTATTTTGTCATTGAATTTATGCAAGATACTACATTAAAGTATCGATCTAAATGAGTAAATGACATTTGAATACTTATTTCTTTTTCATGCTCACACTTTCAATTGTGCAACAATAAATATTTCTTTTACATCTACCTTTTCCCTTTGATACATATAGAGTTTATCTGTTTTCACATAGTCCATATAATTGTTATCCATACCCCCTTCTAGATGTTGTTTCCTAATTTATTAAACTATAACTCATTAAAGCTTTGAAAGTATTTTTTTGCTTGGTAGTGTTGATTGTGTTAGTTTCTATCCATTTATAGCATCATTTCTATATTTGGTTGGCTATTTTTCATATAAAAAGTATATGGTTTATATTTTCTTCCAATAGTCAACACATTTCACATGCATTGTTTTCTATGAGGATTCTTCTTTTAAGTAAATTGATTTTAGTTGGTACACAATTAAGAAACATTCTCCACACAAAAAATTGTGATGTTGACAAAAATTTTGTTTTCTAAAATTCCTTAAACTAATTTTCACCTCCTTTCTCCCTAATTGTATTATGCAATTTTATATTATCAAACTTGACTATATATGTTTAGGGTCTAGGATTTTCAGTTTCATTATCCTTCCATACGCACCTATCTTCCTCATCTTTGTTCACAATTTCTCCTATTAACTCTTGCATACATATATTAACATATGTATTTCTCATTAAAATCACTTTCTTCTTCATTCAAGACACTATTCTCACCTATTATTGTGTTAATTCCCAGTATCACTTAGCTTCTTGTTTTCGATTAACAAATTTGTATATATTATTAAGAATCTTCGTAAAAGTGGTTTTTCTATCATCCACATATTTCCCCAAAACCTTATATTTTCTCGCAATATGAAAGAGGAATGATTAAGTTAGATCATTGAAATTTTAGGTGGATTAAGAGATTAAACCAACTAATCACATTTATTCATAAATGTTGATTATTAGTGAATTGAGTCTCCTTTCATCATCAATTACAAAATAAAAGTAATTTTAAAATTCCACCTTAATTAAAACTCTTGATGACTTTATTGGTTTGCATGTTTGAGTCCATCTTAATAACTTTAACTAAAATTGATAGAATTAAAATTTGTTAAAAAAATATTATTAAAGGACTTATGTAAAAAAATGTTGAGTTCAAAACTAATTAGCAAAATATTAAGAACTAAAAGTGGATTTTATAAAAGTATAAGGAACTATTTTGTTTTGTGAAAAACCTATATCGTCACTTAATAATGATTCTTAACAAAAGAAATTAAAATTATTAATAAAAAAATAAGAAATTAAAATCATTCAAATATGTATTTAAAGATTAAAAATAAAAATCTCTAAAATTTGAGGGATTAAGAATATATTTTTCCTTTTTTTAATAACTCGTGTTTTTTAAGATATTACTAAAGTTTAAAAAATATTAGTTTTTCATTTCTAACTTCTTATTTTTATTTATTTATTGTCTTTATAATACTTATTCAATTAGTGGTTTATATTTTTCAAAAAGAGATAGATTTATTAGTTTAAGATATATAAATCAAACTAATGAAAATAAGATAATTTTATTTAAGTAAGTTATTTTAAACTTGTAGGGTAAATGTATATTATAGGATTGTTGTCCTGAAAAATATCTTAATTTAAAGTTTACGTTAATACCATTCTGAAGTATTATTCATTTTGACGTTAATGATATTGTGAAAATGTGTCATTAATTTGACAAAATAAGTACAGATTGAGTTGTTTTTCAAAAATAGTGAGAGCAAATAAAAATATAAATTATCATAGCATAGCATGTAACAAGAAGAACTAATAAGCCTTTTATATTTTTTAACAATTTTGAACTTATAAACGATAGTATTACGTTAAAAAGAGTGTTGTAGTTAGAGAATGTTGACCAGAGAAAATTCCCTACTCGTGATTGATCAATCAACATCACCTTCGGTGGAAACATTCATCACGGACCTAAACGATATGGGGCTTAACGCCATATCGTGACTCTTCTAATTGAATACAAGCGTTAACAATAGGTACTACTATTACTACTATTAATAGGTTGGTGGTTTAGCAGAGAAATAGGCAACAGCACCTACAAACGGTGCATTGATGTAAGTTGCTGGCTCTGACTGCTGATAGTTATTTCGATCATCGGAGAAGTTGTCATTGCTATCAGGACCACCTACTATGCCTCCAACAAGCTCATTTGGATTGGGAGAGCCTGCATGCAGATACTGAAACCCCTCGTTGCAGGATATGTGCTCAGTCCTGGCACCAATGGAAGGTAGAGAGGAACCCCTGTGGTGGATATGCTTTGGATACCTCTCCCCGAAACCCACCATATAAGACATCTTTGCTGGATTATTGCCCAAAATATAGTCTACTTGTGTTTTGGCTAGTGTTACGAGCTTTTCACCCGTGACCGTTGAAGTCCCACATCGGACAACGCCCCCGTTTGCAGAAAGATACTTAGCGTATGCCAACAGAAGGAAACTTGTCGATGTCACGTACTGCAAATTGCTCTCACTCCCCTTGTACAGAAGCCCCCCTGCACAATTTCACACTAAAATATTTCACTAAAATACATCAAATAAAGCAATGGATGATAAGCTTTCTCCAGGACTTTTTCAATAATTTTTGTAATGAACCATGAGGATAATATTAAATAATTGAGATTTTTTTACCTCGGGTGTACTGAGCCTGAGAACCAGGGATTCCCGACATTAGCGAACAAATGTAATTATCTGAATGTGCCTTGTATAATTGGAACTCTTCTGAATTTTTCTCCAAGAATTCCTGACATCGTGTCCATGCAAAATAAACCATGTAAGTGATACATGCATGTATACAGTTGTGATGGCATGCAGGGTCAAATAAAATGAATTCAGAACCCAAAATCAATTTGTATGTTTAACTTATATACAAGTTATCTGATCTGTTCTTTAAAAAGTAAATGTTGTTTAGTTTATAAAAAAAAGTTTAGTTTCTTTCCCTATAAGAATATAAGTGTATCTAAAAGATCAAATTTTAGTTGAAAATAAACCGAGGGTACCTTGGAAAGGAGGATTTTGGTTCCAGGTCGCTTATCATCCCAGCTGAAGGAGAAACCATCATCATCAGCACCTAAAATGTGGCCATTGGATCGTATATATTGCATGTATGAGCTAGTTCCTGAGGCTTTATAAATCCACGATGCACCCCACAGAAGTTCATCCTATTTAGTATTTACAACAAAAACAAGTCTAATTAGAAACCATGCATTCGTGCCATATGTTTCATTGTTTGAAATGTAATTAAGTTGTTGGAGCTATGTGTGCCTTACATGGTATCCAGAGTAAGAGCAATAGAATGGACAGACAACAGAACCAAGAGAATCACTGTAAGAACCCCTGTAACGGTCTGCAAAATTGAATACCTGGAAAGAAACATTGAGATTGATTAGAAAATTAACACACAGAACACTTAGCTAGCAAGAAATGAAAATGTGGAAACCGTTTATGTATATTTATTAATTACTTTGATGGCTGCTTGAAGCAATCTGGAGGAATATGCTGGATCCGAATCTCTGAATACTATTGAAGAAGCTGCCAGTGCAGCTGCCGTCTCTGCTGCTACATCTGATCCTGGGTTTTGAGCTGATACCTTATACACATTGCGTGGAGTGTCCATATCTTCAGGCCTTTCCCAACACTTGTGATCCATGTTCGGATCTCCTACCTGCATTAATCAACCTCTGTTGTTCATTTCTACCAATTTTCTTTCATGGTTTTTCTTATAAATCTTGTATCAAACTGAGTTAACTTTTGGAGTTTAAGTCGAAACCTATATGTTAGTTTTGGCCTTATCAAACCACCAGTTAGTGATTCACTTAGAAATGTATATTCTTATAAAACTTTCAACAGGTGTTACATATCTCATACCAACCCGTGATTTGATAAAGAAGAGTATTATAGATTGGTAGAAACACTTAATATGAGAATGGTTTGTTTATATATGTATGTTATGTAAGAGGCATAGAACTTAAGTTGGTGGCTGTCAAATAAAGCATGCTCACTTGGACATATAATGTGTCAGGGGTGGTGGTGGCAGCCTTCAGAAGGTAATCGGTGCTCCAGCGGATAGCAGCTCTAGCGTTTTCAATCTGGTCCATCATTGAGCTTCCAAATTCAATCACACTCCATGCTAACAATGTAGTGGTAAAGGCCATTGGCAACCCAAACTTAACGTTATCTCCAGCATCATAATAACCACCTACTAGGTCCACCTGAATTACAACATTAATCATGATTAAACTGTGAGTGAGCAAAATTATAAAACAGTTTAGTTTTAAGCTTCAATTATATATAAATGTAAATACATGATAAGAAGAGCCATCGGACAATCCAGAATTTCCCCTCCATGTTAGTCGCTGGTTGGAAGGCAATTTTCCAGACCGTTGTCCCTCAAAGAAGAGAATGGATTTCTCAAGAGCTTCATGGTACTCTTGCCAGGTGAAAGCTAAGCTTACTTGATGAAAGGAAGAAGATGATATTAACAACAGAAAGTGTAACATTAGAGAAAATGTGGTGACTGAAGCCATCCCTTTTGGCATGTGCACTTCTTTCTTTAGCTGAGACAGACAGAATTAGACGCTTCAGAGAATGGAGTGATGGATTGTATTTATAAACAGAGAGAAGAAGTAAGCTGGGAGATTAGTTAACTTGTGATGGAGTATATATGAATTAATTAACACAAAATTTGTTTCAAAAGTTTTATCATTTGTAGTGATAATATTGGAATGAGAGAAGATTGTGTTTGGTAGTTTAAAAAGAAGGGTTAGTTAGGTGGACGTTAATGCTGATTGGTCACATGATCAACTGCGGCAAACAGGGGTAGCAGAAAGTCCAAACATGTGACTGCTTTGGACGTTAGAGCTGAAGAAAGGCCACTTTCTGAAGAATACTTTGAAAATAAATGCAGGTTTGATTAGGATATAGTAGAGTATGTTACTGTGGTTATTATTGGCGAAACTTACGCCAGGAAATTGGACTTAAAACTAGTTAGAAGATGGGTATATTGGAGAAGTGTAATTTGTCTGTAGCAAAGCGAGGAAGTCACGGACAGAAAATTAGGAGTCACATGAGGAAATGAGCTAGTTGAGTGCCACGAGTAAGTAGCAAAAAAGGTTTGCATGAGAACATTTTAATGAGTATAGAAATGGCACAGAGCCAATAGAAGAACCATAATATATATCACGTGACAGGGATGATCACATGAATGGTCAAGGATTCGTGCATTTCTTTCGGTGGGAAGAGAAAAGAAGTGCATCTTCTGTAAATTGCAATGCGTGAAAGCAAGAGAGAGGAAGAGATGAGCCAAGCCACCATATTTGATCTAGGATTCTGTCCCTTGCTCATTACTTTTGTTTATTAAATGCTAAGTTTCGAAATTTGATTGCTATTTCATTTACAGGATCAGTGATTTCATCCCAGAATAAACAGGCGCACCAACCATTTAAAAATAACCCTTAAGATAGATGTAAAAATTATCATAATCCTTATCTCGATACAAAAAGCCCCAACACTGCACACGCTGCAGAAAAAACTTATTTTCACAGTTGACTCTTATACAACCGTTTCAGTCTCTAAATAATAATAGAATATTAATTTAAGTTATTTAATTAGAATTTAGAATAAAGTATTAAATAAAAAGGTGGTAAAAATGGTTGTTTGAAGGTTGTATGATTTTTTCTATCAGTACTTAACCTATAAATGAATCGTATAAACAGCATTTATAATTTTACTATGGGTAATACTTTATAAATATTTATCTCTATGTAATTAAGTTTTACTATAAATAAATATTTTAATATATAACTGATCTTTTCAATTTATAACAAATAATTTATATTGCCGTATAAAGTTATGGTTAATTTTTCAATTTTTTTAAAATACCTTTATTTATTTATTTATTTTTACATAAATTAGTTTATCAATTATTTTTCTATTTTTTTTAAAAAAATTGATGTTAGGCCGCATGTGTCATCACATCAAAAATAATATAAAACTAAAAAAATGAGAGGACTAAATCAAATCCATGTAAAAATAAAAATAAAAAAACAAATAAAGTCTCAATAGTAGCCTAAGCAATTATATTGAAAGTTTAAACTAAAAAAATCAAAATAAATAATTAAATAAAGATAAGAAGATAAAAAAAAGAACCTTCTGTAATACATAGCTCCTAATAAGACAACAAAGACGAATCCAATCACATGGATCATCATTTGCACTGAGCAGAGTGGTTTCTTGGAGGTTTGAACTAATTCATCATCTTCACTTAATATTCCTCATTTTCCATCTTTTTAGCTCACAACTCAGAGACCAAATTGACTTCTTTTAAGAAAATACCAATCACGGTAGATTCAAATCTATCTTGGCGAGATGGTCAGACATGACTCTTGAGAATTTTGTTCAAAGTAATTTTGCAAGACTAAATGTTGAGAAACATATTTAGAAGTAACATGTTTCGCAACAACTAATTTAGGACTTGTTGCATAAGTTGCATAATTGACATGAGAGAAAAATTCTAAATGACCAAAATTTTCAGGAGGCAATGAGTTCTTTTTTTGTAGCAAATCATCTAATTTATGGACATCTTCCAAAGAAGACATATCAACAAAAGTATCATCCTGGGATCCTGAACCAACTCCTATATCTTCAATCAAATCGATTTCTTAAACTTTTAACCAACAAAAGATCCACTCTAAACCTAGCCAACAACAACTTCAACAAGGGTATAAAGATCAATAACAACTTTCTCAACTTTCACCATCCATGTATTACAAACAAGTACATCATATATATGTACCTCTATCGCAGAATTTTGTTTCATTGTGACATCAACAACTTTCTTGTGAGAGATATCATTAGTTTGTCTGGTTTGGACAGTCACAAGTTTAACAGTAGGCAGTTTGACCGTGTTATTGATGTCATCAGGATGTTTTCTATGTTTAGAAATATCATGCCCTATCATTTTGCATGAAGAACAAAATGGAGGCAACTTCTCAAATTCGATATCTATAATAAAAGTAGAATCAGGTATTTCCAGTGTAACATCCCGCCAAATCCTTTTCATATTTATATAATGAAATAAAGGTAAAACAATAATATCGAAGTGAACATATATATATATATATATATATAATGAAATTTTTCCTCACAGGGAGTTTAATACATATCCAGTCAGTTTCCAAAACTTAAACAAAATACAGCAAAATAGAAAACAGGCGATCTCCTAACAGAAAACAGACGATCTCCTTCCGGCAACCACTCACTGAGGAGCTCTACTTCCTGCAACATCATTTGCTCCCGTGCAAATTATACACGATCATCACAGGTTTAAGAAAATATCCACAAAACAAAAACGCAGGGTAAGTTAGATATTTTAAAGAGAATTTAGATATGAAACTTTAAAACCAAGATAAAACAAATTTAAGACACCCACGTAAAAACCATCAACTTTCTCATTCCCTTCACAGGACCATTAAGAAATCACATATTTCACAATTTCCTCAAGAGTCGTTCAATTCACATAATCCATCAAGTGTCTATCAATTTCAATGTTTCTCATTTCTCACGTCAGACTTCCACTGACTCATCACACATAGACACTTGACACTACTTCCGGAAGACACGTGCATTGACTAGACTCAGATATTTGCACCTGTCATACTACATTGCTGTAAAGTTCCCACAGCTATGCGCATCAACATAATCTCAATCTCAATCTCATCACTCTCCTAGTATGACAGGGTGAATTCATACAACAGGTCAAGTAGTTATCTTTCAAACAACTTACCCATACGTATGAACCTCCATCGACTCTCAACGCCTGAATAACTTCATCTATATGATTCCATTATTTCAGGAGAGTCAGGATATCTCATTATAGAAATCACCGATCAATGCACATCCTACACGATCTTACACGGTATTTTCTTTCCTGAAAATACTATGCCTTGATCCCACATTTACAACATTCAACACATCATATAACACTTAAATGAACGATTCCAATCACAGCAGCAATCATTCCAAGGTTCAGATTTTCGAATATCACATTTCAATCTCAAACAGTTTCAAACGACACTAAAACAGGGAAGTTCGAAATCAACATTAAAACCGACGATCACGTCGCCCCACACATAAAAACAGAGCATCGTGAAAAAGAAATATGAACACCGGCGACCACGTCGCCCTCACTTCAGAACCTACTTGCCTAACGTTTTTATAAACGAAAATGCTAGCTTCCCTTACCTGAACTTGAGCAAAAACACCAAGAGCTCCAAAACCCACCGAAGCTTAAAGATGTCTTAACTCTGTTTTAGCGTCTGGTTTGGAGAACTTGCAGAGAACTTCCCAGGAGTCCAAGGGCAGTCATCGCTCGTCGTACTGGTGCTTGAGGATGCCTGAGTCGCAGCGCGAAGGAGAGAAAAGAGAAGGATGAAGGTAAACTCACTCTGTCACTCTTGAACCACAGCAACGTTCTTTGCCTCTTAGAAGTGAGTTTTTGAATCTAAGCCAACTTGTCCACAAATGCCGCTGCCACCACCCACTCTGCAGGAAAGCTTGCATGCACACTTCCTTGAACAGTATGACCACGTGGGTCTCTGCGCATACCAACTCTCTGATGCTACTATTCTGAAACACTCCTAATGTCTACGTGTCGCGCATGTAGAACGTTCATGCTGGGAGCCTGGGTCCCACCTTATCTGTGTGAAACACGACATCGCGCGATAACCTTCCACCGATGACTATCCACCGATGACTGATGTCCTTCTCATCCCGGCGATGACTGATGTGCCTCTCATCCCGGCGATGACTGATTCCTCATTCTGGCGGACAACTGATTCCTCATTCTGGCAGACAACCGATGTCTCACCCTGGCAGACCACCGATGTCTCACCCTGGCAGACCACCGATGTGTCTCCCATCCTGGTTGATGACCGATGCTCCTCTCATCCTGTTGGCGATCTCTTGTCGCCCTTGTGTGTGACGAGAACACATCGCCTTACTCTGGTCACCGATGTCACATCGTCACACCTTGCTGAAGGTTCATCCTCCCATTATGTTACGTCCAAGGTATCACCTCCAGATGGCTTGGTGACGTCGGTAGCTTCACATTTCCAAGAATAGATCAGCACTACTCCTCGTGCGCCCATGCATGCAACACTAAGGACGATTTCTTATGCTCAAGCATAGAGCTTCGCATGCCCAGCGTATCTAAGGCTTAACCCACACCTTGATACGCGTGGTTTTTGGAACCCACTATGGTTAATCCAGCATCTTGACCACATACTAAGTGCACTCCCGTCGATCACGTACACCATAGGCGATTGGCGATCATGTGTCCTCTAGGCGACAGGCGATTATGTGCCAGAGAAGTCGGAGATCGCCTCCGTCTTCAACAACGGCGATCTCGTAGACTTCTAAGCTACACTTTTCTTCCTTTACTCTTCTTGATCCACATGTCTTCCTCGAGCACACCCACGTGATTACCTCACGATAAAGTCATCGCACCTGACTACTTGGTTAATACAATGGTCAGCCAACCGACCTCTACCAGCTGACCCCAGACCTTGGGCGACGTCCGAGGTCCGACTACTACGAAACCTCTATTACCAGCTCTTTGTGTTTTAAATAATAACATCTTCTGAAATTATTTAAATATAACACTTTCATTCCAATTAAAGTTTCTAGGTCCTTACATCCAGCAAAACTTGATTAGGGAAAACTGATAACATATCAATATCAACCAACACTCTAGTAAAAAAAAAACCTCTAAATTTATTCATGGTGCAGTCATTAAGAGAAAGAAGAGTATCAATCCCTCTTGCTATAGAGAAAAATGTTTTTGATTACCAATATTCCATAGGAATACCGTGAATTCTGACCCAACATTGAGCTTTGGTGAACTATGACACAAAGTCTTTAGTCCACACAATGTCTCAAGATATCCAGATTGAGATTCCAAGACCTCACTACTAGTACTCTTCTCATGTCTAAAGGGAAGAAAAAACAATTTTATAAAAATCTACTGTTTTGCATGCGTTCATATGAATAATAAAATGTTTGTCATCTTTAGATAGTACTATTTTTTCATAAAAATAATTTTTACAATCTTCAATAATACCAGTCATTGAAATTTAAAATCTTTACAAACAAATTAGCAACAACAATGAATATGTTAAAAAGGTTATTTCATCCATTACATGTACAAATATTAAAATATTTAATGTAATATTTTTAAAAACAAATACATTTAATCATTTTTATATCATTTTGAGAGAAAAATAATAAATGCTACTTAAAAAATGCATTTTTAGGAGTTACAAATACAGACATTCTCTCAATTAAATATTTAGAGTAAATTCAATATAAAAATTGACATTTGGAACATTAATCAATTTGAAAGTTTTTTAAATTGGTGAAAGTTTAGAACATCGGTATTCTTCATCAATTTTGTTTGATAGCACATCACGAAAGTAATATGAAATAAATTTTTTTTATTTTAAATTTAATTCTCTTATTATTTTAATTTTAAACAAAACAACATAAAAATACACACAGATATATATTAAACAGATTTAGAAAGGCCTTTTTGTTATAATATAATTTTCAGTATATAAAAAAATCAAATAAATGTAATAAACCCTTCAAATTTAATACTAACTTTCCTTTTTCAACAACTTATTTACTTCGTCAAGTTTTCAACTACTTTATGCCAAAGATAATTTACGTTTTATATATTTTTTATATCATGCTCTCTTTTATTTCTAAAAGTTACCAATCGTTGGAAGATGCCGGAGACTCCATAGACTTTAATTCCACGGCTTGCCAGCAAATCAAGCTTTCATTTCGTTGGTTTTATGCTCAATTATTACAAGGGGTGAGAGAGAAATTGAAAATAATAGCATCAACACGAACACGATATTTTTTGTACAATGCAATTCAGTAAGGATAATTCCGACCATACCACACATCAGAATAAAAAACACGAGTCCAAAGGGTAAATCAATAGGGTAGTGAAAATCCTAAATTACTCTTCACATGCAGTGGTGTAAGTTCCACATCTTTCTACAGTGGTGTACACAGCATTACAGATATCATAATTAAAAATTCTTGGTATAAATATCAGCCTAATCTTGCTTCTCTTTGTAACACCTAGAAGATAGAAAGCAAAAAGAAAACTATCAGTTTAGAATTTAGCAATGAGCATGCGTACACGTAAAAACCAAAATCAATGGAAGTATACCTCTTCAGCAAACTTTATCAAAATTGTCGTCCGTGGTCGCTGTTGACCTTCCATGGGCACAAAATGCGCAGTTACAACAGCTGGAAATCCGGCACCGTCCAAAACGCCCTTCATTGAAAGATGAAACAAAATAAAACTACTGCTTGGACTTTTCTATAAGGATCAGATAACCAGGTCACAGTAACTGAGCAAGGCAAAGTACTCACCCGTACTATTCCAGCAACAAATGCTCCACAGTTAAACGTCCCCATGTCCTTTGGGATAGAAATGAATCTATAAAGTAGAGATCCATACAAGCTCACAACTAATTGATGAAGAAAAATATATTATGTAACAGTCAAATAAAATGTCGAGACTGAAATTACTTGTTTACTAGAAGCTCTTTTTCACTAATCATGTATTCATCTTCATGTTCTGTTCCTTTCTCCAGTGAATCAGCTACCTAATATGAGAAAAGCACAGAAACTTAAGGAGCTGCTAAAAAATTAAGATAGTTGCCAACTTAACACATTGCAAGGAAACGAGTATATGACATGATACAACCAGAGTAGAATGATTAGTGTTCGATTGTTAAAAACAAATGGTATCAAAGCTCCATTGGGTTCAAGTCACATCTCTTGAACCATGGATTATGATCATAAATACAAGATATATGCCTAGACAGGTAAATGGATAATTCTCACAGCTAATGCACTCTATGTGTTTCAGGTCTCTCACACTAGATCAGCAAAGTCGTACATAAGAATTTCCAAAAGACACGTGGGAGATCAAGATATAGAACAAAAGACTAAAATATACCGGCTCGTCAAGAACTAAGGTTGCATCAATGATTGATAATTCTTTGTATAAACTAGTAAACATGACATGATGATTATCAACCCAACCCAGTATGCCCTCAAGCACCAAAAACCAGTTCAATGGACATCCATGAGTAGGAAAATATCACATGGTAACCAATAGAATATAAAATAAACCCACAATCTATTTACTTGCTCAACACTTAAAAGGCCTTAGACAAGGCAGTGTTCTCATTCCAAATACCAAATCAAGGTGAACCTTAAGATTACCGTGAAAACCCACACAAGCTTGCTAAAGCCAACCATCACAACTTTCAAGAGTGAACAATCAAAATGGCTTTGTAAAAAGTAGTCTATCTTGTCATATAATGCACGATTCACAGCTACAATAATCTTCTTTTCAAGATTGCAAGGCGAATACTTCTTCTCTGACAGAATTCCACAGAACCTTTTGGCCAGTCTGCAAAGGCTATGCATAACAGGATGACAAAGGCTCAAAAAAGAAATCTCATGTATCTAAGCAAAGGATATTTCATATGATGGTGTAACACAACATTTAATTCACTTTTCCAAACATCAATAAAATTCAGGTAATGATGGAACAGAAACAAATTTTGATAAAGAGGCTCACCTTTCCAAATAATACTTTCCACACTGTACTGTGTACAAAAGAAAGAATACCCAACAGCCGTGTCTCCCTTCTGTTTCCCTGTAGTTTAAGAATAACTATACATCAAACATGCTAACCTCATGCAAAAAAAATAACAGAAAAGCACAGATATATTCCACCCTCATGACCAAAATCAAATCAGTTAGGGTCAAGTTTCAATATGCACAAACAATCAAATTGCTAATTGAACCAACAAACATGCAAGCCCCTCTTTGAACCATGATATCACAATGACAAAACAAAGGATGTGCATGGATTCTCTCACTTTAGAGATAGAAGGTTAACAGGTCAAAGGAGTGGATCAGTCTGTTTAATACAGAGAATAGAAATTGACATCTATTAGTCTAGGTGCAATTAAGAGTAGTTAATTATAAAAATGGATGGCTTGCACTGATAATGATAAGACTTCATTTTTCTTAGTAACAAATTCTCATTATCAAATAATCTAATCAAGAAGAATATAAGAGTAGAGATGTTTATGAAAATGCCACAGGCTCAGAAACCACATGAGATGATTTGAACACAAGTGTTTTATCTTCTGCTCCTCACTTCATTTGTTTGATAAAAGAATCGAACCCAAGTGATAGGTTATATAGCTTACAACTTACAAGTCCAAGACTCCAAGCAAAAGCTCATGGATCGAAATATAAATATCGATGCATAGGTTTATGCCATTCCAAGTGATAAATCCTTCAAAGAGAGGATACTGCTGGATTGCCCAGTATAGTATCCCCTCTTATCCGGGTCAAGGATTACCTAATTTGATTTCCAATCCCGGTTATGATAAAAAAAGAAAACGGTTACAAAAATTTGTGCCAAAAACCAAACCTTATCTCTGTGGCAAAGCAGCTCAAGAACTCGTGCCCCAACCGCATATCCAGCATCCTCCAGTCTGGTAGATTTACATTGTTAGATGTTAAACTAATAAACTAATTCGAGTCAATTTGAATATATACATTATTACATTACAATAGTAAAGCATCAGGAAAATGGTGTTTTCAAGCCAAATCAATCTAGAATTTATATCTCTTCAAGCTTCTTAAGTTTCAAACAAAGTACGAAGGTACTATTGAATTATAACTAAAATTTCAGACTAAGTGTTAACTTCCTGGATCCATGAAAGCAAAATAAATCATCCTTAACAATCAAGTACCTACTTTTTATCACACGATCCCCCAATTTTAAACCTACGGATAAAGTAAAAACAAAACCAATAAGCGATTATGTTTAATTCAAAAAGCAATGGATGATAACCTTCGTTCGAGTTCCCCAATATTATCGACCTGCGTTTGGTTGTACTGAACAAGCTCCGAAAACAAGAACGCGAATGCACTCAAACTCACCTGCAAGAACACATCAAATTAGCCGTGGAATTGGAAGCACAGAATCAAAGTGATGAATAACGCGAGATCTGGATCATTGGTCTTCACGAATTGGTTGAAAGGGGAAGAGAGAGAGAGAGAGAGAAGGGTAGAGAAAGGAACCTCTTGCTTGCCCTTGTTGAGGGGCTTGTCAAGGACGTTACCGTACTGCTTGACCTTTCCGACGCCGATCATCTTCTTCTTGCTTCTCTTCTTAGGTTAACACAGATTTGCCGATTTGGTCATTCTCGCTATATCCCCTATATTCAACATTTTAAAATTTTAGAAAAACCATCACTTATTACAATCAATTTTCTTTTTCATCTGCCCTCACCAGATAGAATTAATTAAAATATATTGATGATGCAAAAATAAAAATGTCGCCCTAAAATTTAGTCACAACTTTTTCACTATTTTGGTGTGAGAGTTATTTTATAATTTTAGATTGTGCTTAATAAAGAATAATTTTGAAAAAGTATATTTCTATATTTTTATTAAGAAATCAATCATATTCCAAAAAAAAATAAAAATAAAACATTATAATTATAATTATCTTATGCTCAATCAATCCTTTGTCTTCTTTTTCTTATTCCTGTTTTCATGGTTAACAGTAAAAATAAATTACATTCCAACATTTCTTAATCTTTCATCGTTATAAGTATCCTAGAACGATTCTTCTTCCTGAATTTCTAGATAGAAATAATCATTTAACTTGGGGTAATTTTTGGGAAGATCTTCAAAATCAGTTCCCTCGAAGCCATGCAGCATGCTTCTTGCATATTGTGATAGAAATTGCTTACAAATGATTAACACCACCTATTACACAGTTTAAAAAATTATAAAATGAGTTAGGACCCTATGATAATACTATTTGCATTTGTGGAACGTATAATAAAAGGTGTAAGCTCTTCTAATTTCTTATGGGATTGAATTGAATGTCTCTTGTTGTGGGTTTGGAAAAGGAATTTTAAGATGGTAATTATTTTTATTCAAATTATTTGAAATGTTTTGTATAAAATATATTCCAGTAAAGAATTTTAAAAGAACTTGAAATAGAGTAACTAGATTGATTAAAATTAGAGAATTTAAATTTCCATAGAAAAGTACAATTTTAAAATTCTTCATATCCCAAATTCATGTATTGTTTTCATTTGATTTTGGTTGGGATGTTATTAATTTAACTAAGATAAAAAAAAAATATTGTTAGAATGACTACTTTTGGATTGATGTCAATTCTAATTTTTTTTATTGGTGATAATAAGAGTTATTTTGCGATTTAAGTTGTTAGAAATTTTTTCTTACTTTAAATCATTATTTCTTATTTAATATTAGTTAGAATTTTTTTACTGAAGAGACTGATTTGTTTACGGATATGAATTAGATTTTTGTTTAATAAACATTTGTTGTGATTGTTTTTTTTTTTTTATATGTGGAATGATTTTTTATCATCTAACATATTGCTAGAATTTATTTTCTAATGTTGATTGGAACGATTTCAAATCAACATTGATAAAAAAAAAAAAGTTGACAAAAGACTTCAAATGCTCAACATCCTAAAACTAATGTGGATTGATATCAACCTAAATAATTATAGTTGAAATGGAAATAATTTTGGTTAACGTTAATTGAAAAAAAGTTTTGTAAATTTTGATGAACTTTGACTTGAAAAATAAAATTAATTAATATAAGATTGTCAATAATGTTATTTTTGAATTTTTAACAATTATTTGATATTTAAATAATTTTTTTGAATTTTGTGGTAATTGAAACATTTAATTAAAAAAAATCACTAAATTTTAATTGTCTTGTCAAAACAAAACATTTGAATAATTTGAAATAAAATCAATTCAAAATCGATGTATTTTAATTTGTGGAAAAATCTACCAAAACACAAACACACAAGGTTATAATGTTATTTGTTTTAATGAATCATAATCCCATGTTGTAAGCCATGATATAAGAGATCAATTATTATTGCAAATATACTCATTATGTTATTATCAATTATCAATTTGGAAGTAATTTTTTTTTTCATTCGTATTTTCTTATAAAGAATATTAATAATAACACACTATATAAGTGTGTATCAATATTTTACATTGTCTTTATAATTATTCAAAACATATTGATGTATACTATTTAATCTTGTTTAAAATAAGATTTTCCCATCATAATATAAGACTATTTATATATTTAATGTTATATAAGAATATTAAAACTAAGTTGTTCGGAGTCAACATGTTGGAAAATATATCCTAAAATTTTCCTAAACACTTCTATGGAGGAGGTTCATATTCTATTCGTATTATAAACATATATGAAAGAAAAAATATATAAAAAAAATATTATCCTAATTGTTTTTTGCACATATTTTGTCTTGCATAAAATACTGTGATAATAAAATTTCAAGTTAATTTTAGAATACACCAGAATTAACTATGAGTTGATTCATCAAATCATCCATCAATAAGAAAAGACATTTGTTGTGAATGGTGATTTTATGAAGTTGATAGTGATCCACACACAACTTCATAGTATATTTTTTTACTAATAAACACTAAAACACTCCAATAAAAAACACTAAGTTTGATGAAATGTTTGTCTAAAAAATTTTCTATTTATTTTTTCAGTTGTGTTAACTCTAAAGTTGACATCTTATAATACCAAATCAATGATAAATTTTATCTCTCTTTTTGGAGGTAATAAAAGAATGATTTCAAGAAAAAGTTAAGATAATTACAAACTAGAAAAAAATAGATATAATATTGGGATCAATTTAAAACTTCATTAAAATTTCTAATATTAATTCTTGAGTTATAAACTTCATTTAGATTTGATTTAAAACTCAAGATCTTATCATAACAATTTAGAAGAACATGAATGAAAGATTTAAATGAAATAAAAATTAACATATAATATTTATAAAAAAAATATTTATTATTGAAAATATGTTTGCAAGCGAAGTGATGACAAAAAAATACCAATATAATTAAATGGCATAATAATAAATATAGTAAAAACTTTAAATATGTTAGACAGTTATATGAAACAATGAGTAATATAAGCATAATACAATACATGGATAAAATGGTCATTAATAATGTTTTTTTTATTTGAAATAAAAAAATCTAGATTCAACAATTTCAACACCATTCTTTAAATACTAAAAAAAGACATTTAAATAAAACTCATTTTCTTTAATTAATGATCATGTCGCTGACTCGAATGTGGAGGATATGCCTCGTCACTCCTTCGTCTAGCCTTCTGCAACTGCGTGTTCTACAAGAACACTCCAAGAACCTTCTCTAGAACTCCAAACAATGCCTGCAAAACAACACAGACGGCGCCTCTAGCGGCCGTTGTAGCTCCGACGCTTAAGTTAGGTAACAGGAACACCAAAAATCTCTCAGTGAAATCTCTAGTTTGAAATCACGTATTGCGTACGTTTGCTGAGTGTTTCTCTGCCCCTTATATAGTCTTAGCGTTTACTGGCTACCTCTAGGGCTCACTCAATTACTCCTGCGCTGCCATCACCCACTCTGAAGGCAATCTTGCATGCAGGCTTCCTTTACTTGAGTGCAAAATCTGACAGGGAAGGCCACGTGGGTACCTCTGTATACCCTCAATTTTTGTGCCCACCTGCCCTACCTAATCACTGGCGCCAACTGCTTTGGGAACGCCTTCACGGTCCGCGTGCCATGCAGGCAACCTCACTGGGAAACTCTAATCTTGATGGGTTCTCTACCCCTCAAGGCTCTGTACGTAGCTGTGCTTCCCCCGCCTCATGCACAGACGTTTCGTGACTAAGGCCTCTCCCTGACTCTGGACACTTTACTGATCACTGGTCCCTTCGGGGAATCAATCTCAACTGTTCTGGTCACGTTGTTCAAATCACCCTAGCCGATATCACCTCGTCACACCCTGTTGACCGATGTGTCTCTCATCCTGACCGATGACCAATGTGTCTCTCATCGCCCTGTTGTGTGACGAGGACACATTGCCTCACTCTGGTGATCGACCCTACTGAGGGCTCATCGACCCACTGCTTCACGTCTGTGGTATCACCCCCACATAGCTCTGGCCCACACTGTAGGACCCAGCTGACGTGGCTCGGTGACGTCATCAGTTCTCCATGTCCTATTGGGCCCACCAGACCGACCTCTCTTGTGCCGACCTCTCAGCTCTTGGCTGACGTCCGAGGTCTGGCCACTACAACACTCACCAGGCACTGCATCCTGCATGCATGGTCTCACTGCATAGTGTCATGCACGTAATGAGTTAAGAGAGTTACTGATGACTGACCAGCTTACTAGCTCTCTTATGCCATCCTCATGCACGACCCTACTGGCGAGTAGCTCTTCTTCTTCTGGTTTGGAATCATGCGAGGTGCATGCGTAATGCTCTCGCTGGGAGCCTGTGTCCTAGTTTAATTACGTGTGGCAAGAAACCCCGATGACTGATCGGTGCTTCCTTACTTCTCGCGTTCTGCTTCCAGGCGCTCCTCTAGACACTGATCTGGGGGCGGTGGTCACTCGATAACTGACCACCGATCACCGTTCTGAGTGATCTTCTCCCTGATTCACCTGCTGTCTTATTCCATGTGTTACCCTGTGAATGATCCACATGGTCATCTGCTGCTGACATCATCGACTACGGATGACCGACCGGATAATTAAGATCAAGGACAAGGACATAAGAGTATGACATCAATGTATTTGTAATAATTAGAGTTTTTTTAGAATGTGAAGATTACACTTTATATTATATTGGTATATTTCTACCAAGAAATGCTTATCTGTTTTAACAACTAATAATAGAAAGAGTTATATTTCTCTAATCAATCATTTATATTATTACAATTGTGAGTTATCTACCTGTTTAAGGTATTTATTTTATTTTATTTCAAAACTCTTAAATCACATATTATATATTATTGCATTAGTAATATTTTTATTCATTGAAAAAATAATTTCAATTTTATATCAACTTCACAAAATTGAATAATAAAATGACTTTCACATTACTTATATAATTTATATTTATCATATATTTAGATGACATAAAATATTTAACAGATTTTTCATCCAGTCATCCTATAGTCAAACAGTAGATGAGATAATAAATTCAATAAATTTTACTAAATTAGACCTTAATAAAACATTAAATAATAAATTTCAAACTTAATTTGGCAACCCAAAATATTTATAAAATAAATTTTGCATTTATGTATGTACTTTATTTCTATACTATCTTTAAATAATGTATGTAAAGTTTTTGTGTTAATGTGGTTATAATAATAATAATAATAATAATAATAATAATAATAATATAAGGCTGGAAATTCTATCTTCATCTAATGGGATAAACAAATATTTATAACACGTATTTAGACTTATTTCTTTGCATTTTTTGCTTCATTTACTTCAATACTTCTCTCTTATTTATTTCACTATTTGAACAAAATCACCTTTTATTTATTCACTTTTACACGATAGGTTATATGAAAATTGTGCTCAATGCTAATTTTGTACTAATGTCACTTATAAAAAATAAATAATATTTATGTTTTGAAATTTCGACACGGGAATTTAATTTACTTCCGATTTTTCTTTAAAAACAGTACATCTTTTTAGAAAAAAGAAAAGAAAAAGATTAATCAATTATTAATTATTAATAAAAAAACAAGTTTGAGGTCTACTAAGTTGAGTTGTTGGCCATGATGGAAAATAAAAGGGAAAAAAGAAAAAAAGAAACAGCGTTAGTGGATTCTGCCAAACGAATAAAAAAGTGTCAATGGAGACAGCAAGGATATTTGTATCCTGATTCCTAATATTTATTAATCTTTCTTTCTGATCTTATTTATAACATTTAAAATTAAAAATGATGTTTTTACACGACTTAGTCCAATATATTCTTTGTATTAAATATTTGAACTAAAATATTGTTAACGAAAAAAGGTGAACTTAGATTAAATAATAATTAGAAAAATTCTGATAATAAAGGTAATTTAAAAATATAAATTTATTATTATTATCAACTGAATTAATTGTTTTTTAATTATAAACAGTAATGGGAAGGAGTAATATTATTTGCAATAAAAATGTATTAATTTTCTGTGCTGAATGGATTTTCATTATGATGAGCAAGGTATGATCTGTTATCAATCAATATATATTGAATGACATTCATATTCCCGAGTTGTGTCTCAACTTCCTCTTCTTTTTCTTCTCATTCACTTTCGCCCTCAAAATTTCTCATTCTATCTTTATCTTCAACTTTTCACTTCAAAGCTTCAGATCACAACCGATCCACCATTCACCACTTTCTCTTCGCAAGGTATGCTGAAAATGAAATACCCACTTTGACTTCGTTAACTCTATACTGTTTTCTTTTCTCTCAACCAAACCGAACAGATTCATTCATACGAGGATCTTTTTAAGCTTTCAAAATTTGATTTTTTTTTTCCGGTTTGCTGGAACCTTTTGTGCTCATTGTTGTTAATGTTTTTGGTTGACATGAGTAGCTCAAGTTATTGTCATAGGCAAATCTAACACGAAAAGTAGTCACTGAAGCCGATCCAGTGCCTTGTGAATTTGGAATTGGTGGTGAATTTAGATCTAAAAGCCACAGCAATGTCTTTTATCGGAACCCAGCAAAAGTGCAAGGCTTGTGAGAAAACGGTTTATCCCGTTGATCAGCTTTCTGCTGATGGCACTGCTTATCACAAAGCTTGCTTCAGGTGCTCCCACTGCAAAGGAACATTAAAGGTGCCTTTTTTTGGCCTTATTAATATTATTTTTATTTTGTTTGTTTTTGTTAGTTGCATTATTTATTTGATGGCTTATTAATACTGTTGTTTATTTTTATTTGTTAAATTCTGCTAAAGATTCTTGCTTTTGTTTGACGCTGCCTTGCATCCATGTAAAATTTCGACGAGAATTTTTGCTGGTTTGATAAAAAAAGATAGTGTGAGTTTATGATTTGATCAGAAAAAAAATTGGGACACCACCCTCATTCCTTTTTTAGAATCTGATGAAGCTGAGAATTTTTGGAGTGTAAAATCTTCACTTGATTCTTGTAATGACGCAGATCTGCTCCTTATACTTCGGGTATGAAGAAATAAACTTTTCATAAATACTTATAGTTGAAAAAAAAAAAAAGAGTAAAATGCATTGAACATCTATAAGCTAAAATCAACTTATGCACCTTAACGTGAGGAAGCAGTTATTTGATGAAACTTCTATAAAAAAGTGAAGTGCTTCAATTGATTTTAACTTATGAGAGAAACTCAATTCCTTTTACCTTCTTATTTTCTTTCCCTATGAGTCTTTGCGAAGTTTATTCGAACAGGGCCTTAGTAGCGTTGAACACTAATTGAGTTAGCATTTGTGTATTTGAGTTTAAACTTTCGTACGAATTATTTAATGACCTTTTTTGTTTCAGCTGAGCAACTATTCCTCAATGGAAGGTGTTCTTTATTGTAAACCTCACTATGAGCAGCTCTTCAAGGAGACTGGCACCTTCAGCAAGAACTTCCAGTCACGTATGTCTTGTTCTTTTTTCTTTTTGAGGTGAAGCTGTGTTTGTGTGGTTTTTGAATCAGATGTCTCTTTAACTGGCCACATTTTAATTTTTAACAGCTGCAAAGTTAGCTGATAAGACTACTCCTGAGCTGGTAAATGCTTAATTGCAATTTTCGAACTTCGTTGTGATAAACAGGTCTACAGCATTTGGTATTATTGAATAACTATTGGCATCTTTTGTTTATTCCAGACAAGGTCACCTAGTAAAGCTGCGAGCATGTTTTCTGGCACACAAGAAAAGTGTGCTACATGTGGGAAAACTGCTTATCCTTTGGAGAAGGTAGGATTTAAAAATTTCAAGCAAAATATTTGATGATGTTCAATATCCATCATAAAGTTACAAATATTTCTGTTACAAATGGGGCATATGGATGTTCAGGTGTTAAGGATTCTTATAATGAGTACAATAAACTACTGGATGTAATTCTCAAGCCTTGACTCTTTTATCTAATGGACTAGTATTATAGGTTTGGATTCTCCATTTGGTCTGGTACTCTTGGTTCTGTGAAATCAAGTGTGTCACTACCTCAAGAATATCCTGTGGAAAAGAGGAGTTTGAACTTCATTTTCTTTTTTGGACCAGAGCTAGACTCTGTATGGCTTCCTTATCGTAATGGGAGTTAATTGTGTGGAGATAGACGTTCATATTTTATTCTGTGCTTAACATGATGAAACATATATTCTGATTTAGTTCATAATTCTACAGGTCAAGAAAGCTAAATTACATTTGCTTGTGAATAATTCTGGAGCTTCTTCCTCCACCCACAAATAATTATTATAAAATTTCCATCTAATAAATCCATGCTGATAAGGACATATACCTGTATTTTAAAATTAATGTGGAAAACTATTTTAATGGCAAAAGGTTAGAAGAGAATCAAACATGACCTATATTACCCACTCAAATTCATACTGGGTGTAGCTCTGTTAGAAAACTTTTGTCCCATTGACCATTTAGGTCATGAAAGTGGAAAGTATATAACCAAACTGAAAAATCTACTGACTTTATTTGTCAATAATTGCTGGAATGAGTAAAATGCATGTCTAATGATTATAAATCTGCTGTTCTTCACTTAACCAGAATTAGAACTTCATCTTGGTTTTCTTGTTGCTATTGTAAATAGGCATATCTTTTTCTTTGATTTTAGGTAACAGTGGAAGGGCAGGCCTATCACAAATCATGTTTCAAGTGTTCACATGGTGGTTGTCCCATAACCCCATCGAATTATGCAGCCCTTGAGGGCATTCTGTATTGCAAGCACCATTTCTCCCAGCTTTTTAAGGAGAAAGGGAGCTATAATCATCTCACAAAGTCTGCATCAATCAAACGGGCGGCGGCAGCAGCAGCAGCCACTGTTCCAGAATCTTGAATGTTGGTTCCTTCTTCTATTGCCTTTCCTTTAACAAATACATTTTGGTCTGTCAAGCAAGTGTTTGTATGTGTGGCTTTTTTTCTTTTGATCGTTCTCTCGCGACTCCATCATTTCTGATTTTTTTTACTTACACATGCGTGGCGTGGCAAATCTTGTGTGCTTTATTTATACAATGGACATTCCGTAATGACCAATGAGTGCGTGATTTGCGAGATATTTCATTCTAATTTGATGATATTGCCTTCATTGCATTTATATTTATATTCTTATTCTGCCTTAGGTCTCATACCACAGAAGAGTTGATTGATACAATACAATTTCCCATTTAAATTCTTAACTTGAGATTATTTGAGAAAAGATACACTGAAAAGATTCAAGATTAGTCATGAAATAACTCATACTACAAATTACTATATTACTTCCAATTTAAAATCTTAAACCAATACTTTTTTTTATATATAGTTCAATTGTTTTCATTTTTACTCAATATGATCCTATTATCCTATCCAGCTGCATAAATATTCTGAGAGAAAATATTTGGACTTGCATCTGTTTCATTTGACTCGGGGAAAATTATGTTCCGCAGCATGGATTTAGAGAAAAACAATTACAAAGGAAAAATAAAGTTATATATATTTGATTAAGAAAAAGACAATAGGTGAACAATGACCACAGTTTCAATTATGTATGTATGTAGCTTAACTGACAATTCAAACTACAGTCAACAAGTTTGGTCCATTTATTGACCATAGGTTTAATAAATTAATTCATAAGGAACATTTAACGCAGCCTTTAAAATTGGCTCAAAAAATTTTGAACTTTGAAAGGTTTCAGTCAAATTTGAACGATGTTACAAATGAGTGATTGACAAAAATAATTAAACTTATTTAGTATGATATTACTCTTTCTTAAATTTTTATAAATGTAAATTATAAAATAAAAACGTCAATCTTAGCCTGATCCATTAGATTGAAGGATTAGATTAGATTATGGCATATAATTAAATTATGACATTCATTATTATTATTTTGTAGAAAGTTTAAGTTAAACTGAATTGATGTACTTCTCACTTTTGGTTTGATAAGTCAAATCCAACTATCTAAGAACTCATTTTTAATTAAGTAAGCGCATTATCAATGTTAGACCATCTCCCATATGGTTTCTAAAGTTTTAAATTTTAAATTTATATCTTATAAGAAATTGATATTGAAATATGTTAGTATGATATGATGAGAATTATAAGAATAATGAAAATATCAAATTTTTGTCTGAAAGTTTTTATAAAAAAAAAATCGAATTTTAGTAATAAAAATAATTTTTGAACATTAAAAATTGAAATACAAATAAAAATATTAAAATGTGATTTTGTAACATATTATCATTAAAAAAAATGGTAAGATAGTCTTTATAAAGACGTGTCATGTCAAGATGATTTAAAATAAATAAAAACTTGTAAAATAGTCTTAATAATAATTAATTATGGTGGGATCTTCCTAAAATAAAATAAAATCTGATTTTATAATAAACTTGATTATTCAAGTGTGTGTATGTATATAATATTTTTCAATTAATTTATGGTATCAAAATTTTAATTTTTATAATTCATTTTACTTGTTATTATTAGCTTTAATAATATTTTTAATTATTTTGAAATAATACCAAAGTATATTATTTTTAGAAAATTAGTAAAAACATAAAATTATTGAATAGATTAGATATTAATCTTAATTTAAATACATATACTTTTAACTTTCCAATTTTCCGTTGTTTTTTTCTTCTAAAAGTGCAAAAGAAATACAAACTAGAAGTACATTAATTGTTAATAAATAAGTAAAAATTTATTTTTATATCTATTAGTAAGTATATTATTTTTTTTTCTTTTAATCTCATTCTTATTAGTTTTGATTATAAAGATGAACTATAAAATGAATTTAGTTAACCTAATTCATAACTAATAGTGCATTTCAATAAATAATTGATAAAATAAGAAGTTTTTCTAAAATATACTTTTTAATTTATATGTTAAATTTCATGTTCATATTTTATTTTATGTTCTTAGACGTGTTTATAAAGAAAAGTTACCTGAACACAGTATAATATTATATTTTCAACATTTCAAATTTTATTTTTCATATTCACTATTTTCAGAATTTTTTTAAAAGTAAATAGAAACATATTTTACTAAAACAAAATCAAATTTATTTTAAAATAACTTGTATTTTTTTGACAGTCTAATTTACAAATTTATTGCCTTTTAATCTTATTCATTAACGTATTAATGAAAAGAAATTGAACAGTAAGGAAATTATTAAGTTTTTTTTACTTAATTCATAATATACAGTGGTTATTACGACGACGTTTATAGAAAACAGCAGTGTTGTCGTTAGCGGCGGAACCAAAACCCTAATCAGTACCAAATGCTGGAAGCACCACCATCTTCCCCGCTCGAAGACCTTCTTCTCCGTTCATCGACCCGAATATCGGAGTCTCTGGCCGCCGTCACCTACACCCCACACCGAGCCTTCAATGTATCCGTTATAGCCTTTCTCGAACCCCTCCTCCTACCCACAGCCTCCGTCAAAGACCTCGCTCTCGCCTGCGCTCTCCTTTGCTCTTCCGCCTTCGACTATTCCGGCATTCTCTCATGGATCCCCAGCCATCTCTCCTCTCTCGCAGCCTCGTCCTTCTCCAAGCTATCCAGCTTGTATCTCGCCGAACTCGGCGACGGAAATCGTGATGTCGTTGTTCCTCCGGAAAAGTGGTTGGTGCTTGAACTGATGCCCGAGGTTTTGCCACTTTTAAAAGAGAGGATTCAGGAGAGCTCCATAGATAAGTCAGATGAGAGCGACGAGTTTTCCGCGGCATCGGCGAGAGTCCCCGTTGGGTTTGCCATTCTCGCTGCTTTTCAGCTTAGATGGTTTATTACGCAGGTTAGGTACCAGGGTTTCGGTACTTTGATCGTATGTTATGACAATAAAAAGAAGATAATATTTTAACAGTTCAACTTTTATGTATTCTTAGTATGAAATATCTTCTACATTTTCGACCAACTAGAAATTTCGTGGGAATGCCTTTTAAAGTAGTTAACCGGTTACTGTAAAAGTCAATCAATATCAGGTTGTGACTGTATGGATGGTGTGTAAAAAGAACTTATGCTATGGATGCATAACTTAAAGTTTGGTTCAGTTATTTGTCCATGCTGAGACATTAAGATAATAATTGGATTTATGACAGGTTGATTGTCCTCATTTGGGTAAATTGTGTGGATTGGTGATTCCTTGTGCACTGACTGCTGTTGATCACTGGTCCGCTGTAGTGAAGGTATGTTGCACATAGGAAGTTCAAATATAATCCAGTGAATCTTGAAATAGTTCTGTTTGTCATGAGTGAGTTTTGCTCTCTTGTGTGACTTCAGGGACAGGGCATGATTAGCCTCGCACATATTGGGAAAAATGTGGATGCAGCTGAGCTTGGTGGGTATGTGGACGCTGTTCTAGATGCCTGCTGCCAGAACACTGCTTCTGATGACGAGATATGGCATCTTGTGGTTGAGGCGTCGGTAGTTCTTGTGACTCTTACTCAGAGAAATAATCCCCGTAGTCCTTGGTATTTTCACCCATTTCCTTTCTATTATCTTTCAATTGTAGATGTTATAGCTTCGTGGGAACTTTTTAAAGATTTTCACATGTTGAATGCTGTAGGGAATTCTGGCATTTAAATAATTAGCTAACTGAATAAGCAGGAAAGTGGATATCGCTTAACCATGCCCTCCATCTTTATGCAGTTAGTTCTTATTCTACATACTTACTTGAAACTTAGTTTTCACTTCTCAGAAATATAGAATATTGTAGTACCTGTTGATTATACTCCGTTAGCATTGATGCTTTTCATTTAATTGCAAGGGAGTAACAAATTACACAGCTCTGTTTATATAGCAAAGGAAATTTTGCCCTTTAATGGATCAAGGGAGCATAAACTTTTTAGTTCTTTTTACAAACCTTTACTATGTTTGGTTAAGTGATTTCAATCTCATCAAGTAGAGAGTGAATGGATATAATGTTAACGGGGCAGATTTTGACTGTTAGTGTAACAAGTGAAGAATTTTTATTTACTACTTGCGAGGGTGTTATTTATTTTAGAAAAAGTTATATAACTTCCCCATAGGCCTTACTGATATAAGTCAGCAAGTTTCCTCAATCTCTAAGGTATTGGAATTCCTCTTGTTTCAATTCTTGGCTCTTAGAAGCATATACTGCATCTTGATTTCAATATATCATTAATTTGAATAGGTTTGAAAGGATGCTAAATGAGATGATAAGTCACTTGGAGCGCCAGCCCAGAAACAAAGAGCGTCGAATTGCATGGCTTAAATCTGCTGATTCACTACTTAATGGTGTTGGTCTTGTTGTTTTAGCTCACTTCAGGCGCATTTTCCCATTATTTTTTCAGTGGATGCACGCTGATGACGATGAGACTATTATTTTGGTGAGTACCTTTATATGTATTGAAACTTTGGACGACACTTTTAAAAGTTTATCTTACTGAACCAAAATTATTGGTTGTAACCAGCACTGTTGAAATAGATATACGTTCAGAATAGTTGAATTGTTTTAACTTGGAAAAGGTTTCGACCTTGGCTTTCCTTTCCCTGTATGAATTTGACACTGAAGAACATATATGCTACTTTGTTCTTTTAGTACTTGGTAAAAAGAAAAAAAAGTAATTTCTGATTAACTTTTTTATATATTTCCATTCTGCAGGTTCTAAAATGTACATATATAATTTGTAGACTGACGTGGATAAGGAACTCACCATTTATTGCAAAGTAAGTTAAAAAAATGACCCTATGAAATATTTATTTCAGATAAATGTGGCATCCATGTACTTGACAAATAGGGATTAACTTCTGTAGCACTTGAGCATATCGTTTACTTGTTTGTGTGTCTTCATCCCTATCATAGTCAAATCATTATTCTGTAAGGATCTGATGTAAACATTTTTTGAATTGATGTAAAGATTAGGTTTTTTCCTTTGCTATGATATGAAATCTGTAAGCTCCCTTTCTTTTTTATGATGTTTATGAGAAGATGAGGCCATGACTTATGTTCCTGTTGGATGTTTATTCCATCAAGGAATGATGTTTCTTGACATACTTTTCTACAGTGAACGTCTTGATCTCCAATCCTAGAGAACGGTTGCCTTAGAAGTAATTTTACTGAAGCCATTCATTGATATACTAGAGATTTAAACTACATCAGCAGTCCTTTTCTTCCCAACCCATTTTTAGGAGAATTTTGAAGTAACCGAAATTAATCTTGGTTTCCCACTTGGCAGAATCCTGTGTCCATCAGTCCATGGATATAGACATATTTATTTCTATTGTATTTGTGCCTTGATAATATAATTCATTTCGAGCACATAATATCATTTTTACTTCAGGTTGGTAGATGAACTTGCTGTTGTGTATAAGGAGGCAGCATTGAGAACAGTTCGGGTAGATATTAGAGCAAATATATGTGAGATACTGATCCTACTACAAGAGTAAGGCTTTATTTTTTTTATTAATTTCTTTGTACGAGTGATGTATTCATTCCTCATTTAGTCCATGTCCATATCCTTTCTGTGTACCCAGAAGCAGAGGCCTGCATTTTAATGGAGCTTGGGACAAGCATCGATCGGATCCAGACTTAACCATTCTTAATCTGTCCTTGAGGGAAAGAAGTAATACTAAGACTGTGCCTTCAGAGGATTGTCTTCAGCAGGGTTCGGTACCTGTTAAATGATAAGTTGATCGCATTTCTGATTATTTCATGTAATTAAATAGTAGATATCTTGGGTGCGAGAATGACAGACATGTTAATTTTAGTTTTGATTTATATTTTTTGAATTCATATTTAACTATTTTCAACTTCAAAATATCTCAGGAATTGTATTAAAGAAATCCACGATATCTAAGAAATTAGTCGATTGTTAAAATATAGATTTTATCTAATTAATAAACAAATATAGGGTTAAACAATATTGTGTAAGAAATCTAATTTTACAACTCTTTTTCGTAGAAATGTCATCTGCAGTTTTTTTCAGAAGTGCATCGAATTTCATCCCTTAATTAATCTGTAATAATATTTAATAGGATTTCTACATTTTTTTTCCTTTTTTTTACCTTTACTAATGTTTTTAAATTATAATATTAAATTCACTGGGACACTAATTTAGAAAAATTAAAAAGTTAAAATATAGTAGAACAAAACTAAAGAGGAACAGTATAAAGAGATTTTCTTTTTAATATATACATATTCTTATTTTTTATTTAATTATTTAATTATTAAAAAAATAAAAAAAATTCAAGTGCTGAAAAGAAGTAATTATATATATATTTTAACAGCATAATATATTATAAATTATATCTATTAAAATTATAATTTATTTATATTTTTAACAGCATGAAATGCAATAAATTATTCAACATTTTTTTATGTAACTATTATTATTTAAAAAAAAATATAGAGACGCTTTTCACTTTCCCATTAGTTATTATTTTAAAGATCAAATTTGAAATTTATTCATATTTACAGTTATTCTAAGGTTGACTCTTCCTGATTTGACGAGGAACCCATTAGTAAGAAGACAAGGAAAAACATAGATACTCTTTAAGCACAAACACCTTTCAAACACCCATCACTATTTTTTCTTTATTCAATATTCCTTTTATTCAGTAATAAAATATACTGCAAAGGGCATCATAAGATTTTTTTTAGTTGTTTTTTTTTTTTTATTTGTATGTCTTTATTCAATACTTTTAAAATAATGGAAGTATCTAATTAACTATGAAACTATTAATACTTGGAAGAATGTAGAAGCGAGTAGGTGAGAATTAATGCACACTAAATAGCCTTTGAAAACGGGTTCGCTGGTAGGTAGAACGCAATTGATGCTCTATTTAAGCAATGGACAATTTCTTTTACCACTGTATCTCCATTAGTGTTAGGAAAATCCAAATTGTGCACCGCTTCACAAAAATCTTAGATTGCATAGTTCGGAATTTTTTTAGGATTTGGTAACTGGGTATTCAAAAATATATTATAAATTATACAATTTACGATAAAAAATACACTTTTAGATTTGAAAATATATTTCAGATTTCAAAATCTAAATATACTTTTAAATGATCAGATTATAGTTTCTGGAAATGAATTTGAGATTGTATAATATAAAATATACTTTTGTCTTGTATGATTATGTGTAATCTGTGACATGTTTTTGAAAAGGTTTGCAAATATATAAAAGATAGACATTTTAAATTATTCTAACACTGCATGCATATACATTAAGAAGCCAGACGGTAGTAAGTAAAGTGTTGTACTCACTGATGACCACTCTCGAAAAACTGTCCCAATACGCTTAAACTTATCTGAATATCGTTTTGCTATAGTATTTTATTTTGTTTTATTTGTCATCTGCTTTGTTGGATATCTGTAATCACACATGTGAGGATGGAGTTTAAGTTGGACAGAAAAAAGTAAGAGAATACGACATGAAGAATGGAGTGCTTGAATTAACTTTTATGGTCTCATGCTTTTAGCTCGCGTCAGTCGCATTCCCGTTATTTTTTCTGTGGATGTATGCTCAGGACAATGATACTACTATTATTTTGCTGATTATCTTTATATTTATATGTATTGATACTTTGGACTACACTTTTTGAAATTGATCTCAGTGAAAATAAATCATTGGCTGTAATCTACAGAGTTGAAATAGATGTAATTGTTGAGTTATGAGAGGTTGACTTTCCTTTGATTTTATTCAGTCGACAATGATGACAGCATTTATGCAACTTTGTTATTTGATAAATGAATAAACAAAGGTCATTTCTGAATTCTGCAGGCGAGTTAAGGAATATGGAACTCACCATCTGTTGTTGAATGCAAGGTGTGTATAGAGATTACAGTAGTGTGATTAACAATTAAAAATCAGGGAGAGTGAATAATTAATATGTAAAGACTGTTTATATTATTTGAATTGATACTATTCTCTGGTTCAAAATATCTCAGGAATGATAATAAAGAATTTGGAAGAAGGGCAAAAATATGAATTCTATCATTAATAAACGAATGTAAATAGTATTCAACAATACAACTGTAGATATCCAATTTTACAACTCTTTTTCCTCCAATAATAAATGACAAAAGGTACTCGATTATTGCAACTTTTTGTTGTGTGTACCATATCTGCATCGTTGCTAATACTTTCAATGAGGCCTGGCGTGTGGGTAAAAAATGTGTATTAGAGTCAGGAAACCCTGGATTCTGATTACTAGCATGCTAAACAAATTTGCCTCCTGAATGGCGAGGTTGACTGTGTAGTAATGAAAAGTAAATGTTGTTGGAGTATAACTAAAGGTTGTCCGTTCAATGCTGGCTGCACATGAATGATGATGTAGTAGTATCACTTGCTTCGCTTTTTGGCTTCACTATAGAGTATAACTCCAAAGACTGTGAGTGAGTAACCCATCATTCCAGTGACCGAAACTGGGTTTCTGAAGATTAGAATTGAAACTACTACTGCTACAGCACCTTTAGCATTTCCTAGTACCTGTATGAGGCCAACTCTTAGATTATCAAGAGAATTCAATTTAAGAATAATCATCAGAAATTAAACAGAAAAAAAGGAAACACTAAAGCAAAGATCAAAATCAGACTTGAAGGATAGCATAACAAAACACACAGGTTTCATTTACACATCCTCATTTAAATCACAGATTTCATCAATCCAAAAAACATTTAGTGATATACAATTACTCAGAGGGGTAAAATACAAAACAAAAATCAAAGAGAAATTTGAAAGGGGTATAGATTTTGTTTTTGAATATACATTTCTATGAGAAATTCTCAAAACACTCACTTGTATAGTTTTCGCAAATGCATACATCAATCATCCTAAATTCATTGCTAACCTTTTAATACAGTTTTAATAGTTACCGGAGTGATTTACTCATCAGCAAGTTCTGATCAGGAGTCATCTTGATCAATTGTTACAAATACTGCTGTCGACTAACTGGAATAATTCAACCTTACAGAGCATCACTAAACTATTCAACCACATAGTTTTATATACTTGTGAACTATCAGTAGCGATGTTTGAATGTACTGGCCTAGTACTAGCTTTAGGGATCCAGCAGAAAGTTCTCAGTGGCATCCCCTCAATTAAGTTTGCAATAACTATTTATAAAATATCTGGTAACCACACAATCCTAGAAACTAGAAAAATTGGATATTTATGAATTTTGAGAGACTAGATTGCAAATGCAAAATACTAGGCAATGTAAAATATCACATGATCTGATATAATTTGTTTTCAAAGAATTCCATTCTCCAAAAAAGAATCAGGGAAACAAAACAACTCAACCACTGATCGCATTGCAGAAGAACTAAGAAAAAACAAAAAAATGACCAATATAATGCCGATAAGGTGATACATATCCTGTGATTTGACAACAAACTCATTTGACAACCACCAAAATCTGATGTCCCAACTACCAAGAGATGAGACAACAGACAGTTTGTTGGAGTGAAAAGTACATAAAAAAAGAGAGGAATGAAAGCCAATTAGATTGATCCGACTTACCTGAAGGGTCAGAGCACTGGTATGTTTCGTGACCAAAAAGTTGGTCAGGTTGACAAAATATGCAAGTGCCGAATTAAACAGCAGATACCAAATGATCTTGGTATCATCTCTGGCAAGAGCCAACGTGATGCCAACCACATTCTCTTCCATTATAAGTGTTGCAGGAAGAAGGAAAACCACAGCCATTGGAGCCATGTAAAGCAAAAGGTTCATAGAATTCAGCTTCTCTCTGCCACACAAGAACTCTGTCAATACCCATTCGAACATAGAACTTGAACACTCAAGAAAAGCATAGGGATAAATTAACCATAATTAAACTATTCATTTGGTGTTTATAGTTGTCCTATTTTAAATTTTAGTCCCTAGAATATTGTAAGCTCTAGTCCTTACACATAGGTAAAAGTTAAGCTTTGCCCCTCGTTAACATCAGACAGGGACCAAAACTTGCCGTTTAAAGCAAATAATTTAAACATTAATGGTTAACGAATCAATCTAGAGTTTCTCAATCCTTACCCTTCAGAAGAAAGCAAAATCCCTTGCAGCACTGATTTCAGAGCCCTTGCACCAGTAGCCGCAACACATATAATAAATCCAAACAGATGGAAACTAGGTTCCCCCTAAGGCCAAATAGAACAAGACACACACAACATAAACATCAGACAATTAAATATTTTCAATTTCATGTTGAACTAAGCTGAAATCACATTAAAAAAAAAAACTCCAAATTAGAATCATTAGAAGGGTGTGGTGTTATGAGACATACCCCACTGGCAATGATGACTCCAGTAACAACAGGAACAAGGGTGAGGTAAGTAAGCCAAGCCTCCCTCTTGAAAGTTATAAGGTAAGCAAAAACGGCAGTGAAGAAGGGCGTGGTGGCGCCAACAGCCTGGTTGAAAGACACTGGGAGGTAGCGCAGAGAAATGTTCCCAAACACAACGGAGACACAGAAAACTAGACTGAGAGCAGAGATCTTGAAGAACTGAACCCTGGATCGAATGGTTTGCAACGGCACCACCTTCATCCACGCGATGGCGACGTAACTGAGCAAGGAACACGCCGTCATGTGGCACATGGTGAGGAAGATCGGGTACTTGAAGCCATAGTTGCTGAGCAAATACTTATTCAAGAGAAGCACGCCAATGTTGGAGGAGTACCACGCCGCCACCAGCCCTATAGTGAAGAACCGGTTGGAACCCTTCATTCTGTTGATGCCTTCGATTTGATCTTCAGAGCCCTGCGATTTCAGAGAGCGGTTAATGGGGATCTGGGCATTGAAGAAGGGTTTAGCTTTAAGTGGGGACAACGAAGACAATGATAAAGGGGTTGACTTTACAAGCCATGGATCTGAGAATCCATGGCTTGGGGTCCGAAAAATTAAGGATTGTGGTGGGACTGCGTCGGAATTAGAAATCTGGGTCTTGAGGATGACAAAGGAAAAAATGTGTTTGTGTGGGATGTGCTTGCCAACCTCTCTGCAACTCAAACAGGACCAAACACGGATACAGGGAAAGAGAAAAGATAAAAACAGAATTTAAAGCTGCAAAACATAAGATGTAATAATATTACTAAAAACTATTCTATTCTATTATTATATTATATTGAAGGGTTACTGTTAATTATTATTGTTATTATTAGCAAAAGTAGATTGTATTCATATTCTTTATTATATTAAAAATATATATAATTTTATTATTTTATGAGTTATTAATTAAAATATCGAAAAAATAATATTAAAAAATTATGTAAACCATTATTTTTAGAAAAGAAAGATTACTTATTTACTTTAAAACAAAGAGAAGTTCTTTATTTATTTATTTATTTAAGTAAATAAATATTTTTTCCTTTTAAAAAAAAATTATTTAATTAAAAAATAATATTAAAAGATTATTAAATGATATATTTTTTATTATTATAATAATAGTGGTAGGCTGTAAACAAATAAAGGAAGCACCCCTATGAGTTACTTAGTAGTTATTTGATTGGGGCAGATTTGCAGTATTTACTGGTTTCCTCTGTAATTATGGTAATATGTAAGTTGCAAGAAAAAGTATAAAGAGAAACAGTTAAATTTTGGAATAAGTTTTATACGACTTGAAAGGAATGAATTTTATTATTTTTATTATACTATCTTTAAAAATTTTTAATCTTTCTAATTTACTCTCTGTCTAAACGGATCTTTGGTATTTAAATATCTTAATTGGATTTTCATTCCATAATACCATCTTTTGTTAAGAGATAAATTACATGTTGCGTGGTCAACGGATGAATGGAAAATTTAAAAAGTTAAATATATTGTTTGCAAATGTATAAAAAGGGTAAAGAAGAGAATACAAGGGTGTAAGCTACGGAATAAAAAGATATTGAATTAAAGAAAAATATATTACTATTATGTAAAAAGATGGTAATAATATCGTAAGAAACAAAACAAATGAAGGGATCAAATGTGTTGAAGATGGAGGAGTGCACGATCCATGATCCATCAACAATTAAGAGATTTTGTACAACTGGATGCACCGTATGATCCGTGTGTGGTGTTACATGAAAAAAAATATATTAATTATCATTAATTAGTAGTTGAGAATAAGTCTCACTGAGACGTAAAAACTGGACTAATAATGTAGAATAATATTCTTATTATTATTGCTGAACTCAACGCGCTTATAATGGTAGGAACTTGAAGTTAGGCAGAGAGTTGACCCAAAAAGTTTGCCAGAGGTGGCAGAAAGGAAGGGAGTCCAAACACCGCCTTATTTGTTTTCTACGTTTTTTTCTTCACTTTTTGGGAATTCAGGAAAGGTTAATTCGAGATACAAGTTAATCTAGATAAGAATATTGATATTTTACCGTGTATAATTAGATTTAGACTTTATCTTTAATCAATTCGAAATCAATTAAAATTGAGTTAAATTTAAAATTATTTTTATAATGCTTTTGCTTCTCGAAGAATTCATGAATTAGCATTGTTTTTTTCTGTTTTCCTGCAGAAAGTTTGGGTGACGCAGAAAACGGTGTTGTTCTGGTTGGGATTGTCTGAAAGATGTTGGTGCATGATCCAAGATTCATCACAAAATAAAAAATGGATCTAACGCAGTTTGGGAAATATGAATTTATGGTTATTAAATACAAAAAGTCACATTGAGAACGTGTAAGCACTCACCTTTTTACCCAATATAACGTGTAAACTCACATCTTAAACTTGTTTGGGTTGTAGGAGAAAAAATGTGATATTAATCTTGTTATCTTAAAATATATTTAAGGTGTATATATAATAAATATAATTGAAATTAATTTTGAAAATATACTTTTTTATTTTATAAAATCAAGCATATTAAATACCTATAACCCCTTTATTTTATTTATTTTTAACTTTCAAATTTTTGAAAAATTTTACGTATTTATATGTGAATATAAATTACTAAAAAAATTATTAAATAAAAACAAATTTTAAATACCAAAATAATTAGTTATTATTTGACAAAATTAAGAATATTTTATAAACTATAAATTTTACTGATATTTAAAGTAACTTTTATGATTAATAAAAATTTATAAAATAAAATTGAAATAGATATCTAACTATTAGTTATTAATATTGTAGTTATTAATTATTTTATATTATAAATTATTTTTTATTAGTATTTTAAAGACTAATTTAAAATATAAAATATTAATAACTATAATCTTTATAATTAATGATTAAATATTAGTTTAAAAATTATTTTATAATTTTTTATTAATAATATAAATTATTTTAGATATCAATAATGTTTTAGTCTATAAAATAATATTTAATTTAGTTAATATTGATTTTATTTTTATTTTTATATTTAATTGTTATTTAATAATTTTTTCATAATAATTTTTAAAGTTGAATATAGTAATTATTTTTTAATTGAATAAGTCTTTCTACATAATTCTTACTATTTTCAATTAATGCGTTAATTACCATATGAAAAATTATAACTAATCAATGAAATTTATTATATTTATTAATTAAAAAATATTAATCGAGACAGAAAAGAAAGAAGCGAAGCAACATCTTTCTTCAATACAAAATTAGACATTTTACTTATATTTATATGTTTCACAATAATTACAGTTTTAACCATTTTAAAAATTCAAAACTAACTGATATTTTACACCTTTTAAAAAATATTGTTTATATTAATTAGTTTAAAATAATGTACTTATAAAAAAGAATAAGTAGTTAAGTAAGATTTTTTGAGAAGATGATATATTTAATATTGAGGCTTATCACAGTCATGGTATCATCCTCTTCCCTGAAGCTGTGTTTTGGTTTCTTCTATTTGCATAGAAACATTCCTGTTTAATAGACCATCACATTTGATATTTATGTAGCTGCTCATGCTTCCAACTCAAAACAAACAACATTTTTCTACCAAAAATGTGTCCTCTTCAAACTTCAACAATTGAATTCATTCATAGACTTAGTCTATGCTAAATTCATTAGTAGGAAGATGAATTCATTGCTAGGGACCATTTTATTAATAAATGGATGCATAATACGAACACTTGAATATACTTTTTAGGACTTTCATTTTTTGAGTTATACATGCTAATATTTCATCCTTTTTGGAGAAGAGGAATAAAAATATAATATTTTTTTGTTTTGTTTTTGTCTATAATAACATTTCAATCCTTTGTGGGTCATATTTAACATGGGCCCATAATTCATGGTTTGTGGATCATATTTAATGTGGCCCTATGGGCCACTTAGTTTTGTTTTAGTCCCTTGAAATTTATGCTTACCCTAATTAAGTCTAAGTATGCAAGTTCATGAATTTTGAAAGAACAAGATTGGTAATATAAGTTTCTAATAAAGTTTCTCATTTTCGTTTTAAAATGAAGTTGATAAATAGGATTTTCAAAGATATAAAATACATTTTAAATAAATTTACAATATATATATATATATATATATATATATATATATATATATATATATATATATATATATATATATATATATATATATATATATATATAACAACGTATAAATATAAGTGTCTATTTTTTAAAGTCACAAGAAAAATGATCGCTAAAAAAAACCTACCAGTTCTTCTCCTAAAGTAGATAAATTAATTTATAGTTGATTATTTATTCTCTCAATATCAAGTGATTGTAATGAGACATTTTTTAAACAAAAGCTACGAATTTAATCAGCCAAAGATAAACTCGTTGTTAATTTATTATCTAAAATATTTACATTGGCAAATACTCAGTCCTTAAAAAAACTTCAAATAGAATCCTCATTTTGATTTATAATAATTTGATGAATACCTAATTGGTATAAAAATTTTAATAGGAACATTGGTGTTAACTTGTTAATTAAATTTTCAAAGTATTAGATAAACAGTGAGATATATTTTTAAATAAAAAATAATAATTGATTTGTTGCATATGATAAGTTTCCCTAATGACTTACCTTTTGAGGTGGCCAACCATGAGGGAGAGAGATGGTTCCTCCGCCTGAAACTTTCACCACAATTCTACTCCTTTCACCACCACAATTTGATGAAACAAACAATGGAACCTTCTTCATCTTCCTACTTGGAACAACTGATGCTAAACTCAATTTCCTTCTTGCATATGAGAGTTCATGTTGTTGCTGTTTTCCCCCACCTGAAAACACATCAGTTCATGGTTCAAATCAAATTATCATTTGACTTTGTTGGGTTCCTTGGAGAACACGAGACAAATTAGGAAAAAAGAGAGATAAGAGTTTGGATGGTGAATTTGACAGCATGGACAGTGGAACATGCCAGTGGTAATAGCTCTGAAAGTTGGGGGAGCAATAAGAGCAATTTGAGCCATTGAAGAAGCAAGTCCACCAATCTGGGTAGCTTGCTAACTGGAAGAGAATATAGAGAGGGAAAGTGAAAGAGTTCACTTAGAGAGAAAAACAACAAGAAAGTGAACAAGGGTCCTAATTCAGTACTGATTCATGGGTGACAATGATGTTTTCCTCCTTCTATGAAAAACCACATCAATGAATCAACACTTTAACAAATAGAATTTCAGACGAAAATATATATATATATATATATATATATATATATATATATATATATATATATATATATATATAAAATTGATCAAATGAATTGCCATACATAAATTCTCTGTTATATTATTTTTATAATAGATGGATTCGACATTTTTTTTCTCTTTTTACTGGTGGAGTTGCTCAGTATTGTTCAGTGTTGAAGAATATATAAATTAAATTCTAATGAATGGGGAGATTATGTCAAACTATTCTCAGACCAAATTTTGTAGAAAAAAAAGTTATTGTGAGAAAGGAATTCAAGATTAATGAAAAATAAATTAATTTTGGAGATATAAAGAATTTTGATGGGACCAATCAGAGTTTTGAGAGATATTTTTTTGTTGGAATCAACGTGAGAGAAGGGTTTTGGTTCATGAGGTTGAAATGTGAAAGTACTTAGAACAATAATGAAGAGAGGTGACATGACATCTCAGAAGTGGGCTATCTTTGCAAATGGATATTCGAATCTACTACGGGATCAGATTAGTCTTGCTTACCCTTTTCTTGTCTTGCTCTGAAAATTTTACTTTTATTTCACATTGTTTCTTAATTCAGTACTCTGTTTTTATTCCAATCAAGTATACACCAACATATCCAATCATATACTAATATCTTATGCATTATGGTTACACTTTTTTTTTATTTAAAATATGTTCTTTTATCTTTACCTTCTTCCCTTAAATTGAATACATTGTACAAAGTAAATGGAAGAAAAAAAGTTTCAAGGGGATACAAATCAAACTTATATAAAAGTTAACAAACATATTGTGATTAAAGTAGAATGTAAAAGGACCTTTATACTTTCAATATATTTAGATTAAATCAAATGATTAAAATTATGTAAAATTTATAAACAAAATCAAAAAATAAAAAAATAGAAAAGAAAGAAAAAATCAGTTACTCGACAAACTAAAATACTAGACATGCTTATCTTTTCTATTGTGTTTTTACAAAGCGAGTTTGGTTTGGGACTGATTCTCCCTGCACCCAATCAATTTGAATTGGCACTTAATCATGTTTATGAAAATATCAAAATGTCCTTAACGAAATATCATTTGACTTGTGGATATAGAAATTCATAAGTCAAAACATATATTTCCACATGTCCACATCTAGAACATAGTTAACTATTCTGATTATGTAAATTTGGAATTCAGAACCCAATTACGGATATGTACATCCAGAATACAAACCCAATTTCAGATAATGATATCCATAACACATTTCTCTACTACGGACATAAGCATCCGTGAGTTTTAATTGCAAATGTTAATTACTTACGGATGTTTATATCCGTAGTGTTTAACAATGACTTCCAGACGCTTGCATCCGTAAGCTTAAAACTAGGCTTTCGGATATCAGTATCCGTGACTATCTCAGTTTAAACAAAATGCGAAAAACTAGCTTAAATGTTTTCTTACCTCACAACTATGTCAACCGATGAACCTTACAGTGCAAACGGCGTGTCCACCACCACACTGAAACCACCTCCTCTAGAGCTCAAACCACCGCCAAAGAGGAAAAGCAAGTTTCTCTGCACCCTACACGTTTTTCAAAATAAAGAAGACAAGGGCATAATGGGATTTTAAAAAGTTCGTCAGGTGCAGGAAGCAATTGATTGGTTGCAGGAAGTAATTGCCTTGGTTTGGTTTGGTTCTTAATGACTGAGCTTAGGGATCCAACATAAATCTATGACCTTTTCTACCCTTCGGTCAAGGTGATTTAGCTGTTGGATTTTCCTTACTCAGACTTCATTCACACATCTAACATCAGGATGATATGATCGATCGTATTTCATATCACGGTTCCATATCAGGTTTTCTCAAATTTTCTTTTCAAACTGACTCATTTGAATCTTAAATCTGTTCTGTTTTTTTATTGAAACAATAAACATCAACATTTTTTTCTCGTTGCCTTTTTGTTGGAAGATCTAGGATATTTTGTCATCCTTAATCGCCAGTTTTGTGGCGTTGGCTGAATGTTGTTGTGGTTTTGTTGTTCAAACATTATACCTGTTTTTCTTTAGTTTGGTGTGAGTTAAATGTCTGCACTTGTTTTTGTTCATGATTTTCCACAATGTGGGAAACTATTTGTAGATACATTAACTGAGGTTTATTTTGTATTTGGAAATTTGGATTGTGAAATTTTAGTTGGTGCAATGCATTCATATTCTTGAAATTTTAATTAAAAACAGTAATTTAATTAGGTAATTGAGTGAGGTGGGTGCTCCTAGTCTCCAACTGATTGTAAAACTGTAACTACAGAGTGTTTTTTCGTTTTGTACCACCAACCTTCAGTTCAGGGAAAGTGATGCATTTCAATCCTTTGGTAATAAGTCTCTTTTGAGCTCTGTGAGAATGGAAGCATACTCTTAGTTTTCTTTGGATCAGTTACGTGATATTCACATGGCTGGATTTGTTTCCTATGTAGGGAAATGGGTTTGTGGACTTTACTTGAGGGGTTTTTGCTTCTTGCAAATGCACTGGCAATATTAAATGAGGGTCGTTTTCTTGCACCTAGAGGATGGGGTTTCACAGATTTCTCAGGAGGAAGGACTAAGTCGTTCAAAGGCCAGCTTATAGGTCTCATTTATGCAACTCAGTACCTTAGAGTTCCTCTCATACTTCTCAACTCCATTTGCATTATTCTCAAATTGGTGTCTGGATGACGCTCGACAAGGTGAGACTGAGATGTTTATTTCAAGCATTTTATTTATTTTACTTGCACTTGTTCATCATATGCTTTTTCAACAGAGATAATTCAAACAAACATTTGTTGTTATGGGAGTGCCTTGAACTCTTCATCTAGTTCAATAATCGAATAAAATATGTGAAATTGGACTTCCATCTTTATTTTAAGATGAAATCTGCATTTTCCTTAAAGTCATATTTTAGCCATTTGAGATAGGAAAATTATGTTTTACATCATACTGCACCATCATGTGTTATTTATTGACTTTATATGTAAGTGTACATGAACTGTAATTTTTTCATGATTTTAGTGATCGTTAGTTTTTTTAGTCTTCCCTATTTTGATTGTTGCACATCATTATGAAATAACTGTTGAATTCTTGTTTGGTTTGGAATAATAATAGCTGAAGTTTAGAACCATAATCAACCAAGGTTGATGATATAAAACTAACCATATAGTTCAATGAAATCAAGCTAGCGGAGTTAACAATCCTTAGCATTTACTTATATTTGTCTCTTCTCTATGCACCTCTTATGAAGTTTGGAGAGTATAGAATTTAGTTTTCTCATTTAGGTAGAGGATATGAAAATGGCATAGCCATTTACATTATTTTTTTACTTGATATATATATTATTCTAAAAGAGCCTAAAGACCTTAATTTATTAAAAGTGCCTATTTCTTAAATATTGCAGGTCTGGGGTTTTAGTTAGATGATTTCACGCAGGTCTTTAAGATAGCAGGTTTACCAAATTCTTTTGTAGAAATATCAATTAAAGTATTTCTCCTATTTTGCGATATTATTTATACCACCAAATAACGTTCTTTAGGCTAAAATAATGTAGGGCATTATAATTTTAAATTCAGTGTTGTATTCAGTTTATTGAGTATTGATTATAATTTTATTTATTTATTTTATGTTTTGTTGATTCTAGCTTACCTTGCTTGACTGAGTTGATGATGATAGAGCAACTCCCTCCGGGATATGATCTAGCCAAATATGCATATTTTCTGATCTGAGTGACCAATGTTGATTCAGAAGTAAACTAAATACATTAATACATTGGTACACAATGCAATCTACTACTAGGAAATTCTATGCTTATCTTTATTCCTAAAACAAAAGCACCTTAAACACCAAAAACTACGGGGTTCCTATTGCCGAAAGAATGGAAGGAATTTAGTCACACATCAGCAAAAACATGGTAGGTTTTGGAGTCTACAGCAATAAGTCGTAGGGCTGCAATTGTTGCTAAAATTGACATAATGGAAAAGAAACCAATGTTGAACCAATGCCAGAGCTTTTGCGAGCTTGTTAGTTTCTCCTCCTTTGCCTTAAGGTACATATGGTTTGCAAGAATAAATGTAAGGGGAAATGTGCTTATCGCCCCCGTTAGACTCATGAAATCTCCAAGGAATGGCAAGAAAGCCGACACAAATGTGTTAAAAGCCAGGTAACCACCTCTTACCCCGATTCGAAACGACATGTTTTTAACATTCAGTGCACTTCCTTTGATCCCATATTTAGTATCCAAAAACTCGTACATTGGACTTGCAAAAATCTAATAAAAGCAGAACAAGAATTATTATCAAGTTAAGCCAAGGGAAAAAAAATCATGTAATACATTAAAGAGTAATGAGAATTCTAATTTAGATGTATGTACATGCAATGCAATGACCGATTGAAGAAAGGCTGTAATATTGGCCGCAGCCTTCACCCAAACTGGACCATTCACACTATTAAGCAAATACACTGATGTGGAAGATCCATAGGCCCAATATCCTGTAAACGCAACTAGGTACAATGGTAGAACTCCAGCAGTAAACTGAAAGTACAGTGCATTCATCATGTTCTTCACAACTGGCTGCCTAATTGTTGCCTGCAAGTTATATAACCAAGTAAAACTCAATCCAATTTTGTATCAACCAAAACGTAATCTATGAAAATTTACAAGCTTTTATCTAACCTGTATCTCAGGAAGCATGCCTGTATTAAATGCAAACACAAGGTTTGCAGAAGCCCCAATTATCGTGAATACTTTGCTAAAACCATCTCCTGGAAGCGTGTAATCACGAGGCGGTGAATGTAATCCTGGTAACGTTCTACTGGTTAGTGCATAGTTTACAGGACTTGTCTTTCACAGTATATTCGACACGACAAATTAAGCATAAGACACCACATTGCATGCTAAATCAAATGTACATTTATAGTGTGTGTTTGTTGCACGAGTTTTATATTTTGGATGTGATTATCAGAAACTAATAGTTATAATTTTCGCGTCCCTAACATGATTCCACTGTGTGTTGCTTTTTACATTTAAAAAATGTATTAAGAAGCCAGTTAACAAGTTATCATGAGCTAGTTTGCGGGGATAAACATTTGAGACACGAGATATTACCATCTTTAAGCGACAAAAAAAATGATATAACAATGTATATTAGGCTGAAGATAGTTGAAAATCCAAGCCAAATTCCAAGAGCTGAAAGATGAGGAATGCAGATGGCAAACATTGCACACACGAGTCCAGCTATGGCAATACAGTATGGAAGTTTCAACAGACCATCATCCCTGAATAGAACATAAGTAGCCTGTATCACAGTAACAGAAAATTTGGTTGAGAAAAAAAAAAATGAAATAACTAGAATGCAATCTGAAGATGACTGCAAAAGACTTATCAGTTGTGAAATAAGTTCTTAAGGAAAAGAATCCAAATTTAATTAAACGAGAAGAAAAGATATACTTTGTTTCAAAAATCTCTCTTACTTTCAAGGCTGAACCGGCCAAAATGATGTAGCCAGTGTTTATCATGAAAAGATTGATATACTGCAGAGCCCATGTGAGAGAATAGGCTTTCTTTCCTGCAGCAATGAAATGAACATAAGCTGCAGGAAATAACACGGCAAGCAAAGTGAAGAGATGAAAATAACTAATTTGTCTTACCATATATATATCCAGCAAGATCTCTGTACCTAATATGTCTTTGTCCACCATATTCATGGAGATGAGCAATTAAAGCATTTGCATAGAGCGATATTATGGTAGCAAGAACTAGACCAACCACACCCCCGGTCCATCCCAATGGAACCATAACCGTCCCTGAATATCCAAGCACATAGGCACTGTTGATTCCAGTCGTGAGGATAAACCCCACTTGAAACCATGAATCTGCACACATACACAGAACATAAATGAAAATAAATAAATAAATAACACTGAAGGGGAAGAATCGAAGAATTAATGAAAGAACTAATGGCAGAATTAATTCCTATTGTTTTTGGCCTATGCCATTCAAAAGAAAAGGAGAAATTGAAGATAAGTCTGAGACAATTGAGCAAAGTCAAAATCCAGACGTAAAAGATCATAAATGCAACGTAACACAGAAGTTGAAACATTGACTCAACCGAAATGAACAGGTGAAAACGAAAGAGTAGTTCTGAAAATTCGTAATCTGGCTGTATCCTGTACAACTTTCTTAGTTGTATAAAAAATAAAGCACGTGTTAATTATGTTCTTGTTAGACCATATTGATTCAAACTCAAAACCTTTGACTCTGCAGGTTCTGTAAAGAGAGAAATATTGGAAATGCAATGAATGAATGGAAAAGTGAAAAGCCATGAGATTACAAACCGGTGCTAATTTGATGAGCGGTACTTGGACCTTCAACATCTGCTACAACATCGTGGCCATAGACCTTGTTTGTTTGGAGTTCAATGTCTCCTCTTCCCATTGTTTGATGTTGTCACAGAGGTAGTGTTTGTTGTTTCGTTGTCGTTGAGAGCAGCGTCACGGTAAGATGCTGCTCCTTCCAAACAAAGCCTTACCGCCAGCGTGAACGGAGGAACCAACACCCTTCTTTTATATATTCAACCAAAACCAACAACAACCAGCCAATCACACTTCCTTTTATAGACAAAATTAATAAGGTAAATACTATGTTACTAATACTTACACTTTCTCATTCAAAGGGATTTCAATTTCAAAAAATAATGACCTACTTTCTCACTTTTTTAACACTTTAGATTAAATAAAACAAAAGTGTTAAATATGTATTAAAACCAAATTATCCGCTTTCCAATTCAATTATTTATATGTTTTAGCAGTTTATTTTTTTCATGCAGTTTTATGTCGGTGTGCTTTAATACGCACAAATAGAACGCGTAAAGATAAATTGGCTCCACATTTATTCACTTTGTCCAGTTCCTGGAACCCATCACTGGACTTTATTCCATATTTATCTCTTTTTTTTTTTCTTTGCATAAATCTCAATTTGATCAAAAGATCTAACTGTGTGAGAGAGATGGTGTTTGTAATGCGAAGAAGTGTATTTTATAATCTATTAGGTTAGGATAGGGAATTTTGATTAATTTTAAATTAACTAAAAGTAAAAATAAGTTTGTATGTAAAATTTGAACTTTATAAATTTTGTCTGGGTTTGTAGTCTTATAATACGTAGTAATGATTGTTAAATTGGTTTCATAATTTAAATTATTGTCGTTTTAAAGAAGCCATATTAGTTAAATATTTAAAATCATTTTTACATTTAATAGCTAGATGCTAAAGTTAAATAAACCTTAAGTTTTATACTGCATAAATATAAGTTTTAAGTATATGTTTTAACTCTTACTCAAATTTATAAGAGGTGTTTATGTTATCTATTCTGTTTTTGGAATAACATATATGAAAATACCATTCTTGAGTATTAAAAACAGATATGTCTGGTTAATAATTAAACTTCACAAGATGATTAAAACACGTGTTTAGTTAATGCTATTTCTTTGGAAATATATATTATAGTTACCAAAATGCTCCTTTTTAATTTTAATTTTCATTTAATAACGTGTATTACCTTTATAAGTATTCATGTGAAATTTTAATTCTTCTTTTAATCATTTAAATATTTTCTTATTTATTCTATGTTTTTAAAAATTTATATAGTAAAATTATTAATGTAAATAAACTAAATCTCACTATAATACATTTTTCCAATTTAAATTTAAATTTATTTATTATACAAACGTCAAACTTACATATATCCATGATTTTTTCTCTCTAATAATTAACGCTTTAACTTACTTTTGCTTCAAAAAGAAAATAGTGCTACTAAAAATCTCAATCAAGAAGTGTTATATCAACAACATATAAAGAGAGACACTTGCATAATAACATTATAATCCCAATCCCTCTAACTTTTGATTTAGAAAAAAAAAAATTATTTTATTGGTGCCACCAAACCAAAACCAAACCTGACCCAAAATGCATTAAATAAATACAATAACAAAAGCAAACGGATAATGAAGGCATGAGAATCAAACGGAAACATATGGAAGATGGAAGAAGGAGTAAGAAAAAATAAAAAAATTATTTTTATTGTTTTAATTTTATTCCTACGAAATATTTTACTAATAATAATAAAAGCAAATGTCTTTTCTTTTTGTTAATAATCCAAAACTCATCTTTAATATTTGTGACAGAACAGGATCGGTTTTGAATATCTAGAGGATATATAGTGTGTCATGTATTATATGGAACGGTTCACTCAACGTCTTATATACAGCTCCTATAAATTTATTTTCATATAAACTGTATTAGCAGTGTATTTTTTTTTTTTATAAAGTCATCAACTCATCAAAAATTATTAGTAAAATTATTAAATTTATTATTATTGTTGAGAGTTATACGAAGCTAATTTTTCATTAGTCAGTAATATAAAAATATTTACAATAATAAAGAGTTAAAATTAAACTCATATAAAATAATAATAATAATAATAATATTTTGAATGTCTATAAAAGTTCTCAACTTGCCGATCCACACGTTTCAATTCTAAAGTTAGGTTGCCTACTCGTTGACACCAAATAAATATTTTTATCAATAAAAAATAATTAAATAAATAAAATTACGTAAAGAGAGACTATACCAAAAAGATATAAGAAGAAAGAACCAAACAAAATTCACAAGTCATATCACGGTAGTTATTTTTTGCAATTTAGATCGTATAATACTTCTGAGCAAGCCTGTTAATAATGTTTACTACCAGTTTTGATTGTAATAGTAAAATATTTACTGAGGTTTGAAAACATAAAAATATAATTTTCAATAGAATAGAGTGTGGTTGATGGGTTGGAATTATTCGTTTTGATTCAATTAAAGGTTTGGTCTTAAGTTATTTTCATTGGTGTCTAGATCATTTGATTTGTATAAGATTGATTAAGTGATATAATTTTGTTAAATAAGTGTAGAGTTGGTTTGTGAGGTCTATTAATTTGTATATAAAGATTGGACTATTTTTGAATTGTTGAATTTAATTTATGATTTATTACTTATAAAAGTTAGTTATTTTTTCAAGTGTTTGTATCAACCTTTCTTTGTGATCAAATCTCCATTTATAGCACAAATATATGACTTTTACTGCTTTTGTACAACAAACATGTATGACAAGACTTGAACAAAAAAAACTTAAAATCTCTGTTTTCCAAATCAAACTAAACATACCCTATTTTCTGGCTCCAGTATCCATTTTCTTCCTTCTAAAAGGAAGTGTTCCAGCAAAACATAAATTTTGAAGATGAAAATGCATTAGCTGTGGTGAAGAGGGAGAGATGGTAACAATATTGAACATCAAAAACACAAAAATGTTCTTTCACTTCTTCTTGGGATCACATAAAGATCAATGAGAAGTAGTAAAAAGTGAGACACAAAGCAATTAGAAAGAGAGTAATAACATTAAACATCAGAAACAGACTTAAAAACTCATTCAAAAATTGATACTTTGATTGCGTACCTGTTGACTGAAGTGAATGAACGAGAATCCACCGAATGGTTGCTCGATGAATTATGAATGCTGAAGCTGGTTCGAGTTCATACCAAAATGAAAGAAAGTTACTGTTGCATGTGATGGTGGGTGTTATCCCAATTGATTTAAAATCGAAGGTTGCCCTCGATTCCTATTGGGTACGCTCGAAGGGCAATCCCACATATAAATATTGCTTCAACTTTTTACCCTTAAAACTAAAGACAATTTGCTTTTCACAGTTGCCCTTCGTTTTTCTTTTGAATGTTCTTTACATGAAAATGACACCATATTATTCACTACACAACAAAAATAAAGGTAGAAAAGATTCTGACAAGATTTTTAAGAACACTGATATCATTTTGAATTCCTTCTCCATTTTGACCACTTTAATAATTAATAGAATTTATGCTTCAGCTTTGAGAATGCTCACCTATTCTTTAAATAAAAAATGGAAAACAAAAATCAGTCCTTTAAAAGCTAAATAATTTTGTAAACCATCAACTCAAAATTGTTGTTTTTAAAACCACAAGTTGGTCCTAATTTATATGTTGTTTTTTTTTTTAATTTGTGGTATTTAAATATACCTAATTTATATGTTCCTTCCATTTTTTTGTAGCATAATTTCTTTCTGTCCGTTCCTTTTTACTTTATGAAGTTATAATAAGTGAAAGTGGTTGATTTTGAATGCAAATGATAATTAATTTTGGTAATTAAGATAACATTAATACATTTGTAAAAGGGTTGTGGGAAGGAAGTGGTGGTGGTGTTAATAATGTTTTGCTACGAGTGATGGGTCTGCTTGGTGCTGCATCTTTACTTTTCTTTTCTTTTTCTCGTTGAATAACTTTCTTTAGATGCTTTTCAAGATTATTGGTGGTGCTAACATAAAGCATAACTCTTTTTCATGTTGCTACGAAACGTGAGGTGGAAAATGCAATTGTGTTGGGCACAAACCTTTCGTGTCAGAAACTGACTTCTGTTCAATCAGTGTTTGCATTAGTGTTGCTGGTTTTAAATTTGAAGGCCAAGAAGGCAAACATGAATTCTGTCCAATGACTCTAGATTGCTACATTCATCCACTACTGAGAATTGTCTTTATATTAAAATTCAATTTTTGTTATAATACTTTAATATCATATTAACACCTGAGTTTAAAATGAACTTATTCTCACAAAATCGATTTAAGATGAAAATTGTTATTAAATAAATGCTATAAACTAACTTACTTAGTCTCTAATCAACAAAATTATTACTTAGTCTCTAATAAGGAAAATATCGAATGGTTAAACTCAAATATTTATAAAAAAAAAGAGTAAGTGATTAAACTAAGTTTTTATTATATATATTTTTTGAAAACTCTTATTATTCTTAGAAAAATGAAGATATATATTTGATATGATTACTGATTTATTTAATAAAATTCACTCTATGATACTAATGAAAAATATTGTATTAAATCAAATATAAGTTACGTTATAAATGTTATTTAGGTTACTTTAAATAAAGTTCTTTTACAACAAATAAGTTTGTTTTTTTAAAAAAAATCATTTTTTTCTAATTCGCAATCCGTGAACCCTTCTTTGGGGAAACGTGACATAATTTCAAGTTTTATGTTAGTTAGTAAATCAATCCTTTTATTTTATATAAGTGACACATGATAAACAAAAATGAGTCAAACTAATCTAACTTACCAAACTTGTAGGGTCTTGTCAACACTCTCATTTCATAAATATACTATACATAAATATAAGCTTTTACGTATAATTTTTACTCTCAATCAAATTTATAAGAGGTATTTATTTCATGTTATCTATTTTTGTTTTTGGAATAACATATACGAAAATAGCATTCTTGAGTATTAAAAACAAATATGTCTGATAAATAATTAAAGTTCACGAAAATTTAAATTTTCGGGAATGATTAAAACATGTGTTTAGTTAATATTATTTTTTTAGAAACATATGTTATAATTATCAAAATTTTCCTGTTATACAAAATATATTAAATTATACTGTAATGAAATATATAAAAAAATATCTAATGTATTATATAAATTATTTTCAATATTATTAATATAAATTATTACTATAATTAACATGAACCAAAACAGAGATAATAATGATATGAATTGAAACCGGTAACAATGACAATGACAAATCACAAAAAAGAAGAGACAAATAATACAAGGGAGCACATGCAGAAAATTAGTATCAAACATAATCCATAAAATTGGTATCTACCTCCAAAGCACTTGGTTATCATAGATACCCTGCGAAAGGTAGAAGGTATCATAACAAAAGAAGTTATTACAACCAAAATATTTACAAATAACAATTATTGTGGGTTATATATCCTCTTTTTAGAGGAAGATAATTGTTCAAAATCACTATTATTTAGAATCTAAATAATTGGTAATTAAAATCTTGGTAGTTAATTAGATACTAATTTAAAAAATACTAAACAAACTATAATTTTTTTTAATTTCTAAAATAGTCTCTAATTTAGTCATTATAACTACAAATTGTTTTTGTCTCTAAAATTAGTTTCCATTTACTAATTTTCTTGTAGTGATATAATTAATAGAATTTTTGTATATGAATTTATATTGGTAAAGTGAAAATTATGATTATTTGACTAAAGACTAGGTGATCGAAAATCCACTATTAGTGATTGATTGATCCATTATAAATGAATGATATAGGTGGTGTGTCCCATCTAATTTAGTCCCTATAGTAACTAATTTTTTTTGTTTCTAAAATTAATTTCCATTTAGTGATTTTCTTGTACTGATATGATTAATAGAATTTTTGTATATGAATTTATATTGGTAAAGTGAAAATGTGATTATTTGACTAAAGACTAGGTGATCGAGAATCCACTATTAGTGATTGACTAATTCATTATGAATGAATGATATAGGTGGTGTGCCCCATCTAATTTAGTCACTATAGGAACTAATTTTTTGCCTCTAAAATTAGTTTCTATTTATTGATTTTCTTTTAGTGGTATAATTAATAGAATTTTTGTATATGAATTTATATTGGTAAAGTGAAAATGTGATTATTTAACTAAAGACTAGGTGATCGAGAATCCACTCTTCATGATTGATTGATCCATTATGAATAAATGATATAAGCAGTGTGCCTCATCTTATTCCGAATGAAAGATTGCCCATCTTTCTTTCCAATTATAAGATACTAGTGGGATCACATGCACTCATGTGCCTGTGTATCCACATGAAAGCGGTTAATTTTGAATGCATATCACAGTTAAATTTGGGATGGAATGAGAGTGATAAAACTTTATGTAGGATTGACAAGATAATTGGAAAGAAATACATTATAAAAAGGTTTGAGGAATGGAGTAGTGCTGTTAACCTTTTCCTATCAAACATGCATCTTTGCTTTCTTTTTCTCTATCTTTGAATGACTTTTTTTTCTAGATGCTTTTCAATATTTCCGTACTGCTACTAAAGCAAAGCATAACTTCTAATTCCACTTAATACTAGACTAATTCATAATAAATAATTTTGATTTAATTATTGATCTCAAATTTAAATTCTGTATATTCAATTTACCAGATATCTTTAAGGAAAACTCTATCGCTTATAAAATTTGGTGTTGCCTTGAACAAAATTATGTATAGTGAAACGTGACTTGAATAAAACCATAACTACTGTGTGCTTCCAAAACTGAGGTGGAAAATGGCACTGTGTCGGAAACAAACCTTTCGTGTAAAAGATTATTTCTTTTAGAAAACAAGTTATGCATGATAGAGTGAAGCATTTAAGATGTACACATAGTAAACAGGATAAGTGTTGGGATATAGTGATCAAAGTGTCTTCTATTAGGGGTTTAAAACCCTAAGATTATACGTCTGATAGAATCAAATTCGTATCTTGCCTTGGTGGTTGTTCCTGTGAGATGGGTAATAATAAGTTGGATGTCGATAAGCTGGGAGGAGTAGTTTCGCAGTGTTGACATACTAAAACATTATGCGGCCAAGACTTTAGTAGCCAGCTGACCAAAACAGAGGGTGTTCTTGTCCTGGGTTTGGAAATTACAGTACACATATGATGTCTCTAGCTTTTCTTTTTGAATAGATCTATTGTAAGTCTTTTTATGTATATAGGTTAGATCATTTCTCAAAATGCTTTATTCAGTTTTATTCATTCATTGCTGATGAAAACGAAATAAGGTGGATCCTGTAAGTGTTAGAAATGGTTGAATTTACCACATATATGTCACAAAAGGGTATATATTTTTTTATAAATATTTTTAGTAAAAGATAAATATGAAGAATTTTTTTTATAAATTAAAATTAAAAAATATATAAGAAATTTTTTTTAAGTTAGTCTATGTGCAAGTTATAAACTCATTTTAATTGATGTAAAATGATTTTATTTTTTAAAATAACATTAAAATATATCTTAAAAAGATAAGGCACGTATTTAACGGGTTAAATTGAACTTTTACATTTTTTTAAAAAAAATGGTTTACAGTGAAATTCTTTACAAAATTAATCGATTCAAATATTTGTAGATAATCAATTAATTAATTAAAATTTTAACTGATTGATTAAATCTTGTAAAATCAATCAATTAAACAGTAAATAATATAAAAATAAACACTCATTAAATTCATTTTTTTTAGTGGTCATAGCAAAATTCTAATGACAAACCACTTAGTGATTATCTTTTTCATCAATTGAAAGTTGTTAGTTTGGTCGCAAAAAGTTTCGGTCACCCAAATTTTAGGAAACCAATTTAGCAACAAAAAATTGATTAAAAATTCGGTCAGAGTTAAATTTAATAATTAAAATTAAATAATTTTTTGTGATTAATTTGAAATTATTATTACTATTAATATTATTGTTATTATTGATATTTTCAATGTTATAATTAATATATATTAACGATAATATTATCAAAGTTATTATATATATATATATATATTATAATGATAATATTTGAAATGAATTCATATGATTAATAAAAAATTTTATATGAATTTATATTGGTAAAGGTGAAAATGTGATTACTTGACTAAATACTAGGTGATCGAGAATCCACTATTAGTGATTAATTGATCCATTATGAATAAGGTCATTTTCAATGGTGGTATGGTGAATCATTCTGAAATCTTTTCTATGGTCCAACTGAAAGTTTGGTCTTTGGTTATTTCTAAAGTTTTCTCAGCTCACTTTTGTTTTTTTGATTGGTGTTTTGCCCCCATGTTTTGTCTCAATTTGATTTAAGTTGTTTAATTATGGTATTCTTTGATTGGTTGTCCTCTGTGGTATGAGGGTTGGTTGTTTGTGAGTTTGGGTTGGGTGTTCTTTTGGGTGGTTTTTAGTTTGTTTGTTTGGTGGGTTGCTTTGTTACTTCCTTTGAGGCTTTGATTATTTCTGGTTTGTTTTTTTGTTAGATGGTGACTTTTTTCCTCTGATTGAGGGTGGGTGTAAGTGGTTATATTTATTTATTCATTATTGCTGATAAAAAAAATATCCATTATGAATGAATGATATAGGTGGTGTGCCCCATCATTCCAAATGAAAGGTTGCCTATCTTTCTTTTCAATTATTAGATATCATCCAAACACAACTCCATATACACACAACATATATTGTATTGTTAACTAAAATTTGACATTTCTTTCTTTATATAAAAAAAAATTACACTATATTCACTACACAGCAAATTTAAAGTGGGAAAGATTCTAACAAGATTTTTTAAAGAGAGTTATATCATTTGGAATTCATGCAAATTTAAAGTGGGAAAGATTCTAACAAAATTTTTAAAGAGAGTCATATAATTTGGAATTCATGCAAATTCATGCAAATTTAAAGTGAAAAAAGATTCTAATAAGATTTTTAAAGAGAGTCATATCATTTGGAATTCATGCAAAGGCTGTCACCCTTTTGACCATATTAATAACCTTTTCCTATCAAACATGTAGGTTAATGTCTCCTTCATGGTAACATATTTTTAGTTAATGGGAGATTTACAACAAAAACAACCTAAAATTTTAAAATTTTAACCTTATTAGTTGGTTTGTCTAAGCAAAGTTAAGGAACTATTTGTAGGATAGAAAAAGATATGATGAACGCAATGCACCAACCACTCCCATTGACTGTTTCTATTATTATTATTCCGAAAACCCAATTCCTGCTGGTTGTTCGGTGCCAGATCAGTTCATTCAAAGTCAAAATTCGACTTTCTGGGACAAAATTCTGAGCTAAATAAAAAACCACACTATCTGCGTAAATATAGTATCAAAAGTGTTTCATGTGAAAAAAAAAAGGAATCCATAAGTTTCTTCGTGAGAATATAAACTTGACAATGTAATATTTTAATATTTGTTTGGAGTTTAAAAGAAAACGCTTCTAAGCATTGTTCACTTCTAAGAAAGAAGTTACAATATGCAATGACAGAGGTAAAATTATATAATTAAAGTGACCCATAAAATACTGTTATGTGCAAAATTCAAAAGAAATTTGAACCTTGGGAGGTGACCACGGCAATTTTAAAAGTTAAGGACTGTTTGGATAGCTGTCCAGTCTAGAGCCCAATAGAATTAAAAGCTGTGAAATCTCCTTGTCTATCTATCTTGAAGGGTACAGTTACCGTAAGGCACAAAAATGTTTTCCCAAACATCTTCAAACGTTTTTAAGCAAAAGCTAAATTAGAAGGCATGACAGAGTCTCTGATTCCAATTGCTTGGAAAACAATAGAAGATTGTTTGATGAAGAAAAAAGTTGAAGGAAAGAAGAGAACACAGATAAATATGAATAATACCAAGGCGTGTTACCACATGACTGCATCAAACAATTTTCAGTATACTAATTAATATATTAAAAAAATAATTTTACTTGAATCAGACAAAATTATGTGAAATATATTTTTTCTATATTTAAAATGAATTAATATGATTAACAAATTTTTTGTATATGAATTTATATTGGTAAAGTGAAAATATATTATTTGACAAGACTAGTAATCAGAATCCATTATTTATAATTGATTGATCCATTATGAATGAATGATATAATTTGTGTGTCTTATCTTATTCTAAATGAAGGATTGTCCATCTCTCTTTCCAATTATTAGATATCATCCAAACATAACTCTACATACACAAACATCATGTACATCATGTATTGTTAACTAAAATTTGACATTTCTTTCTTTATATAAAAAAATGAGATTATATTCACTACACAACAAATTTAAAGTGGGAAAGATTAATAAAAACAGATGTTGCAAGGGAATATAGGGTGAGTGAGTGCAGTCCTCTGTTCTATTGCTATTTCTAGATCTTATGGGGAGAATACGCATCCCTTGTTTCAATACTTTTTGGACGATATCACATCCCCTTCAATTTAATTAGGAAACACTGCATCCTCTTCAACACAACCTCAAACAACATTCGTAGTTTCTATTGCTATAAAATCTCAAACATATCTATATCTGTTAAATCTTAATGAAATTTCGGTCAAAACAAACACACAATGAAACAGTAAAGAAATAGTATGAATATATGGTATATCACAGCTGCAGCTGCAATAAGCGGCCACGATCATGTTACAAAATTTAAATAAAAGTGGCTCCCAATCAGGGAGTCAACGTGCTTTACATATTACAAACAAATTTACAGTATCACAATCTCCTACAATAGTATTCTCCAGGTGACATAAATACACAACAATGACGACAAAAGTTACAAACAAGATCGTCATCACCTAGTCTCTAACTCTCATCATCCTGAGCATTCCTGTCAACAGCCACATCAATTCTTTCATACCTGACATCCGAAGTGTGATCAGGGATTTTCGCAAGAGACTCCTCTGAACCCTTTTGGAAGAAAATCACCCACATAAACAGCACCACAAACGTCACCAACGCAACACACCCAGTTCCAAAAATCACCCCAGCAAGAACCGTCAACGGACAAACTCTCCTATGCTCATCCTCAGATAAACCATGCGGATCCACAGGAAGAGAATGCAACCCATTTGAAACTTTCTTCAATTTAAGCCTCCACGAATAGATACTCACAACCTGCACCGAATGGCCACCATTGGAAGCAGTTATGCCCGCATAAACAGGATTCCCACCCCAAATCTTAGAAAAGTCAATCTTAAGAGAAACAATGGGATCAGAGGGCTTTTTTTCACCCCATTTGCTTAACCTAACTTCCATCCCCTTAGAACCAGCTTCATAATCAACCCAAGCATTCAACTTTTCCCCATTATTGAGAACCAAGTTCACATCGGAAACATTCGCAACAGCCAGGGACACGTGGCTTCCGACGTCGATGCCAACGTGGTTCGAGTTGGGGTCTCCTACATTGTCATCCTTGGACGTGTCGAACTCAACGGCAACGGTATCCGAACCGTTGCCAGAAGCGGCAGTGAGGACGAGGAGGACGCCATCACCGTTGCCGGAGATGGAGAAGGAGAATTCGGTGGAGAGGGTGGTGGTGGCGTCGGCGAAGATGAGGGGCTCGGGGCGGCGGAGGAGGCCGGAGGAGGAGGGGGAGGGGTTCGTGAGGCGCACGTGAGAGGCGGCGTCGTTGTTGGCGACAACGTGGGCGTCGCCGAGGAGGTCGATGCTGTCAGGGTCAAGATTGGGGGGCTGCGTGGAGGAATAAGACGGCTGGACGAGGAGGATTAAGGAACAGAAGATGAAGAGGGAGAATGCAACCATGCCGCTACGTTTTTTCGATGGGACAATGATTCTCTCTTTGTCTCTGTCTCTCTCTCCAATCCTTATTCTTCCAGACATGTTTCTGTTTTTGGTTTGAACAGCTCAAAACATTCGCTTCTACTTTTGCTGCCAACGTCTCCACCGCTCAATGCACCCTTCTTTTTAGTTTCATTTCATCATTTCTTCTATTCTTGGTATATGGTATCACAAAAAATAAATTATGTTTCATGCCTATTTTTGTCTTCAAGAATACCCTTTTCTATCTTTTAATCTAATAATCACCTCGCTTATCGTACATCTTAAGTTGGGTTTCCTCGATAACATCATGAATATCTTCATCTCCTCTGTCATGTCTCTTTCTGTCCCTGCAACTTAATTTGCAAGACCAAATTTTTCTTTTAACTTTTTCTCCAACCATGCGGAAGATCATAACCACCTTCTTTTACTCTTACGTTATGGGGCTTTTCATTTAACTATAAATTATAGTATATAATACATTTTTTTTGTCATAACTATATTAAAGGGTATGTCAATAACAGTAGACCGGACAATAATACAAGAGTGTATTCAAATTTTAGGAAAAGCATAGTTATACATTTTTTTATTTTTCATTTTCTCAACTACCTTTTATTAAAAGTCATGTGGATTAGCATTTGTCATTATTTTTATACAATTCAATTTACGATGAAAGTTTATAGTAATTGCAATCATACTTATTTATTGAGACGTGTTTTTTTTTATTCTTGGGTCCAGGGTCGAGTTAGAAATAATGAGCGTGGGCTCATTATAGTTAGACTGGTTGGGGTTGGGCCCGTTATAACCTGGGCTGAAGCTTTTAAGTCTTTGACGAGGAAGCTGGGTTTGTTGAAGTCTAAGCCCAGGACAGGACAGCTCACTCATGGAAAAATAAAGCTGAATTGAAGAAATAGTAGAGATTTTTAATATAGTTTTTAAACATATTTGTTATTATTAATTAAAAAATGATTAAAAGGTATATATTTGTTTGTAGTGTGTGTAGAAGGTAGGGAGGTAGGTATGGAGCGAAGAAGAAGGTTGGAGGAAATTAATCTTGAATTATGATACAGTCTATATGGTCCTCCCACGTCAATGCTATTGACATGCTTCCAATGATGCAGGACCACGCTATCCACACTTCCCTTCCCTTACTACTACTACCATCACCATTCCTTCTTTTCTTCTATCCCCACCTATTCCACCACACTTCACAACTCTTCATCAACTTTCATTAATTTCAGATAACCATCAAAGATTCCTATAATTTTTAATATTATTATTTTAATCATTTTTTTACATTATTTAATTATAAATTTTTATTTTTATTATAAACTATTACATCAACAATTATATACACTATTAAAGTATAATTTTTTATTTGAGATTCATATATGCTTTCAGTCAAATTCACTGTTCCAATACAGGCTGTTCCGTCTAAATTTGTGCTTTATCTTATAATACATTTATTATTATAATTATTTATTACCTAAACCTTGTGCAACTGGGATGTTGAAACCCCCTAAATTGGGGGATTTTGGTTTGCTCATGCAAACTTACAAAATCTCCAACTCATACGGACTGTCCATCGTTGTTATAGCTGGATGAAGTTCATCAAATAGGATTTTTTACTAATATAATCAATTTTTACTTCTTAAAACTGTGAAAAAAAGTTGAGACAATTTTAGTATATATAAATAGAAGTCCAATTATGAAACAATTTTGATATAATCAAATTTTAATTAAAACTATTTCATTGTCACGTTGACTTACCATAATTTTTTTTTTTAAATATTTAGTTTTAATAGTTAAGATATAAAATTGTACAAAATGAAAAAACATCTCCATCAAATAACTAATAAGCTATTTTCTGTTTTTTTTTTTTGTCATGAATGTATAGGGAAGAGTACATTTAAAAAAGAACTATTAAATGACATTTTTCTGTATAAAAAAATCAAGATGTGCCAAAAACTATGAAATATAACAATTTAAGTAGTTATGCGAAATGGGTACACCTACATACGTACCAAGGTCATTCATATAGATACCCACTCTTAGGAATGACCTCATCCTTGATTTGTCAGTAAACATTTTTAGAAAAAAAAAATCATTTTTCTGTATTAACTTTCACAGAATTTTTTTAAAACCAGCCTCAATATGTTCAATAAAAACATCCACAAAAAGTAACACGTTATATGAAAAAGTCAAGAGCTCTTCCTTATCGTATATAAGAGAAGTCTCACATTAATAATCACCTAAATAGTCATGAAATTTAATTAAAAATAATAACCAATTCCCAACGTCCACCAAGAACTGTGCAAATCCTAAAAAATTAAGAACTATGTAGTGTTGTTGTCCATCATACTTTTCTTATTTCTTTATTGAATTAGAACTTCATCACCGAAAATAAAATAAACTGAAGTGTTTCAACGAATAAAATCATCATATTAATTTATTTGTAATCAAATTTTAATTATTATAGTGAGATAATTCTCTTAAAAATTTTTAATAAAATTTTAATGAATCAGAAATAATGCTTTTCAACATATTATCGGCTCTTGTTTTTCTATGTGTAATTGATTTTCAGATCCAAAATTAACATAATCTTATCAGATTATTGTCAATTAATCATATCTTTGACTTTTTTTATTTAGCCTTAATATAGTCTTATTTTTTTTCTTACTCATGTTTTTTTATACATCTTGATATTATACTTTGGGGTTGGATATATAACATAAATGATTTATTTTTTCTGAAATATATGTCTATATTTAGTTTCCCCTCTTATTATTGATGGGGAAAACTGAGATTATTTTGTGTGTAAGAAACAATTACCTATATTAATTATTTTAATACTCTTATTTATTAAAAAAATCTATGACACTCACAAATTTTCATTGTAAGTGGAAACATGCATTAATCTTTATTTTTGGTGGCAAAAGACGGTTCCTATAACTTTAATTAGTAATTTGATTTTGCCATTTACTTTTAAATTAAATTTTGCAATAATATATAAGTCTAATTAATAGATATTAAATATATCCAGTATTCTTTAAATACAAAAAAAAATGTTATATTTAGAGTTATCTGTTGTTTTTATCAGGTTAATTGAAGACTATTTTGGAATTATATAAAAAATGTAACTTAACTGGTTTAATTAGTTTTTTTTTATTTTAATCAGCATAGTTTTTATGGTTTGAACTGGTTTAATTAGTTTTTATGGTTTTGGTTACATGTTTCTTTTAAATAGGACCGGAGAGAGTAGTATATGCATGTATCTTGATTATGATTGTTAAAAAAAATTGTATGAAATAAAAAATATGTATTCTAGCATTATGTTTTAAAACTATGCAAAACTATTATATTATTTTTTTAAATAACAGCTTTATTATATATTTGAATTGTTTCATTTAGATATCGTATAATTAGTTAACGATAATAAGGAGGAGAAATAAACATGTATTAATAAATAAATGTATAGATAACTCAACCTTGTAATTACAAAATTCATTTGTAAAATGAGAATTATTCTCATTTATATACTATAGATGATTTTACATTAATATACTATAGATGATTTTACATTAATGTGAGATCTCTAATTAGATGTATCATCATAATATAAAGTTAAAGAAGAAAAAAAGTGAACAAAAGTAAATATTTTTTTATACAACTTTACATTCAAATTATTTATTTTTTAACAGTTATAATATAGAAAAATTGACTGTTGAGTTGTGAATCTATCATTACTTTTCTTTCTTGTATGCTCACGGAGGTTTCAATGAAATAAAATATTATAAGTAAAAATTATTGGTTTTAATATTAACATGAGAATGGATGCATGCATGATTTAAGGTGCACAGGAACAGGCAATTCATAAGTTACTGTTACTGTGTGATAATGGCAAAACAACTTTTGTTGTGCTCCATGCAATTATTATGGTCGACCGGGCGAATGTTATTTCTTGTCAACAAAACAAAACGAACAGTTATGCTACCTAGACTTGCATTTACTGTTTAAAATTTACCCATAAGGGTGAAAAACAAAGGAGATGAGAATTAAAATTAAGTAATACAAATCTTATAACTTTATGTACTCACATCTCAATCAACTCATCGCACCCATAAAGAAAAGAAATCAAATCCTTAGATCCTCAATTTGTGGCAACAACTTCTTACAAAGTGCAATAATACTAAAGAATGAGAAGAAACTGAGGAAAGGAGAGTTTGAATTTGGTGACAGGTCAAGGGCTTTTGGGGCCCAAACGTGTCCTACACACACTCAATCTTTCCTCCAAATGACCAAAGCAGATAACTTTTTCCATGTAAAAATGATATAATTTTCTTTGGGATTAATATATTATAGTCTAATTTTGTAGGCAAGAGATTTTTAGATTAGTTTAATTTTTGTAATTAGAAGGATGGTGTAGAAGAAAAATGTGTGGGAAATAGTTTATTAAACATACTGTGATATTTCCCCTTATTTGATGAAAGAAACACATGTAGTCTATTTTTGTTTGGCAGCTTAGGTCTTGTATATAAAGTTAGTGTAGTCCGAGAGGGAGACATTTGAACTACACATTTCGTATTTGAAGACAATCTTTACACTCTTTATGCCCAAAAATCTTCATCCTCAACCTTGGACCCATCCCTGCGTACAATTTCAATCCAATGTGATTTCATTGGAACTTTGAACTATACACCTCTATAATTTAAGGAAAGGCCAACCATAAAACCACACACACATGTTGTACCTTCTAGAACAGGTCTAGTTCCCATCTTTGTCGGATTCTGGAACAACTCGGAGCTCTTGTATTGAAGATAACCATTGGAAATGGCAACGGATGTGGAAGGCGAAGGTGAGCACGGAACACTTGACAATTAAACATGGTTTAGATAAATTAAGGAAAAGTTTCAAAATCTTCCGTCTCCAACCATCAAGGTTGGGTTCGTGAAACTGCCACACTTTTTGTGTGAGCATCATTTCAAACTGGATCATCGTTAGGAGCTGCAACTGCTAAATCACTTAAAAATTCTTTTTTTATAGAAGAAATAAGTTTCTTTTTTTTATGTAATAGTAAAGACTTTGTTTTTTAAATCTTGAGAATTATAGCAGCTGCAGGTCTTTCTTTTTGTTTTTTAAAGACTTCGTTGATTTCTACATTATTTTGACATCCAACCTTAAATTTATTAAGGTTATTAGTGGTTCAGTTGTGACTTTTATATCATTCTAACGTTCAACCTCAGATTTATCAAGGTTATATAAATGACTCGATCTTGTTTTATATACTAGTCTATCGTCCATCTTCAAATTTATTATGGTTCAAATTTGTAATGTGAATTCTTCTTTTAATTTAAACTGCATAAAATTTTTAAAGCAGCCCAATAAATATAAAAAATAGTGCAATAATGATTTGTTTTTATAGAATTGAAATGTATTATAAAATAAAGGATAATAATGAAAAAAAAAACAGCTACAAGCTAGGAAAAGTAATTTATAAATTACAAACTATAAGTTGATAAAATAAGCTATTTTGAAGTATATACCAAACACTCTTGTATTGATCAAACTTACTTATAAGCTTGTCAAATAAATTAGTAACTAGTATACTGGTCTTATTAAACACACACTTCATGCTTCATCATAAAAAAAAATTTCTTCGCAAAATTACTTGAAGAATTAAATACAAATATTTGATAATGTAATATCGAATTATGAATGTGGCTGTAAAAAATGAAATTACGAATATATAGCTATACATTTGAAAGAGAGAAAAAGATTACTGTCCATGCTTTACTTGCTTTCGAACTTTGTAGAAACTAAATTAAGGTCTACCATAATGATTATAGCCAAATACTGAATAATTTGTTTCCTTGAATAGTTCCACTGTTTGAACTCATACCTAATTAAGAAAGAGGTTGGTGGTACCAAGGAAACAGTTTGAACCACATTAGAGGCTCTATTCATCTTTGGTTTATATTGAATAAAATAATTAGGTTACAAATAAACCATATAAAGGTGCTGATATAGCTGCATAGATCTAACTTCAAGGAGGCTCCACTTCAGCCTCTTTTTAGTTTTTCAAATATTTAAAATCAGCAAATGAGCACATTTTAGGTGATACACAAATTGAGTAAATAGGATTTGCATATTAAAATAAACTATATGGGATAATGGTTCATGAAACAAGTGGTAAAACCCTCCATCGTAGCCTTTACCTACGTTAATATATTATTCTGAAAAGCTTTTTCCATTTCGGGGAAGCTGATAGAGATTTAACGATTAATTTTTTTGACAGAAATGGAAAAGGTATATAAAAAAAGGTAGAAGAGGAGCTAGAAAGAGAGGAGAGAAGGATGTAGCCATGTGATTAAAGGGATAATGAAGAATAGGTAGGTTTATGCTAGAATGTTGGGTACATGTGCCCAAGAATAGGAAATATGAAAAAAAATGATCCTTTTATTTAAAAAATAAACAACGTTTGCAAGACTTTTTCACTTTTAATTCTTAATTTTTCTCAGCACATGTATCAGTCACGGTTTGAACTTTGAACACGAGATGTGAGGCCCAAAGTTACAAGTGCAATTGACTTCTAATGCCTTGGATTCTAATTTAAAGTCCATAAAAGCAAGAGTTTTTGGAGTATAATTGACGCAGTCAGGGCCACCACTACGCTGTGCTACTGCGTGACCACGAACACTATTCCAACATTTACATATAACGATGAGAAGAATTTCACCTCAACACAGACACAACCAACTGTAACCAGAAAACCTCAAGTCAAGTGTAATAATTTACACAGAAAAGATTTGATTTCGTTGAAAACCAAAAAATAAACAAAAAACAAGACACTTTATCAAAAGGTGAAACTAATTTGTTGGATACATGTAATCATGAAAAGCTTCCAAAATGGGGTAGATATGATTTTTACCAAGCGAAAATACATAGAATCATTTCCTTCCCATCAATCATTTGGTACTGTTTTATTCGTAGTACTGATTGCTAAATAGCTTGCTCCCACTTTGTTATTGTACTTAATCATGATTTCTATTTTGCTAACAGTGGCACCCTCTAATTCTAAAAGCCAGAATATGCGCATCTGCAGCACTTGCAGAGAACATTAATCAGAATTTTCTTTCTCTTATTCTAATAATACAAGCCCTTAAAGGATGCTGATTGATTAAGATTTAATTTACTTGCAGTAGATGAAGGGTTCTTTACTTAAAGATATCATCCAGAATGTTATTTCTCAACTCTACACTGCTCTAAACTCAAAGGTGCATAATAGAAACATCCAATGGTTCTTAATTTTAACGCAAAAACTGCAAAAGGGTCTCCCCATGTGTACTTCACCTAAAAAAGCTGGCATCTATAACTTACGTTGTAATTTTAACTTTTAAGCGTATAATATGCCTGGCTTCAGAGAGTGACCTCACTCTGAAATATATTCATGTACTGAGTATGCATATATGACACTCTCACACATAAACTGACATATAACTAACATTCATGGAAAACAATAGATGGGTAAAATATAAAGTAACTATTGTATGGAAAAAAGAGAAGACAGAAACGAACTGAGCATGAGAAAAAGTTGCAAAAATAATTACCTCTACCTGAAGGATCGGATCCGGTGGCTCCCTTTAGTAAAAGGAATATATAGATTGAATTAAGGCAGTGAAAGAGGTGTTTTTAATGGGTTCCGATGGAAAAAATAGTTAAAGGATTGAAAGAAAGTATGGAAATTGGGAAGGAAAAGAAGATGGACTTACAGAATGAATTGTGCAGGAGAAAGCATGGGGTAGGTGTCGTTATATAAGCCACTAAAGGAGAAATCCAAAGGGATAGCATGATCCCAAATATTGTGAGTGGGAAGAGAGAATATGAAAGGTTGGATTTTGGATCAATGCGATCCCTTTGGATGCCTCCTCCAGTTGCAGTGGAATAACCAAAACCCTTGTTCTTCTGAATTGTTGGGTGTTGTGGTTATGTGAGAGAAAGTGGGTAGGTTTGAGTTTGAGTTTGAGTTTGAGTTTGAGGGAGAGACTTTTGGTGTGAAGACAAAGTGGAGCTTATATTAATAAACGCTACTGTTTCCATTACCATTTTATTTTGCTTTTATTTATTTATTGCTGTGAATGAAGATTTAGGAAATGATGGAATCTGTTATTCAGAAAATTAAGATATTTTTGTAGAATGTAGAGCCCATTCCCTATCAATTCAAACACACGGAAATTAATTTTACCCCGCACTGGGCCACCAATCCATTATTGGAAATTCCCAATTACTTCGCTTCCTTATATACTATTATATTTACTATATATATATATATATATATATATATATGTATATATATTTAATTTCAATTTTTATTTTTTTTATGTTTGGTAAAAAATTACATTTATTGTCCTGTAAACATAAATACTGTTCAACACTTATTATACAAGGTAAATAAGAGAATCAATAAGAGAATGTTATAGAAATGTTTTGAGGGATAATTTTACAAGCTGGATTCCATCTAATTAAACTGATTAAGAAATTATTATATTATGAAGGTAAATATATATATATATATATATATATATATATAATTTATATAGTATTAAAAACAATATCTCTCAATAATTTTAACTTACGCACATATATAAAAATAAAACATAAAAAAAAAATTATTCTTTTCACTATTTATTCCCGAGTGAAACATAATTATTACACATTTTAAAACAAACACAAAATAATAAATAAGGTAAACACAGAATAATAAATAAGGTAAGTTAGAGATTTTTAAAACATTTAATATACTTTTAGATTTTAAGAAATACAATTACAAATATATGAATCATCACACTTCGTCCATTTCACTATGTTAAATAATCAAATATTTACGATGAACTCTTATTTAATATCACTTATATAACAAATCCAATGACACATATATATAAACATTTGACTATACTTATGGAATATTTGTGTATTAAATTTGACTCAAAAATTTGCACATGTCATACTATCTTTACTATGATAACTCTCCACAAAACAACATGTACATATGAATCAAGTCTCCTCATATGACTGTTTAATTCATATAACACGTCAGACCATTTATTTTTTAAATCATAGACTCAGTCATATGAACCTCATTCAACTTTCACCACCTAATAATCTTCATCTATATCATTCAAATATACTGTTAGAGTTATAATATCTCCTTCTAAACAAATCTCTAATTCAATGTACATCATAAACAATTTCAATACGGTATTTGTCTTTTTGAAAATATTATGTCTCAATCACACTTCTACATTATTCATAATTCATATCACATATCAATATATCATTCAATAACACAAAAATTTAGATTTTCAAAATAACTTGAATATAAAAAAAAAAAAAAACAAACAAACACATAAAGTCAATGTTTCAATACATATATAATTAAAATTTATATATAACCATCAAACCATCTTTTAACCACAAATTTAAATTTTTTAAAATTTTTGTAAATTGAGTGAAAATAGCGTTGCTTGAGCAAAAATAAGATCGAGACCGGTTCAATTTTGATACTATTTTCATTTGAGCAAAATAGACTCGAGAGTAAGACAATTTCTACTTCATTTTTGCTTAAGTGAAAATAGACCCAAAAACAAGGTAAATTTCCTATTATATTTTTGCTTGAGCGAAAGTATTAGAAGAAAAATATAGATAACTAACTAAATTTCATTTCTTAAGCCAAAATCATTAATTAAATTTGAACTTTATATAACACACAAGAACCTTTTCAGCATCAAAAACAACATTTATATACTAAACTATCAAAAGCTATTATTCCTATACTTTCAAAAGATATGGATTCAAAATAATTTTTATTAGATAACATCACTGCAACGTGTGACCATGTCACCTTCATATCCAAATTCTCTAACATATAAATCTATTGAAAGATAAAACTAATTTCTCTCACTTGATTACAAGTATGAGTACTCACAAAGAAACTTCAACTCCTAAATAAACCAGGAATAACCTAACTTTCATTATAGGATCATGATCAATAATCTGAACACATTATTAGAACCTTGAACTAACATAAACTAATCCTAGAACCACATACACCAATTTGATAAATGATGAGGTTAAAAATTAGAGAAAAGACAAAGGAGAAAAATAAAAGTTTATCTACAAAAATTGTGATTTAAAATAAAATTTGATAATTAATTTTTCTATTTATATAAATTTTTCACTTTAATAATAAAATATTTATGTATCATTTTAGTCACACTACTTCTATTTTAGAACTATTTTATACATCATTATAGATAATTTTATACTTAATTTACCTTCTAATGTAATTCTTTAATTTCTTATAACGTTTTGAATTGTAAATTCGTCAATTAATTGCAATGATAAAGTGATTTCAACGTCTCACTGTATGAAAAAACACTCTATCTTGTATCATAATAATTTATCACAAATAGAGTATGAAAAAAAGTTGAAAACTATTTTTGACCATGGAAATAATTGAAATTCGTATTATTAATTTTTTCACAAGGAAAATAATTATAATATTTCTTTGATTCGTTCTCTTTTGGGATTCAAATAAAAAAGTGTAATGTAATTTTAAATTTTATAAGTGCTTCAAATAAACACATAATAAAATAAAATAGATTGATTGGATATGTGTAAACATAACCAAAACTAAAACAACTATTATTTTATATAAAAATTAAAATTAAAATTAATCCTTCATTGGACATGCGATCTCAATTACAACTATTTTCATAAAAAAAATGATTTTTTTGCAATAAACATTTTATGAATTTTCTCTATATTCATTTTAATGTCAAATTTTCTATTTAAAGCTAATATAAACTATTTTTTCTTATAACTTTATATACAAGCAATAAAACTTATCAAATAATCTCTAACAATAAATATCTATCTATATATATTGCATAATCTTTCTAACAAATTAATTATTAATAATATAATAAATTTTACCACCTAATAATAAAATTGAAATAATTATATGTACATATATTCGGAGATTGTTTCGGGTCTTTGACGGCGGACTTTTAAGCCGTGTAACAACCCCAACCTTCCATGTGTAATTTTTAGCAGAAAGAATGTCTTCTTCAAATTATTTATTATCTTTTTGTCTTTTAATTAAATTTTCAACAAATAAATATTTTAAGGATGTGGAATGTTTACGGTTTTTATTAATTATTTTAAAAAATAAAATATTTTCTATATCTTTATATGAACTGTGTTTTTTAATAAATGCTTTTTAATCTTATTTTCCCGATTCATTACCATTTACTTTTAAGTAAAAAAAAAAAAAAAAAAACTTGTTTCCATCACACATAGTTTAACTGATACAATATAAAATTGAAGTAAAGCCGCACTTTTACATCGTGAAAATTGTTGGTAACTGAAACTAGAAAAATAATAAATAAATGATCGAAATTGAAAAATAAATTAAAGCTAGTTTCTACTATTAGTCATCCACTCATTCTATCAGGAAACATGTGCGGTACACATTATTTACTATTTTGGCAACCATGTGTGCTCCACATGGCTACTTAGAATTGGACACTTTAGACTGAGTGAAGATGTTTTGAAATTACATTTTTTATTTTAAAGTGAATTTACTATTTTAAAAAGGTAAAATCTTTAAAGTTTGATTCATACTTTGTCCCTTATTTCCTTCATCATCTTCCATTAGAAAAAATTCCAGTGAGTACTGAGATGTAATCAGTTTTGATGAAAGGCCATTAGAATGTGTAGTTGTTGGAAGAGAAGGTGAAGCTAGGTCATAAGCATAGTTGGTTGATGAGCAAGACTTCATATAGTCGTCACAAGTGATCTTATGGTTGTATTAATCAGTTGATGGCTCCAAATTATGATAGATGGTGCTAGATCCTGTCCACACTAAGGTGCAAAAAGTGACTACTGACCAATGGCCACATTGAATTGGGTCAAAAACAAATTATGATGCTTTATAGAGCTCACCACTAAGTGAACATTTTATAATGCTTTATGCGATCTCAGTATATACACTCAAATTCAGGACGATGGTGTCTCGTGTGATTTGAAAGTGGAAGATTTTTAGTTCAGCTCTGTGACCTCTGAGGGAGAATACATTATGCATATGTGTCTGTGATTTGAAGGACACAAATGTTAGTTCCACCTATCCTTTCTGGATACTGAGCAATCAGTGGTACAGATATTGCTTTCAAACATGCACTGCACCCATATTTCATGGCTAACCCTCCTTTTTCTTTTCTTTTCATTTTTTTCTCCTTTTGTACATCTCCCACTAACATACAATTTTTCTCAGTGTCAACTTCCATTCACATTTCAATCTTTTCTTGTATATGTTCCACTTTGAGGGTTCAACCAGGATTGGGGTATGACAAAGTTTTATGGTACGTACCTTTCAGTTCCTGGTGAGGTAACAGAAGGTGTTTTTTCAACTAAATTTAAAAGAGCACTTCAATAAACAGCACAAATGATATCTAGAATTTGGAATTCGCTTCAGTGATGACTAAAATTTAATGGGGTGTGTGTGTAGAACACGGATTACGTTTTTGGCATTGGGTTGTGTTAATAAAGCATAGTTGCGATCCTCGGACACTGGTCACTAGAAAGTGTTTCTCTCAGCCTGCATTTGTGCAGTGTCCTAGTCACGTCAATGAGATATTGTTTTGTACAACAAATTTCAATCCCTGAATGCACCATAAAATATGAGAGAGAGAAGATTGTAAGACCCATTATGCTGGTGCTGCAATTTCCAAATTCACCACATAGGGTCCATGCACTACAGTTGTTTTTAATTGGTAAAGCAACCTCGTCTGTTTTTTAAGGCATGTCATCTTACTCCCTCATTAACCATAATGATACTAAATAACTTTTTTGTTACTTTTAGATGAAAACAAAGACAAATTTTGAGAAAAAGGAAGAGATAATGTTTATGTAGAAATTTATGAGATGGTTGTGTGAGGCTGGGGCTAAATGGATATGTGCCAATGTGGGATACAGGGGGGCCGTCTCAGAACAGCACCAAGAGTTTTGAAGAAAAAGGAAAGACACTATCAAAAAAGATATAATCTACCTGGGTTCAAAATTTGAATTCTTTTTCTTTTTTTTAAGAAGATGGGAGTTTAAATTTATTGGATGAAAAAACTATGAGTATACTTTTAAATAATAACTTAAACTGTCAATCATTTTTAATCTTGGTTTGCTCATTGTTTTAGTATGATAATTGATTTAGGTATGTATTACTACACAATTACGGTTCATTACCTTTTTAATCTTGGTTTGCTCATTGTCATATTATAGCTTTAATAGTTAAAATTTAATTTATATATTAAAAAAAATAGCAATTTTGATCTAATAATTTTAATTGCTTACTTTTTATCTATATATATATATATATATATATATATATATATATATATTAAAGTGGAAAATTTCAGTTTTATATTGACTTTCCATCAAATTTTGGACAATTTTGTTAATGTAGTGATCTAATTATTTCATTCTGAAAAGTGATTTTTTTTTTCGTTATTTTTTGTTTTTTAACATATTTTATAGTTGATTTAATGACGAATTATTTAATATTTTATGTTAAATGGTTGAATTTGTAAAAGTTAAATAATTAAGTTCACGTAAATGATTAATTATATGGATTATCCTGTCGTTACATTAGAATGGTAAGTTAACTAAGTGATTAAAATTAGCCATTTTAAAAATATATAAACTAAAATCATACAATTAGATTGATCGTATTTCAATGTATAGATTAGAATTGAAAAATGTATATTATGAAAAATAAGGTACTAACACACCAGAGGAAATTTAAAACTATTCACAGCCCATAAGAAGCTCAAGAGATAGCATTAGATATTTGGGCCATCACCATTACGTTCGACTTTTGTTAAAACTTTTTCTTCTTGCACCCAATCAATTCTAACTTCAACTATATTAATCTTTGAAATTTCAGAATTGTCCTTCATTTTGGAATAAAATTAAATCTGAAATAAATTTGTTACGTTCCAAAAATAAATTCTGGAATATAATTGAAAAGCCAAAGCTCATTTCAGAAAAATAAATTTAGAATACAAATAACACATACAGAAAAGGAATTCTGAAAAATAAAATTTAAAAACATGTTATGGAAAACAAAAATCTAGAAACATATTTTGAAAAGAATATTCTGAAAAGTTGTTTTTCGGAAAATCTAATTCAGAAAGATGTTTTCAAAACCTAAACCCATAACTATATTTCAAAATACCAAATTCAGAATTCTGACCTGCACTCCTATTTATATTTAAAAACTAAAAAAGACATTTTTGTTACTTCCCTTCAAGATCGGATACAGGTTCAAATTTATTGAATGCAAGAAGAGAAACACAATTTTTTGTTCTTATGCTCAAAAGTTTAACATTGGGTTGGAGTCCATACACTATGTCCAGATGACTGCTTCTTCCTGCACCTCCATATCTTCTTCTTTCACCTCCATAAATTTTCATATTTCAAAAAATGTCCTTCTGTAATATTCTAAATTATGTAATTCGAAAGTTATTTTTTAAATTTTTAATTAGCTTCTGGATTACATAATTCGGAAACCTCTTTTTTAGATGTATGATTATTTTCCAGATTACATAATTTGAAAGTCTTTTTAGCTTCTGGATTATGTAATATGTAATTATTTTTTTAAATACATTTTTGGATTACATAATCCAGAAGCTACTCTATGGGGGTGATACAATAAGGATAAAAATGTGTATTCATATTACATATGGGGTGGCAGAAGAAGACATGGAGGTGCAGGAAGAAACAATCTGTCCAGATCAACAACAAAAAATCCTATGCGGGCCAGCGAAGGCCCAAAAGCCCAAGTTTGAATAAAAAATGATAAAACTGTAATCCAAATGTTGAACTTCTTTTGAAATTTGTTTATATGAAAAATATGGGTTGGAGATTAAGTAATCTAACCTTTAGATAAAGCATGAATAAGGGTTTACAACCATTAAAGAGAAGATTTAATAGTTAATGCATTCAATTGGACACGTACATATGAAACATAAGAAATCTATAGTATGAAGAACATCAAAAGTGTTACTAAAACTGAGAAACAAAATCTTCTTTATTTTCACTTTGAATGCAAGAGTGTGTTTGGAGGAGAGATTTAAATAAATTAAAGAAATTGAAATTAATGTATTTAAATTATTTGTAATTCGATTCTTTTTAAATGTCTTGTTTTAGTAAAGTAATTTTAAAAAAATTTAATATTTTGGTTGATAAATTAATTGAATTTTATTTTGAGTCAAATTTCATTTTAAAACATAAAATTTAATATTGAAATTTGCTAAAAGTAAACATTAGTCAATTTTAAATATTCAAATAGTATTTAATAATTTGTTTTTTAATATTATATTATATTTAATGATTTTAAAATATAAATATTAATAATTTTTGTATTAGTATTAATCACTTCTATAAAATAATATAATAGTTTTAATAATTATTTCGTTTCACAACAATATGTACATCACCATTAAAGTAGATCTTTTAAAAGATAATAAAAAAATAGCACAATATTATTAATGGATATAATTTAATCCACAATTATAAAATAAGTATGTGCATGTAATTATTTTTTTTAATTATAATTAAAACATACTACGTCAATTTATATGTTTTTATTTATAGAAAAAAAAGTTAAATAATATACAAAAGTCACTGTTTTATGTAGGTTTAGTATCCTTTGAATCCTTCAACTTCCTATTTCAACTGTATTCAACATCTATCTTACAACAATAAATCAATTAATTATTAAATTATATATTGACAAAACAAAACAAACCATTTTAGAATAATAATATTAAAAGCTATAATGTATTTTAAGAAAAATTATCCTGTGTAATTTTTTTACGAGACAAATGAATCCACTAGTCTACTATAGACAGAACAGATTACTATTTTCAAATCGTTCCGTTTTACTTTTAACGGATTAATGATAACTGGTGTCGAAATGGGCCTAACCTGTTTTATCATATGCATGTATGATAGTAGATTTCTTAACTGAAACATCTAATCATAGTTAATCTCACTCATTAGTTGATAATATAACTTTTAGCTATAAAATTTCATCCCAAATTGTGAATTAAGTCTTACGGGTCGACCACCAGATTGCTACTAAGTTAGTGGGTAAATTAGTATTTTGAGTTGATAACCCATTTTGATATGTTTATTTATTTTTTAAAAACTAAAATTAGTTTAAAAGATTAATATTTTGTATTATATTATTCGAACCATATTTATATTACTATAATTTTTAATACTTTTTTTGAAATTTTTCTTAATAATATTAAGTAGGAATTTGTTCGCTTGAAAGTTGAATAGGGTTTTGTCTTCTTGTTTATGTCTCATAACCATGCTTTTCTTACATTATCTCTTCCTAATTCTTATTAGTAATGAGAATTATATTTGTGGCATTTAAAAAAGTATTCACATTTTTCATAAATTTTTTCAATTTTTCTGCTGTTCTTCATTCTCATTCGGACAGACGTGATGGGCTGAAAGTTGATTGCATTTGTGGAAGTTGTGTAGCAAAAAATAGAGAATACTAAAAGAAATAAGCCTCATTTCAAAGCAAAGGGACAAAAAAAAAAAAAGAAAAGACAAGGTAACGTAAAAGACATCATGTGGACGATTCCATGTGATTGGTCGGTCACCATGCTGTGTACGTCAACTCATAAACCTAACTTTAATTAACAAAGATGGATAAACTTTAAGTGAGAACATTGTATCGTAACATTTTTCCACCACAAGCTATTTTTATTGTGTGGGTCCAATGTAAAATGAAATCAAATACTAGTGTATAATACGACAAAATGGTACATGTCTGAAGTGAACAGTTAGAATCTTATGATTAATAGCACCGAAAAAGAATCATATGATTAATTATTAATTGCATGAATTTAAATTAGGCAGTACACGGTTGCTCCCGTTATCAGCGGGAATTAGCGTTTCAATCTCAACCGTCCAAATTCATTAGCTTCTTTTAACTAAGATTCCCACATTGCTGCTGTTTATCTCTACATAAATTTTCGTATTCATATGATTGTGTTAACAATTGCAGCATTAAAAGTTTACGTAAAAAGTTAATTTCAATAATACTCTTAAAATATTTATAGAATGCTTTAATTATTTTCACTGAATTATTGTGAGCTCACTTTGTTTTTGGACTTTGATTTTGTCACCATACTCGATATAAGACGACGCAATTATAAGAGATTTGTACGAAGCATTGTTTAAAATTATGTTGATATGTAAGGAAGTGAGATTCAATTCATTTTATTCTTGCGTGCACCAAGATCGGAGGCGCCTTCCCTCTATGTTTTATTATTATATATGTATAAACTTATATCTATATTTAACAAAGTAAATATAAATTTTTAATCATGTTTGGTCGGTTGCTTAACATTATGAAATGCATAATTTTTCTACCTAGTGAGGCTGTCTTAAATTAAGATATTCTAAATTACTTTGAGTGCAATGTTTGATGTGTATGGATAATAATGCTTTCTTCCAATCATAATCTATACCTTTCTCAGCCTTTTTTTTCTCCTGCTAAGATCAAGTATAGTTTAATCGAGTAATTATGATATTTGTGTCGACAAAATTTATGTTTGAGTGCATGGAAATAATATTTTGGAGAAAGTAAATCAGAGTTTTTATTAATCGACGGTATTATCAGGTACAACATCCTTAATTCTTTATAAAATTAAATCTAATTTAAGAAGAAAAAAATATAATACATTATTAAAAATTATTAAATAAAAATCACTTTAAAAAAATAATTAGTTATTATATTGACTAGATTAAGTACTATTTTATAGATTAAGAAAATATTAATATTTATAGTTAGTTTCTAAATTTTTAAATTTTATTAATAATAAAAATTACTTTAAATATAAATAATTGTTTTAGTCTTTAAACTCATATTTAATTTAGTAGATATAGTGATTAATTATTTTTTTATTTTTAAAAATATTTTTTACTTAATGATGTTTTTTAATGATACTTTTGAAATTATCTATAATGGTGTAACTATATTTATAATTTTGGTCCTCTTAAGCGGTTACATATATAATTGTAAAATAATTATATTTATATTTTTTACCTTTTCTATTTATGATTAATCAAGTAACAATTGTGTTTATATTGAGAGCAAATGAGGTAAACATTTTAATTGAAGGTGTCCTAGAAAAACTATTGAAATAATAAGCTAAGTTTTAACTTTCTCAACAATTTATTTCCCTTACACATTATCAAAAATCCAACCTCTCTTAAAGATTTTGACATCTACCCAGCGTGTCTACTTTATTAATAGTTTTAGTGTTTTGATAGGCACTATGTGCCTCTAATTTATATATTTTTTGTTATGATTAAAAAGAGTGGTGATAAAGGCCATTACGTGAAGAAAATATGTAGATAAATTACAAAATTACTTATAAATATTTAAATTTAACATGTCATTGATAAATTTGGTAAATATGTCCTATATAACATTGTTAAAATAAATAAATAAATATATGGTGCAAGCATGCTTCTAGATATCCTATATAGATAATAAGATATCTTTCTTCTATAGTATTACTTAATGGATTTTATTTTAACAAGATAGTTGTAATGTTGTTTAACGCTCTTACAAACTATTTTTTTTATCCCTTGTTTTATAAAGTATTAAATTAATCAAACTAATTAAGTTCGATCTTCATATTTTACCCAATTCAAGCTAAATTGAACTTTAAAATTTTGTACAAGTTAATTAATTATTAATTATAAAATGCAAAGTACTCTTCCCATTTACACCTTACTGGGAAATTTAAAATCAATTGGCACTGAAAATAGTTATGATTGAAGGAATATACACACATATATATATTTGGTTCGTGTGTTGTGCAATCTAGGAGGATTTGAGAGGAAGAATGTAATTTAGTTGAAGAAGTAGATGAATAAATAAATAATGGTTGGTGTTGTGACGGGAAGATTGTTACGTCGTCGCCAGCTCCAACAGACAATAAAGATTATGAACAGAACGTGCATGGCATGATTGGAAACGACAACAACTTCTTTTGTCGGTTAATACATCCTCGTCGGCTAAACCCGATGTTTTGCTTCCCCAATGGACCACTTTATTCATTTTCTGGATCAATGATCGCAAATATGAACAGGCTACACCTCACATGCTTCTGCCCCCTACCCTTTCTACTCCACTTGAATAATACACACATTCATTTCTTCCTAACCATCTATCTTATCCTCTCTTCTCGATCACTTCAATTACAATTTTCAATTTTGTTTCTGCCATTTTACCTGCATACTGTGTGCTTCTAGGACACATATATGCGTCTCATTGGTGTAGTGCGTGTGTATCATTTTCCTATGTTTCTACCAGCGTGCGTGGATAACCATGATCTCTTAATATCAAGTTTGGGGGGATGAATGTTTACAAAATATATATATTATCAACATTTGGTTCCCTGCTTTGGATCTAGGTTGTTTACATCTTAATCAAACTCACTAACATTAAAACAAATGTTTATCCCAGTCAGGAGAATTCATTCAAATCCTCCTTTGATTTCATCATTACTATTCACGGCCTTTCTTCATCTTCACTAGTCCTGAGCCTTCAAAAACAAATTATTTGTACAGATATTGTCTAGGGAGAAAGTATCTGAAACTATTTATTGCTTAACAAATTTGGTGTATATTCTCACTCAATACAGAAAAAGAATATAGACTGTCAATTTTTGTATAGTTATGTCAAATAGTTACGTGAAAAAGACCTCATACTACTATTAAGCTTTGAATCATATATAAGTGCAATAATTAGCAGGACAAGAAAAAAAAAAGTATAATTTTTTTTTATATATGGTTCTAGTACCTCTCAAATTCTCCTATGATTCGATACTCATAAATTATTTGGAATAAATTATTTGGAATGAGAGGTTGAAAAATTGAAATGGAGCCCATCTGATTGAGTGATTAGGAAGATTCGCAAGAATCACTCAAACTTTATGAAGTCCCCGTTACTCTCAAGTTACAATATGTATCTTATTCTGCTGGGAATTCATCAGATAAATTTGATCCTATTTCGTTGCTCAATAAATTAATAAGAAATTTGACTCTCACCCTTTCTGGAGACACAAATTGAGTCGAAAGATAACATGAACAATCACGGTAACTAAAACCATCGATGTGAAACTCTACCAACGTACCAAACTATGGATATGTGGAGTTTCAGTTTCTGTTCTCCAGCTTTCTACCATGTGAAAGAAAAATGAAGACCGGTACAAAGACAGTGACAGTATATCTAAAATGTAACATAAAACAGTAACCTTAGCAGTTCAAAATCGACAACCTAACTTAACATGCTCCCTCGAGAAAAAAAAAGGACTAACGTGAAATTAATGAAATCATATATAAATGTCAGCATCAGCAATAATTTATATTAGAAGTTAATAATAAGCTTAATTAACGAGTCTCCTATTTAAGTTTGTATGAAAGTGAAAATTATAGAGGCGTGCAGACACGACACAGACACAGCGGACCACGTTACAAACTAGGGGGACCCTCCATGGTTTGGTTGGCAATCTTTTCCAAACTCTCATACTCAATACTCCTCATACTACAACTTCCTATCATTCTACTTCTATCTTTCTATTCAAGTTCCCTCTCTTGTTAACCTTAGCTACCTGAGTCTTCATTATCTATCTTTTTATCTCCAAACCATCTATCTATCTTTCTCACTTTCGGAATCAAACGTTCAATTAGTTCTGTGATATGAAGAAGCTTTGTCCCAATCTTGATCGCGAGGATGGGCTCGAAACTGTCCTTGAAGTCCCTATTCCGGAGGAGATTCTCACCCACAAGAGTGGAACCACCAAAGCTTGGCACAACATGAAGAACTGGATGAAGCCTCACGGTGAGTCCAGATCAAATTCAACATCCATGTCATCAGTTTTTGGAGGGAAAAACACAGAGATTCAGCTTTTGTTAGGTGTTGTTGGAGCGCCATTAATCCCTTCACCTATCGCCTCTGACAACCAACCCATCACTCGCAGCATTAAAGACCAACACATTGTCAGTAACTTTTCTTTCACTTTTTTTCAGTAGATAATAATTCAACATGAAACTTATACGCAGTTATTTAAGTATTTACACTGTTATTTTCATTCAATCAGAATAAAAGTTTTTATTTAAATAACCTGCAAACTAATTACTCAAATGAAACTCTAGTTCTGATTCTGATTGCAGAACAGTACAAAATCTAAATTTTCCCAATGATTCAATACAGTGTTAAAATAAAAGATGGGGAACGTTTTTGTTTCTTCAAAAAAATTAAATTAGTCAAAAATCCCTAACTTGAGGGAAAAATAGTCTGGTCCCTAAATTTTCTTATGTTTACTAATTGCTTTATGTCTTGTGCATGCTTATGCAGGAGGTTTCGATGGCTAAATACATAGTGAAGCAATATGTGGCGGCGGTGGGAGGAGAACGTGCTTTGAACTGTGTGGACAGCATGTATGCGATGGGGCAAGTGAAGATGGCAACAACAGAGTTTTCTGCTGGGGAAGGTAGTGTGAACAATAAGAAGGTGTTGAAAGTGAAGAATTTGCAGATGAAGGGAGAGATGGGGGGGTTCGTGGTTTGGCAGAAGAGACCAGAGTTGTGGTGCTTAGAGCTTGTGGTTTCTGGCTACAAGATCAGTGCAGGGAGTGATGGTAAAGTGGCATGGAGGCAAACCCCTTGGCACCATTCTCATGCTTCTCGTGGCCCACCAAGACCTCTTAGACGTTTCTTACAGGTAACCGATAGTTCTTCAAAGATCAAACCATTTTTTTCAAAATATAAAGGAGCATGCTTAATTATGACTGTTTGTACTGGACACCATAGAGCATTCTTAATTATGATTAGTGTATGGGGTAGGGTAAAAAAATTGAATCATTCTACTAGAAGACATTATTCTTCACTGATTTTGATGACATTACAAAATTGCCTCTCTAGGTTCCTACAATATGAATAGCCCAAAGGATCCTTGAAGTCTAAATAAACCATGCTTAAGTGCAACTTTTTCTCTCTATATACTTTCTTCTCCCAGTTTTTGTCCCTTTAGCATTTGAAGAAAAGTGGGGGTTGGTTGTTGTCAGCATCCCAAATGAAAAAATGCCAGCAAGGAAGAAAAGAGGTCCACGTAACAAAGTGCTTCCCACTTTCTAAAGGAATTGGCAAAGCTGATTTTCTAATGCTTTTCCATTGAAATTTGCGTCCCTTATCCCTATCAGAACCAGAAGGTCTAAACTTTAAATTTTAATAAAAAAAAGTCAACACTCTACAAAGGGAACCCGGGAAAATCCTGCCTTCAAAAGTCAAATTGAGAATTTTTCCATTAGTAGTTGGGACTAAGACAAGTCAACAATATCCAAACTTTTCCTCCGTGTGTGTGTGACAACCTGTCCTCATCCGTTCCGAAGCTGTTTTATTCTTTTGCCTGGAACCCCTTCAGTCTTGAACCAAATATATTTGTTATCTACTAACAGTTTGCTAAGATAAAAAATGGGACCTCCCCCTTTAGTTCTTAACAATATCATTTTCACGTAATTTTTTTATTTTTAAGTGAATTGTTTTAGCGTTGACTCTGCATAAATTGCATAATAGGATTTTCATAAAATTCACCAATAATAGAATATTGTAAAGAGAAATGTTGAATATTTTCACTAACCTCTCAAAATCATTATAGATACATATACGCATTGGTTTTGTATTGCATATGTTCCTAACCTAATTGTTAAAATCCCAATTCCAAGTTACAATAACTTGAGCTTTGATGTCATGTTAAATAAGAAAGTGTAAAATGGATTAGACTTCTATTAAACATAAAATATTTACCAGAAGAAAAAATTTACCCATCTAATGATTTAAAATATTAATATTTTAATTATTATTTGTATTTAATATATGCATACATTGTTATATTATTAAAATGGGTTACGAGGTGAATTTTTTTAAGGTGTCATCAGATATAAAAAGAAGTGGTTTGCAGAAAATTGAGATTTTGATTATGAATCATAGGGAGAAATGAGGAGGATCTAATAGTTTATTTGAACAGGGTCTTGATCCAAGGTCGACGGCTAATTTGTTCAGCAACTCTATCTGCATTGGAGAGAAGACAGTGAACAACGAAGATTGTTTCATATTGAAACTGGAAACCGAGACGTCGACACTGCGAGCAAGGAGCAACAGCAACGTAGAGATAGTTCGGCACACGGTGTGGGGCTATTTCAGCCAAAGAACAGGTTTATTAGTTCAACTAGAAGACTCCCACTTACTGAAACTCAAGTCTCATGAACACGAGAGCATATACTGGGAAACCAACATGGAGTCTCTCTTACAAGACTACAGAACCGTGGATGGCATTCAAATAGCACACGCTGGCAAGACTTGGGTGTCCTTGATCAGGTTTGGTGGGGGCCCCGAGACACATTCCAGGACACGAATGGAAGAGGTTTGGCAAGTTGAGGAAGTGGACTTTAACATCAAAGGGTTGTCCATAGATTGCTTTTTGCCTCCTAGTGATTTGAAGAGAGAGGAAGAGAATGAAGAGGAAGCAGAGTGTGGTGGTGGGCTGGTTGCAAGCAATAATGCCAAGTTACCCTACAAGATTCGTTCGGCTTCTTTTAGGATTAGTGCTTCAAAAGTTGCAGCTGTGAACATGGATGATTCCTGTACCAGCGAGAGCGATGAAGATTTGTAAATCTTTGCTTTCCTTACATATTTTTTTTGTAAATAGTGGTACATGTTCGAGTTTGTAGTTGAGCTGTGATATTAGTTTAATCCTTCCATCTATTCTCACTAAAAACTACCAAGAATAGAACGGAAACAATTTTCAACACTCAATACAAACTTCTACTTTTACCTTTTCTTTTTTTCCATCCAAGTCATTCTTCAACACTAGGTGCGAAATATCTGCAATGTGAATAACTTACAGACAGTATTCTAAATAATCATAAATTTAATTTCTGATCATTGGTTTCCAATTGGGTGTAGATAAGACACGTCTGTGATTCTGTTAAATTTTCTTTCTACTTAATGTTTTTATATAACTATATCCATCCAGAGAGTTTTCATGGCCCTGGGTCACATGAAACATATTAACTCCTTTATGATCTTGATTTATGAGAATAATTGAGCCTATATAATTATTTAGTTTTTGCAAAACTAAAGAAGAGGAATAAATGAGACTTGTACGGAAATGGAGGCTATGTATTATTTTAGCTGATTGTGTTGATAGGTTATCTATGATTCCTTTCTGTCTATGTTCTTTACTTCTTGTGAATAGATCTAGTTTAATAGCTTTTAGATTTCCTTTAGATTTCTGACACAGGCATGCGTATGTTGTTTGTTGATTTCTTGAATAAAGGTATAGTGCTTTTTGGACCTCTGCACCTTTTCCCTCTGATGGTTTTCCTTTTTACCAATGTTCTAATCCTATGTTTCAAAACGAAAACATCCATTTTTGTTTTTGCCTTCTAAATGCACTCGTTTTCCCAAAAATGCCTTGTGTGTTGGGGTTTGGAAGGCAAAAAAAACAAAATGGATTCATTTTCTTTGTACATATCAGGCAACGGTAGGACCACCTGCTAGAAGGGTAGCTTGGTATTGGTTAGTCCCAAGTTATCTCCAAAAACTCAGCTTTACTTTCTTGCAACGGGGAATTTGCCTTTCTTTCTAGCAAATGCAACTCATGCAAATAGGTTCATTTATAAGCTGGCAAAGTATTATATATCAACAAAGGTAGCTTCAGAAAAAAGGTCTAAACAAAAACTTAAGCTGTGAAGCTGACCAAGAAAACAGTGTTATTTTACCAATGGCGTTGCGTGTCTGTGTCACAGGTTTACAGAAAAAAATGGCTTCGCCTGAGCGTACGACCCGTTTGTAGAGAATAGGATTCTATAAAACTAATAATATTTAATGTTAGGAAATAAATCTAGTGGACTAAACAACAATAAGCAATAACAAACAGTACTATACAATACAAATATACCTTGTGGAATTAGGCAAAAAGTTCTATACTGACAAAACTATAATTATATTGGAATATTATTGCCTATGCACTGAAGAATCACTCATTGGTTACTAAAACATAATTAAAGTGTTTACCAATACAATATGCATTACCAACAGTATCCATATGATGAAAATGACATCAATGTGTATGTGACAAAATAGCTTTATAAAATTAATTTTTATTACATTCCATAATCATTGAATAAAAATTAATTTTAAAAATAAAAATAGTTAGTTATATATTAATTAAATTAAATAGTATTTTATAAATTAAAAAAATTATTAGTATTTAATATAGTTTCTATTATTAATAAATAATTTTTAAATTTTATATCTAATTAACTACTAATATTTTGTTTAACAAATTAATAATTTAATTGTTTTTTAAATTTAAAATTAAATGTGTTCTTTTAATATTAAATTAATGATATTATCATGTTTTACTTAGTAGCTATAGTTTTATTTTTGTAAAAAAAATATTTAATTAATACTTATAATAATATCAGAAAAAATATTTAATTAATATTGGTATGAACATGAGAATAGATATAACCACATAGACGAGTACTAATATACCTTTTATTAATAAATGAAGGGATGAAACACAAAATTTGTTCCAACAGAAATAAAAACATGAATGTATATGGATTTTTACTCCAGGAACAATGAAAACCGTGCCAATCTTGGCATCCTACGAGCCAATAATTTATCGAATTGAAATTGAATTATAGCATGTATAAAACTGTGAAACACCATTTATAAAATATACAATTAAAATAAAGGAAATTCATTTTTTTTTTAATTTCAAAATAAAGTGTTTATCTGTACATATTTGTGTTAAGTCATTACGACATTAAATATTTACTAATCCTAAAACAAGGTAAAATATGCTTATTTTTAAAATATTGGTAATAAAATGTATAAAATTAAAATTTAGATGACAAAACCTGGAAAGTGGGGAGCTTCATTCCTAAAGTATGCTGCAATTAAGCCTTAGCATTTAATTGAATTAAAATGTGGGTATTAGTGCTTCCTTCCCTCTATCCGCTACATATAGGTTACAATTTGCAGAGAATATGGTTTATTTTCATTGAGCTGTGGATGAAGAAGATGCAGAAGATGCGAGAGACAATATGTCACTAACCAAGCTATCAAGGAAACAGTAAGAAGAACCACCTTCTTTCAAGCAAGCACTTGCCTTTTCCTTCAAATTCAAGGCATTGTCTCTAATCTCGTTTGCCCCATCCCCAACCATTACTTTTTTAATGGTCTTCTCTACCTCTCCTCTCTCTAGCTTATTCTGTAATTGCACCCCGACCTTCCAAACACTGCTTGCGTATTTGGCATTCACCTTTTGGTCTGCAAAACATGGCATACAAATCATCGGAACCCCTTCACATATGCTCTCCAAGGTTGAGTTCCAACCATTATGAGTCCAAAATGCTCCCACTGCAGGATGGCTCAGCACTTGTTCTTGAGGAGCCCATTTCACAATGTAGCCTCTTCCTCCCAAATTCTCTAGGAACCCACTTGGCAATGGTTCAAGCCCTTCTGAATCACGGATTGACCCAGGTCGAATCACCCACAAGAACGGTTGCAGGCTGTTGGCTAACCCCCAAGCTATCTCCAAGAACTCGGCCTCACTTATTGCTGCAATACTCCCAAAACTCACATAAACAACACTGTTATGTTCTTGTTTGTCTAACCAAGACATGCAGCTTCTGTCTGGGGTCAACAAGCTAGCAGAAGAAGCTGAGCCAGTAAGTAAGCTTTTGTGAAAAGGGCCTATAGGGTATATTGGGAAGGAAAAATCTAGGCGCAATTTTGTCAATGCAGCTGATTCCAATTCTTCAAATGTGTTCCAAATAACCCCTGAAGATGCTTTGCATTCCTCAACAAAGCGACAAACTAGTTTGTAGAATGCCTCAGGATCCTGCGACTGAAACTTAGGAAGATCTTTCACCTTGAGTGGTGGGAAATCAACCACAGGCTCTTCCAATCTAGATTCTAAATTTTCAACAAAAGTAAACACGAAAATTTTAGGCCCTTTCATCTCAAGGCACGTTGCTTCTATTTGCATTTAAAAAAAAAAGTAAAACATAAAACTAAAGTGACATTTTTATCATAATATCTATAAAAATGCATAAAACAAACATTTAATTGCACTTTTAGCCCTTTGGATTTTGTGACCGTGCAATTTTACTCCTCAAGTTCCAATTGCATCAATTAAGTCTCTCAAATCTTCTCCAGTTCACAGTTCCTCCATCTTGACTTCAACCAATATGTAAGCTATTAATTTCCTCAAAATAGAAAAGCATTTCTTTTGTTGCTCTGTACTGTCATAAAAACAATATATACCCGCACAAGCATCGCTAACACGGAGTTAAGCCAATATTAGTTTTTTACTGGGTACACTGTATTTACTCAGAGCCATGACATATCCAAGTTGCCATGTTAGCCAATTTGGTTAAATATTAGACAAAATCAGAATGCTGGAACATGATGATGATGATAACTGGCAGAAAACTTTAATGATTCAACTGTATAGTTGTGTTGTGGGACTGAAATGCAATCTAGTTTAAAAATAAATAAATAAAATTTTATCATCATCTATTAGTTTCCGAAAAATATCCTTAACTTAGATAATCCTGATTAGCATGAAGAACAAAGGCCTAAACTAGTCCAATAAAACAAGGATTTCCCGGAAACCAGTTTGGCATTAACAATATAAAATAGAAAAACTCTCTAGCCAACATTGCAATAGCCAATCAACAAAATCACCAACACAAGGAATTTTCTTATCAGAAACAAAGATATAAGTTTGAAAGCAATGGTGTTTGATAAAAAGGGTACGAAAACAGAAGAAAAAGCAACGGACCTTGTACGGGGAGGTAGCCCTTTTCTCTAAGGAGGGGAAACGAGGCAAAAACAAGGAAGGAAGACGCCCCACCAGTTCTGAGAACAAGGCGTGGGAGCTTGAGCTCATCGCAGATGGGTTGAGTGAAATGAAGGGCAGCATCGGAAATGAAGCATGGAACAGGCTGGGGAGAGTTTGAGAGGAGCGAAGGCAAGCATTCCTTCAAAGGGTGTGCGCATCTGATGTTGATGAGGTCGGTGAGGTGCACGGCGTCGAGCGTGTCTGCTTCGGATAAGCCATCGGGTATGGTGTGGAAGGAGAAGTGAGGGTAGGAATTAGGGTCGGGAGAGTTGAAAAGGGTGTGAAGAATGGTGATGGAGAAGCCCTTTGAGAAGAGGATGTGAGCGAGGTTGAGTAAGGGTGTCATGTGACCTTGTAAGGGTGATGCCATGAGCAACAATCTGTGTTGCTTCTTCTCCTCCTCCATCTGTTGTTGTTGATGTTTTTGGGGTGCTCAAAATTGATGATAAATGGTGTGAGAGATTGATCTGATCTGACCTGATCTGATCTCAGAGTGATAGAATTGGAATTGGAATTGGATTTGTTAGCTTTGAGAGTGTTTCAGATGGCAACCTTTTATCCCTTCAGGCTTTGCTGCTTATCTACATCATTGTTGACTCAACAAATGGGCACACAATTCATTGCACTCTTTCACACTATTCTTTTTCATTCTTTTTTAATACTTACAATGAAACACCTACAAGTTTACAAATATTTTGTTTTCGTGTATTAAATTAATTAAGGAAAAAAAATAAGTTTTTAGTTCCAATCTTTTTTATTAAATTTGGTTTTCATTCTTTTTTAAATATTCTTTAATTTTTTTAAGATATATAAAATTGATAATTTATATTTAAATTGAATATTTAATGAGTTTTTATCTTATCAAAATTAAAAGAATGAATGAATGTTTAGTTAGATATTTCCCCTATGTCCCCAAAAATGTGAGACATATAATCTCATCCTTCTATCATTCTTTACAAATAGACACAATCTCATTAAACACATTTTTGATCTAGTTTAGAGTAACATAATTATCTGTCTTTGTTGAAATATTTTAGTATTTTAGCATCGTCTGTTGGAAATGATTAAATTCATCATTCTCATTACATCGAAAGTCAAATCACTTAATATACATTATGAGAGAACCTCAAACCCAAGCACAAGAGGAAATATTGTCTACAACATTGAAGCATATCATGCGCGTTGTAGACGAGTTAAGGAGGCAAGCCAAAACGATACAACACCAAGCAACAGAAGCTCTTCAAGTCCATGAGAAGTTATGTAAGCATAATAAAGACCTGCAAGGAGCATTGAGACGTTCTCTTCCCTAATAAAAAAGCCTTACGTAGTGATTAGACAAACTTTCTAACTCTTTTCTCGAGAAGTGATGGAAGAGCTCATACCTATCCATTACATGATGTCCAAGATTACTCAATTCACGGTAGTCAGGATCACAGTTCTCATGTTAAGACTTTTCGGGCTCAAATGCTTATTAACAAGGGTTCCAATGGAGTACAACGTAAAATGTTTGTCAACACATTGCACTACAAGAAAATAATTAGATAGAGACTAATTTTAAATATAAAAAATAATTAGTCACTATATTAACTAATTAGATACTATTTTAGAGACTAAAAAAATTATTGGTATCTAAAGTAGTTTCTATTATTAATAAATAGTTTTTAAATTAATATCTAATTAGAAGTGTTGGTCGCGATATAACATTAGACTAGTTCAGTAGCCTCCCAGATGGGGTGATACAATGTCTTGACGACTTTGTTTGCCTTTTTATTGACTGGTTCACAACGAACACGATGAAATCACCAAAGTTAAGTGACATATTTGATGTAAGGCAACAAAGTACAAAATCACTGAAAGAGTACCCAAATAGTTGTTATGAGATCACAATAAAAATCTTCCAATCGAACAAAGCCATGTTTTTCTATGCATTTATCAAAGGATTGAGAGTAGAACCTTTGGGTGAATCACTCATCCAGTGTCCTGCAAAACACATGAATGAAGTTTGATCTCGGGCAGTGCCCCATATTGAAGTTAAGGATACTCAAGCATGCAAAAAGGACAGGCACAATGACAAGTACAACAAGCTTATGCATCGAGGTCAAGGACAATGGAGGTGACTAATTGATATATTGTTGGACGTTTCTCCAAATGAGGGGTCACCGCAACTTTCCAAAACATTATGCCCACCAAATAATAATGGATATTGAAAGGCCAAAGATTGAAGGACATTCTCAATTAGTTATAACCTTTGACAAAACAGATCTACAATGTATTTTGCCACATCACAACGATCATGTGGTCATCTCAGTTGCCATAATGAGGTTCAATGTTCGTTGGGTGTTGGTCAACCAAGAGTGTTTGACTGACATTCTATATTGGGATGCATTTGTGAGATTGAATATTCCACAAGAATGTTTGTAACCTTATGATGGAAGGCTTGTCAGTTTAACAAGTGAGTACATGAAAGTTTGAAGGTATGTGAAGATCAAAAACACTTTTGAATCCAGTGACAAGAAAAAAATTCACCCCTTTAAAGAGAAAAGATTGAAATTCAAAAAGTTTTGAGAGGATAATAAAATCCAAATAAAGAGTTTGGGGATATTTAATGGATATTGAAGGGATATGACATTTGAATGACCATTTGTGACCCTTAAAAAGTCATTTCAAATGTCACTTTAATTTAAAAAATATTTGAATTTTATCATTAATAAGAATAACATTTCAACTTTAGAATAAAAAGTCAACTTGGCTCTTTATCATCTTTACTTGAACACTGAAAACTTATAAACCGTACATAATACAATATCGGATTTTAAAATTACAAATACATCACTCAACTAAATAAGAGCGTGTATACCTTAAAAATATTACCACAAATTTAAAAAACGAGTTTAACCAACTAAGAATCTAACTCAATTACTAAACTACCAAAAAGTAACTATAATTTTAAGTGATAAAGTACCAAACTTCTAGAAGTAGAAAAGAATGAAAGTTTAGTTGGATTTTACCCTATAAATACATTCTGGTCCCACAATAAGAAAGAGGTGATCTCATTCTTTTAAAATTCTTCACAAATAAATATATTTCCGTCATTCCAATTCTAACTCAAAGCATCAGAATTATCTTTAAAGTTAAAATAATGATGCTCACACTCTTAAATAAAAATATTAAAAGGCAATTTAATTGCAATATTTAAATGTTGGTCATCCTTTGTATTGTTATCCAACAAGAATTATAAATTTAAAAGTTTGTATTGAAAAATCATGCAGATGGTCGGATTTAAATTTCAACTTTAAGTTAAGAACAACTAAAATTTCAACTTTAACTTAAGAATAATTAAAATTTTATTCAAAGTTATCTAAGTCTCCTTCAAAATAAAATAGGTCATTGGATCAAGAACGCACTATTGAAAATTCTTCCTTAATTTAATGAGAGATTATGACCAATAAATATTAGTTTTCATTGAATATATTTAATGATCGTCACTGCAAAAGGTTTTTTGGAATTGTAACTCTTTCTTGAAAATGTAATGAGCATTAATCTCTTTACAAAGAACTTATCCTCTGTATAAAGGAAACTTCTGAGAAAGAGAAAAAACAAAAGTGAGGAAAACAACGTAGAGAGTAGATATCCATCATAATGGTGAGATTAAAAATTATAGTAAGATGCTAGAGAGACTTTGTATTCCATCTTTATTGGGTGAGATTAAAGAGTAAATGATAGAATAGATAATTATCATAATTGTGATATTAAAAATCCTAGTGAATACTAGAAAGATGTTGTATTTCATTATTAAGTGAGATTGAATGTTATCCTAATAAAAGAAACAAATATTATAATTCTCCTTTCATAATGGATACATACATGAATTTACTCTATTTTCTATTATTTATTAAGTACTTCTTTAATTATCCATTTTGTATTACCAACCAAAAGGAGGAGAGGATTACTTCAGAATTTTCGGAACATGAACATAGTCCAATAATTTATGAATCTTTGACGGATTTTTTTTCCTAGTGTTTTGAGAGAACTTTATTTAAGGCTTAATATTTATTAATTATATTTATAATTTCTCGGGACAAGAGCCTGTAGATTCTTACTCAACAGACAGTAATATTTTGAATCAGGAAACGCAGTCTCATATTTTTCATATTTAATTATTTTTATATCAATAGGTTAAGTTTATTATTTAATGAATTTTCAGATAACTTACCATAAGTGCTCCCACTTAATATCATTTATAATTTACTACTTAAAAAGCATAAGTTAGTTAAAAGCTAATGTAAATGCAATGTAGTATTGGAGCATAAATGAATTTCAAGTTTTAGCACATGTTTAGTTTCTACCTTCCACGTGTTTCTTTTCATTTAATAATTTTGCATAAGCATAATATTTACAAGTAATCATTATTATTATTATTCTAAACTCTGAATCTTAAAAAAAACAGGTTGATTCCCGAAAGGGTGGAGTGACATAGTATATGCGTGAAAGCAGAAATGATTCCCACCACCTCTTGATTTCCCTATTTTAATAATAAAAAATATAATAAAAAGTACGTTTGTAATTAAATGTTATAAAAATATATGTGATGTGAGTGAAAAGAAAGAGATCTGAAAATATGAGAGGTTGTGTGTAGAAGTAAGGATCAGGAACCTAAGCAAGGCGAGAAAAGAATGGTGGGAAGAAAGGGTCGGAGAGTGTTGTTTATGCCTTTGCCACTGGAAGGCCACCAAAACCCAATGCTTCAACTGGCACAAATCCTTCACTCAAAGGGTTTTTCCATCACCATCATCCACACCACTTGCAACTCCCCAAACCCTTCCAAATACCCTAACTTCAGCTTCTCCTGCATCCAAGACGGTTTGTCTCAGACTGAATCCGCCGATCTCTTGAGTTTCCTCGTCGAACTCAACGTGAAATGTGTGGAGCCTTTCAAAGAGTGCGTGGGAAAGCTACTACAGAGTGATGAAGCGGCGGAGGAACCAGTGGCGTGCCTGATTTCAGATGCTATGTGTCACTTCACTCAAGGTGTTGCCGACAACCTTCAGCTTCCGAGGATTGTACTGCGAACTAGTGGCGTCTCTTCCTTTGTTGCTTTCGCCGCCTATCCTTTGTTCAGAGAAAGAGGTTACATATCCACACAAGGTTAATTAGTTTCTCATTTTCATTGCATTTTCGTCTTTCAAAAAACCACTTTTCTTACTCATCTTATCATCATTCACTTTGCTACTAAAGTAGCACCTGGATACTGTATATGCAGAAGAACGTCACACAGAGAGAAAGTTAATTTCTTAAAATGTTTACAAAGTAGATTTTAAAATGAGTTCTGTTCGTTTTTTCTAATGCTACTTCGATTTAAACCCATTTTTCGACTTTGGTTAACAGACGTATTTTAATTCATGGCCTTTTTGAATTTGTGTTTTCCTATACGATTTTTAATTGAGTTTTTGAATTAAATATCATTTCTTTCTTCTTTTTTTCTTTAAGGTTTTAGGAACATTGAGTTTATAAAAATGTTTTTACTAAAATCTCAAAAAATAAAATAAATATGTTACTTGACACGTGTTTTAATAAAATCTTATTTTAAAACAAGACCTTACCATCTCATAAAATATATAAGAACTATGGTCTAGATTTACTCTTAAAAATTGAATGAACTATTTAACTTTAAAGATGGATTTAATTTATAATTAAAATTGAAATCTAAAATATGATAGTATATTGTTAAAATCAAACTACACATTTAATATACTCAAAACACTTTATACTCGTTTTTAAAATTCGATTATCTGCTTTAATTATATTTATATTTATATGTTTGCTAGTTTTGGGAAGGAAATGTGATTGCTAAATTTATATTTTCTATTATAATATTAGATTATTACTCAGTCAAGTAATAAAAGGCTCATCTATAAAAACACCGAGTATTATAATGTATAGACAAACCTGAGATTCACACGAAAAACTATAAAAGTAGACGCTATTCAAGGAATGCAAGACAGTATACAGCTGTCATATTTAGCATAAGTACAATTTGAAGATTTCGTCAACACCTCCGAACAAATTCTTATGCAGTTTCAAAGTATGATTTTTATAAATTTTGAACTTAATTTTTATTGTATGGTTTGAATACGTGTTTTATAGAAATTAATAAGGATAATAATAGTTTTAAAATTATTACTGTAGTACTTTTTTGTAATATGATTAATAATGTTTTTGACTGTTTAGATTATGTGTTCGTAAATCAGGATTTTATTTTCGAAATTATTAAATTTTCATTTCTTTTCAAGTTATTTATTTGGTCTAGAACCGAAAGTAAAATGCAAGAGTGATGGAAAATGTGTAAAAATAATGGTGACGAAACTGCGATATAACACTAGCAATAATCTACTAGTTTTGTGCATGTTGCATGTAAAATCAATGCATACCATATATTCAATTATAATAGATTATACATTTAGTTATAATTGAGATAAACTCTTACCTGGTTATCCAGGGAAGTGTGAACCGTGAGGAGTTTTTTCAATCACTTTTTTTAAGTCTATTTCTTGACAATTCTTTTCTTATAATACTTTTTTCTTGATGGTCAATATCGACACAATCTCATTTCTAACCTTATTTTTTTTTATGTTTCTCAATGAATAGATGAAATTTGATAAGATATATATAACCTGTCTTATTAATCAATATATCCCTTAAATCATATTCAGATCAAGATGCAAAATGTATTTCTCATAAGTTTATAATGTTACTTAATTTTGTAACAGTGGATTGCAATTTGGAGGAGGAAGTGGAAGAACTAGCACCACTGAGAGTGAAAGACCTACCTCTGATTAAGACGGAGGAGCCAGAAAAATACTACGAACTATTGCGAAAATTCTTGAAAGAGACAAAGGGTTCCATGGGAGTGATTTGGAACTCCTTTGAAGGTTTGGAGTCAGGTGCATTGACAAAAGTGAGAAAAGAGTTTTCCATACCAATGTTTCCAATAGGACCCTTGCACAAGTATTTTCCCTCTTCCGCTTCCTGTAGCAGTTTGATCTCACAAGACCAAAGTTGCATGACTTGGTTAGATACAAACCCACCCAACTCTGTGGTGTATGTGAGTTTTGGGAGTCTTGCTGCAATAACTGAGACTGAGTTCTTGGAGATAGCCAGGGGTTTAGCCAATAGTAAGCACCGATTTTTATGGGTGGTTCGACCGGGGCTTATCAAGGACTCGGAATGGGTGGAGGCACTGCCAAGTGGGTTCCTGGAGAATCTGGAAGGGAGAGGGCTCATAGTGAAATGGGCCCCTCAGCAAGAGGTGTTGGCACACTCAGCAGTAGGTGCATTTTGGACTCACAATGGTTGGAATTCGACTTTGGAGAGTATTTGTGAAGGAGTTCCTATGATATGCATGCCCCTTTTCACCGACCAAAAAGTTAATGCAAGGTATGTGAGCCATGTTTGGAGGGTTGGATTGCAGCTAGAGGACAGAGGGGAGATAGAGAGAATGATTGGAAGATTGATGGATGATAATGATGAAGCCAAGGAGATAAGAGATAGAGCCCTCAAATTGAAGGAAGAGGCCAAGCTTTGCCTCCAACAAGCTGGCTCTTCATGCTCTTCTTTGGAAGCTTTGCTTACTTACATTCTCTCATTCGACTCATTCACTTTTCAATCCTCTTGATTATATTCCTTTTGGCTATTCAGAGGATTCTTCATCGTTTCTCTTCATAAGAATTGAAGCTTGGTTTAAATATGACATCATCATGATCGAGTGGACGAGATGAGACTATATTCGTCTCCGATTTTAGAAAGGCATCTTACCTGTCAATCCAAAACATTCATGCAACAAAAAACTTACACTAGCGAGTTAGTTTTCCTTCATTTTTTTTCATATCTTTTTATGCATGCATGTATCTGCAGATTATTGTATTAGATATTTATTTAATTAAGATTCCACTTAGAATGTAGCCATGATTAGTCGTCAGGTACAGTTATGACCTTCTTGTATTATCAACTAACACACTAAAGGATCCATTCTGTTAAAAGTTAACGGGCTAGGCCTAATACCCTCCTAAGCCATATAATTGGCTGATTAAGGCCAATACATAATTGGGCTATATACTCAGATCCACTTGGTTGAAATTTTTTCTTAAGAACATTAGTGGGAGGGACGTTTCTTCCTGCACCCCAACAAGTTTGTCCCTGCACCCTATCATTTCCTGAAAAGACTATTTTAGTCCTTTTAAAAATGACTTTCAAATTATTCTTTTTAAAATATTTTTAGACCATATTTTCATGAACACATTTTATGAATTTCGAATTTACCATTTTAAAAATCAAAAAATTATTTCAGAAAATATATTTTAAAATAATATTTTGTCTTCTGAATTTTTTATTCTGAAAACAACTTTTGATTACAGAATCCTTTTATTCTGGAATCATCTAAAATTGTGAATGATAGTTTGAATATTTTGAAAAATGTTAAGATGCCAAAAAAAACACCATAGTCTGAGATAAAAAAACTGTACATGGATTCAAACCCTGACCTTCCCCAGTCCTCTCTTCTAAGAAATCTTGGGTAGAGAATTACATTTTATAGTGTCTCTTCTCTACCTCTTCAGTAATTTAGTGCATTATTTTTTTTTTTTTTTTATCTTAGTTCTTAATTAGATGCTTACACGAAAATGTGATAAAATTATATTTAATCGCACGTAGAAATATATTTGAGTAGATTGTATTTTGGCATTCTCGTAAAGTTTCTTTGTAGCAGATTCTTAGGATTAATTGTTGCATGATGGTCCCATGTTTTCTCCGCATTCTGCTGAACAAAATGCAAGATTCCTTCAACTCTAAAGTTAATTCTGTATTGGCAATCATTGAAACACTAATAAGGTCAAAAGAGATGTCTTAACTCTTACGCTGACTTTATGGGAAGGTGACAAAGGGGAGGTGCATATTTGCAAAGAAAGCTATAGATGATTGGTGATTTTGATGAGTGAATGAGTAATGAATGCAAAGAAAGGGAAAGAACGAGACTAAAAAAAAGAGAGATTTTACATGTTAACGAATAAATGCATAAATATTATATTTTTTAATTTTTGAATACATTGTGAGTTGCAAATGATTAACTGAGTGCACGCCAGTGAGTGATAAGATGAGTCCAAAAAAGAGGCATATATGATGCAAGTTTTGTGGGTAATTAGTTCCAACACTAAGTACCTACTTCAGACACATCAAATCATTGAAAAACAAAGCTTTCTTTCACAAATCAATCATTAATTTGGGATAAGACTAGAAGCATGCTAAAGCACCGAATTATAAAATCAACCTTACAATAATAATAATAACCACATTCAGATGACAGATATCATAATTTTGTTGTGTTTAGTGTGATATATATGTACAGTTAATAAACTAAGAATTCAACTCCTATCTTGAAAAAATCACAATCCAAATCTTCCTCCTTTCAACCTACTGGAACCTTAAATAGACCAAGTTGAATCAATCACTCCATTGTGTCTGTTTTTTTTTTTTTTTTCCTACTACTGGAAGTAAAATTTATGGCTTTATGCAAGCTAATTTTTCTATTTACTAGTATAAAGTATAATTCACTGTTGATTAAAAATATTAATCTAATTTATGCTCGAATTTTAATTGTTTCAATGTATGTTGCCCAGTAATGAATCGAGTCAGTTGTCCAATTACCATTTAATAATGTCTTTATTTGTTTTGTATTTTTTTATTTGGGATAAAATAAAATAAAAATATTCAAAATACCAAATTTGAATTTGAAAAGTGTATATAAAAAAATTATATTTGTTTTATAAAAAATACTGGTAAGCTAACTTATTTTATCTACAATATGCAGTCAACCTAATAATAAATTTCAAATTTTTTCATCATTATTGTGCATAGTTAATTATTGTTGATAAAGCGTACTGAGAATATTGAATTCGTGGTGTAGTAGACTTATCCCATTTTATTCTCCGGTTTTTTTGTTAGGGTGGTCGTTACTTTGTACTAGGCACGGAAATAGCAGAAATGGTATAAAAATACAATGGACCGAGAAGAAAAAACTCAGGATCCATAATGGACCCATAAAAACGTGATTTACGGCTAGACATGGGCCACAAAATAAGCAGGTTAAAGCCCTATTCATCCAATAAGAAACCACATCACATCGTGGAAAATAAAAGTAATAAAAATGGAAACCCATGATGTCACTCTTACTATTTGTAACTGTTGAGTTCAGTGTTTGAGACCCTTCACGTGGTTACAACCTACAACATTATAATATTATAATAAAAAATAAATTTTAAGTTTAATTCAATTTCATAAAATTGAGTTATACATAAAATTTAAATTTGTATGTAAATATATATTATTTTTAATTAATATAAATATAAATCTCAAAGACGGTCAGCGCAAACTTTAATATTATAAATATAAATGCTTCAAAGGTTTTATGCTTGAAATTACTTTTACTAAAGATTGAAATATTTACTTGTGAATTCTGTACACCGCAAAAATAGCGTAGCCCAAGTAAATACAGTGCAAATAAATTCTCCTTACAGCAACTGGATTTTTGGAATGAAGCAAAACGAGGTACATGTCATTTTCTAGTCTAAAGGAGTCACAAGCTAAATTCTTGAATATTCAACTTGTTTTTGTGTGAGGATCAAGATTTTGATTGCTTTTTTGACGCGCCGATCAACATTTTAGATAATGAAACAATAAAATATTGTTTTTCATTAATCATATTCGTAAAAGTAATCTCCACTGTGATAACACCACCCTGACCGCATGTTATGTTCGGGTTACAGTTAAACACCTGAGAAAGTTTTAAACTTCAATTTTCTATTAAAAATGAGCCCAATAAAGTTTACATCATTCAAATATAATTAATATTTCAATTAACTTTGATCATAAACTTCCATTGAAATAAATTTTTCTTTTTAAAATGAAGAACTATATTCTTTGGCTGAATTATCCCAACCAAGAAACAGAAAATAATTTGTCAAGTACTAAGATTCATTTAAAAGACTAATGTTTCTTTCTGAATCTTGCATTTACTCTGTATTCATAGAAAAATTAATTTTGTAACATTGAGAAAGAGTCTACGATTTTTTTATCAAATCATTTAAATTATTACCGAAGTTTTTTATTTTGTTGATATTATAATATCGAAGTGCTAGCTGGAAAATAAATAATATATTATTTTTATCACATTGAATTAAACTAGAATTAATTGATAAACGTGACATTTTAGTGATTAGTCTGTCTAATGTTTTGTTTCGAGGAGGTTCACATTGAAAAAAAGAAGAATAGGCATATATGTTAATATAGTTTGAAAATACGTAAAAAGTAAAAAAGATATATATATTTATAATAGTTTAACGAGTGTAGTAGTAAGTAAATAATGTGGAACATTAATGATGGTTTGGTAGAAGTTAGTAATAGTATGAATAAAGCGAATAGAAGAGTGTAAGAGTTAAAATAATCCGGCGTAGGGTAGTTACAGCCATAAAATAATGGAATAGCTAGGGTAGAGGACACAATATTTTGAAATGAAAAATAATTGAGAAAGGATAATTGACCTAGTCAATATCAAGAAATGCCTCCAACGCCACTTTCAAAACATGTATTGGTTAGTTCGCAGTTTAAGGAAGGCCTCTTTCCTTTCCCGCTCTATTCTATTCTTCTTTCCATCCATTATTACATTACTTCATCATTCACAATCCCTCCTTTTTCATTCAAATTTCTTCACCCCACTCTTCATCACCACCCAATACACACAACTGCACAAACCATAATTTTATTCAATTACATACTAAAATTTATCACATACTATATACCATAATCACCACGCCAATTCAAACTTGGACAACGTTCAGCCATACCTTGCGCTTTATCCCCATCACTATCATCATTACCATAACCATACCCATACAAAACCACCACCTTTTATCGGATTATTATGAGTACAACTAATTATAATATTAATATTAAAAGGGTAAAAATGGAAAAAGCCCTGCCTAATCTCCTATCTTTCACTATTCCTTCCACTAAAACTACACCAGCTCCCAAAAGCTGCTTCCTATCTTTTCTTCCTAGAACTAGAACTAGAAAGAAAAAGTGGATCCCTTATTTCAACTAAACTACCCAAATACATCTTCAATTTCATCTTCTGTCAAAACAACCAAATAAGGCTACCACAAACTATTTCATTTCTTCTCCGCACAAGTTTTCCCAGGAGAAATTAGAGCTTCTTTTGTTTCTAGATTCAAAAGTGTCAGTAAGTCCACTCTTGTGGTAGGCGAATTTCCCAGTTAGCTGTCTCTTCTCGTCCAACACTTAATCTCTGCTGCATCAGAACCGCCTTTCTCCTCGCCAAAATCGCGTCTGTAACCGAAAAAAACCCCGAAAAAGTGAGTTCAATACTCACGCCAACAACTTAGCTTGTTCAAAAGATTATACTGTAAAGACTAACTCACCGTAATCCGACGCAAAGGCGCTCGAGAAGCGTTGTTGGTTAGCCCCATTTAGGTCACCGATATTCATGTTCAAAGTATGAGCCACCTTTGCTGGTAACAAGACAGGACCACAGCCTGACCAAATTAAAAACACACCATAAGACAAAGTTAACCAGCACAACAACGGAGACATATAGAGAAGAGGCAAATAATCACTAACCAGTTTTCTTGCGAGATTCAGAAGGGGTTGTTTCATAATGACGAGGCAAGAACACCCCAGTTCCACCACACCCCCTTTTCACAGAAGATCCACCTGTACCGGGTACAGCAACCCGAGACCCGGATCCGCCATACTGCACCCGATTGTTTTGTTGCTGAACTTGCAAAGGGGGCCATGCAGATTGGGGCAAAGATGTAGGACGGGTGCATTTCACATTAACACTCTCATGGCCAAACTCACGCGCTCTGTTCTGAACCTGAACCTGTTGCTGCTGAACGACCCAGTTAGGCTTCGTTGGCTTTCCCCAAACCGAACCGCACTGCTGCTTAGGTCTCGGAACCTAAGGAACCAACAAGACATCAATAATTATTAGAAACCCTACATAGACAGGTAATAGGACTAAAACAGAGCATATATTAGTGGGAAAGGGCAAATAAGGAACCAAAGTGAAAAAAAAATAATTACAAAGAATAGCTTCTTTTACCTGATTGAAACTCTGGTTAAGTGGAGAATGTGAAACTGAACCCCTACTGTTCTGAAAGTCATACTGTGAAGCATGGTTGTTATTCATCTTCAATCTTGCGACTTGTCCGGCGGCAGCGTATATGACTTCCCAGGGGTCGTTGTTTTCATCAAATGGCGTCGTTGAGGGCGAAGGAACACGAGAGTACCCGTTCGGGCTTCCGTCGCCGGAAACGGCGCTTCGACCCGACCAGCTCCCGATTCCGGCCAGCGTCGACTGCGGCGATCCGACTAAAGCCTGAGTCTTCCTTGGAATCTCCAAGAATGTTCCGTTGTCGGGTTGAATAGGCAGCGCAGAGAGCTGCTTCCGAGCTTCGTTAAGCGAGGACTGACTCAGTCGGCGAGAGAGTCCGGCGAAGAAGTCCTCTTCACCATCGCTGCTTTCGGTTCCCGTGGACCCCGCCATAGACTCGAGCGTGGGAGAAGACAGTCCGAACTCGTAGGGGAACTCGGAAGGAAAGGCGAAAGGGGCGTGGAAATGGGCGTTGTTGCAGTTGTCCTTGATGTGATGGGCAAGGAAGTGCGAGGGAAGCCAGAGGGCAGCATCAGCCATGGTGGTTGTTGGGATGGGTGAGGAAGGGTTGTGAAGTGACTGTGAGAGGTTTGAAGGTTATCGTTGGGGGATTTAATAATGTGAATGGGGCAGCTGAGGTTGCCGGGTTTGCAGGCCCAGTTTTGTGAGATAAGAAAGAGAGAGAAGACAGCAGTACTGATAGTAGGGAGTTGGAGCATAGAATGTTGAAGACAATCTGCTTTTATTAAGGTTTCAGGGTCCTTTTGAGACACTCCCTATTTTCAAATTTAAATTACTATTATTTTAATTATTATTATTATTATTATTATAATTATGAATGGAAGAAGATAGGAGAGAGAGAAGAAGTGGAAACATTTGTCCCTGTTTTTGTTTGAAGAAGGCACCTGCCATTTGTCCACTCCCAATCCTAACATTGCCATACCACTTCCCATCATTCAAGGACAACCCATATTTAACAATATGCTCTCATATACTCTCTCCATCGATTATCTTCTCTCTTAACCGCTCTCTGCTCCACTAAATCCCAAAACATCTTCATTTTTACCCCTTATTCACTACAAATATATATTAATTGCATATTTCTTCTATTTTTCAATACCACTACTGTTAACTCTGAGACTTCTTGTCAATCCAAACGAGGTTTTAATGTCTTCTTATTTCTCTTTTTTTTTTTTTTAATTTAAGACTTCATTTAGTTTTCCATATACAATATTTAATCCAAATATTTATTCTTTTAACTATATATTCACTCGTCAAATTAAAAAACTTTGTATTGATTGAGTTAATTTCATTCGAATTTGGTAGAAAAACAATATAACTTAAACCCACCCCAAATTATTTTGACTGCGTTAAATAACTAGTTTGATGAAACCTAATTAACAAGGTTTTCGTTAATTTCTTTGAAAGTCAAATTTCAGTTTCTTTTAACATTAATAGAAAAAATTATCCTATATTTAAATTGGTTTTTATCCGTTGGATTTTTTTTATCACTAGGTATTGACAGAATTACTTCAACGTAATTAGTAATATTAAATTTTAATCTTAAATATGCAGTTAGAATAAATATTAAGAGATATAATTAATATTAATGTTATCGAACTTAAACAGTTGGTGGATACTTATAGTGTCATTCAAAAAAAACTACAACTTGTTGAAAAAATATGAAAGTGTTTGAATAGATTGTTTGCTATTAATAGATTGTTTAGATATTTAACTAATTTAGGTTAGATTGGTTCATGTGGGCAGGATTTGGATGAATATGTAGTTTGTAATTTCTATTATTTATTATGATTATTTATTTGTTTAATATATGTTTTGATTGAAAGAGAGAAAAGTAAGATATTTTGTGTATCATCACACCTTTGATAAACGCTAATTTAAAATGATTGTCAAAAATTTAAAAAAAAAAAGAAAAAAGAAAAATTCAAAATGTTACAAAAGGGGATAGAGGTCTTCGAATAAAATAGTTATTATTTTATACAATATACTATACACTGATTTTTTATATTCTTTATCAATAAGGGAAGATCCCTTCATCTTATTATGATATTTAAGCATTCAAAAGTTACAGTTAAAAAAAAAAACATATTGAAAATCACCTTCAAACTCTCAACCTCCAACAATTTGACAAAGATTGATTGCTAAAAGAAATTATAAAAGTGTATAAAAGCCGTACATGAATTTGAAATTTGAAATATTCCGTGTGTATTTTCCCTTTGTGTAATTGGTTTTGATTATAAATTTAGAATTACTGTTGGTGTAAATTTTGTTAATGGTGATTATAGATCTGCCGCCGATGCTGGCTTTTATTTGAAGTTTTATGTAAATTCAAAAGATAGGTGGTGGGGTCCTTATATCCTACGATTTGGACAATATTCGAATTAAACCAATATTGACTTTTTGTTTGCAGGCAAAATTGGAAAATTGGAAAATTGGAAAATAGGGTAATGCATATGCACGTTCATACCCTCACATTTGGATATCATTCAATTTGGACCTTTTTTCCATTTTTATAAAATTGCCATTATGATTCTTGATCATGCCTTTCTCAGCGTATTCTGCAATGTAAACCACTTCAATAACCAATTCTCCACGATTATGTGATATCAAATCAAATATAATGAGTATCTTTTTTGTTTTTTCTTATGGATACATCCTTTGACATTCTGCTTTTCATTTGCTTCTCAAACTACCAAATTACTCATTTCCACCACAAGGGGATAAGGATCAGCATCATGCATCATTACAAAAAATCATTTCCAATTATCCCATCTTGCAATGCTATCACAACCCTGTTTCTCTTTTTTTCACTCCTCTCTAAGTTCTAAGCAACTCCATAAATATTTTTTCTACCATTATAATACAATTTTACAATATAATTATTAAAATGGTAAAATTTTCAAAAATTAATAAAACGATAAATAGTGTCAAGTATTTATATTTTAATCAAAATCTAATTATATTAAAGTGATGTAGCACAACTTATTTATTTTAGTAATTTTTTTAAATTTTAATATTTAATAAATGAAATTCCATACTTCCAAAACTAAATCCCTCCAAAAACTCATATACTTCACGCAAAACTAAACGGATAAACATTTTTTTATTGCCCAAATAGTTACATATCTATCATTATAACCCAACATGGCATTCAGTAAAATTTAAGTCTATCATCCACAATACTATTTACAATGATTGATGTTTAAAAACATTAAAAAACAATTTGTAGTTATGAATTAATTTTGATCCGTAAAATCTCAATTCAATAATTAATCTAACTTTCCAGACTCTTCAAATTCAATCCATGTCATTTTATGCCTACTTTCTAAGTTTGATCCGTGTAATGAAAAAAATCATGGTGGTTTTAAACTTAGGGACTCAACTAAACATTTAATCTACACCTTAAGAGAACAAAATCTACAAGCATATCATCCTTATAATTTATCCAAGGGTTATGATCGGGAAAAAATTGGATATTGTAAAGACTTATATTTTATGTTACATTTTTTAAAGAAAATCTCTTAGAAATTATATAAAAAATATTTTATTTTAAAACATGACCAAATCAATTAATATATATAGGAAGGAAATCAGGAAACAGAGAAAGGGATAGACTATTACTCACATTCAACTTGTCTTCTCTCATTCCTTTTCATGCTTCATATTTACATCATTTTTCTTCCCTTTTGGCTACAACTGTTTTCTTGTGGGCCTTTTCTCCCTCCATTTAAATATTCAGTATTTCATCATATACTATAGAACATGTAATGTTTTAGATAATTAATAAAAAAAAACTAAAACAACAATAAAAAGATATTCCAGAATATATTTGTTCGCTTTATGAAACATTATACCTATATACTAATGTTAGAATGACATACAACAATTATTGTTTGGGTATTTTTCTCTGGTTAGTCAACCTAATTTCACTCATTTATTTTCATACTTTGACCTAAGCGAACTAAATCTATAAATGTATCATCCTTATAATCTAGCTAGGAGTTATTATAGGAAGAAATGTATTGTAAAGACTTATATTTTATGTTAATTTTTTATTTATTTAAATCTCATATAAATTATACAAAATGTACTTTATTTTAAGACAATCCCGTAAAGTTGAAGCTTATTGTTTGGTTATAATCATACCTTTTTTCAGACGCACTAAGTAGTTAAATCAATGAATAAAACAATAAGTAACGCGGCCCAATCATAACGTCAGAAAATTATGCATAATTATTAATGTTTCACCGAAAAAACAGAAAAAATTAAATGAAATAATAGATGAATTTATGGGAGACGTTTGATCCAATAAATTATATAAGTCAAACCAATTTAAATATTAATTGGTTCTCTTATTTCAAATTTGAATCAAACAAATTTTTAATCAATGAACAGGTATGGTTGGTGGAGTGATGAAAAGGGCAGGGAATAGTATTATTGGTGCTTTTCTTTAATCATAATTAAAATTTCATATGATAAGTAAGTTTTTTTTTTTTCTTATAAAATATACAATTGATCATACATTGACAATTGGTGATACATTAGAGAATATGTAATTGGCCTTGCATCTCCTTGGAAAAAATAACTAGGAGAATGGGTTAAAGGGAAGGGTAATAATGTTTTTGCCATCATACACGAATTGGTGTGAGCATTATGGAATGCTAACATTCTTTTGTTTTTTTTTTCTAAACTTGGACACACCTTATGCTATTTAATTTCTTGAAATAAGTTTCACCTTTATCTATACAAAATAAATCATGACAAATTTAGTATTTACAATTTTTAACTTGAGAATTTATGATTTTTATTTGTATATTAATATATTTATGATTTGATTTGATTTTAATTGTTTATTTTCTTAATTTTCGTATTCAGTATTACCAAGTATCTTAACCTAGTCACATTCTGGTGTTGTTTTATCATATATTGCGTGAAAATTCATTATATATTTTTTTTATCAGCAAACATATAATTAGATGTAACAAATTTATTGAATTTTGTTGTAATGAATGACTTTAAGAACTATTAAGTGATTGTTAAAAGTTTCTAGAACAATAATCTATATAACTATTATACGTATAAAAAAATTGCATTACAGTTGACACTAACGTAAACAAGATTAATTATCTATAAGTTTCTCGTATGAGGATATTTTTTTCTGTAAGTGATATTTATATTATTTTTCTAACCATACATATGACCGTCCATTGTTATTTTATTTTAGTTTTGGGACATAAATGAGAAATGGAACCCACATGTGAATATGATGTTGTTGGGTGTTGGAGTTGTGTTGGTGACCCCATGAATTGGGATCTTTAATTGTTGCTTTAATCGGTATAATATCCGTCACTAATAAAAGCAAAGAACACCATGATTAGGGCATTTGACCCAGAACGTTCTATTATTACTCCTTATTACCCTTCCTCTCTTGCTTTTCTTTGCTCCTGTCTACTCCCTGCTAATCCATAAAAATATGGTCAAAAGGATTTTAAAGCATCCCATTTCTGGCTGATTTTTCTATTCATTTGGTATAATTTTTTTAAAATTTATTAAATGGATAATTTTTTATTTTTTATTTTTGGAAATTGATAAGTCATGTTTAAAGTGATAAGTTGAAGTGAAAAATTATAGTAATCAAATATGAATTCTACTTAAATTATATTATAATTTCTTTTATAAAAGTTGTCAGGAAGAATACAGATTTATTGTTATTATTATTATTTTTATAGAAGTTGTGTATAATGATACAATTTTTTTTAAATAAATTAAATAAAAATTGTGTATGAAGGTACTACGTTTTAATAAGATGTCCTAGGAATAATAGTGCTTATGGTCCTCTTAGGGTCGCAATTGTGTTTCCTATAAAATTGGAGCCACTACAGAGGGATGTCAATTTGCAAATAGTGCATACAATGTTGATTATAGACATATCTTGAACTTAACAAAAGAAACATTTCTCTTTATCCTTTTTGTCAGAGATTTTACATAGTATTAGTTAATAGTTGTTTTTAAGAACGAAGAAATCGTTCCTTCATGTACGACTTTAGACCAATTTATTAAAAATAAAAAAATTGTGTCATTATGTAATATTTTTATAAAAAATAAAAAATATTAAAATCATATTTGTAGTCACGACTTATATAAATAAAATTTTAATTTAGTTTAAACAGTAATGTATGATATTTTTTTTTTCAAACACCAGTTACTTATTTAATTTGACAAGAATTAAGATGAACATTTATAATAGATTATGTTTTCATATGTATACTTAATAAAAATTTGACACGATAGACATAAATGAATATTGATAATTTATGTATTTTCATTAATTATGAATAAAAGTTTTCGATAAATTAATTAAGATGTCAAAAACAAATTTTACTTTCAATCTTCACTATTAATATAAAGTATTTAATACTATTATTTTACTTTTTACAAATACTATGATGAAAAGAAGAGAAAAAAACAATAATATGAGAAAAAATATTTTTATTGAAATCAGGGTGAAAATATATACAAGCATCCTAATTAAAGAGAGAAAATATAAAATAAATAGTAAGAACTAAAACTATAAAATATTAAAAAAAGATAAAATAAAGATAAAAAATAACTACAAATTATAAAATACAAAATTGATACTAATTTCTTTCTAAAAAATCTCATATTCATAAAGTACACATATGTCTCTTAACACTCTACAAGTACATATACACCATTATTTACATCTCACATGGAAGTCACGATATAGTTAACATATTATTGTTAAAACACGTAATAATGAATTAAACATTAATAATATATATATATAAATCTTAAATAATAAATTAATTATGATATTTAAAATATAATTAAATGTAAATGTGAATATGAAACAAAATATTAAATGTCCATTATGTATTATTCAAATAAATTATAATTTAATATTAACTATTATTTTAATAATTAATTATTTTTTAGAAATTTTATTTTCGCACAACATAAATTTATCGAATGTTGAAATGCTAAATTTTTTTTACTTCGCTCTTCTTTTTGGTGAAAAATGATTTTTTTAAATAAAGATTTAAAATAACGATGATGACCTATTATATATAGTTATATTATTAAAAATATATATGAAAATACGTCATAATTAAAAGAAATTTCTAAAAGAATTGTGTTCATCAACTAGAATAACTTTTTATTTTTATTATTATTATTATTACTATTATAATGTTATAAATTATTATTATTATAATAACTATTATATATTGATGAGGAGATAATGAAATTATTATCTTTAATATATAATATAATTATATGTATATATATTAATAAATAAGAGAAGAGAAAAAACCGTATTACTTGCTCAAATACAATTTACGTGAGAATGAGAGAGTAACATGCGCAAAAGAATTCATTAATTTCACTTGATAAGATGAAAGGTTGAGATTCAAAATAATTAATTTCATTTATATCTGGTGTCAGGTTGAGATTCATAATAATTCATTTTATTTATATTTTGAGTCAAGTATTCTTATTACATACATAGTCATGGTCTTTGATAAAAAACAAAAACAAGGTTCTAAAGGTATTTTTTTTCTTTTTCTAATTGAGTTTAAAATTTATTTACTTGCATTATTATGGCAGCAAAGCATTGATCGTCGTGTGGATTGAGATGTGTGTCTTTTGTTATTTTTGCTCACCTTGATAGGTGTGTGATATGTTTCTTGTTTTTGTTTTGATTTTTGATTTTCTTGTTTAAGAGGTACAATTCTACATTAGGTGGAGTCGTTTAGTTTTTTTATTTTACAAGTTGTTATCTTGTGAGGGAAGGGGATTTTTTTGTGCTTGTTCTAATAAGTGTTTAGAAAAGTTATTCAATTTTCTTCATGTATAAGGGTTAAAACACTCATTTGTATTTCCGTTATATTATATCTATTTATTATTTGTAAAAAAAAAAAAAAAACCATCGAAAACACATAGTGTATTTACATTTTTATTAAATTAAAATATATTTAATTTATAATTTATATTTTTATATTTATATTATTTTTATGACTAATTAATACATATACACATATAATATGTAAATATAGTATTAAAAAACTATATAACTATTATTTTTTTAAAAAGAAATTATTTAGTTATTTTAAAATGAAGAAATTTTATTTAATTATTTATTTTATTAAATAAATAAATAATTTTTTATTCATGAATGGGTAAAATTATCCAATTAACAATAAATATAATTTTTTTTTTTCATTTTTTTGGTAGTTTTCTTTATATAATTAGTTATTTTAGTTTTAAAAATATTACTGGAAGAATAAATCGGTAAGAACTTGTATACACCAAATAATTTTTTTTTAGAGAGAGAAATAATAAGTATTTCACCCACTGTATCAACCCACAATCTTCGCATTCCATTACATATTTTTAGATAATTTAATAACTGTGTGAATATGATACGTTCAATAAATTTTGTTATTTACAAAATTAAATTTACTTTTTTATATATTATAAATTAATTCTATATGTAACTAATATAGGATCTCTAAATTCTTTCACTTCAGTTATTCTTTCTCTGTTCTTTATCGTAGTTCCAATAACTACAACTGTACTTTCACCATTTAACACAATCACCCACTATTTGTTATCGTCCAAGAAGTAGAAGCCTAACATCACAACTCTAAAATTAATCTGAAACCCCATAGTTTTTATTAAGAATTAACAGTGAATACATGTATCAAATAGTTGTAAGAATTGCGAAAGAACATTTAGAAACATTTATTCTTATCATTTACATCTAATGAGCATTACTTAATTGAATTTAAGTCTTGTATATACAATTATATTAAATACTTAAAAAAATTGCTCACTCGTACAGATTTTAATTAATGTACGTAAAATTACTTCTTGGAAAGAATAAATGTGATGTAAAATGATGTTGTATAAGCCAAGTGCTAAAAAAACCTAAAGGGAGTAAAAATAAAATTGTTTGGACTTTTATGTATTGCCTTTGGTTCCCCATTAACTACTGAATCTTTTGGGATGAAAGTTTGACACATTATAAGTTGTAGAGTTGAATCTTTTACACGCCCATGAAATTGTGTTATTGATGAATAAGATGAGTGAGTATATTTAAAAATGAAGAATGAATTGATGGGAAGAAGAAAGAGAAAGATGTTGCATTTATTGCAGCAAATTCTATGTGTCCAAGTATCCCCAGAAATCCCGTGAGTGGGTAAAGATGCATCAGCTGTAATTCAGGAACATATGCATTATTCATTGCACCCGACCACCACTTATTAAATGCTCTTCACCCTTTGTTTCACCCAAAAACACAAACCATAAATTTAACACACAACAACAAAATTGGTCCTCTTATTTACTCTCACAAAATATTTTACACTATAATAATTAACAATTACATAGTTAATTTCCCGCCAAATCTAAGTTGGAGGAATAGAAAAGAGAAGCACTGTTAATAATGGCGGGAAGTAGAATAAAATAATAAATGAACCGCGCAAAAGGATAACATTCATTTACTTCATTTTTCTACGCACTCTTCTTTATTTTATTTATTATGACTGATAATAATAAATAATAATAATGTTATTTGTATAATAAATTTAAAATTATAGTCCTTTACATAAGTTGGGTTAATCTTCCATCATATCACCTTTTTAGTACCTGCACCCATCAACTCCTTCATACTTGTTGTGTCTCACTTGTCAAATCGTTTTTAAATTATTGAAAATTATGTTTTGATGAACTTTAGCATGTACGATCCATAATGTGTGAAGAAAAAATATATAATGTAATTTGAGGTTTTCAAAAATTAAACAAGAATGGGCGCCAAAGCTGTTTAGGGTTTGCCGCCTAAAAAGCATAGAGATGCCATCATTTCACTATCAAATTGGATTGTACGTTCCTGAGCCACATCCATGAATATACGTGTAATTATATATCATGAATAATTCTTATTTAAATATATTATCATGTTCAAAAAGAATATTCAAAATCATAAGATATGAATATGCAGATAGTATTTTATTTTTAAATATATTTATCTCATCTTTATCATATTATTTTTATATAAATAATAATTTATTAAATATTTGAGTAGTTATTTAATAATAAAAATAAGATACAAGTTTCATATTTATTAAATATAAAAATAAAAATATGTAAAAGAAATATTTCGAAACTAAATAAATATAGTCAAAATATGGGATGGAGGTAAGTAAATCCTCAAACATTTTTCAATACTTTTAATCGATATGAGGAGATATCAAATACATCCTTTAATTGAAGATGTATAAAATTATATATTTATAAATTGTTTAATAATAATTTGATAGTGATAATTTTATAAATTCAATAAATTTTTCTTACGATAGAGTCTAAATAATATTAATACTGTATAAATAGAAATCTCAACACTTATAACTGATAAAGTAGTTATAATTGATGAAAAAATTATAATTTATAAGACACTTGCAATTGAAAAAGTAATTACAACTAAAAATCTAAAATATTATATAATATTATATTTATTATCTAATAAAATATTTAAATTATATAGTTTTACGTGACATGTATTACTACAAAATTTATGAATCTAATTAATTTATACATTTGTATGCTAATTATATTTAATACCTCAAAATTATAGTTTAAATAGTTTGTGAAACCTAATGATTTACAAAATAATCTTAATCGAACACACCACACGTACAATGATATGCTTTAATTAAAAGCGAAGTGGTAGAAATCACTAAAACACTGATAGTGATTTGTTTATTTATTGGTGGTAACGGATAGCTAACATAATATTCCCTGTATATATGATGTTGATATCTATAGGGTAGACTAAGTTTCGTGTTAGTTAAGTCAAGTGTGACTTTTATTTATAGTTATGATTATAATCATAGAACCTGTGTAAAAAATCTTCATTTAAAAATTAAAATATGAAAAAAGGTAAATTTATTTATTTTACATTGAGAAATAAAATAAAATAAACTACTTTAAAAATTATGAAGCAAAAGATATTGAAATAATTATTAAAATATTGCATCACTTCCTCTTTCTACTCTATAATTTTAATTTATTAATGACACTAAGATGTCTTTGGACAGTTCTTATGATTTATTTTATTAAAACGCATTTTGTTCAAAGACGTGACAGACCATGTCGTGCTAATGTTTGAATGACAAAAACATGATTTATACATTATACCTTTATGCCTCGTCAAGATTTGAGAAGAGCTATAAATACCATGAAAATAAAAAGATAAAATTAGAAATATATGAATTATATTGTAAAACCTTGATAATGTTGTGTTTACTCTGATAGGAAAAAAAAACATTCATAAAACCTTATTTCAGAAATGAAAAACTAATTGAAATAGCCTTAAAGATGATAGGTTTCTTCAATGAATTATGAATTAAAAATTGTGATGAAGTTGGTGAAGTATGTTGAATGTGAAAAGACTACAGAGGATAAATAAAGAAAAAGAAAAAAAAAATGAGATAGATCAAATAAACGTGAATGAATACAAAAATGGTTCTAATGTGATTAAATTTGTAAGGTAAGTGTTATGCTGACCAATAATTTGATTACATCAATTACAAAATACTTTCTGGCATTCTTTCTTTCAGCCATTATGAGATGATTTTAAAGTAAGCAATATAACAGGTTTACGCTTTTTTCAAAAATACCTTTCTATGAAAAAATAATTTCCAATTTTAATCTTAACTTTGATAATTAGATATACAGAAAAACTTATGCGGACTAAATTATAGAAAATAATTTTGAACGTTGAATTTTTAAAAGATTTAAAATTAAATTCCAAAATAGGATTTGTTTTTAGATAATTGCATTATGGGAAAACAATAATAAGTAATGACGTTTAGAAAAAAATCCTTATAGGTATAGTTACTAAAATTCTCGATACACGGAGAAAAAGTAAGAAAGAGGTTTTATACATATATTTAAATTTATTTATTTATAAATTAATTTTATAATGAAATTAATTTTATTTTTCATAAAAGCTTTCTCACAAAAATGTATATTTATATAATTTTTATTAATATATAAATTAATTTAAAAAAATATTTTATGATATTTAAAATAATTTCTATTATTAATAAAATTTTTAAATTAATATCTAATTAACTATTAAGTCTTTAACTATCAATATTTTAAATTTTAAAATTAAATTAATATTAATTATAAATCTTAAAGTTATTTATTAAATCTGAAAAGAAATATTAATTATAAATTCTAAAATTACTTATTAATTTTTTTATTCTAATAATTTATAAATTAACCGTAGTCATATAAATAATAACTTCAAAAACAAAAATAAAAAAATATTTAACAATAAAAAAAATAACTTGACCAACTTGGTAGTGGTGGATAGCAGCGACGCAAATGGACAAGGTAAAAGAAATTAAAATACAGTAAAAATTACACTTTGGACAATGAATAATCTAAAAACATCAAATACAAGCAATGAAGTAACAGTGGAGCAATAAAGGACGAACTTACAATGAACAATGAAAACAAGGTGCAAGAAGAACAAGACTAAAGGGAGATGAGAGCTTGAGAGAGAACGAAGATGAAAACAAAAGTGATAAGAGTATAAGTAAGAGAGACTCTGACTAGGATAAAATAAAAAACACATAAATGACTATTTTTAGTCATAATCGCGGTCTATATTGAAATCCAAAACAATATACAACAATTTTATGATAATCGCAATCTATATTAAATTACGATTGTTAATAGAAAATGCTATCTATATACTTGATCATAGCTATAAATGGTAGTTTTACTATTTATAGGTTTATTTTAATTTTAAAAATATTATCGCGCTTTACTAAACATTATTTTACTCTAAACGAATATTGTAAGACTATGGTTCAACAACTTTCTAACTATCTATCTATTATGATCTGTCTTGAGTTTGTGTAATTTTTGTTGCAAATTAATTATTAACATCATAACCATTGTCTTCAGATAATTAATAACAGACAGAAAAAAAAAAAAAAATAGACGTGTTTGGAGCATCGTATTCATTCCAATTTGGTTGTGGCAGCAACGATTAGGATACAGATGCAGCAGAACATGCCGAGCAGTATCATAGATCCGCCGTATAATGGGTGCACTCAATTTGGCTTTGTTTATGGACACACTCACACTAAATTTTAGTTCGAGTTTAAGGCATACACATTGCACACAAACACAACTCGGAAAAAAAAACAGTAGAAAGAAACAGCCAAACAGATCAGAAGCAGTTATGACTTACGAATATCAACAATTGGATCTTGTATATTATTATAACATAATATTTTATTTTTGTTTTGAGTTTGGACCACCAGCATGTATATTGTAAAGATTGAAGATTATTGTATGAGGTTAATAAAAAATGGGTGACCAATTCCAGAAGAGGACAATGATTGGTGTTAGGAAGATGGAGAGAGTTTTAGTAACATGGGCTACTCTCATCTTCCTTTTTCTTTTTCAATGAAAATTTAGTCCTCTCTCTGGGGCACAGTCATGGCCACCACCTAAGCCTGCACATCTCTCCACTTCACTCTTTTTTTATTACACATTCCAACCATCTCTAATCCACTTACTATTTTAAAATTCCACTTTCTGCATTTCTTGTGTACTGTGCTCCCTGGTGATCTTCTCATAAAAAAAATACAATATATAAATATTTTCCCTAAATTTTATTCTCATGTTCATACCATCTGCTTTTCATTTGCATTAAAATGAACTATACTTTTACACTTGTGCATGTCTCACTTTTCGTCTGAAAAATCATGGTTTCAATACAACTTTGTCTCTTCATCTCCTTTTACTTTTATCTAAATCATAATTTCAGAATTCATCCTAAGCTTTGCGAGATATGCACTTACCAAACATAAATTTATATGCAATCTCTTTATTTTTCTTAACAGCAATACATTTGGTAACTAATAATAACAGAACAAGTGTCTAACCCTTTTACCACCATCAAACAGTCATATAAAATGATTATGTGTGACTGCAAACTCTTTATTATTGCTTCTTTATATATCTATATATTACTATTAAAATGAGTTAAACTATGATAAGCTTAATTCTTATTGTATTTTTAGGCTATAACAATATAATGTTGAGGTAAGTAAATTATGATTGAATTACACATATGTGTTCTGAATCATAGTATTATGATTACTAAAATGACTAACATGTTCATTATATTTAAAAACGTACAAAGAAAGTTATACATAATATTGATTAAACGTAAATCTTGAAGATGGTAGAAGAGAAGGAAATAGGTATAACTAATAAAGGGAAGATATATTAAAAAAACAAGAAGCAGGAATTTACCACATCACATACAGAAGGATATAATCTGACACCGACAACAGCAGGAACGAAACTAAGAACATGCAAGAGTGATATCTGATCCCACCACTAGATGTCAACCATTACTGTAACAAAATACTTCTTCCTTCTTTTTTTTTTGGTTGATGATTAGAAAAAATATTTCTTTATTGTATGTAAAAATATTAAATAAACTTAACAGTTATTCTTAATCAGTATAAAAAAGTTAATTTTGCAAATAATTAAATCAAATTAGGAAGTAGGATGAAGAATTTAGTTGAAGAGTGATTAATAAATCTAAAATATTCATAGTACTCCAGTAGTATTTATCTAGAGGAACATGTGGTGTTGTTGTGCGGAAAGGAGACGGTGTGTCGGGGAACTCTTTTAGAAGATTCTTGGAAAAGTGAGTTCCACTTCCATCACAGAATCTATCACCGTTTTTGACCAACTCACTTAATTTCTTCCATCACCAATTCACCATGCCTCCACTCTACCACCGTCATTTGCACAAATTTTAATCATAGTAATGACAAAAATTGTTTGAGAAAAACACGGCAATGACAGAGCCAACAACAATATAATTATTGAATCTTAAACATGCCTGCTCATAAAATTGTCTTTTAGGTTTTGTTTTGAAAAAGCATCACAACCCAACTAGATCGTAGATCCATTGTTTTGGAAATAATAATATGAAAAGGCGTGCCAAATGGTGAAAAGCCCCAAAACCAGGACGGCGTTCCACTTATATGTTGCACGTGGTAGTCTACGTAAGAGTAATGCACTGTATTATAAAAAAAATAGACGCATTCATGTACTTTGATTTATGGAGAAAAATCAAACTTTTCAAAATGAATGTGAAAAAACAAATCATTGTTTTGTATTTTTGCGATTTGATTAAGATAGAATCAATCATCGTGTGTTTTCCGAACACTCTTAATGAGAAAGGATACATTCAATGTAATGGTTAGTCATGAATGAATGAGAAGTTCACTGAAAACATGGCATCGCATCTGATGCAATGCATATAAGAAACACATTATCTGGAGCAATCTTGTCTTCTTTGTACAGGAATGACATTACTATAATCATGGAAATCTGCAACTATGATTTATGAATGACGAATTTGAACAATATGGCTAACGAAGAATGATCAACTAAGTAAACCAATTTCACATGATCCCATAGTACAAGAAGCAGACAAATGGAAAATAAGACATGTAATAAGAAATTAACTGTTTTAATTATTTCAGGTCAAATCATTTAAATTTTGGTGCAGATAAAGAGCAATACGATTGAACTCCGAATCCACTAACGACAACGCAATTGTCCTTCTTACACGTTTCCGAGAAAGAACACATGATTTACATTCAATTAAAATGAATTTATGGTTACTATACAGTTAGGAGTAAACATACACAATACATACAGCCCAGAAGAAACCTATTAAGAGGTTTATACTGGGAATAGAAATAAATAATAAGCTGTAGCTACTAAAATACACAAGGAGTATGTCATATATGCAAAAAAAATAAAATAACAGCAACATAACTGCCAAATTATTGCAAAACATATCAAGAACATCAAGAATCACTATTGACATCAATGGACAGTTGCAGAGAAGGTTGGTGACTTATATTGCTCTTCTCCAAACATATCTGCTTGGCCATGCAAGGAAAAAAAAATATTACTTCACCACCATAATATCACGTTTTTAATGAGTAGGGCAAGTAGGAATACAAGACTAATTGAAATGCTACAAATATGCTCTTTTTACAAACTTGTTTCAACATACTAAATCACGTAGGTTCCAAAAAATAGAGTGAAACCTATATATACATATGAAATTCATCTAACAGTAAAGAATGAGTTTCTAACATTATCTAGAATTAAATTTGATATAAACAACTTATATATAAAAAAATGATGGTCAAAACGTCCATTCAAATTCCAAAGTGAAGATGATGATGATGATGGTTGCACTCTGACATCACATTAACATCTTACTTACAAAACATATAATCCCTATATGGGTCTATTAATCATTTTACTCATGATAAAGAATCAGTTTGAAAAAATTATAATAGGTTTTTCTGTTCTTTGGTGTGATGAACCCAAAACACTTAATTTGTAAACAAATGTTACTGTCTTTTAATGACTACAGAGATTTAATTCAAGGCTAGAATACAGGGAAACCCCTCCATCTTCAAGTTAATTCGGAAAATTCTCACTTCTTGCTCTGATTCCCCAAACTTACCAAATACTGCAACGCAAAATAAAATTAGTCCCTTGTGCATGTGCAGAAGGAATCAAGCGTAGTGTTTTGAACTACTGGGATTTCTTTAAAATTGTACTATCTTGAAATGGATTCTTGTATTATTAATTCAATGCGAAACAAGTGCTTAGAGCCTTAGATTTGATCAAAGGAAAATTCCACGATTCGTACCACCTAGGACCTCCTTGCACTTCTACGTACTTTGATAAGTGAACCAAAAGTATATAAAAACATGTTTGACAAATATTAATTTTAAAGATTTCAACAATTTTCGGGAAAAAAAAAGCTGTTAGGAATTTAAACTAAATGTTTGTGACAACAACTGAAATTTGCAAAAAAAAGATTTCCTAAACAATAACATGAATTTATGAATTTGAAAATTTGTAACTATGATTATTTTTCAACATTATTTTTACTTTCAACTTCATAAATGCCTTTTTTCCAAAGCAAAAACTGATATTTTTGTTGTATCCAAATGAAATTAATTATCTTAAAATTTTTTTTAGAAAACTTATCCAAATAAAGACTAATCGATGTTATAATTGTTTATTCAAATAATATAATTGCCACAGCTATCCCAAACACGCCCTGAAAGGTACGTTAGTTTAAGAAATATAAAACTTTCACAACTAAAACAATAATTTTAAACTACATTATAGTAATATGATAATACGAATATATAATTGATTAATTAAATGAAGTTGGCATCTGGTTGTATGAGTAAATGAGCTTGTGAATATATCATTGCTCTTATTTTAAATATTGTCAAGCATATGCATATAATTTGTCGATATTAATTATCAAATAGTTTCGTGAAAGATGATTTGACGTATACGATGCTTACCAAAAGAAGATCCTCATCAGTGCCAAAGGCTTTGCGAGCTTCTTCTAAAGACTTTAGAGAAATCCTCTTGTGTTTCCTGCACATAATTCACAGAATTTTGAATTTGTAAACTTATAAAGATGACTAGTCAACTCTTAATTTAGGATCAAAATCACAAAAAAGAATTGGGTAACTATTTATCCACTCAAATTATATGCATATGCTGTTGTAAAATCGAAAGCGGATATCAGAAAAGATATCGCAAACGAAATCGAACGGTGAGCAGCGAACTTCGTGCTTCTCCTTGGAAGTTCCAGATCCTTTACCACCTTGATCGAAAGAGCGGTTTCCTTCTTTTCCAACAGTCTCTCAGAACCCTGCGAAACAGCTCCTCATATTTTCTTTTCTTCCATGGATTTGAGCTTTCCTATTCATCTATAAATAAGCATCAGGAGTCCGCTTCAAAAACATACTTTTGCCTTTCACGTTCTATCTTTTCTACTCTCAATAAAATACACTTTTATCTATTTTATTATTTTCTGATCTTAAATTTCTTGTATTATGAGTTCTTTTTACTATTAGGAGTTTTTCTTGATCATGAGATCCACGATTTTATTGTATTTTGAGACACTTGCACAATCCACTATATAAGTTCTTATGGAGAATAATCATTCACGTATCAAGAAGTCAACTTTGTTAGTGTTTTCAGCCTACTTTTACTACATATGTTTGTCATATTCCAACATATTGTTTATGAAAAATTGATAAAATAAAAATTGACAATTTGACATTGTCATTTCCACGTTTGCGATGTGTCCTTTGGTATATCAGCAAATTCAGCAGTGGCATAACACACAATTTTAAGAATATTCTCAAATGGTTTTCGTCATCTAAGGTATGCATGAATAATGGTTTATCCAGTAAAACAAAAAAGGCTTAACAAACGATACAGATGATACAATAAAAATGGAACCATTATCGGTATCGTTAAAAATCCATTTGCCTGGGTAAATTGCATCAACATTGGAACTGGAAAGAACTTTTTCTCAAAAAGCACACAAATATGAATGCTCAACAGAGCAAATGCAGCCCATATTGAACAATGAATAAGTGAGTATTCAAAGACTCAGGTGGCATAAATTACACCTAGAATTAATAGTTTGCCTTGAAAAATTAGTGTCCATGACTTGCAATAACTCTAGTTTAACACATTTTTTCATATTAAAAATTATTATTTGATTCATAGAATACCCCTACAAGACTGCAAAACTTGTGTACGATAAAAAACTACACATGGCACTTTGAACATGCATTAAATTATTCCTAGACGCTAAAACAATTACAAGCAAAATGCAATGTTCAGTGGATTTGTGTAAATAACATGGAAAAAAATGCAAAAATGGAAAAAAATGATGACTCTTATAATTTGTTCTTAGGACTTGACTCAACCACACAAAACTAACGTGTTGGTGAAGATTGTCCAAGCTTTACCAAATCTCTTTAAGTCACATCTCTAGTCAATGTGTTACTAACCACCACCCTTAAGGTGACAACTAAGGTAGCCCCCCAAAGATGCCACAGCTAAGGTGGCTTCCCAACACTCCCACCTATGCCCAAGGCAACTGGACTGAAATGTGACAAATGCAGGTGCCCCAAGAATAGGTTTAGGGTAGACTTTTGGTATTGTCTTAGAATTGATTTATAATATAACTCAACTTTATCAAATCTGTAAGGTGAGGGCTATCCGTGCTTTATGAGCTCCATTTAAACCATATCTTTAATGGATGTGGAACTAAACCACCAACTTTGAGGCTGCAACTATGGCACCTTCAGAAGACAGTAAGTAAGATGGGGTAAGGGTGACACAACTAAGAAGACTTCCCAACAATGACATCCAGATAAACAATTATTTCTTATATTGTTAACCTAACTTTATATGACCTTCTAAGAAATTTTTCTTGAAAATAAATAAAAAAGATGAATAATTCAATCATTAATGAGTTTTGGATTCACATCACGATGTGATCCAAATATAATGGCAAATATATTGATGAGGAAAAACATATTATCGTACAGAAATTTCAATATAAAACCAGAAGTCGAAAGAGGGAAACGAGTATACTTAGAGCTGGCAGGATCTCTAATCTCAAACATATCCGCTCCAGCATCATAGCCACATATCAACACATAATGACCTGTCAATGGAATTTTCCAATTATTAACTAATTTAATAAATTGATTAATTTATACTGTTAGGATAAATACTAATAGAAGTATAACTCTGTTGCAAGGATATTGACTAGTTTCTCACACATTAGACAAATATCAGCTCTTATTCGCAGTTGCAAACAAGTATAACCTTGGCGTAAAAGAATTAGAACTTCAGGATACCGACAACTATCGATCTTTGAAATAATTTTTCAGACAAAGCACTTAGTAACAAAACAGTGTGATATATAAAATTTACATTAGCTTTCTTCTCCATAAAAACACAAATAACTTAGTTTTTTAAGAAGGATTTGAAAGAAAATGGAAATATCAAATATTGAGAAAAGGAACAACATTGGACTCACAAACTTATGAGCTGACTAAAAATGATGGAGCCAGGACTTCAAGTTCATGCAGCATATTAATGAATGGAGAGGTCATTCTTAGTTTTTTATATAGAATTTGTAACAAAACAAACAGCTCAGGTTGCACCAGCTCTTCAAGTCAAGCAGGTTTCTCCTAAACCAACAAGCTTACCAAGTTTGAAGGGTACACGAGAGTCCAGTTTGGTTTAATAACTATGTTTCAAATGGATAAGCATCTATAAGAGGATTGTGGATTTGATTTGACCTCCTACTGCAGTTATACAGTTACAAGTGTAGAAAAAACCTGGCAGATTGCTGCAGATCTCCAACCAGAAAACTTAACAATGTTGATGCAATGTCCAAAGTTTTACTCATCAACAAAAACCGAAGTTTTTTTCTCCAATTCGAAATAACAATTTTGTTTACAAAATAAGAATACATCAACGGGTATAACATTATGAGTTAAATTGAAATATATGATCTTCAACATAAATTTGGCACAAGGGTTTACTGGAGTAGAGAATTGTTTATTTTAAGTAGTAGCACATCACTGTCAGATATACAAAGTAAAAAAAAAAAATCAGATTTCACATGTCTTCTTGAAGGAAAATCCATGAAAATGTTTGGTTCCCATTACACTAATAAAAAAATAAAATATGTTTATTTGACTAAACTTATATATGAAGTTATCTTGAACATCACACAGCTGGTGTAAATCGAAGAGGAATGTTGCTCACATGTATACTACCATAGCAGATACCAATTTCCACTTGGAAAGAAACATCCAAAACAGATGCAAATTAAGCTAAAGCTAAAATAGAGATGTTCACCTGTATAGCCAGGGTTGTTGGCAAAGACACCAGGCATAGGAACACCTTCTTGCCAAACATGACTGAAACAGAACCTTTTCAGAAGCAGCTAGAATTACCCATCACCAAGGAAAACGACATTATTGGGGAAAAGAAAATGAAAATAGTAAAGAATTTACATTACACCTTGGTTAGCTAGTTTTCTAAATAAGAGTTTTTCCTTGAGTGAACTTGGTTTACCTCAGGTGGTGTCTAAAGTTGATGTGAGTTGGCTTATTACATAAATATATTTGTAAAAAAAAAAGTACCTCAATTTGTTGTGGTCAACTAATGCAATAGCAATATATTTCCCAGACAATACGAGAATGGAAATCTCTTCTGCACTAATTGATCTGCACTGTAAGAAGATGGGCATGGGAAATTTTTCAGAAGTTGGGAAAGTTATTGTAGTTTGTTAGTAAGTTAGTCAGTTAGAGGGGGTTTCAAAGGTAAATAAGTAGCAGGAGAATGTAAAGGGAGGCAGCCTATCTTGAATCATTTGGAGATTGAGCTTTTGCTCTGTGAAATGAGAAATCCTTTGTGAAGGGGGGAACCCTTGCAAGAAAAGCATCTCTCCTATTTTCTGTTCTTTCAACTTAACTCAATAAAATATTTCTTATTTTTTTTCCTGATTCTATTCTTGTGTGATTCCTACCAAAAGGTTTGTTGGCTACTTGCAAAGAAACCAAGCCATAAGCAAATAAAATCTCCACACAGAAGTAAAACTATTAAGATAATAACCAAAAAGTTATACCTGTCATTTTCCTCCAATTCCAACATATCTACCACAAAGATAATTTTACAAAGCCTAATAAAAAGCTGATTTCCTAATAATCAGTGCTCAGTGTATACAGTAAAATTACAACCGAGTGAACTGAGTTTACAGCTTCAATTATTTCATACCAAGATAAACATAACAAGAATAAAACTAATGGAAAGAAATGCTGTGACATTTTCCTTTTTCTCTCCAATAGGAGACAATCTCATAACTTCTATCAGATTGATACTTGGGGGATCCAATAAAAAAGGTGCAGGCATATACCTGTATATCAATCCCAGCTTCCATTGCTTTTTGAAATAGTAAATCCACTCTCACTAGATCATTAGGCAGTTCCTCCTTCAGAATGTTTACAAAAAAATCCTATCAACTTTATGCAATTGGCAGACAAAATATTGCATGCGGGCATAAGAAAGATCAATATAGCATGGTTCCTTTAAAATCTCCAATAAACCAGCATCAAAATTGACAATCATAAGACATGCCATAACCTATAAAATGGCACCCATCCCACCTAATCATGAATTCATGATTATCAATAAAACATTGAGCCACCATTTGTAAATTTCGGCCAAAACTTTCCTGTTAACACTGGTGAATCACCTAACCCCATGCTATTTAAAATGTCTTCTTGAATAACATTCTGATAGCAATATATCTCAAACCCATATCTTGACCAGTCTCACAGAAGTTATATATTCCCAACTTGCTTATCAAACATCAAACAAAAAAAATATATATCTTTCATTTCTTCAATTAGACAGGTGAGCAGAGACACAGGAGTCAAAATAAATCCCCATTTTAGTCCTCAACATTTTTTAAATCTGAATTTTCTCTTCTAAAAATTATTACATCTATCTACTCTTCAGACTTCAAATGATAGTTTTGCAGCATCAAAAACCGAAGTTACTGATTTGACAACCCAAAATCATGATTTCATGACCACCAAATTGATATTTCAAAATTCTCCTGATGACCGCATTCAGGGTTTACTAATACTAAAGAAAAATAAAGTGCTTGCAACTATTTTGGTATGATAATAACCTTGTAAAATGATTCAATGCAATAGTTTGGGTTGGCACCAAAGGTCACCGTGAAGTAGGAAAAAGCAACAGAAAATCTCTGTAATAAATATGCCAAATCAACAGTCCAAATGCTGCAAAACAGAAGTAAACAGTGAGACTGATCAGAAGTTCATAAATTTTCATATTGAACTACCATATTCATATTTTGTTGAAAATCTATCAATACTCGATGACCATCTTTCAAGTTGCTTTCAGAAATTCTACCTGATATTGTAAGGAATATTTGCCATTTCATGATTTATTTATAATAGCATGAATTCTGAAGCAAACTTTAGATCTGACTTTTGAATTCCAAATAGCACATGGAGTAAACAATTTATTGATATAAGTTGTTTACCAAGACTTCAATGATTTTGTTCTAATGAATCTGGTTAAGTATGTTCACTAGCAACTGAAAGATTTAATCTAAACACACTATAACATTAGGAGAAAATATGTACTTCCCATGTTTCATAAAACCTCTTGGTTCTGCAAGTCTAAAACACCAGGGAACTCCACATTCAACGAACTAAGCAAGGAATCACGCAATGGACCAAACACCACATAGACCATTAAACATTAGGCTATGGATCTCTCAAATTATAAAGCTCTTAATTTGTCCATACCTTTCATCATAGGACTTTAAAATCCACATCTAAGTCTAACTCACTGCAAAATGCTTCCTTCTTAGTCGAGTTCTAAATAGCCATGCATATATAATCTAGGAACTTCAAGAATTTCGTATGACAGAGTAACTACGATTTAAACTTTTATAAAGGAAAATACCTATTTGTGCAGCATAGTTCAGCCAGTGCTTGAATATCATAGTTGTTGACACCAATAGTTTTCAAAACCATCAAGACACAAGCAAGGCCACAATCCCATGTGTATATTTGGTTTACATGCGGTACCTATGGCATAATCAGATAAACTTTAAGAAAATAATGTTTTTCTAGTATTAAAATAAAGAATAAGTTTTCAGCTACAAATCACATGCTCTTACTTCAGGGAAGTGTGAACAGAGCACGGAGGGAGGATGGGAATCTATGTTACTTGATGGTTGCTGAAAGAGGTATGGATCTATCGCATTCAAATTATCCCCTCCTAGCTCTCTTTCATCTCCTGTCTTCAGAATCTTGTTGAATAGCAAGTATATGGGCCACATCAATAACCAAAGTAAGTGTGATAAGTTTAATTTCAAACAGAGATCCAGGGCAGGAAATAGGGTGTCCCAGTCATGTATGCGGAGTCTCAACTAAATGGGTAGAATTGCTTCCTGCAGCAGGTTTAACAAGAAAAAATATTAGAAGTCAAGTTTTCAATTCTTTTATAGTTAGGGCTTGATCTCTCGTTGTTCAAACTTTGAAGTGCCCAGTTTCTCTATTCCAAGGTACAATTCTCTAATGGTATTCTCATCTGAGTTACTTTTACATCTATACATGGCTTGTCTTACAAAACATCAAATTAGAGTTTATTCGTTTAGTTCCATGTCTCCTTTGCTTTGCTGGCAGAACTTATATCTAGCTGGATAAGATTTGTGTATATATACACATAAAAGAGACTCTCAGATGAGGACATTTTTTATTGTGAAAACGTTAATTATAAATATTAAATTTAAAACTTTAGTACTTTTAAAATAATAACTATTCTCACTTGATATCCTTTTCATATATGCAGAACGTCACAACATAGCTAGCTATAGAGAGAATATGCCCTAGAAATATTTTTTGTATTTTATTGTGGCCTAACACATATATACCACAAGTGTATTTTCTGTATGCGTGTACAATATTCACTATGTATTATTATACTTGTAATATACATTATATAGGTTGGAGGTATGCATGACCGAGAACAGCACCCTGTAGTGTGGAATAATATGATTGGATGCAATCACATAATGCAATGACATTGACAGCTTTTGCCAGAAATTTATTTTCACGAATGCTGTAAACACGTTGACTACATTATGTGTGAATTAACGCATATTCATATATGCCATTATATTGAAAAGCGAATCATGCCAGTACTTAACAATATGTGCATACCAGAAGATTGAAAGAGATATATAGTGAAAAGAAAAGACAAACAACATTCTAATCAATGGTAAAGTTTCTTCTGAAAGGCACTGACAAAGGCTAAATGAAAATTATATACAACATCGAAGCATTCTCCTTCAAGTATATATATATATATATATATATTGCATAATTTGGTCCTTAAACATGACTTCAAATCATTAGAGACACATCTGCGAATTATTATCTAAACAGAATGGTCTTTTAAAACGTTGAGAAGTAAAGACAAACTTCCAAACACTACGTTCACTCTTGTGTTTTCAGCAAACAGAGAAATACCCTGTCTTTGCTCCTCCACTTACTGCGACCATTTCAATCACTTACATTCAGAAAATTAAGACTAGTGGTAAATTAACATGGTTTTATTTCACTTCTGTTTCGACGTCAAAGGAGAGAAAAAGGACATATCAACAGAATCACTAATTATTTAATTTCATAGCTAAGCGTAGTTCCTTACACAAACTTTCAAGACAACCATATCAATAATGACTGAGAAAAAAATGAAGAGAATATTGTCAGATTTCACCGCAGAGTAAACAATCGGCCGAGTCATATAATTCACTCTGAATACCCAGACAGTGATAAAAGGGACAAAAATGGAAGATAAATATCTTCGGTCACATTCAGGAAACGTACCCCATACGCATGCAGTGTCTGCAAACCGCCCAAAAACCAAGTCAGATCCGCTACAACGAATTTCGCGGGTAAATGAAGAAGGCGAAAGCCGATTTGGAGAAGGTGAACTCAGATGGAAATCCTGAAAATTAAAACAAAACAAAAAACATAAAAAAACGCCTTCAATGGAAAGAAGAGCAGAGCCAATAAAAATTGAACGGTAGGTAGCTTCACTCCAACCAACGTTGAAGAAGAAAATTATTATTAGATAGGCAAAGTAAAAGTAAATAAAGGAATGAATTAATGAAGGACATTGATGAAAAGAAATGAAGAGAGCATGAAATGAAATGTAAAATGGAGGGAGAGTGAAAGAAAGAGAATAGAATTGGAAGGAAAAGGAAGGTACAGAGAGGAGAGAAGAGAAAGCGCGAATTGGGTTGAGAGGTTGGGTTAGGTCAGGTGGGTGCCTTTGTTGTTGATTTCCTCCTTTTCAGTTCTCTGTCTTGTGTTTCCCCCATGCGCTTTTTCTTCTCCTTCTTCTTCTTCTTCTTCCTCTTAATCATTTATTTTTCTCTAACATTTTATTTAACTTCAAATCTTCATACTTCATCATCTCGCAACTTAGTCTTCCCATTTTCCTTTTTCCTCACTTTTAATTCTCGATCAAACAAAATATGCCACACTAAATTACTGTCCAATCTCTCAAAACTTTCTTTTATTGCGTCTATCAATGAAACTAGCAAATATTTTATATTAATAATATAGTTATAAAAAAAATATTGTGTGAAGGTTCTTCTGTATTATTTTTTAAATTATCGTGTAAATACTCCATTTTTTTAACTATGTAAAATAAATAAGATTTTGTTGGAAAAACATAAAATAATTTATTAAGTTTTATACCATTAAAATTGAGAAAGCATAAGTTTTTTTTACTTTTATTATTTTGATTTGGAAATTCGTAATTCTGTGTCAAAATTCATGAAACATTTGTTAAGCTTTATCCAGTACTTTCTTTCAAGGATATCTTGGTACAAAAAGATAACAAATAATTGCTCCAAAAAAACATGTGAATAAAAAAATCAGTATCTAAGATAATTTTTTATAAAAAATCCATTAATAAAAATGTTATTTTAATATGAATCAAGTAATATAATTTTTAAAATTAAAGAAAATGGTTTATATAAAAATTATTTTCTATTTGAATAATGCATATTAAAATGATATTTTCATTCATAAGAACTTTTCATCGAAAACAGTTAGTACAGTAAAAAAATATTAAACAATTTTTGATATTTTTATCAAGGCAAAATAAGAAATGTTAACATAGTGTTTGATCGAGCCTCTTAAAAAGAGAAGAATTTAAGAAAATAAACTAAATCAAACGCTACCAAAAAAAAAACTAAATCAAAAAAAAATTCATAAAATTGAAAATAGTTGTCTTTTTTTATTAATATATTAAATTATTTCATATAATTTAAAAGTTAAAATTAAAAATAATTTAAATATTTTTTCTTTTACTTTATCAAGATGTTATAAAATGTTATAAAGATGAAATTATAATGAAACAACGAATATTTTGAATGTGATTATTATGTTAATAATATTATTTTAAAAATTTAGAAAAATATATATATTAATTTATATATAGTATTTTTTAATTTGTTTAATCAATGTATAAAGTAGTTTTTATTTATAAAAAATCTTATTTTAATTTTGCTTCTTATAAATATTTATATCAAAATTTATCCAGACAAACACGGATAATAAAACATATATAAGCAAACATCACGGTGGATTTTTGTAGAAGATAGAAAATTAATAATTTAATATACAAATGTAACATCATGTGTACCATTTAATAGAATAATATCTTAGTTATGATTGACCGTTAATAGTGTATTAGGGTCGATTATGACAGCTAGTATAACTTACCTTTACAGTAAAATTATCTAAAATAGACATGAATATTATTAAGTAGTTTGTAGTAAATTTATTTAAATATGTAGTTGCATTTTTCTTTTATAGTCTTGTTTATGTAGGAATTAGAAATATCAGCACTAAAATGTGTATTATTATTCTGTCTTAAAGACATTGTCTTCAGACCATATTAACCTAATCTATCATTTGTTTATCTAACTTTTACATTAATTTCTTTCTTAAACTCAATTGTAAATTGTCAAAATGTTTTTTCTCGATATACAGAGTCAACATGTATTGTTTGAGGAAACGCAAGAAGCACTCCTTCTGCAACAGAATCCAAGATTAATGATTTTGTTAGTTTCAAGAACGTGCCAACAACAATGGTTATAATAGAAAATGTCAACAACAACAAAAAATGAAGGAGGGTATTTGGAATGAATTGTAATTCCAAGGCTTTATAAAATATCAAATTTTATGATTTTTTTTTTTTTTTTGAAGAGATAAAGTATTTTCAATGATAGAAGATATCATGAATAGTAAATCGGTAATATAACTACTAATTATAGCATACATTAAAAACTCTATCAATGTATTACAAATGAACATAAGAATCAAACCAAATATATATTGTTATTATAATAATTATTGTATCGAAAGGATATCTTTTATAAACACATTCTTAATAAAAACCAAAACTTAAGACTTAGAAGAAGAAAAAACATAATTAAAGAAAAATCAATTATTCAATCGATATTTTTTCTTTATTTCAACTATTATACAATAACAATATCTAAATTATCTTTAATTTTTTTTTATACTATTTTGTATTGGTTTGAAAATTGAATCCGCCCTTGAAATGAAAAGGGGAAAAAGGTGTTAGAAATACATTATGAATTTGCTTTTTAACAATTTCATTTTAATGTTTGTAAAAGAACTATTTAACTGTAATGGAAGTCAGTATTAATAACCAAATACTTTTTTTATTATTATATCTAATTTAAAAGTTATGCTTATTTTTTTATGAAATGCAATTTATAATTTCTTCTGTATCAATTAACTTATAGTTAAATATTTTTAGTTATAAATTATTTTTTGAGTCAGTAAATAGTAAATGGAATGCATTGATGTTTTATACTCTTGGAAACTCTAACTTTGTATAGAGAGTATTTTAAAATCTTATTTAACTATTCACGTGCATCATAATCACTAAAAACTAAAAACATAAAAATATCAATAAAATTAAAATTAAAAATAATATTTAAAAAAGAATAAAAGTTTGTCTAATTAATATATATATATATATATAAGGACCGAGAAAAATAGTCTTAGAGTAAAAATAGTACAATTAAAATGACACCTGAATATTTTATTATTAAAGTGAAAAAGCTATATAAATAGAAATTTAGTTATTCAGGTTTCATTTTAAAAGAATCACCATCTCTCTATAAGTCCTTTCCTCTCCCTTCTCTCTAGGATTTTGACTTCCTCGCTCATCTGTTTAGCGATCGGAGTCCACCATTAGACTCCTGGCAAGGAGATCTACAAGACTGCCCGATTAGAATCTTTGTTAGAGTAAGTTCATTTTTGTTCCCTTTTTCCTTTTCTTTCCCTTCTCTCTAAGATTCTGATATCCTCGTTTATCAGTTTGACGATCGGAGTCTGCCATTAGACTCTTGGCAGTGAACTCTATGAGATTGCCCGATCAAAATCTTAGATAGAGTAAGTTCATTCTTGGCTCCTTTTTCCTTAAGTTAGTTTTGATTTGGTTAGGCTTGCTCTTAGTTAATCGTGCATGTGATGTTTGTATCTTCAGAAATAGTCTCTGTTAGCTCAGAATCCAAGTGGTATAGTTAGATTTGTGATCAAGACTCTATGGTGCAAGTTAGACTATCTTTAAGCTTTTGGTGGGTTTTGAGCTCTTAGTGAGCATCTACTCAAGTCCAGGTAAGGAAAACTAGTTTTATTTTTAAAATAGAACCCTAGGTTAGAAGATCTGGATGTGGGGTGATGTGGTCACCAATTCTAATTTTTGCTTGCAGGATTGTCTCTTTTAAAAAGTAAAGTAATATATTGACTTAAATGGTTGATTTTGAATATTTTATATTGATTTTAAGGTGAATCATTTGTTGAAAGTGTTTGTGATTAGAAATGAGTTAAACTATTTTTGAATATTTTGTTGAATTACTTAAATGAGATTTTTGATGAGAAGTGGTTGTTTGATTTTAGATGATGATTTGATTTAGAAAGCATATATTTGGAACTTAGTTATGTGTTTAAGTGAATTTTTAGATATAATTGAATTGTTTAGAAAAGTTTTAAATATTTATATGATTAGTGAATGAATTTTGTGTGATTTGGAAATTCTAAACTTTGGTATGATTTGATTGTGTGATTTGGATATTGTGAGAGTCAGAATACGAATTTTAATCAAGACATAGTATTTTCAGGAAAGAAAATACCGTGTTAAGATTGTTTAGGATGTGCATTGACTATAGATTCGTCTAGAAGGAGATATCCTGACTCTCCTGATATAATGGAATCATATAGATGAAGTTATTCAGGTGGTGAGAGTCGAAGGAGGTTCATATGAATGGGTAACTTGTTTGAAAGATAACTAACTTGACCTGTTATATGAATTAACCCTGTCATACTAGGAGAGAGATGATATTGAGATTATTTATGCGCATAGCTGTGTGGATTTCACAATGATATAGTATGACAGGTGCAAATCTCTGAGTCTAAGTCAACCCACGAGTCTTCCAGAAGTAAAGTCAAGTGTCTATGTGTTGTGAGTCAGTTGAAGGCTGACATGAGAAAGATGAATATTGAAATTGTTGATAGACACTTGATGGTTATGTGAAATACATGAGAAATAATTGATTTATGTGGATGTTTAAAGTTATATTTATGTTATAAGTTTTAAAAATACTTAGCTTACCCTTTGTTTTGTTTTGTTTTGTGGTTGTCTTTCTTTGAACTGTGGTGATCGTGTAATTACACGGGAGCAGATTAGATTGCAAGTAATAGAGCTCCTCAGTGAGCAGATGAAAGATAAGATGAATTTAGTTTTAATGTTTTGTTTTGTTTATTTTAAAACTTTTGTGTATATATTAAAATCCCTATGAAAAGGGATATTTTTTTATATACAATAATGAGATAGTTGTAAGTTTATATGTTAATTCAATTTTTTTTTCTTGCTTTCTATTTTATTAAATATGAGTAAAATTAGGGATGTTATAACACACACATGCATTAAGACTGGTTTAATATTACTAACTAACTAATTGCCTTATTCATATTGAATTGATTAAGTTGTCTTATAAACAAATCAGAATTAATGAAAATTTGTGTTACATATGATTTTTAATTTTATTATTATAAACTTTACAAAATTGTTGTACAGGAAAATATATAATCGGATAGTTAAATGACTTATAAACATTACATTAGAATGTCCTAATAGTGTAAAACCATACTATCAATATTTTATGATTTGTATAAATCTTATCTCTAATTTATTAATTATTTTGATAATTAATCTCATCAATAATATTTTCTTTAATAAGTATTTTTATAAATAACATGTTCTTATGAAAGATAATTTTACTTAAGTTGAATAGTATCATAAAAGACAACAAAAATTGTGCGGTAAAAGTATTCAATACCTTTAAAACTATTCCCAACTATTAATTCAACTGTAACAATCTCAATAAACCAAAACATTGATACCAAACATTAAAGTAATAAGCTTGTGAGTATCTGTAACTTATATGTGCTTGAAGTTACATATTTTAATAAATATGAGAATCTTACTTATATTTGAAATATTTAAAGTTCAACTATCAATACTTTAAGTTGGATACTCAAATTTAGAGTTATTAAAGTAGGATTTATTTAACAGGGAGATTTGGACCTTCTGCAAGGTTAGGCTAAATAAATTGTAATTTAAATTAAATGAAATCATTTTTAACTCATAATCTAAATTGGTTTAGATAAGATTAATTCCTTTTATAAAATAATAATGGTATTTTTTAAAAACATATTTTATTTTTTGGAAACATATACATGAATTTTAATTTGTATTTATTTACATATTTAACGTTAAATTAATTTTCTTAGTATAATTTAAAATTTAAAATACATATTTTCTTAAAATTAATTTTGAAACAAAACAAAATAATTTGTTAATCCGACATAAGCTTAAATCGAAAATTTTTTAACCTGTTCAGAAAATAAGTGAGGTCAGCTCAAAAGAAAAAAAAGTGAAATGTGAAATTGGCTAGATTAAAGGGAATATAATGAAAAATGAAAGGATATTAAAAGAAAGTTTATGAAAGTTTTGTATGATTTAATTCATATAATAAATTATTATAATTACAATCAGAATTATCTTTATTATTATAAATAACTAAATTTTAATTTTAATTTATTAATGTTACTATTTATATGTTTTCCTTATTATATTTAATATTATTATTTATTATTGTTATTATATAAATTTATTTTTTATTGTTGTTATAAATAATAATTATTATTCAAGAAGTCCCATAAACAAGTTTTAAAGTGTTAGATATATGAATTACAAAGTATAATTAATTTTTTTCTTGTAATTATAAAAATTGAATTAAAAAACTACGGAAATGAAGTTAAAAAAATAAATATTACGTTTAATAAATTAAAAAAACACTAATAACCTCCTATGACGAGTTAATAAAGGGAAAAGGATAAAAGTAATGTCAAGAAAATACTAAATTTAATTTTGTTAAAGTTAGAAGTGAAAGGAACAGTTATTTCCAATAGTTTTTGTTTAGTAACTATATTGTGTGGACACTGCACGTGAAAGAGACATAACGTATAGATGCGGACTCCAACTTAGAGTTTACTCATGGTTTCAGGTTCATATTCGAAGAACAATCACAACCTTTTCAACCTGCAATTTAATTTGGAATTGGAAGAGAATTTTACAAAAAATAAAATTTATATTATAAATGAATCGAATATACTCGGTTATACTTAATAAAAAATCCGTTAAATCCATAACTTGAATTTAATTCAAACTGGATTTAATTAAATTAACAAATAATGCAATTTTTTTTGGACTGTGGAGGGAAAAGCCGAAAGTAAATTTAAAAAGGTTGACAGAAAAAAGAGTTTTGAAAAAGTGAAGAGCTAAACGGTTCATATGCTTTAATAAACGGGTATAATAACAGTTACTCACCTTTTTTTCACTTTACTTTCAACTTCCATTCTCAAAAACGACGTCCAACGTTGCAGCCATTTTTGGCCTTAAGTTTTTTATCATTCCTTGTTTTGTGGGTTAGAACATGCAACAGAATCAGGTACAAGAATTTCAAAATGAAACATGTGAAAGGTTAAAGTCAGATCAAATTAAATGTGAATACTTTACATTTTAAATTGAAAATATTTTAAATAATTTTTATCTTTACCTTTAAAACATAGATTCACATTCAAAATGGTAAATTAAATATGCACTTAATCATATACATACATGATTAGTGAGATAAATAACAACAGTTTCATTTAAAGTTGTGTTAACTACAAAATTAGTAATGGTGTGCCTTTTATTTAAAATCAGAGCAATGTAAAGTCAATTGTATCTAGTTTGGGAAACAATAATGCAGGAACACAACAAATGTAGTTTCATACAAAATTTTCTCCCAACTTTCCTCTTCGAGTTTGCAATTTTTCACTTTTGGCAGTCCTATGCCCTAGTGGAATCTTTTTACACATTAAAAAACACATACTTTTAATCAAATATTACTACAGTTCCTTATTATTAGGCAAATTTTATGGTTATGCATTCAAAAGTAGTTGTGGATTTTTGTCACCTATCATGAACATGTTCTTAAAAGTAATTTTGCTGGGTACGAGATCCATACAAAATTTAAAAATATATGGACTTTTTCGTATTTCAAATATCATTTAAGTAAAATTAATTATTGTAAACTCATTTTGAGGTATGCATTGTTTTTAAACACCTGATAATTATTATAAAATCACTTTTGAAAAAAAAACAAATTAACTACATACTTCTAAATTGTTTTTGATAAAACTTACAAGTAATAGATTTAATTAATTAATAATAATTGATGAACTTAGGAAAAGACTGTTAGATTGGATAATGAAAGAAAGAGGATTATCTTAAGGCTGGGAGGCAACTTTCTTTCTACGAAGGCCTAGCTGCTATTTAACGGCCATATTTTGGTTCCAGGTTTAATTAAAATTTTAAAACACAGACTTATCTAACGCAAATTACCAGATAGCCCTTCATCAACTGATAGTAAAATACGGTTTTACCCATGCATTTGCCACCTAAATGACTGGATAACCCTTGACCAATAGTCATTCGGAAGTCGTGAAAAATGGTCACGAGTCAAAAGCTTGTTATTATTATTAGCACTCTAACACTATCACGTTTTGTTTTTGTTATAAAGTACAATTTTTGTAATTAAACAGTGTTTGGAATGATTTTAAGAGTTTAATCAATCTATATTACTAAGGTGATTTTTTTTAAAATTATGAATTGTTTATAAATTAAGTTTAATATGTTTTTAAAAATATTTTTTGATCAAAAACAATAAATATATAATAAAAGATTTATATTAATAAAAAATTATTTGATACCTTTTAAATACATCAAAGTTGATTTAATATTCTTAAATTATATATAAATAAAATTATTAATTATTTATTTTTTAGAGTACAATTCAATCAATCAATATAATATATAATTATAATTTAGTAGTTGGAGAGTGATTATTGATATAATGACATATATATTATTTTATTTTTTCTTTTGAATGTGATCGAATAGTTTCAGCTTATTACATTTTTTATATTATTTCTATACTTAATATGATAATTCGGTCAAATATAATCAATTATTAATAAAACCTGTGTTAATAAAATTTTATAATTTATAAATTTAACTCGATTGTACAAATACGTTTATATTACTTGAACCAAAATGTAAAGTTAATAATATTTTTTATTTTCAATCACAGAATATCGGATAATAATTTAAACATAGAAAAATATTCTGCAGGTATTTCTATGTATCCGAGATTAAAAATAAGAATGGAACCTCCTATGTTTCAACACCAAAAAGTATTTATTACCAAAAGAACTAAACCTCCATACAAAAATGCTTATAAATGGAAACATAACTCAGTTAAAATTATTTTATAATAACTTAATATTTCCTTGCAAATATATCTTAAAACAGGAAAAGGAATCACAAAAATAACTATATGATAACTTTAATTTTAGATAAGTTAAAAAAAAAAATCTAAGAGTGTCTGAAACGTTGCCATCTGGCTCCAGCTGACCGAATATTTAATAAATTTAAAAAGGATAAATGCTCAAAATAGTCCTTAAAAAAAGTAATATGTTGCCCTTTAATTTCTGAAAGTAAACAAACTGAAAAAAAGTTTAATGAAATTGCAGTTTGTTTACCTATTTTAGTCTACAATTAAAAAAAACTTCTATAGTTTTAGCAATAATTTAACACGGGACTATAATAAACAATTAAGTTTAGAGATGAGTGTGATAGTATTTGTAGACATTTTTTTAATTATTTTATTTTTGGGAATTAAAGTGATAGGATGTTACATTTTTAAGACCTGTTATCCAATTTAAGAAACTGAATTCGAGAAGGAGTTGCTTACACAGTATAGGTGATTTGATATTGGTTTCTTTAATTAAAATTTAATATATTTGACTTTCAGATATTATGGAAATTAATACTTTTTTCTAAAAGGACGATTTTGGTTGGAAAAAATATTAATAAAACGTAAAATAGAAGTTTTTCTTGTTCTTTGAAGGATTTAAGTTTGGAAAACATCGTTGTATATCGAGACCCTAATCTATTGGTCTATACCTACTTTTTATAGGTCATCCAAAAATACATTAGAAAAAACGAAAATAATCTAAATCAAGTGGAGTAGCTGTAAAAAGAAAAATGTATGGTAAAATTTCTCAGTGGAGTAGTTGATGATGTTATACATTTTAAATTTGCAATGAGATATTAAGGATGTTTTTTTTTTTTTTTAGTGCTACGGAATCAAACAACTTGAGTATCAATAAATGCCATGAAGAACTTTGGTAGTAGGAGTTGGAAGATATAGAGAAGAGGGACCAATTGTGTTCTTATTATGGTGCCATTTGCAATAGAAGCTCCTAAATATTTCAAGCCATCAAACTATTCAAATTTCAAAATACCAACACTCTATCCATACACATAAATGATTATGTTATTATACATCTATTTTTCCATTAACTAGTCTTCAAACTTCGCCAAGCCCCACACTATCAAACCCTAACTCAATCATGAAAAATCTTTTCAAAAAAGGCATTCTATTTGAAATAAAATACTATCTATTTTTATCCTAATAAGTAAGAAATCATAGGAGGGTACAAAATCTTCAGAGACACATGAAATTGTTACCATTTCCGTGAAAGTAGATTTTCGATTGTTTCTCTAAATTTAAGAATTTTCATACAAATAAGCTGTATTTTTTTCTTTGACACAAATTCTAGAAACATGACACATAATCTTTAGAATATCTTTTTATTAGTTAATATTTACTCGAAATCATAATATTTAGGGGACTTTGCAACTTTCAATAAACTTCCATTAAAAAAAGAATATCGGTTAAAAAAGTCGTGTTAACAAAAAAATTTCATAACACTCTTATTTTATTTTGAAATAGTATACTCCCATATTTTCTTTTAAAGTTTTTCAAAATTTGTTATTTATATTTATTTACATTTTTCAAAAGTAAAAAATAACACTAAGTATCGTTTACCAATCAGCACTCACTTGTTTTAGTTAATTTTTAATTATTTTGTATTTATTGTGAGGTAAACTGAAAAAAATGATAAAATACGAAATGTGAGTTATTTTATTGGGACGAAGAAAATTATTATGTATATATTGATTTATACGTAAAATTCTTGAAAAAAAATTTGACCGAATGAAATACGTTTTTTTATTTGAAAACTCTTTTAGATTGCGAGAGACTGATAAGGCAATGCCATTCAAACTTACTGGTTGTGGAGCAAATGAAAAGGCCAAAAAAGTAATTATGATTGCTGAGCGTGTTGTTGTTGTAGTGTAGTGTAGCTCTGCTTACTTACTTCCACAGCTACCAGGTTCAAATTTTTTATTGATATTTTGAACGTAGCTTCAAACTCTGAGAGCGAAAGCCAGAAGAGAGACGTTGGCATTTTGGTAAGTAACACCTTCAAACTTGAAATCAAATTTGTTGGTGTGAGAGTGTGTGAGTGTGTGTGTTGTGTGCAGTATGCAGTGCAGGGGGTGGAATCCTTTTCGGAAAAGGCCACACGTCTTCATCATTACATCGTCTTTTCTTCCATGAAACATCCTTAGCGGTCCCTTCATATATCCTCAAACCCACCTCACACTTGTCTTACCGTTATGTTTCAACCCACGTTCTCAGTATCTTCTTATCTGCCTCCCTGCTAACTGCCCCATTTGCCTTTTTCGACTCAAACCGCTTTCTTTCTCTCCCAGATGGATGCTTTTTCCAACAAGAAACAAACTTCTCAAAACAAAACAGATGGGGTTTCCTCTTGTCTCACGGATTCCACTGCAGACTCCAGGGAAACCAGTTTCTGTGGATCCACTTCTTCAGTTTCCGTTGAAGAAGCAAAGGCAAAAGGCTCTTCTTCACCCCCTCCTCTTGGTTGGCCCATTCTCAAGGCTACAATCTCCAAGCGCTCTAATTCTCATGAAAAAGAAAACAAGCTTAAATCCCACTCGGAAGACACTAAGCTTACTCGGATTGGTTTGAACCAGTCAGGTTAGTTTTTTCTTTTCTGCTTCTTTTATAGAATGCCATGATAGATGGACGTGGCTGTGTTTGGAAACTGGAATCGTGGACGGGAATTTTACTGTGTAGAGACTTTTTTTTCAGTTGAATTGGTTGGAGTTAATAATTATACCCCTTCTTTAGTCATTAATTAATGTCCCTTTTGTTATTTTGTGTAATAACTCTAATTAGTGCTAATTATTAGATTTATTTTAATTTGTTTAAAACAGTAGTTGACATGATGAAGGAAAGGTTTGCAAAATTGTTGCTTGGTGAAGATATGTCAGGTTCTGGAAAAGGGGTTTGCACTGCTTTGGCCATCTCTAATGCCATTACTAATCTGTGTGGTATGTTTTCTTTCTTGCATACAGACATAGGCTCTCGGTTTATTGAGAAACTGTTTGGTTTGTCTTTGTTGGCCAAATGGTTCAATATTTTTGAAATTTTTCTTTTGGTGTAAATTTGAATTTTGTAAGCTATTCAAATTTGGATTATTTGCAACGTGTAGCAACTGTATTTGGGCAATTATGGAGACTAGAACCTCTACCTTCTGAGAAGAAAGAAATGTGGCAGAGAGAGGTGGAGTGGCTTGTTAGTGTTAGCGATTACATTGTTGAATTGATGCCTTCTTGGCAAACATTTCCTGATGGGAGTAAACTCGAGGTAAAAATTGGATTGATTCTTGATGTCAATGCTGAAGTCTGATTTTTATTCAAAAGGGAATTAATAATTATGATATTTCTAATATGGTGCATTGTGCAGGTAATGACTTGCAGGCCTAGGACAGATATTTTTATGAACCTTCCAGCTCTTCGCAAACTTGACAACATGCTTCTCGTGAGCATTAATCTTGTTCTTTCATGGCTCACTGGTGATTTCTGTGACATCATTGAATGTTTGAGGCCTTAATGTACATTTTCTTTTATGACAGGAAATTTTGGATAGTTTCACTGCTACTGAGTTCTGGTATGTAGACCAAGGAATTGTAGCCGCAGAAGCAGATGGTTCAGCCTCTTTTCGCAAAACAATTCAGCGGCAAGAAGAGAAGTGGTGGCTTCCCGTACCTCGTGTCCCCCCTGCAGGACTCAGTGAAGACTCAAGGAAACACTTGAATTACTCTCGAGAATGTGCAAACCAAATACTAAAAGCAGCCATGGCTATCAACAACATTGCTTTGGCTGAAATGGAAGTTCCTGAGTCATATTTGGAAGTTCTTCCTAAGGTCTAATCTAAATTCTATCATTCATAGACTTTTGCCCCTTGTGTCATTCTACGATTAAGAAAATCACCAAACAAACAATATCGAATATTTCAAAATTTACACGCACCTTGGTTATCTACTAATAAAAACTTAAGGGACTATCTCACATGTTTCTTTTGGATGTACGTTACTGAAGCAATGTGGTCAATGGTTTGATCATAGGTTTCTGTGTGCAAAATAATCTATGAAGAGAGATTAACTCCTTAAATTTAAATACCTGCAATGAGATGTTTGTTAGTCAATTTTATATCAAGTTATGACGTTGTCTTGAATATGGATTTCTGCAGAATGGAAGAACTTGCTTGGGGGATTTTGTTTACCGTTACATAACATCAGATCAGTTCTCCCAAGAGTACCTTCTTGATTGCTTAGACATATCGTCTGAACATGTTGCATTAGAGATTGCAAACCGTGTGGAAGCAGCAATTTATGTGTGGCGCCGAAGAGTTCACTCTCGGTTCTCACCATCACCAAGGCCCAACCGTTCTACAACAAAATCATCATGGGAAATAGTCAAGGACTTCATGCTTGATGGAGATAAGAGAGAATTGCTAGCAGATAGAGCTGAAAACATTCTAATTTCCCTGAGGCAACGGTTCCCAGGCTTAAGTCAAACCACCCTTGATACCAGCAAGATCCAGTGCAACAAGGTTGCTTCCTTTTTGAAAAAGTATCCCTTTCTAATAAAAATAGTTATCCCTTTATTTTTAATTTTTCCATTTTAAAAACTTGTAAGAAAACAGTGAATTTTTTCCTTGTTTTTTCGATCTCTTGAAGAAATCTTCGAAAGCCGATTGAAAATAAGAAATTGAAAACCTTACTGACACATTTTCGCACAAGCATTTCAAAATATCCTTACTTTCATAATTGCATATCATTGACACATTTTTACACCAACATTTCAGGATGTTGGAAAAGCCGTGCTAGAGAGCTACTCAAGAGTTTTGGAGAGCATGGCATTTAACATTGTAGCTCGTATAGATGATTTGCTATATGTGGATGACTTGACCAAACATTCAGAGAGGTTTGCATTGGTTCCTACTACTACTACTACTACTACAGCTACTACAGCTAACGTGGTTTCTCAGCAGAAGAAGGTTACACGTCCACACTCGGTGTCTATCTCAGGCACTGTTACTCCGCACAAAGCAGCAGTTGGCACGCTAAGCTTTTCACCAGCTTCTGTGCCACTCATTAGTCCTGCAAGAGGGGAGAGAACTCCTTTCCTCCATAACAACAACAGCATCAAACCTCAACGTCGTGGCTTTGGGGTGAGGAGAGTGCTGTCAAATTATCTTGGAGTAGAGACAAAGGCCACTAAGATATGCAGCAACTCAACTGAGGTGAAATGTTCAAACCCAAGTAGCAAGAAAACTGAACAACAACGTGAGAATAACAAAACCAAATGACTACAAAGGTTTATCCATTAGAGCCACTAATTATGGTTGTTGAGATTCGGTGGCACAAAGTTTACTTAGTTTAGTGGAGCATAAACTATTATAAAGAAGCATTTATTATATATTTTTTAACTTTTACGTTTGTATCATTCACGACGAATATATATTTATTGGTATTGAGAATTCAAATTCATAGTGAGATCAGAAGCAGTTGGTTTTTGAATTTAGAAATGCTGAGAATCACGTTGACATTTAATGATATTTTGTCAATTTATTGAAACCATCTCTTCCTTGAACAATGTATTCACTATGTACCAAACATAAAAAAATAGAAAGTGGTCCCTTACAAAGGAGAGCTGATAAAAAGTGGAGGGGAAAAAAGTCATAGAGAGAGGGGCATTCCGAGAATTGAACTCGGGACCTCTCGCACCCTAAGCGAGAATCATACCACTAGACCAAATGCCCTGAATAATTGCATTGTGTAAATAAAAGTACAAATATTTTATTATAAAATTTGTAGATGATTTCATTTTTAAACATTACAGTACCAAACGTGTACGCTTTTCCTCTTTGTCAGGTTGTTTCTGCAATTTTCTTTGAAAATAGATTTGCAATCACATAAATAACATGAAATGTCAACTTTATCAGACTTTATTGGTCGTCACAATTTTAATATTTCAAAAAGCTTTGTCCAATTATTTCAAAGTTTTTCCTATCTCACTACTTCAGTTGTTTGGAATTTGGACACACTGTTCTCAATATATCTTGGTCAAGATAAACGTCACAAACATTTAGTTACTATCATGGTTATTACTGATTAAAAAAAGAAAAAAACTGTTAAACACGCAAAGAAGACCCACAGTAACTACTAATAAATCTATTGTATTTAAAGAAACGGGTCGGCAAAAGCGTTTGGTTGCAGGCAGGCAGGCAGGCAGGCAGGCATTTATCTGACCAGTGAACCCGTTTCCCGTGAGAGTCCATTTCATCAATATTCGTTGTCTTCTCTCTTTTTCTTCTCTTTTCTCTGTCTGACGAAAACAATAGCGATGTCTTCTTCTTCCTTCACGAGCCTTCACATCACCGCGTTAGACGCGATAGTGAACGTCAACTCGCTTTTCACTCTCGCTGTCTTCATAGGCCTCACGTGGAACCCTAACGATCCGCAGAACAGTCTCAACTCCGATCCGGCGTGCGCTCCCACCTCCGCCATCGCCGAGAACCTCATCGCCTTCCATGTCTACTCCTTCAGCTCCTTCCTCTTCTCCAGCCTCGTCGCCCTCGCGCTCAAGCAGGCCATACGCCTCTCCCGCACCACCTCCTTCCACTACCCCGCCGTCGTCGAACACCTCGTCGTGCACGTCAACCGCACCGCCCTCCGCATCGGAATGCTCGTCTCCGCCGTCGGATCCATCTTCGGCTGCTCCTTCCTCATGCTCGCGCTCGTCAATGTCGCTCAGATCAAGCTTGGAACTCTTGCCTGCGGAAGCTCGCATACCTACGCCGCCGTCGTTCCGCTTCTCATCCTCGTCCCCATTGCGCTCCTCATCTACGCCTCGCTTGTTCTCTACGCTTTCACTCGCTAGGTTTTCTGTGAATGAAATGTTTGATGCGTCTACTTATGCTTCTTCGTTGCAGTTGCAGAGATTTAGATTTCTAGTGAATTTTGGACCTTACGAGAAGTTCTAAACTCCGAATCGCGATATTTTCACAGAGATTTGAAAATTGACCCTGTGTGAGTGTAAATTAATACGAATATGCTCTGAAATGGAAGTGTTACTTGGGTAGTGTCCTTCTGAATCAGGCTTTGAGATATTCATCTTTGTCAATACAAGCAGATGCTTGATGATAAGTTAGATCTCCATGTTAGAGTGTATGAAAGAACTTTTGATGAATAATTTAGCATTATAAACGAGTTTTGGGTGCTTCTGGAATTAGTCTTTTACTCTCCAGCGGAGAATACTTGTTCAACCAAACAATACTGATATTAGGGGTTTCAATCGCAATTCAAACACAATGTATAGTTTCATTGGAATTTGAGCGGAGCCTTTGGTTCCAAGAGTCATTGGTAAAATCATTCTTCATCTTCGTCATGATCTAAGTGTTAATTCCTTCCGTAGTAGCCAGTGAATTTGTACGACAGAATTAAGGTCACTTACCTTCGTTTTTTCTTTCTGAATACTGGCCAGAGCGTGTAATTAATAAAATCAACTCCAAATTAATTTGAAATTTAAATTAAATTTTAGCAAAAATTTAGTTTATTATTGAATTATATATAATTTGTATTATTAAATTATATATATGTCTATAAAATTCGCTTATATTTATTTTATTTTTGTATGAAATAAATTTAAAAAGAATGTAACACTACAATTTTTGAATTAAAATGAATTCAAGCTAAAAATAGTTCATATTAACTTTGAATCAATCTACAAGTTGAATAAAAGCTTTAAATATTCTTTTACACGCATTATTTATTGATTCTTGATTAGGACTTAATTAAAAAAAGCATTTAAAATGTATTTTTCTCTTTAGCTTATAAATACTACTACTTGCGAAAAAAGTTGAACTGTTGGATTGCCACAAAAGGATTGTTTTATTACATGCAAACGACTTTTTTATTTTGTTTTGGAGCATTGGATTGGACCGTAAATAAGACCTACTTTCCCATATGGGCTTTTCCATTAGCCAGTTACTAATCAGTCCGGGCAAATTCTTCCTGCACCTTCCGTACAAATTGTGATCTGCAACCGTCTTTTGAAATTTCCTAAATTATTCTTGATTTCGTAATTGAAAATCTGGAATTCAAAAAATAATTTTGGAAAAAATATCCCAAATAGATTAGTAATCTGCTTCTTCCAATCCTTTCAGTTGTCCTAAGATAGCAACCACGACATTGAAACATTGGACCTTTCTCCAATAGTTTGTGAGAAAAAATGATCAGAGAATTGATAAAACCAACTTCTTGTTTTACTTAAAAAGATCCTTTTAACTGGTAGTAAAATGAAAAAAAAATACAGTAAAAAAGAGATTTTTAAATTAAATGAAACAAAAGGACAAAAAATAATGATAAAAATAATATATTTTAGTTAATAAATAGAAATATTTTAATAATTTAAATATATATATATATATATATATACTTCAAGTTTTGGCTAATGCTTTAGGAAGTCTTCGTTAGACAATAGCCTTCTGTATTGCCTTTGCTTACCAACCGCTCGTTAGTTTTATTAGAGTTAGAAATTAGTATATATTTAAGTGAAGTTTAATGTTAAGGGTTAAAAAAATTATAAAGAGAGATTTTATTAAAAATAATTAACAAAGTTTTTTCATAAAATATAAAACTTATATTTTTAGAAAAATTGTATTTACTCTGGACACACATATTTATTATGCTTTTAATAAAATGATACATAGATCCTCATTTCGTTTTTTAAATGGGTATATTTATCAAAATTTAAATAAAAATATATTTTAGAGCTATTTATTATTTCATAATAACATGATATCTTGTTTTAAAATATTTTTTTTTATAATTTAGTAACAATAAAGTTCTTATGATATTTTTAATATGAAATAATTGAATTTTTTTTTTGTCTATGAACAGATATTTGAAATAAAATAAGATAGATAAGTCCCTTTATATTAAAATATAAAAAAGTGTGTTATTTATTAAAATTAAATATAAAAACTATAAAAAAGTATTCATTTTAAAACAAAAGAAGCATGTATCTTTAGCATAGTAATTCTCTAGAAAACAGTACTTCTGAGATAATAGAAGATCGAACCTTCATTTATCTTATTCGTAATGCAGAAGGAATAGCATTGTTGCAGAATAACACGTTTGAAAATGAAGATGAGGAAGACAAAGCCTCCATTGGTTTTGTTTCCATGCTAGATATACACAATACATCTAATGCCAAGAACTACATACCAAGTTAGACCCTGTTCTTTTTATCTGTGGCCACAAAGCTTTCACCCTAGAAATGAAATAAAATGCAGAATGCAGGTATATTGTAACTTTTATATATATGTCTTTAAATTTTCAGCAATAACTTCTTGAAGAACTTCTTGGTTGGGATTATCATAAGAAAATGATGTTAATTAGAGTTAATCTTAAACTCTAAACTTAATTTAATTTTATAAAATTAACTTGTAAAATAAGATTTTGTACTTATTTATGTTTTTATCTTGGATTGATACATGTATTTACTATTTACAATTAATCACAATTTTAATTTTATTTTTTTTACTAAGTTTCCTTCACCTTTTAATACTTACGGATATGGATTCAGTATAGGAATAAAATTATTTTTAAAGGAGGAGTTTTGGATTTTTCTGAGATCTTTTTTCGGACTCAATTGAAGGTTTGGTTTTGTATTACGTCTAAGACACCCTCAACTTACTTTTCTTTCTCTGATTAATATCTCGATTTTCTAGTATGTCTTTACTCGCTTTAGTTTTGTGATGCTGTTCGTTTTTGTCAGGATTAGTTTTTTTAAATAGATGTGTGGAAGGTGTTAGGTGGTTAAGTCTTTCCTAATTATTTATATAAAGGTTAAATTAGCTCTGAAGTGGTTCATATATAGCTCTGAAGTGGTTCATATATATATATATATTCATATATATATATATATATTTATATATATATATTCATATATATATATATTCATATATATATATATATATTCATATATATATATATATATATAATCTTTATTGTTGATAAAAAAAAAACGAATACAATTCAATGGACATTTTTAAATGGGAGTGTTTAAATTAACATCGGTCAGTTTGTTTAATTATTTTTCTCATATTAAAATACTGCATACTTAATTATATATAAATAGATCGATACTATTGAAACAATTTTCTTCCACCTTTTATTATATGAGGACAATGATTAGTTCCACGACTCTTGTTTATGTTGCACTGAACGTGGTTGGGCATAATAATGGTTGATCCGGGACTCACAACGCTCGTAACTTTTCCACTTTGTGGATGAAGGAAGTACAAAAACAAATAAAACGGGAAAATTAAGCTTTTTTTAGGTGATTTGGATTGAGAGATAATGAGAAATTAAGTTTTATCTTTGCTTATCTGGTTAGATAAAAATATAGAAACAAAGTATTTTAGTATATAGATATTTTTGTCCATATATGAAAAATAAATACATAATGTAATTAATCTTTATTTAAATATAATATTAGTTATTTCTACTCAGTGATTGTTTTCTTCTTTCTCTCTTATACATGTATAATATGGCATACCATTGTATAAAAATGCAATTACTGGACTTATGATTGTTTAAAAGATTTGAGCTCAAACAGGAAATTATCTGCATAAAAATTGAATTATTTTTAAAATAAAAACTTTATAGTTTTAGTTTAGTTTTTTTAATAAAAAAACTGTTTTAAAAAATAGATACTTAAATAAATTTAAATTGTAACTCAAAATTTAAAAATTTGAAAAATATATTATAAAATAAAATGCCTATTTAAATAATTCATTCAATTAGATAGTTTAACAGTAATTCGGGCAATTTAAATGATTCAAAGGAAATTTGGAACAGATCAAAATACTTTAGTTTAGTTTAATTTTTTAAAAAGGTTGTAGAATTGTTCGATTGTTTGAACAATTATGAGTGTATTTGAATTTAGTTCTAACTCCTAAATTAACTTTCAGTTTATATTGGATATTGTGTTTTGATAAATTTTCCATTATTGAAAACAAAATTCATTTGAAATTCCAATTGTCTTAAAAATACAGAGGGGTTTTTTTTTTTCAACTCCACTTAAATTTAACTTAATTTTTTAGCTAAAATTCAAACTCATATTATATCATTGATTTAATTCAGTCAAATTGCTTTTAGAATTGAGTTTGGTCATTTCAATTTGTTGACTCATAAGTGGAGTTATTACTATTACTGGGAGTTTTATTTATTTCATTTTTCGTATTTGTGTACAGCACCTCTGATTAGTATCGAGCTTTGGTAGCTTTGTTGATTTTAATTTATCCTTATTAAAAAAATGTTAGAGAAAAGGCAAGCTTATAAATGCAAGTCTTATTTATAAGTCACAGAATGCTACATGCAACAGCGGATAGAAAGGGAAACCTTAAAGTACATGCAACAAGGTCACATGATTCTAGAACACTACTAAAAGTGAGTTACCAGTAGGAAACTTTTTGCATGAAACAAGAACACAACAGGAAGTAATTATGGCTTGATGCTACTACGTACTATCTACTAAGGGTTGACTTATCATGTGCTACAAACTTATATGTGCGAGCTGTGACAAAAAGGACTCAACACTTGTCGAAGAGTTCCAGTGTCCGCAACCGTCTCTTATTTCCCTACTTAATTAGAGCACCGCCAACGTATATATCATCCTGCTAAATCAACAAATTGTCCATGTTTCAACCTCATCAGTTAAATAGTGAATCAATAAAATTTATACAAAATTCCAGCAGTGTGTGTGCTAAAGAGTTTTATTCAATTTGTTTATATACGTGATAGTTTGGATATAAAGTTGCAATATTTCTCTTGCATACCACCTAAAACAGTGGAGTTTTAGCAGTAGAATTTGACTATTCTACAGTGGCTATGAACCTCTTAGGGAAAAAGAAACAGAATTGTATATTACATGGGACGGAGAAAATATGATGTTCAACCTCATGAATTTTAGCTCTATAGACAGTTAAAAACAGAAGGAAAAAGAATATTAGAGTTAAATTTGAATTTCAAATACCTGGTCTACAGGATGAGAAGCTTTGCATACATTCGCAGATGTTAATAATAAAGAGAACCTGCAGGAACAGAAAATAATGTAGGTATTATAAAGTCAGAAAATTTTGCTTCACTTAGAATTTTTGTTTATTACTTTTTCTTCTGCTACGTGGAACCAAGATTGTCCTACCTTGCCACCAGTTCCCTCTTGAAGCACTATTTGAATCATTACCATTTGGGTCATCATCATCCTTATCTTTCTTAAACTGCAAAACAATGCCAAATATGCCTTAATTTTAAAAAATACAACACACATATGTATGCATGTAAATATTAACAACTTATAAGTATCAATTTCAGCTTCATTGCATTATACGGTTACTATTTTATTTATATGTAGCCAATGATCCTTCCAGCATGAATGAAAAATAAACCATGCATACATGGTTTCTCATGAAACTTCTATATATTATTTTTTAAATCTCTCCATTTTTTGTGAAAATTTACCATACAAAAAAAATTATATATTCAATAAGTAGAATTTTAGTGTTTTAGTTAGGAATACAGCATATCATTTTACAGTTGAGTTTCGCTTTGGTGTTTTTACATTTATCTTTTAGGGGTTAAAAGGAAAGCTATGAAAGAGAAAGTGTGATTTAATTTCTCTTATCTCACATGAAAGCAAGCTTAAGGGAAATGTATAAAAGATAAAGCATATGTGCTGCAAAAGCATATGTGTGTAACTAAATGTAAAAACAGTGCAGGTTGTACTTAGAAATATTATTATATGTATTAAATAAATATCCCTTTGGCAATGAACACCATGGACCATCATGATAAAGGATGGGAATTAAGGCACTCACAATGTGGTGGGATTCAGTGGTCCTGGTTCTTGGGGAATAATTTTCTTGAGCACCATAAAAGATTGATGAACTGTAGTAACTACTGGGCTCCACTGGCTCATTCTGATAATTGGTACTGGTATTCTTGTTGGAGACACCGCTGCTTTCACCTTTGTAACCGTAATTGCCTGAAACGAATCCAACTGAAGCTTTACTAAATAAGCCCAGACATTCAAATTGGATTGAAAAAGCCACATGTTCCCTGTCTATAGACAAGATTTGAGATGAACTGAAAGAGGGCATATTTAGTACTTCAGGTCAAAGTGGTATATGTCTGATAACGAACCTGGTGCTCCATAATTTTTGCATCCCATGTCTTGTTTTGTTGAATCTCTCCCTCCAACCTAAAGTTGTATAAATAGTAACAGGTTAAGTGTATATGTTATGTCAATTATTTTTCACAAAGCAGTATATGCTATATATATCGCTCAGAGATCAAAAGCTGATATTAACTTTAGTCCAAGAGTACTCATACAAGAACATATTCATTCACGCTTAAAGTTCTGATATAAGGTAAACTTTATGCGCACAGAGAAGAGCTAGCTAGACCAAAAGAATTTACAAATTCATACTCAACAATTTGCTTGCCAGCTAGCTAAACTCAAATACCATTATCTACATACGTACTACTATACTCCATTTTCTGCAAGAAACATGTCATGGTAAAAACTAGATCATCAAAAATGAGAAGTTTTTTTTACTTTATTTTTTGTAGACGTGTAGTTATAGTTAGTTACCTAGATAGGAGGGTTTGACCATAATGCTTTCAATAACTACCTTGTAAAAAGGTGTGCTATTTATACATACCGACTCAAACGAATCAAGGACCTCAAAGCTTAAAGCCATAAACCATTGAAGTTAATTCTTTCGTTATTATACCCACACATTAGAGCTATGATATTCCCGAAAAGACCTGTTGGTTAAGTAGTCAGAAACAATAACTATGCAATATTGCCAAAACAAAAAACTTCAGAAAACAAAAACAAAAACATGCAGGGCATGCTATGCAAGTAAGATTGAGCAAATTAAGTGATGCATATAGATAAAAAGTAAAAAAGAAAGTAGGAGGGAGGGGGACATGCATACAGTGGAAGGAGGTGGGAAAATGGAGCCAAAGATGCTGGTGGATGAAGATGAAGTGGTGGAGGGGTCCTTGGGACCAAAAAGATGATCAAAGTTGGTGAGTGGCGATGAGGAAGAACCTCCTCCCACTTTCTTTTTGTTGTTCTCCATGTCTGGTGTGTGTGTGTGTGTGAGTGTCACTTACGACTAATAGTGATTAACCAAGCAAGCAAGGTAGCTAGCTTTATGTGTTTGGAGAGGTATAATATAAAGGTTTGTTTCTTTGTCAACCAACGGACAAAACTACTAGCTAGGTTGATAAGTATATATCTATCCTTTAACGACCAAAAGATTGGACAGGATTTGCAGGTTTGGAAGAAGGCGAAAAAAGGGATAACGATGGATGGGAAAAAGGGTGCAGAGAGAGAAGATTGAAGAAGAGAAGAGAAAAGAGAGATAGGAGAGCACGTGATGGTAGCAGATGATGTGTAGAAGATGATACGTATAGAAGGGTATTTATAAGCCCAAAAAGTATGCTGCGCCCATGTGCCCCTCATTCAATTTCCATCCCTTTCCCTTTCTTTGACACATGGGTCTCCCCCTGGGCCCCACCTCGACTTGATACCCAAATCCAAACCCCTCTTGCCATATGTCTACCTCCTCCATCTTTGACTTTCTCTTCTCTTTTACCTTCTCATTTCTATTCAACCATTGTGTTTTCATATGCTACTTATCCATAGTGTTTTCCCCCTTCCAACAAATTATTACTGCTTTCAGTTCAACCAACATTACCCATTGTTGCAGTGATTTATAGAAATGATGAAATCAAATTGCTTCACATTTTTAATCTATTCCTTTTATTATATTTGTATTGTATAGTTTTCGGATTGGATTGAATGAATGCCATTTACTCACTTTCTAAATTAGTCGTTGTTATAAATACTACCAGAAATATATGTCATATGATTCTCTGTGTCCCATTTTTTATCATCATATCTTATTTTAAAAAGTTTCAAATTAATATTTATATAAATTTTTAATATATTTTTTAAATACAATATTTATATTATTATCTTTTATATTCAATATATTGTAATCTATTATTTGAATAAAAATAATTTTAGAAAAACGATATAAATTATAAATTTACATGAAAAAATAAAAATAATTGTATTGTGAAGTTATTACAGTGTATACGGCTACTTCAATAAATAAGTAATTTATATAAATTTTTAAAATTTTAAAATATAATTAAATATAAAATATGAAAATTAAGGCGTGTCGTTATTTTTAATAGATAAGTAACTTTTATTAATTTATTGCATATATTGTTATAGATAAGTTTTTTTATATTAATTAGGACGAGAATAGATATGAAAAGATTATTGAAAATTCAAGCAAAAGAATATTTTAAATGTCATTTATGACTAAACTGAAGTAGAAAATGATTCAGACACTCCTAAATTTGATTTATAACATTGGAAACCACAATTATAGAAATCATTTTCCTGCATATTTTTTCACAATCAATCATTATAAAAAAGAAGTCCTTTTTATGCTAGTTCTCATCGCAACCAAAATAAATATACTGATTTAATTTAGAATTAATATAAAAAGTATCAAATTTTATGTACATCAATTGATTTCACATACTCCTAAGATTCATTTTTCATTAGTTTCTAATTCGTTTAAGAAAGTAATTGTATTAAGCATTTTTTTCTTTCTCAAAATTTTGATTGTTAATTTAATTTATTTAAAATAAATTAGACATGTATTTTTTAAAAAAATTTACGTACTTTATTTACAATTTAAAAGATGTAATTATATTTTAATATATCCATATAATAAAGAGCAATACCAAAAAAACCTAATAAATCAAAATGAATTAATAAAATTGTATTCATGTCATAAGGGCCAGTAGTAGCATGCTTAAAATAGTGTGGAAGGAATGTAGCATAAACAAATCCTTAACATCAATACAAAAAGCACCCTCTTATCTCTTATTTAGGAATTAGGATAACAGACGTATCAGATAATAACCATTCATTAGAAAAAGGTGAAAAACACTAAGGATTTATTCACTTTTAGGTTATTTGGTAGTGTATATAAATTAAATTTATTTTTAGTTATTTGAAGAAAAAAGTATTATTTTCAAAACACATATAATATATTAAAAATATTAATTTTTTATTTTCATAACTACAATATTGTTAGGTTAATTGTTTGTTATTGTGGAGTCTTCACATCTTTTTGGAGGATCAATTAAAATTGTTGGATTTTTAACATGCATTCAGTCTTTATCAATTATAGAATTTATCTTTAAGATATCAACTTAAGTATTTACCATCTTAACGTTTTTATATAAAAGCAGTAAGTAAAGTTTGAGTATATTATTTCCTGCTCATATATTTGAAACTATTTTTGTAATTTAATATTAAATATCATTTAGCTTGTGTATTATGCAGAAAAAATATTTTAGTTTTATATAATTGACGTTGATATAATAAATAAATATTTTAATATATTATTTGTTTTTATAAGTTTCATAATAATATATATAAGTTATATAGACAATTATCTAATTGTAATATAGAATTAAATATAAATATGGATAATTTCTTATTAAAAATATATGAAAATCAATTGAAAGATAGAAATAGAAGATCGTAAATTAAAAGAAATAGACAATTATAAATATAAAAAAGAGAAAAACTTAAAATGCTTAAGATAATTTTAAATTACGTGAGTATCTGAAATTTCCTTAAAAAAACAAGAGCAAAAAAGATAATGTAAATAATTAATATCTAATCGAGAAAGTGATAAGTTTTGTAAGTTCAGCATTTTCTAATTTATAATATAAAAGTGTATTTTTCAATCTTATTTTCTAAATATGTAATTTTTTTAACTTTTGAATTAATAAGTGATAAACATGTGAAATTTTCGGCATAAAAAGAGTTGAAAGGCATTTTTTGCACAATCATCACATATTTTTTTCGTTTTCTTTGGCTGTATTTTCTTATTCTTCTTCTCTAATCTTTTATCATTCTTCGTCTGCATTATTTCGGTATCACCGTCCGTCTTCCTTCTTTATTCTTTCAAGTTTTATGGATGAGAATAAAATCTATAGACATTTTCTTATTCTTCTTCACCCATCGTTTTTGTCGATCATTCTTCATCTGCGTTTCTTCTTCCAATAGCTTTGGTTTCCCTCTTTATGCTCTCATTTTTTAGATGAGAATATAACTCTTTAGAAGGTGCTTTTAGAACTAAAGTTTTATCATTTTTTTTCTCTCATTTTAAGTATTTTTTTATCAAAAAAATAATAATAAAATATTTAAAGATATCTCAACTCTTATAAAAAAGACTAACGCATATGACTCATTAAAACAAAGCCAAAAACAATTACATGAGAGTTCTCAAAATACATCTCATAACAATGGACCTACCATTTGTCTATAACAAATTATGCTAGCTAGCTTAAAATTCATACACAAAGATCCAAAACCTAACTTACACTACTAGAAAATCAATTAATAGAAACAAATTTTAGAGAAAAAAAATAACTAGTTACTATATTGACTAAATTAGATATTATTTTAGAGATTAGAAAAATTATTGGTATCTAAATTAGTTTTTATTATTGATAAATAGTTTCTAAATTGGTATTTAATTAGTTACCAAAATTTTATGTACCAATTATTTAGATTTTAAAGTTGGTAGTTAAATACAGATGACTTCTCAATATAGATAAAGTTGATCCCTCATTTTTCCTCTTTAAGATAGTCTTTATGTACTACATAACTAGTCACATTAAATAGCGTTATAAAACACATGTTTCTTGATAATTAAGGTGACTTCAAAATCCAAACTTGATTGCTTTTATGCAAAACCTACAACAAGAAAATACATTTCCCAATAGATAAACTCACACACAAGCAACTATATGAGCATAAAAAATCATAAAAACTAAACTACATTTCACATTTTCATAAATATTTTAGACATTTGATTGGGTTAAGTATCCAATCTAAGAAAGAGAAGGTGAAAGTTGCATATTTATTCTTCAACTATAACCAGGTCTTTAGTTGAGTCATCTTTAATATTTCCTCTATATCAATTATCCCTTGTCTAAAGGCTACCTCATTCCTAAGAATCCAAATATGCCAAATAATTGCAATCCACATGACCTTCCAAGACAGGTTTTGCCTATGGTTTAAATGTGGAATACAAAATTGTTTAGGGTGGTTATACAAATTATTATGTTGAGCAGACTTAACTCCAATCCATTTGAGACAATAGTACCAAACAACCACTGCCACGTCACATCCTAGAAACAAATGATTTGTGTATTCCTCATATTGTGAACATAATGAGCACTAATAACTTTGTAAAACAACCCCCTTCCAATTAAATTAACCTTGAGATTCTGTCTAGAATAACCCTCCAAGAAAATAAATGGACGTTTGGTGCAGCTTTAATCGACCAAAACTTTTCATAAAAAATGTTGCTTACATCCTTAGTTCCATTCATAAGTAAATAATAGGCTGACCTGAATGTATAGATTTATTCTACGTCACCCTTCCAAATTCACTTATCGGATAAGTATTTAGTACCACATTATTTAGAAACCCTTCCAAATTCACTTATCGGATAAGTATTTAGTACCACATTATTTAGAAACCTTATTAAAACTTCTTCTTGAGTTCTTTACGACCACAACCTATTCCTTCTCCACTGCAGATTCCACCCCATCTTTTTTTTTTATATCCTAAACCCTGAACTCCCATCCTAAAGCTTGCCAAACCACTACTTCTCCAACATACTTTCTAGGAAAAGAAAGTCTCTTTCATATATTATGAAGAAAAAAGAGTTCCATTACCAGTATTGTAACTGAATAAACAAGAGTAGCTACCATAATATGAAAAGTCATTTTTATACACTACAAGAAAATCATTAAATAAAATTTAATTTTAGAAGTAAAAAATAATAAAAATAATTAGTTGCTATATTGACTAAATTAGAGACCATTTTAACTATCAATTATTTAAATTATAAATTTTATAGAAAAACGTTGGTAGTCAATTAGATACCAATTTAGAGAAACTATTAGCAATAATAGAAATTAATTTAGAAATCTAATTTTTTTTATAATATCTAAAATGGTTTCTAATTTATTTAATATAACAACTAATTATTTTTATTTAATAATTTTTTTTAGCATATAGAAAAGTTACCTACGAAATGTAAAAACTCTCTAAAAAATAAATAGTTGAAAAATTAAGTAATTAAGAGTATTTTCACTATTTTCACTCTAATTCATTGGATAACATTAGGAAGGTCAATTAACTCATCTGAAATGTTTTTCATCAAGAAACTTAGAATTTTATAACAGTTTTCTTTGCGAAAAACGTCTTAAAGAATCAAGAAAAAAATAATATACTTAAAATATCATTAATTTCAATTTTTAATTAATATAAAATTCAATTATTAAGTAATACAAAACTATTAAAAATACCAGAAGTCTTCGCAATTAATAACTAAAAAAATTCGTTCTACAAACTGTGTGAATGTTGGAAACTCAACTACAGTAAAGCACAATGAAGTTGAAAGTCGAAATAAATAAGAAAAAGATGACTCAATAAAAGATAGAGAATGATTCTCTTGGTTGTCATTCACAAAGCTGCCCTACAGTAGCTGAAATACAGTTTGTATTGTCTAATACAGTAACATGCACCGGATATATATCCATCTTTCTGTTCGGTCATTGAAATTCTATTAATATCTGTTGAAAATGAAGTACGCAGCTGCATCTTTACTGTTTGAACAGATGATGTTTGCATCCATCTGGTGTGTCTGCAATTCACATGCACGTTCACCTTCATTTATTTCAATGCCACCACAACAATAAAGAATTTCTTTATGCTTATTTCAACTCATTTACTTCTATATTAATTACATCTAACTCATCAAAAAGAAATATTATCTTTTCAAGATGTATAAAAAGAAAAAATCGCTACCGCTCTGTTGGTTGACATAATATTTTCTAGAAATTCCTTTATAAGTATGAATAATGAAATAACATGTTTAAATATTTGTGGTTGAAAATGCTAACTTCGAAGCAGACACATCGGGTTCTGATGTCTGACATTTATGGATTTGATAACTTTGCAGCTCTGCATGAAAGCAAAAGGTGAAGTGATAATCACGCACAACGAGAAATAAATGGATAAGGTCTTAACGTGGCAGTTTCCATGGCTTTTTACATACCACCACAGTTGACCTCATTGTCAATTCAATTTTCTTTATTTCTGTATATTGCAACTTTTTTTTTATCAATAATTATAAATGATCTTATACTCGTCATTTTATAAGATTTTAATGAAAATTTTTTCTATCAGATTCATTATAATTAATTGAACCTAAAAATGACATTCTCTAAAACGGTAATATTGGTTAAAAATAAAGTATAAATAAAGTTTAATTAGTGTAAATGACTACTAAGAAGAGACGATTTTTTTTTTATAAAAGACAAGAATCACGTTCAATATATTTTCGTAAAAGAGAACAAATAAAAAGTACTTTAGCTTTAATTTATTACTAAAACGGAATATTATTTTAAGTTCATAAACTATTTTTTTAACTGAAGTATCTCAAGCATAGATTAGTCTTTTGTTCATTTATCATAGATATTTTGGCATATACGTAAACCTAAAGATTAAATTCTTAACACATCACATTTATGAGATATTGTTACTGGTCAACCGCATGTTTTAACCCAAATTATTAACGCTTGTTAATTTGTTCTGTATAAAGTGTATTCTCCTACTTTTGAATAAGAAGCCCCAACCCATGGTTAAGTTATGTTCTATCAAATCTTTGAAAGAATCTTTGTGATTTTTGGGCCAGAGATACCATTTCTCTGGTTGGATGCAGTTACAGATTTTCTATTGTCTATTAAATGTTGGCCTGAGTGACACGAGAATCACATATATGCATCATAATGTTACTGGTATATTTTTATTATACCCTAAACACAAATTGGCATTCTTCAACATGGTATGAAGATTCTTCAGAAAAGGTTTGGCCAGATATTATAACAAAATTAGTAGATACACTCAACATGGAAAAACTTTTTTATTTTTTTTCATTTTCTATAGAAATGGTCAGATCTCAGGCCCACAAATTTTGGTTGTGATCAAATGAAATGGAGAGAAAAAGCTATTAGCTATATTCTTCGTGAAGGCTATGATTTGTCAAATGAAGTATGTATAGTTTTTGCCTTGCATAAGAAGGTGGACAAATAAAATTTTAAAATTTATTAAGATAAAATAAAAATATAGATTTCATTATCTTTTGCTTAGAATATTTATAACTAGACAATATAGTGTGTATGGAACTCTTTTCACTTTCTCACAATTTCAAAAGAACTCTTATCTATTGGTAGGTCTACTGGTAGAGGACGGTTGAGGTCTGAATAGCATATATAACATATAGGTTTTATATGAAGATTATGAAAACAAAAGTAAAAATTAGTTATATAAAATATTATCTATTATGTTTGAGATTTTGTCTTTAAAAATACATTTTAAATAATTGAAAGAAGAAAGAGTATATAAATTACTCTTAATCCCGACTTGTGAATAATGTAGGATTATATTAGTGATACCGAAACACAAATATTATTATATTAAAATAAAATAAAAAATTTAATTTAAATGCAAATATTCAAACAAATGTAATTAAGAAATACTATTTAACCAATAGTTTTATAAAAAAAATTGGTAAACGTTGCTTCAAAAACAATGTTTAGAAAATCAAAAAATAAATTAAACATTTCAATATATAAAAGTGCATAACGCTACATTCTAGAATATCTTTCAATAGAATATGTTTACTTTTAATTGCTTAAACGTTATCCTTAAGTCAATGATTGGTAAAGTCATTACATATAAGATACTGAGAGTGATTTTTAATTAGTTATTATATATACATACTTATAAATAGTATGAGATTTGAGTTCATGTTTAAACAAAGTGTTTGTGGCATTGAAATGAACCACGTGGCTAATTTGACACGACAGAAGCATTAACTGGTATTATGTTATATATAGATGTTTTTTGGATGAGAGATTTGATCGGTTTTTTTAGGAGTACCAAGGATAAAAGGCCAATTTTTTTGACATGTAATGAGTATTTTGTATGGATTTTTTTTTTTTTTTTATAGCAGGGTTGAAACATTTTAAAAATATTTTAATTTATTCAATGATAAAAAAGAGGAGGTAAATAAAAGATTAGTTGAATGAGTAATGAGTGTTAGGAGTTTAATGTAAATGGTGGGATGTAGTACACACCACTAGTTTGTGAATAATGTTGAGAATAGATATTGTAGGCTAGAATCTTGTGTTTAAATGCATTCAACTTGATATGCATTAGTGGTTTAGAAGATTATTGTTAGTTTGTAAAGGTATAGAAAAAGCAAAATAGGCATGGTTATCTTTAGTTAACGATAAGATCTTAGTGTATTAATTAGTATATAGTAAGTTAATTAACAGGCTTAAATAAAGGTTGGTCTTAAGGAGGGTGTAAAGTGGAGAGAAGAAGATGGATATGGAAGGGATGTAGGAGAATTTAAAGAAGAGTATATATATACATTGGTGTACTTAAAAGAATTCCCTTCATTCTCTTAGGTTCGTTTTGGATAACTAAGGATAAAGAAGTGCATGAGAGAATTTCATGGAGGGTAATATATTCTGGAACAAAGTTAAAGTACTTTTTCACATCAAATATTGTCGGAAGGCTTAGTATTGTGGAATATGCCACCAAGCCCTGGAAGGTTCTCTTTCAAACAAACTAACCCTCTTCTCTTCTCTTCTCTTCTGCCTTATTCCTATTATAATCTATCACTCAATTTTCACTTTTTAAATATTTAGCTACGGCTTCAACCAATATTTTATACTTTTAAACTTATTTTAAACGCAAACTTCAAATAACAGAGTATAAAAAATATTCTTTTGCCAATTTTTAATCGCTAAAAACTAATTTTAATTGCCTTCTTATTGCACCCACTTCATGATCATAAGAAAACCAAGACCTCCCATTTCAAAGTTTCAGAATCATCACAATGTCTAACTTATTTTTTTTCTTTGTTTAAAAAAGCAAGAATTGCAAGAAAATAAATAATCCATGTATACAGGAATTTGAAGCGCAAACATTTATTGTACTATCGAGATTCCAAGATGTTAAGAACATATTCGATATTTGGACATAATTTCCACATCTTGATCAAACTTGACTAATTTGAGATTAGTGACTACATAATATAATTAACAAAAAACTGAACAGTAAACAATTTACAAAATTATTATTAGAAACATTTGCACATACATGAGTCTAACATAATTATTCGTACAGGTAGGGGTTTAATATAATAACTATAAATAGTTAAATGTTTTAATAAGGTTAAAGGTACTAAATTTGTGACATTTTACTCATATATGCATCTTTTACTCAAATCAAAATTCACTTAAGCGTTAGACTATAATTGTAAGTATCCTTGTTTTAAGATTGAGAGATCAAAATATCGAAGATCGAAAGACTGAAACCCCAAAAACATTAAAGAGAATGACACGTGTAAAGAATATTTAGTTCAGAGACACTTATAGAGTCAAATTCATCATCTTTCCGTTTCAAAAATACGGTTCTCTACATCAACACATCATGTAACGAGACAAGTAGTTTTTATGCAGCTTTGATGGGCTCTTTTAGCATCATTAAAGAAAGAGTTAGAATTACCGATTCTGTATAGAGTGGTGCTCTGCTATTGCTGGAATTATGCAGTTTTTTAGTGCAATAAATTGCCTTCTTAAGCTCAATAGCACTGGAGGATGCCATTCCAGGGAGGTTGCCAACGCCTTATGCAGCATAAGCTATAATGGTGTTAATTCTGGGTGCTTTGCAATGCAAGAGTGCGTGCCAATTCTGTGCTTAGCATAGGATTAGTTCTTGCCATCTGTGCATTATGCAGTAGCAGCTTTTGCATGCTGTATTTAGTTCTGATTTTATGCTTAGTTTTCCAGGTTAGATGCTAAGAATGTGAGGTGTTAATGCTGCAGTCATGGAATCATTATGCCTATGCAGTTTTGGACTGTTGTAATGGGCCTAGGCTGTTTTGTTTTCTTGAATGTATGGAAGGTATGAATTAAGAAGCTTAAGCGTATGAGGAGTGTGGGCCATTTGACTCTTACAAGCAAGGTGAGAAGTATTCCTCTTTAAGTTTATTTATTTATTTTTTTAATAAAAAAAGTAATTAGATTAAAATAAGATAAGTAAATGCTACGTTTTTAATATTATTTATTACTATCAGTTATCAAAAGAATTGATTTAAATGTAGCATAACCTTTTACAATACATCTTATTATCCGAATATGAGATGTCCATAAGAAAGCGTTACAACCCAAAATAAGGGAAAAAATAGTAACATGATAAATGACACGAGGCCTTCTAGATTCATAAAAAAACACACACAAGTCTTATGCTGAGATGTGAAATACTTAAATTTAAATCGAAAGAAATTCAATGATATATTAAGAAAACGGCTGGAATGACATTGAGGTTTGATATTAAATTTATAGGCCTTTCGTACATTTTATCTATTTTAATTTGTGTTTTTAAGCATTATTTTCTTATGGAAGAGAATGATTATATACTTCGAATTTAATATATGTCTAAATCACTCTTCATCTATTTTCATTCACACTAAGATTTTCTCATAAAAGAAAGACGCCAAGTCAAAACGAAAAAATTATGGTTGGATGAAGCTGCACATCTTTATTTGAGTGGAGATAATAACATATAAAAAAAGTTTGGTCTTAAGTTACTTTTGAAATTTTTTCTGCTTCCTTCTCTTTCTCTAATTGGTGCTACTTTCATTATTTATCTGAATTCGATTTAAGTTGTATGTTTCTGTTTTAAGTAGACAGGACTTTATTTTTTATTTAGACGGTTTGATTGGATGATGTGTTGACTGTATGTGAATTTGGAATGAATTTTTCTTTGTACATTTTGATAATCTTAGTTTTATTTGTTTGAATTGTTGAGTCTGTTAGTTTAAGTTGTGACAAATTGTATTATTATTTCGATTTTTTTTGTTAGAGGTGACTTTTTTCTTTTGGTTGAGAGTGAATTATTATTATAAGTGTGCTTTATTTTCATAATTTGTATAAAGATTGGATATTTTAAAGTGGTTTAATTTATTAAATTTTTTTAATTAAAAAAAAATGGAAAATGAATTCAAGGTTTTGGCGAAAATCACGGTAATGATTTTTTTTTCACTTTTGTTCCATCTTTTTCTACTATTCTGCATTTATTTCGATGGACGAAAACCATTAAACTGCGAGAATGAATTATATAGTATGCATTTTGACGAAGCCACATGCCACAATTTTTGGTAGAAATCACACAACAGACTGTCAGACAATCATATTAGTTTATTTAGTTTACTTTAATTTAGTTTAGTTGATGTACATGAACAGTGTTAATTTTAAAGGAAAATAGTTAAATATATTATATTTGAGTTAAATATATTTTTAGTTTTCATAGTATAATAGAAAAATGTCTAAACTTTAGATCGATGTTTATAGTATAAAATTAATTAGAATATGATCTGTAGTTTTTTTTCAGTTTTTAAAAAAAAATCTGTTGTTTGTTTTAATTGTATATTGGCATTCACTACTTCTGAATCTCAAACTAATCAATTTCAATTTATTTCAGTTTATTAAGTTCAGGGAATTGACTATTAAATAGATGTTTTTTCTAATATTATTGCACAGGTCCTTTGATCTCATGTTAACTTCACTGATCATCTGTTTTTATACGTCTTTAGGTACCCTTCATATCTATCTTATTATATAAAAATATAATTATTTTTTACTGAAATAAAAAACTATATAGAAGCTTCTGAACTTTGACTGACATTAAAAAGATAATTAATAACTCCTTCATTTATGATATTATGTTTTGAGAATCAACTTTTTATAAGAAACCATTTAATAACGTCATTTTAATAATAAAATATTATATTGAAGTTAATTAACAACAAACTAATAGAAAAAAAAGTTAAAATTAAAAAAAAAACTATATAATGATTATACAGGATAAATTAATGCTAAAAATATCATAACTATGATATATTTCAATCATAACTACGACTTTAAAATTTATAAGTTGTTAAAGAAAGTCATTCTAAGAATCACTTTATAAAAAGACAATATCAATGATAACAATTATTGATTAAATTTTGATATAATTAACATATTCAGACACTTGAACTATAAGACATGTTGATTTTGGTTATTTATTTATGAAGTTCATTAATATGTATATTGCTGAATTCCTAATATTTCCATGGATGGCACTGGAGATTGGAGCAAGCATCATCCCATGTGGTTGTACATTCGCCACCTTTAACATCACAGCATTTGCACACCAACCCCAGAGTGGAATAAACTTGACGTTTTGTGTACCCTACACGTATTAATAATCAACATGCATTTTAGGTTTATATATATGTACATGTATCTATGCTTTCTATATATTCTGAAGTGAAACATAAAAAACCAAAGGAAATAAGAAAAGAAGAAAGAGTAAGAGTACAAACACGTGCACTTATAGAGATAGAATCACCTTTAAAGTGGTTTCTGTTTCTATTGATGGTCAGAACCTGAGTAGCTTCCACGGTATTAGGGTTGAGAGATAACTTGGGAGCAATTATTAGGAGGCAAGCAAAGAAGAGCATAAACCAATTTTGGGTGAGCATTTTTTTTTTCTGAACTGCAGTGACCACACGCTATAAAGAGCAGAAAAGAGAAAAATAGCAGAAGCCACGATTAATAGACACGAAAGGAGTGAAAAGTTGGAGCAGATTCAAAGAAGACTGTAATGAGGGTACGTTCTTTATAAAATGGGGGATGCACATTCTGATTCCTTTTGGACTATTGGAGTGAATAAGACTACAAAGAATTTCTAGAATAGTGGAACGTAACTATGGTCAAATCCACGCGTTTGATGATCATATATGATCAAGACTTCGTTACCGTGTTGGGTCCGCCAGGAAATTGGCAATGAAATTTAAGTTACTTTTGCTTTCTTTGAAATTTTATGCTTTATATTGAATCACTTGTAACTTCCAATGTATTGGACATGTAATTTGGAGATTCATGGTACATATAAAAACCATCAAACACTTAAATTAACTGCTGTAAAGATTTTTCAACTTGCTCGAATTCAAGTTGATAATATGGCATTGCTTGACCCATAAGTTTTATGTTCTATTATATATTTTATTTTATCCATGGTTTTGATATACCACATACGTATGCATAAAAAATGTGATTTTTTTTATAAAAAAAAAATTAAGTATAAATCATTTACGAAGTGATTCAATCCTTATACAAAATAGAATAATAGAAAGAATTAAAACTACACACCTCTACCTGTTCCCAAGCATAAAGTAAAAACAATCTATTATAGTTCAAAAGTATTATACCAAAAATCCAAGACAACCAAATAAACTCCCACATGACATAAGACGAGGAAAATATACATAATTTACATAGAAAAACATAAACAACCACGAGAATAATAAGACTTTTAAGAGATCCTTTACAACGAACTTCACACAAATCTCATCACAAACTCATAAAAGCATAAAAATAAGATTATATTTATCCCTCTTCACTCCTACCAACAAATAGTTTCTACTCTTCCTTAGGTCTACTTTAAATGAACGTCTCCTCAAACTTGCAAAATATATAACTTCTTCCTCTCTCAAGCAAGGGATTAACTATTCAAAACCACCAAAACTGAAGCACTATTTCTTAACTTATTTCATACATACCAATGGTTCCATGCATCATTCAAAATAAGTGAACATTACAATTTTTTTTTACATGTAATTCAAGTCTAGATTTTTTTTTTATACAATTGCAAAAACTTATAAATTCTCACATTCTTAAAAAAAATAATATTCCTATGTTTCCATATTTTACCTGCAAAAGCAATTCACACTCACCCAAAATTTAACAGATCAGTCACATTAAAAGGAAAAAACATCATAAAATATGGCTTAACATCATAGTGTGCCTTAGCATCATAGTATAAAAAATGTGCATATGAAACAATTATATTATAACATTATTTTACATTGATTATTTCATTTTAAAAAACATGGTAATATTTTTATAATTATCATAAAATTTTTACATGGACGCTGATTATGACGGAAAAGTTTTACATTAGTTCTTGATCAATGTAAAAAAATTCATAAAAATTATGAACTTGGATGAAAAGTAAATTTTCTGACTTTAATTATTTTTTTTCAGATTAGTTTTTATGTCTTATTTAATGTTCGGTGAGTATTAGGTAACTCTATGAGATTGCTAAATATTATGAATTATCTTGTTTAAGTAGGTCATTTTAGGGGTAAGAATATGTGGAGGTTTAGATTTGGTTGATGCTGCATGTTTCAATTTCTCTTTATTGATTAGGTTCTATATTGTTTTGGTTCTTTAGGCCAATTATATCTTATCCCTTTAGGCTGCCAAGTTTAAATGTGGTTTTTTATGCTTTGTGCAGGTAGGAGTGGTGGGTAGAACAATGTTGAAGATAACCAGCTGGTAGCTAGTTAGCCAAGCCAGTAGGGTGAAGAATGGAAATATATGGTATACTTGGAGCTGTCTCATTCATTTTGAGGCTTTGGTTTTGCTGTCATATTCGCAATGGACAATGCTTTTTAGCAAGCTCCAACCCATGAGGTAGGGAGGAGGCATACAACGAAAGACAATTTTGGAACTTAGGCTCTTTTTTGGTTGTGAGAGGTGCAAGATTTGGTATACTACTCCATATTGATCAATTTACTCTGGCTGGAAGGTCCTGCAAAACCTTTTTTCTTCTGCGTAAAGCTTCGAAGCGAGAAAAATTGTTTGTAAAAGATTTCTATAAGAAAATTATTAGATATAAACTAATTTTAAAAATAAAGAAAAAAATTAATTATTATATTACTAAATTATATATTATTTTAAATATTAAAAAATTATTAAATATTTAAAATAATTTTTATTATTAATAAATAATTTTTAAATTAGTATCTAATTAGTTATTTATGTTTTAATTATTAAAAGTTAAAGTAAATTGGTACATAATATAATAAGAGAGTCTAACTCAATTGGTTCCAACTAACTAAAAGAAATTAACATAATTTTTACATGAATTTCCAAAACATTCTTATAAGAGCAAATAACTAAGTTGCCGGAAATAGGTAAGGTTATGTAATTTCAAATAAGACAGAAATTCTTTTAGCTAATTTGCTCTACTAAGGTCTTATATTCAATATTTATAAATGTGGTATAATATTTTTTTTTTACAGTATTAAGAAGTGAATTTAAAGTCTAACTCGATCTTATAAAATCGATTTATAAAGTAAGATTGTGGGAATATATATATATATATATATATATGGATAGTCCGATAGTTGTTCGATAGCAGGTGACCTAATAAAGTCAATAAACATTCGTTAGGATAGATTATAAAGATTTTAAACCTAACTTAATCTTATAAAATTAATTTATAAAATAAAGTTTGCATCCACTTATAAACTATGAAATGTCCTAATTTCTAGTTGATATGAAATTTTCAACACCCTCACATCGAGACTACCAACTCATGCATCAAACTATATATTACGGGTGATTAAATAATAAAAATTAATAAATATAAAATATTTCAAGAATATTCAAATCCTACAATAAAAAGAAATAATTAAAAAACGACATAAAAAAAAATACCAATCAAATCCTACTATATATTAAGGGTTGTTAATCACAACCAAACATCCGAGGCTTTACTCAAAACGTGCTTACTTACATACTCCTCTTCAAATAAAAGAACTTACTTTTAAACTTTTAAAAAAAAAAATCTGTTTAAAGTAGAAAAACCATAGTTTAGGCTTTTAATAAATTTATTGAATCTAATATATAAGCCAAGTCACCGTATTTACATATATACAATAATAATTAATATAAAACACATATCTATTAATAATAATTTTTTAAAGTTCTACTGATATCTATAGACATACTTATAATCATAGAGTTATTAATCAAATTAGGTAGGTAGATTTTAGGTTGGATTAAATTAGACTTAAATTACACAACTGATACTTACGGTATGAACAACTTAATTAATTTTTTAATCATATGTTTGTAAATGGCTGAAAAATAGAAATTAACGTGGAATATTCGAGTGTTACTTTAGATACATACGGAAAACTGATTCATAATTTTTGGCTAGAAATTACCCAAACAGGTGATTTATTTGCACATGCGTGCATTGTTTTTGGTCAATTTGAAACAATTGAAATTGGAATATGTTTTAGTCAAGGAAAAACCACTCTTGTCTTCCTAGGTCAAGATGGGAAACAATGCTATTTTCAGCAGGACCCATAAGCTTTGTCACCTTGTAATTAACTTTAACACTGACTTTTTCATTCCTTTTTTTTCTTAATATTTTTTTATTGAATTTATCCGTTCTTTTCGTATTTTTGGTTCAAGGACAAACTTCTCATAAATCTTGTAATGAGGAAGGAGATGAGAGGTAAATAATGAGAATAAAGACACAAAAAATGAATAACCATTCAACCAATCCGTTCAATTACACAACATTAATTTTTTACTAGCATATCCGTGTGTGTATAAAAAGCTTATATTATTAATCATTTCAGAAATAATGTTTTTTAATTTTTTTCTCGGTAAATAATTTTTGAGAATTTACTCCGCTCATTTAATAAAAAAATTCGAATACTAATCCGGTTCTTCATATATATAATTACATTTTTCTAAAAATCAAGTAGGGTGTTCGGTTAGATCGATTAGCTTTTATTTTTCTGATTTTGTAGAAGAAGAAAAAACAAATAATTTTTAAATATTTTGTATATATTTTATTTATTTATTTTAGCAATTTTGAACCTGTTTAATGAAATTTTGAAACCCCTATTAATTAGACAAATTTTACAAAATATCCAACTTCAATGCTTTGAGCTACTTTTAATCCTTTATTTGAAAAATAGAGGATTCTTATGATATATCATGAAAAAATCAAATACAAAATTAGATCGAACTGTTCAATTTATCTACTCAAGAATCCGTTGATAACTCTAAAAAATTTAGGATAGTATATTAATTAAATTAGATACTATTTTATAGATTAAAAATGATTAATATTTAAAATATTTTTTTATTATTAATAAATATTTTAAAATTAATTTTTAAATTGATATTTAATTAGTTACTCAAGTTTTAATATAATATCAAGTCATTTACTATTAAATTAGCATTTAAACACTTAAACTCATCTTCATCATAAGCATAAGACTTGTAATTGTGTTATATAGTAAATCAGTTAAATTTGAATGTGTGTGTGAGAGAGAAAATAATATGAAATGAAATGTTGAATTGGTTAATATGTCCATAGCGACAAAAATTCCAATCTTGTTTTGAATGACAAAAGAAGTTTTGATGAAAGAAAAACATGAAGAAAAGAGGGAGCTAGAACGTATGAAATTAATATTATGACTCGTTTGCATGGTTGAAAATTGTATGTGAACGTAATGACCCAAAAAAAAGGAGAAAAAAATATATCATTGTAGAGCTTCTAACATGATGCAGATACACATTCATTCATGGAATTATAAGGTGAATTGAGTCTACCAAGACAATAATTCATTTGATTTGTATTAAAAATGTCAAAGCAATTATAAGGTCAAATTAAAATATAAATATAAAACACTCTAAATTGTTCTTTTTAAATGAATTTTGTGAAATTGAATTAGAATCATTCTAATAATATTTATCAAATCATAAAAGTATAATATTTATAAATCATAAAAGTATATTTAGGAAGTAGTGAAAAAAGAAGAAATATGTATAAATAATAAAGAGGGGTGGCCTTAGATTCTTCCAAATTTTTATTTTATATATATAAATTAATATATAAATAATTTTTTAAAAATTTTAGTATATTTTATACTCTTAAAAAAAAATTGACATTAATAAAATTATATTTCTTAAAGATCCATCACTATAATAAATACTCCTTTCCATACTCATATTAAAAAAAAAGAACGCACGAAAATAATACATCATCGCGTGTCACTAATTTTAATTTTAATTATTTTAACTTCATTTAATGATTTATAATCTTCAAATAATACTCATTGAATTTATTCCAGCGATAATTTTATTTTCGTGTCAAGTTCTAATTAAAAAGAATTTGAGAAAATTATTATTATTAAAAGAGATTTTGTTAACTAAATTATGTTAACCAGTGTGTGCAGACTAGTTTTGTTCTTGTTTACATTTGTGTCCGTAAAAATTACTGCATAACTAGTATAATTGACAGGAAACAATAACGTCAAATTCTTTTCCATGCAATATCGTTTTGACTTTTGATGCTTTTGATTGTGCCTTCGTTGTCCAAGGAACGGGGTGGACTAATTACAAAGACGTGTGGAGAAAAGCAATTTTTATTAGACAGGAAACATGAAAATAATTTATTTGATATTAATTTTTTTTCACACTTTCATTTTACAATTCTTTTTTAAAATAAAATATTATATTTTCTTGATAAAAGTTAATATAAAAAAACTTTTAAAATAAAAAAATAATATATAATATATTTGATTGTCAAATAAATATGAATATGAATATGAAAATTAAGGTGTCAACTTATCATACCTCTAGCATGAATCATATTATATATATATATATTATATTCTTGAAAGATGAATGTAATTATAATATAGTTTATCTCACATCGTTGATGACATGTTATTAATACCAAAAAGTGATTGATTATGTAATATTATATAGGATTTTTTAAGTAAAGTCTGGTTTTTTAAGTTTTGTAAATAGAAAAATTATAATTAAAATAAATTCCACCAATAATAAGTAACTAAGTTTTTGGAAAAAAAATAATTGTAGATTAAATAAATATTTCACTTCAACAATATGGTATAAAAATATATAGTTGTTTAATTTGTTTGCAGAGAATCAAATTCTTGTCTGAACTAAAAAATTGTACCATACTTTAGTTTTAGAGTGAAAAAAATAGGTTGGTATTAACCAAGTGGGTAAAGAATCTGTTCCTCCTAGTGGATGCTCTCTTCTTGAATTCCCGGAAAATGCTAGAGAACACTTCAAATGACTGGTTAAGATAGCAGGAATACTAACAAAAACTTTTTTTAACAAACTTCCAAAACAATGGGTAGGTTAGGTTTTTTATGTTGAAATTAACAGTGTTCTTAGTTCAAATATAATAATAAGACTTTTTGCTAGGTGACTGAGAGACTCTATAACACATATCATACATTGTTTCTGTTTTAAATCTTGAATTATACGTGTTTTGAAAATGAGTAGCGGCAGTGATGGAAACTAGCAATGATGGTGATGAGGCTGCTGCTTCCTCTATGTTATTGCGGCGACCCATAATTTTTATAATTCTAAAAATACCTTTTTTAAATAAAGTAAGTATTTGAAAAATCCATAATTTTTATAATTCTAAAAATATCCTTTTGTAAATAAAGTAAATATTTAAAAAAAATATGAGTTTGTATGTATTTTGAATTGTATAATTTAATCAATTTCTAAATTAAACAATCAAAGAAAGAATGACACAATTTTGGATTTTACAATCCAAAAGTTATAACCAAATTAAAAAAATGTTTTGAATTAAAAAATTTGTAAGATATATATATATATATATATATATATATATATATATATATTTCATATTATAGAAATTAAAAGTTAATACCGAATTTAAATGTAATTTTTCAACAAATTATGTAGTTTAAAATATATTTTTTTTGAAAAATTATTTTCAATTTGTCCAAATCAAATGAACAATTTTAGATTATAAGACAGTTTTCAACATTTATAATTCAAAATATGAAAAAAAAAAAAAAACAGTAAAGACATAATAACAAACTAATAAATGCCAACAATAAAATACAACTAAAAAATCATCTTTTTCACTAGAGAATCACAAGAGAACTGTGAAATCTCTTTAAAATACATAAAGAACCACCAAAAAAACCTTCAATAAATTCATATGAGTGTTGGATGCATTGGGTGTGGCGCTGATAAAAAGAAGGCAGAAGGTGAAAAGTTGTTTGGATTTTTACTGAAGGATAAAACCGTATTTCTACATTTATTATTGGTTTCACAGGAACGTGGAGGTGCAGGAAGAAGCTGCCTGGTGATGATCCTCCAAAGCCCAGTGATGATGGTGACGACCCTCCAAAGCCCAGTAGCGGGATTAGCAGGGAGTAGACTAAAAAGAAGGATAACAAGGACAGTGAGCATTGGAGAACAGAAAACACAGTGATGGAGGAAACCCAAAACATTGTTGAAATTGACACTATGTTCATTTTAACATTGATTTCTTTTTAACTCACATAGTATGTGGTTGTTAAAATATGATTTCACACTGGCTTAGGAGTGAATGTATAGATTAAATCTAATTAATAAAAAAGGTTAATTAATAGGTAAGAGTTGGGTATCCGCATAGATATTTTTCTTTAAGTATGCACCTGCATTAACTTGTACTATAAAAAGTTTTGTTTGTAGTCTATATTTTAAATGAATTTTAACTTTTTCAAATCGTATTTATCTCGCAAAACACGCAATTTAAATAAGTGAGCGTGTAGTCACATGATACATTGAAATTTTTTTAACATTTATTTACATAAGAGCAATCTACTCAAATACTAAACCCTAAACAATCTATTCAAACCATTAAACAATGTATAACCAAAACCAATATAATTCGTTTAACCTGCGGATTCAACTTTTTAAAAGTAATTTTTTTCAAAATATTAAGTCATAAAGAAAAAAGACCTTGTGATAAGAAAAAAATTTAACTAAAATATCTTTTTAAAAACTAAATAAAACTTATTAGTAAAGAAATGAGAATATGAAGATTAGGGTGTTGAAAAAGAATTTATTTATTTATTTAAAAAAAAAACTGAAATAAATAAGAATAATCATTCCCAGACATGTTCTAACACATGAAAGTCATCTTTAGTTCTGTAACATATCACTTGTCTCACGATTTACACCTGAATTTATGACAAAAAGTAAGATTCATTAAGACTGTAATATACTTGGAATGTGTTAAGGTACTGCAATATTATATTTTTAAAACTGAATTTTTTTGAGACGCATGTAAAATTAGATCGCTAACTGACTATTTCTTTTTGCACCTCCATATCTTCTTCTGTCACCCTATACATAACATGAAAATACATTTTTATCCTTTTTGGACCACCCCATAGAGTAGCTTCCGGATTATGTAATCCGGAAATAAATTTGAAAAAAGACTTCCGGATTACATAATCTGGAAGCTAAAAAAGACTTCCGGATTATGTAATCCGGAAAGTAATCATGTATTTGAAAAAAGATTTCTGGATTATGTAATCCGAAAGCTAATTACAAATTTAAAAAATGACTTTTGAATTACGTAATCCGGAATAATACTGAGGGGTATTTTTGGAAATACAAAAATCTATGGAGGTGGGAGAAGAAGGTATGGAGGTGCAGGAAGAAACAGTCCGCTAACTTAAGTTGAAGATGGACAGGCCAACTTGTCTGTCCGTTCTGGGCCTATTCGTGGCCCAATAGAGCGTAAAACTGTGGTTCATTTAAAATGAAAACAGAAAAGATGAAACCTTTTAAAAGTGAGTGGACAATTAATACGGGGAATTTTGGTTTCTCAAAATACTTAACACAATTTTATATTAAAAAAATTCAGACTCAACCTCTGCCAAACCCCACCCGTTAATTCACGTGATAGGTTCTGAAATGTGGATTAAAATGTTGATATTGTGTTTTTTTACTATAATATAATTCATTATTTAAAACACATATATAAAGTAATTATTTCCAACATAATTTTTATTTAGTCTCTAATGTGAGATGATGAGCATAATTTAGCGCGAAATTAGGTTATGAGGGATGAGTTATTAGAAATTATGAAGTGTTTAGATAAAAACTTTAATGTTTCATTCCATTATTGGCAGCAGAAGACTCTAAATATTACATTATCAATGAAATGAGATGCCCCATGAAAAATCTGCAATGCCTTGTGCTTTTGCTTCTAGTTATTTAATGCATTATTAACCTTGGCCATTATGCTGTGCTAAACACAACAATGGGGCTCCTCACTTGGACTTTACCGTCATCCCAAGTCAAAGAGGCTGATACTATAGGTTCGTTTATTCTTCCGTTAATTGTGAGCACAAATGAGAGCTTCTGGTTAAGAGAAGTGAAGGACAAAACATTGGGGTTGACTTCAATATTTAGTCCTTCAGGACCAATCACGTGAGCTTTATATGTGCACGTTGCTGACCCAACATTTGTAACAGTCCTGTTAAAACTCCCACTTACTATATTGGAGTTGGAGGGTGGGGAAAAAAGTGCAAATGAAGCATAGTTTAGATCCCTTGCTGAACTTGTTTCAGAGCAGCTACTGCTATCTCCTGTGATGAGTTGTAAATTCCTTGAACTATACCCTTGTCCACATAAAAACCTTACATAGTCTATTTCACCAGCATCATACACTAAACCAGGGTACAAAGCCTTGGAAGGATCAATTTGGCCTGCGCCATATGCGAATTCTGCGTGAAGGTTATTCCTGGGACTGAGCTGTTTAGCTGCAACATGCACAAATAAGAGAGTTAGCTGAAAGTATGGTTCCAAATCCAATACTAGTTGATTCTCATCGCCCATTTCATTTCCAGTATTACCTGTTGTCATCAGAGCTGAACGAATAGCAGCAGGAGACCATGTTGGATGGAATGACTTCACGTATGCCGCTGCCCCAGAAACATGTGGACAAGCCATTGAAGTTCCAGAGATAATATTGAAACTTAGTGTTCTATTGTCACCTTCGATATCAGAAGGAGGGGAAATTGGAGACCAACTAGCCAGAATATCAACTCCAGGAGCCACTAAATCCGGCTACAAAATGTACAAAAGAAAAATCAATTTTAGGAGAGATTATCACTAGAATACTGAGAAATTAGTGTATGGTCCAAACCATGACCCGCTTATAGTCTCGGTTACATGTAGCGAAGTTGTTTTATTACATTTTATGTGGAGATTGACCTGGACCATTCATAAATGATGATCTAGAACCAAATAATAGTTTTTCCAGAATGCTAGATAAAGATGAATTTAAGTCAACCATGGAAAAGCTAATTGATGCACCTTGAGAACTTCAGGTGTAATAATGTTTGGACCCCTTGAAGAGAAAGAGGCCACAATAGGGGCTACTGTATCTTTTGTCACATCAGTCTTAAATACGGTTGCAGTTGGAATCCTGCAAGAATATCCATGTTAGACAAGTATGACTCCCTACACTCTTGTTAATGTAAGTGGAATCTTCAGTTGATACCTTGTGGAGTTTATGTAGTCAAGTATAGAGGCACCATCCTGCAAACCAAGGTAAGATCCAGGTAATGGAAGAGAAGGAGCAAAATCTCTATAACTTTGACCTTGTATCAATGCCCCAACAGCACCGTCATCGAAAGTACCTATCGCTTTGCTTCTGCCATCACACAGAACAATTTTACCCTCAACTAATTTTTTGTCCAAGGAACCGCTATAGCAAAACCTGCAGTTCGGAAACATTTTCATTAACAACAGAGTATTCAATTTTAGAATGTAGTTTGGATAATTGTTTGTTTGGCCATAATGTTATACATCTTAAAGGATATCAGGAATTGTTACCTTGATACTGTTGAATCGAAGTCTTTGTTTGGTGCATCTCCACCATAGATAATAGGATACAACTCTCCCTTGAGGTCAAATGTATTTATCGAGATGCCCTAAACATGGAACGAAGAAATTAGAATAAAGACTTTTATAATGAAAGTTCATATAAAGTAGTTCATCAAATTTTGAAGTCGGTATCAACCTGTGAGGCATGATCTATAACATAGGATAGAGTAAGCAATTTACCTCATAGGTAATGTTGTTACCTAATTCAACCTTGGTAACAAACTTCCTGTCAATGGTACTCGCAGCCACAGTAATTGACCAAGGCGACAAATTGGACAGGGAGGAATATTTTGGACCACCGTTCCCTGCTGAAGTTACAGTCAATACTCCTTTTCTCACAGCATGAAATGCTCCAATGGAAATTACATCTCTAAAGTAGTTTTCATCACGGAAACCTCCAAGAGAAAGTGATATTATGTCAACCCCATCTGCAATTGCATCATCAAATGCAGCAAGTATGTCTGCATCAGAACAACCTTCCTCTAACCAACACACTTTATACACAGCAATGCGCGCTTTTATCGCGCCACCTCTTGCCGTTCCCTGAGCAAGGCCTAACATGCTTGCTGGACTAACTGGATTCCCTGCTGCTGTTGAGGCTGTATGAGTGCCATGACCATCTACATCTAATGGAGATTTTGGATCTTCATCGGAAAAGAATCCATCAGCTTTGTAACTCTTAGCCCCAATGATTTTACTACAAGAATATAGCAATATGTGTTAATGATAGTTACATTTTGTGTGCCTCTGAATATTTTGAATGTTATCAAGTGGGTGTAATTGTATATGTGGGCTAGACTACAATATTAACTGCATACTTGTTGCATGTGAAGTTTTTAGAACTTTGGCAGGTGCCCTTCCATTTACTAGGTGGTGGGCCGAATCCTTTGTCATTGAAGCTCTCAGATTCTGGCCAGATTCCAGAGTCAAGCACTCCAATGATGACATCACTCTCAACTGTTGCTCTTTCTGCTTGTAGTGGAAAGCCAATAAAATCCCATGACCTTGTTGTATGGAGTTGCTTCTTTTCATTAGGAAAGACAGCTACCACTCTTTCATGTCCTACGATGAGAGTATTCTTGGTTGGCAAATTTTTTAATCCTAGAAGAAAAGACAGATGATTTGAACAAAAAAGAAGATAAAATAGTTTTGTGCATACTAGCCAATCTATTGGCTTCCTCCTCCGTTAGCTTAGCAGCAAAGCCACTGAAACTTCGTGTGTAGTGCTGCTGCACTGACTTGGGCTCGGCATTGCTGAAATTGTGAGTATAAATCAAAAGAGAAGGCAAGAAAAAGAAGCTAATGAAGGATGCATGATTAGTTCACTAAGTCTCTTCAAATAATGAAACTATACAAATATCTACTTTTCAACTTTCCTTTTGTTTGTAGGTGGCTTCCTCTTTAGACCCATTCTTTTATTTTTCTACTAAACAAAGCTTTACAAGGAAAAAATAGGCTTGCCAACTGATGATGGTATATGATGCAGTTACATTTTAGCTTACCAGTTCTAGTAAAAGTATTAATTGAACATGTCATCAATAAGTGACACAGAGTGCTCATGCTATGACAAAAACATCCATATAATCATTATAATGATCATATTGGGTTCTGTTTCACGATACAGTATACAACAGTCAGGTACTGATAACCCAATAAGAAAAACTTATGTACCAAAAACATAACAGCTTCCTCCAGTTCTTGGAATCATGTTAAATAAATTAACCAGGTCGCTTGGGTTATAATTTGAGTCAAAATCTGAACATGACACACTCAGTTTTCTTTTCCTCTTTATTCATAATTTCGGTGTGCAGTAAATTTGACTAAACACACACACACACACACATATATATATATATAGAGAGAGAGAGAATCTTTAACACAAATAATTTTTGTTGAGATAAATTATTTGGCAAATTTTTGTGCCATTCAATCTGTGCATCTATCAGGAGGTCAACGTTTAAGGGGATTACTCTGAAGCTCTCAGTTGATTGGTTGCTACCATTTTAGAACTGGCCAACCGTCTCATTCAAAATTTTTAGCGTCTAAAATTGTTTTTATTCTGATATGATGTTATTACCTGTCTGCAACTTCTTCTAGGATGCTTGAATAAAGAGCCAACGCAGAATCCTCATCCTTCATGGCATTGCCAGTGTAGACAATGTAGCTCTGCATTCAGAACAATGTTATAAAAAATAAGACACATACTCTTCTCCTGAATAAGCTACCAAAGCCAATAACAAGAAGCACATGAATTTCAAAACCAAGACTAAAAGCACAGAAAAGAAGGCTCGGAGAGACGGGTTTTGCCTTCAGTTGGGATGATGACTGACATAGTTGAAGAAATAAAGCAAAACAAAGAAGTATGAACAAATGGAGAGAGGATCTGCAAGCAGTATCCATTATCAGGTTAGCAAAAACAGAGAAGGTTGCAGCCAAGTGGTTGGTGCCGTGTCAGTTTATATACACGCCAATTGACAGAGACATACTATCCATCCATGCTTGATTGATCTGCAGCATTAGGAGTTATCTTCTCTCTCCCATCCCACCAATCAAGCAAGACGTGTTTTCAGATAAAATATGAAAGGTCTGCACCTTAGTTGAACGGTTCAAACATAATGTAGAAAAGTCTACAAACACAAAGGAAACAATATATACATTGGCCTGTGGGGCTCTTGTTCTTGGAAGATAGCACCCAAGTTTATGCTGATTGAGATGACACTAATCCACCATGAATAGTGTAACTTATTGATTACTTCCATCTACTCTACACTACACTTCACGCTTAACATAAACTACAAATCATATTAAGGAAAACCATTTCTTTGCGTACCCTTTGTAATACGCTTAACATCAACTACAAATGATAATAGTAAAGTAAAAAAGCATTTCTTTTGGACTCATGTCACATGCCAAGTACAGCTAGCATGAAAACAAAGTGGCGTTGGAATCAACATCAGAGACACAGGCATTTCCACTTCTAAATAAATTAAAATGTTCCATTTTATTATCTGGGAAAAAAGTTTGAGTTAGAAACATCCGTGACTGTTGTTAGATTGAAACGTGCTTAGTGCGTTGTATAAATACATACATGGAAGAGGCTATTGAATGAATGCTTATACACGTTGAGGAGTTTGCAGGTTCATGTTTTGATAAGTGCCTGTGTATTTCATAATCATAACTCTAATCAACAAATTGACTCGTTTCTGGAAATTGGTTTGCCATTTTCCAACAAGTCAGCAAAACACCAGAAAATTAGTTGTTGAAGCTTTGTTTCTCTCGTATTTTTGTGTCGGTAAATAAAGAATATTTTAGTTTTTATTTTATTTTACATCTAATTAATCTTTTTAAGATAAAATGTACTTTGAGTTACTTTTCACATATTACTGATACTTTTTTTAGTTGATTCTCAAAACACACTCTTTATATCCATACTATATTAATATTGTTTAATAAGACCTTGTTCAAGCAGTCTAGTGCATAAATTAATTTTTGACCAAAATACTTTTAGTCATTTTAGTTCATAAATAATAAATGCTTTTATTATTTTTAATAAATTCATATTCAGTTTTATTTTGATAATAAAAAATGTAATAAATTTCAAGAAAGTCGTATTTTTATATTTAAAGTAATGCAATCATAAACATATAAACTATCTTACTTCATTAATTATATTGTATTAAACACTCAAGTGTCTATAAATAATTCATATTCAATATCACTCATGCTAAAAATCTATTGAAATATAAATATGGACATTTAATTTTGTATTCAACAAACTCATGTATTGAATTTGATTCAAATATTTGCATACTATATGTATTATCTTTCTACAAAGTTATATGAACATATGAATTTAGTTATCTCATATGAAGGTAAATCCATATGATATGTCAAACTAGTTATTTTTTAAATGCACAATCAATTATATGAATCTCTTTCGATTTTCACCAACTGATTATTTTTATCTATATGATTTTAGTATACTAATGGACTCAGGAAATCTTCTTTTAGATGAATCTCTAATTCAATGTACATCCTAACTATCTCAACACGATATTTATTTTTTTAAAAAATACTATTTTTCGATCACACTTTCAAATAATTTACAATTTATATTACACGTAAATATATCATTCATTATAGAAAAATTTAGATTTTAAAAACAATTAAAAAATAAATTAAAGAGGGTTTGCATATTTGGAATCTAGTGGAAGAATTGGAACATTCAACTACAAATGGTAATATTACAGAAAAGCATTTATTTTGGACTCATGTCACATGCTAACTACAGCTAGCAAGCGAACGAAGTGGGGTTGAAATCAACATCAGACACACAACTATTTCCACAACTAAATAAATAAAAATGTTCTATTTTATCATCTGAAAAGAAAAAGGTCCTGATGGAAACATCCCAGAATGTTGTTAGATTGGAACGAGCTTGGTTTTCCTTTTGCTTGGTTAAAACTTAGACCAATAATATCTTGACACAGAATATATTCACTCAACACCTATATAAATTATTATTTTATTATAAGAAAAGGTGTAAAATAATTGTTTATTTTACTGCATGTCCTCATATAATTTTCTATATGAAAAAGTTTATTTTACATTAACTTTTCCTCTCACTTCCACTTTAGCATCCTTTTAATAGTAAAATATTATATTTCATCAAAATATCTTTATATATATAAATTAATTAATTATTCAATAAAGATTACTTTTTTCTGTTCCTAGTTGGAAACTTCTTTTTTGAGTCCATCCTCTCTCCAATAATTTTCATAGTCATTAATAATGTTAGTCAAATAGTTAATTGATTTGTTAACTACGGCATTTGTAGTTGGATTATTTTAAAAGTAAACTAAAGCACTTTTTATATTTGTATTAACATCTATCTATTTATATTTAATTGGAGAAAAGACAAAGAGGAAAGTGGGTGGAAACTTCTTGTCCAACTAAAGGAGATGGGATATATTTAATTCCATTTTGTCATCTGATCATTATATTTAATCATTAGTTACTTCTTTCAATTACTTTCATATTATCCATATTCCTATGTGAGGTAATATGATCCATGCAAATGTGCTTCCTCTCATTCCCAACTTGCCAAAATATTGGTTTAGAGAGGACAAAAAATTTCTGCTAATTTATATTAAGTTAGGTCAGAATATATGACTTAATTTATATTAAGTTAGATCAAACCAAATTTATTTAATTAAAAATTTATTTTAAATACAACAAACTAATTCATATAAACAGATCATACTTTTTTTTTTGTAAATAATATTATTATTATATTATTTTTTTATAAATTTTTACAAATTATATATGTATTTACTTTTACATATTCAATATGTTGACATAATTATAATTTTACACTAATAAACTTACCGGGGGATGAATTGATTTTTTATTTAAAAGATTTATTAAAAAATAAACTTTTAAATAAAACAGCATGATAGTTAGTTTTTCTTTTAAAACATGCTAATATGATAAATGAAACAAATTATATTCAACTTTTGTAAATCACAAATTATATACTTTTATGTTTAACAATTATTTTAAATTTGATTGTATAATTCATTAACATTTCTTCGTAACTTATTAATCTATTACTTTATTTAGATCCATATTAAATTTATCTCAAAACTTAACTCAAACTAAATATTCAAACAAACTAATAGATAAAATTTAACTTTTATAAATAACAAATCAAACCTAAAATATTAGTCTATAATAGATAATAAGTCAGATTTCGATCTTGAACTTTTAAAAAAATCAAGTTCTATTGAGATCAAAGGAGGATAAAAGAGAGTCAAATGCACAAACAAGTGCTTACATAGTTGGGTGAATATATGAATTTTGTTCTCTTTTACTTTTTCTCTATCTTGAAGGCTTCTGAATTGCACCTTTTTTTTAACTTAAAAAACCTTCAAATTCAGAACGATGGACTTGTTAGACACATGGTTGAGAGTCCAACCCAACAAGTAGCTAGTGCCACAAGGAGATTTGTATTTTCAACCCTCTCTTATGATAAATATAATAAATTACAAATTTTCCAAATTTGAAGTATCAGGGTTGATGTGTGTACGTTTTCTCTAGTGACAAGTTGTTTGGGTTAAAATCTCAAGTGCACACCCAACTAAGTCTTTCATTTATGTTTCCCATTTCATGTTCCCTCTTTAAAACCACTTTCAATTCCCTATTTTGTTATACCTCACTAGGCTTTAACCACCTAGAAAAAATAGGACTTTGAACTTTTTTTCCCACAATAGTGTAATTTGTTTTTGAGTTTTTGAAAATGACAAATTAAAATTTTATTCTTGAATTGAATAAATAATAAGTGGGAGTATGAGTCAATTTTGAAAAAATTGTATTAGAAGTTGGCGATTTTCAAACATTTCAAATAAATCATATTTTTCAATTCCTATTTTTATGTAATTATATTTTCAAAGGAAATAGTACTTAGGAAATAGGATTTTAATTAATATAAAAAAATTAAATTATTATTTCTTTTAATTAGTTTAACATTACGTGTCTCAGGATGTCAATTATTATTTTTAGATCTGAAGTATTTAATTGATAAAAAACATTAAACATTCTTTATTTCATGATATTTTTTTTATGTCAATAAACTTTTATCATAATAGACTCTACATAATTTTAATACCATATTAAATTAGAATAGACTCTACATAATTTTTATACAATATTAATATTAAGAAGTGAATTTTAAATTTAATTCAACATTGTAAAATTGATTTATAAAGTGAGATTTACATTAATTTAATGTGGATAGTTTATTTTAAAATGGTTATTAAAAAGCTTAAGGTCTGCTTATACATATTTGATATTAAAAGCTATAAGAAATATAGCATAGAAGATTATGTTGGCACTACTTAAAAATTTTAAACCCAATTATATTTAGATTAAAATATATGGGTGTATAAATTATATATAGTAGGAGATAAAAAAGAAAGGGAGAGATGAGAAACAGTGAAAGATGTTTGTTAAAAGTTTGGTGTGCTGGACATGATTAAAAAATGGAAATGGAAAGTAACAAGTGCAGCGAGGTTGGCGTAATGTATTCCACACGAATGAATGAGCGTTCAAAGTGGCTTGCATGTCGTCCGTTTATTCGGTTTGAGCCCACTCGTTGTTGGCCTTTCAAAATGCATTTTCTTCTCTCCTTCTCTTTCTCTTTCTCTTTCTCTTTCTCTCCCTCTTTCTCTCCCTCCTTCTCTCCAATCTTTGCATCTTCAATCCCTGCATTCCTCCATCATCGTCACCCCACTTTACTTTCACCTTCTTTTTATGGTTAGTACCCTTCATCTCTTCAATTCTTTTTCCACTTTATTTCCTAGTTCCTTCTTTTTACGCTGCGCACAAATTATGACTACATTGCTTATCATTATGTCATTATCGACATGCATGTGAATGTGAATGTGAATCTACTTGATTTTGGGAACCAATTTTGCAATGGGTCAGGTCTTGGGTGGTGTCGAGTGTTGGAAGCATGGCATACAAAGTGGACCATGAATACGACTATCTCTTCAAGATAGTACTCATTGGAGACTCTGGCGTTGGAAAATCCAATATCCTTTCCAGGTTTACACGGAACGAGTTTTGCTTGGAGTCTAAGTCTACCATTGGGGTTGAATTCGCAACCAGAACATTACAGGTTCTTTTTCCTCAAATTTCCTTTTTTTCTTAATCTTCATTTCAGAGGTATGGGTGTGGCTCTAAAACTTGAATTTTTGTCATTTTCTTATTACCCTCCTTTAGTTTGGTGTGATCATTCTAATAATGTGATGATAATACCGAGAAGCATGTAACTTGATGACCGAGATAAAAAAAATGTTATTTGGTATTTGAGGTGACCACCGAAATTGATGAATGAAAGTTCGAGAAAAAGAGAAAAAGAAATTGAATGATGTCATAACCAAGCTTTTATTAAATGGTCTATGATTTGGATTGTAACATCAAGGTTTTTGCAGTCTTCATAATCACATAGTGTTCATTGGTCACATTTATCTATAAATTTCTGTAACATCAATGGCAACTAAATCCCAACTATGACCATAACTGCAACATACCCATGTATAGTACTGTATCGTGGATCATGTCTACAAATTTTTTACCGTTTCCCTTATAACTTTGTCTACACTAGATGTATTGCACTTGCACAAAACTTGTACTTAGTTTTCATTGCTCATACACTGTTTGTGTGTAGTTAAATGAATACTTGTTTGTTTGGCATACAGGTGGAGGGGAAGACTGTGAAGGCACAAATATGGGACACAGCTGGTCAAGAGAGGTATCGGGCTATCACTAGTGCATACTACAGAGGAGCAGTTGGTGCCTTGTTGGTGTATGACATAACGAAGAGGCAAACATTTGAGAACGTACAAAGGTGGCTTCGTGAACTGAGGGACCATGCAGATTCCAACATTGTTATTATGATGGCTGGAAACAAGTCTGACCTCAACCATCTCAGAGCAGTCTCTACCGAGGATGCTCAAAATTTGGCTGAGAGAGAGGGTTTGTCATTCCTAGAGACTTCAGCATTGGAGGCCTTCAATGTTGAGAAAGCATTTCAAACCATTTTGTTTGATATTTACCAAATTATAAGTAAAAAGGCACTGGCTGCACAGGAAGCAGCTTCCACTAGCGTTCCTCATGGGACCACCATAAATGTCTCAAATATGTCTGATAGTGTGGAGAAGAAATCTTGTTGCTCCAATTAAAGTTGTAGAAAAGATGAGGAGGAACAAGTTTTTTCAGGGATTTTTTTTTTTTTTTTTGTATTTGAAAAGACAGAGGACATGACGAGTAGTGTTACCTTCTGCTACATTTTCTTCATGATCTAGTTTTTTTGGAAGACATGAGAGGCTGATCTCCACAGCCTTCGACAAATACAACAGAAAAATGAATATAGAAGACAAGTGTTAACAATTTGTAGTCCTCACCTTGGTATACTGATTCTTAAATACATGCATTCAGATTTTTGTGTTTGGTCTAAGTGCATAGTTTATTAGTAGTAGTAATTAAGCAACTCTAACTGTAGTTTCACATTACACTCTTATCTTGCATCTTATTCCCTTTTATAATCAACAAAAAAAAAATGTTTGACTGCACTTCATAAATGTTTTACAGTACTTATGAACTTCTGTGTGTGTGAATTTGTGTCTTTGTAGAATCTGTGTGTGTGAATGTGTGTCTGTGTAGAATATTTTTGGAGTGCTTTATAGTATAAGTGAAGTGGACAACTAATGTCGCTTATTTTTTTGACTGGTATGTAAAAATGCGCTTATTTTTTTAGGTACATACATTTAAAAAAAATGTTTGATTTGATATAAATGGAGAGTCCATTCTCGAGGGAATTAGTATTTCAAAATCTAAACCTAAAAATAAAGTCGGCATTTCAGAGTAGTTTGTTTTGTTATTAAAAAATATTTTTCAGAAAAAACAAATACGCTGAAGTTCTTTGATAGAAACTCCACTCTATCAGTTACAGTGCGACAGTCAGACTGTCGTTGGCCCAATCTAAGCGATGCAAGCTAACATACTGATCTATATATTTTTTAAATTAAAAAGTAAAATGAAAATATTTTCAAAAATAATTTATTTATTTATTATATTATTTGAAGGAGATAAATATACAGTATTCTTTTTAACTTAATCATTAATTATAATCAAATAATTTAATATATAAATAATATTATTTTAATTTATTTAATTAAAAACAATATTTAACTAATTAAAACTTTATAAAATATTTTATAATTAAATATATATTAAAAAATAAAATTATAAACAAATTAATGAGACGAATAAGATTTTGAGTTTTACTCATTCTATTTTTGACCCATTTTAACATCCTACGTCCAAATCTTGACTTTAGGGAAAAAAATTATTTGTAAGAATAATTTTTATATATATATATATATATATATATATATATATATATATATATATATATATATATATATATATATATATATATATATATATATATATGAGGGGAAATTAAATATACTTGAAAAAAATCGACAAAATAAAACTATTAGTAGATAATATTGATAAGGGTGAAATTAAGAGGTACAGTGGAAAATATGGGGGTGTAGGACGCAATTGGCTAGCGTAAAGAGTTAATCGATTCTGTACTAATTCGTTTAGTAATGTTCAATTAATGCGGGACAAATGTACAAGTTATCAGTTGAATTTATAAATGGCATAATATTGTTCCATGATAGGAATAAACTTATAGTAAAGATGAAAATTAAAAAAAAATGTTTTTTTTTTTTCTATGGAGTTGTTAAGGTTTAATAAATTGAAGATGAAAAAGTTAACAAAAGGTTATTAGACAAAAAAAAAAAAAAGGTGAAGTTATGAAGAGTTGGAATATATGGCAGAGATCTTAAAAGTAAAGAATAATAATAATGATGATGGCTAATGTTGTTTCCACAATATAGTACTCTTGTTTTTCCCTAATAAAGTATCAGAATTGATACCTGCTCCTTTTGTCTATGACCATAAAATTACAACTAGCATTCAACGATAACCCAATTTCAAGAATCCAATCCATTCTGATAGATATGGCTGAATGAAATGCTAAAACACTGTATTTACGAATATTCAAGTGCATAGGTATAGATGCCTAAGCAAATAATTTGTTAATTACAATCAGCAATTAATCATTTCCGACAAGGAGAAGTTGGACTTGGCCAATGTTCCGATAAGAAAGTTATTATAGTGAAGTACTAATTCTAGAATCGAATATTAATTAGTGTGAACCGCAATGGCTAATTTTTATAGCATAATCTACTTCTTTTTTTTTTCTCCTAAATGTCTGATTAAGAGAATATAATAGACAAGGAATATACTTAGAAGAAAAAAAGTAAAAGAAAGTAACTATCATGAATGTGGTTGAAACACATGACTAAAAATATTTCATAAGTTCTAACTTTATTTTATAATAAGTTAGTTTTATGAATTTAACTTATACACATACTACTAGAGAATCTTAATCATCCTATTATTGAGAAGCCAAAAAGCTAAGGGGAGGTAAGACATGTTTTCCCTCTATCTTTTCATTAATTTGATTTTTATTTTCCTTTTTACATGAGCTCTCCACTGTCTTTTTTCTCTGAAAAATCTGGTTGGCTTTCACAAGTTCTTATTTATTGGATGTAGTTACTGTGATGATGTAGTTTATTATTCCCTAGACTTTAGGATGATAATGAATAATACTGGAATGAAATAAGATGGTGAAGGGAATTGATGAATATAATTGTGGAAGGGATATTCTGTCATGCATTATTAAAATTCCTAACTACACTCAGAGCAGGGTTGGGGAATAAAATAACTTCTTTTAATTTACATCCACTATATACATCAATATTTATCTCTCAAAATATGCATTAAAAGATAGACAAAAAAGTAATAAAAAAACACTTGCAGTAATAGTATCAAAACTCATTGAAAAAAATAAATTATAACCGATTGATAACAAAATTATCTTTAATGTACATTTTTATTGTATTAAATATTCTAATTTTCAAAACAATAAAAGATAATAATTTTGTAAGAATAAAAGTTGAGAAATTATACGGATTTAGTCCTTATACTATTATTTTTAAATTGACGAGTTAGGTGACTATTTAATTATATATTTTATTAATAAAAAGGAAAATAATGTAATTAAAAATTACCCTAAAACCAGTTAAAAAACAGTATCTCTTTGCATAATAGTAGTAGAGATATAATCAAACCAACTAAAAAACGTGAGTGACATAAAATGACATACAAGAGCAAATATGAAGGCAACACAATTGCTAAATTATAAAACTGTGAGATAAGAAATGTTTACTCGATCTAAAAATTATAGGAACAAAAGGGGATAAAAGTTTTTTTCCCCAATTATAACACGATTATCCAAACCAAATAAATATAATTTCAAATTTGTAAAAAATGAATTCTACAAAAGGGGATAATTGTGGCGTCTTCTATCAATTCTGCAATAGGAATCAAGGATCACTTCTCAGTGACCACCCTGTGTGTCTCAGGAAACTTTTTTTGTACACATCATTATCTTCCACATTCTGCTCCAACCAGTTAATAACTTTAGTACGCAAGGATGATTAGTTTTACAATATAACTCACTAGTAATTATAAAACATTCTTTTTTGTAATAAGTGGAGAGTTTAATTATATGTACCTCTCGTATAATAAGTTTTATACACTGCCAATAAATTAAAAATTAAATCATGAACAATATTTTTTAATATAATTATTATAAAAATTAATAAACTTATTATAACTGATCATAATCTAAATAGTCTAAAAATCCACATTGACTTTGTACTTAGTTTTATTATCATCCTTAATAGAGAATCTGCTAATATATGCATTTAAATGCTAGCTTTTACCTTCTTCTATATAACATTCCATCTCAGCGACAACCTTTTACTTCGCACTTTCATTTCTAAAGATGGAGCAAGAAATGGAGAAAAGAAAGGATGGTAGAACTGAGCAAAGTGAAGAAAAATGGGTGCATGATGCATCTGTGGACTATAAAGGCAGAGTACCTCTCCGTGCTTCCACTGGTGTATGGAAAGCCTCACTCTTTGTCCTCGGTAAGATGCTTCTTCACAAGAGCTTCGTTTTCAGTAATCATTTCAACACTGCTTTCTTGTTCATTTTATAGCTTTATTTTCCTCATAAACTAACGAGATATTCAAGCTTGTATAATATTTTTGTTTGACTTATATAAGCACCACATAACTTGGTGATTCTGTTTCAATTTGGAACAGCTATTGAATTTAGTGAAAGGTTGAGCTACTTTGGAATAGCCAATAATCTCATCTCGTACCTGACTAAAGTGATGCATGAAGACCTCAAAACAGCAGCCAAGAATGTAAACTACTGGTCAGGAACAACAACCTTAATGCCTCTGGTTGGGGGATTTGTTGCTGATGCCTACACTGGTCGGTTTTATATGGTCCTGTTTTCCTCCTTTCTATACCTCATGGTAAATCTACTTTTCCCCCAATCAGTACATGTAACACCATAATATATTATATAAATAGTGTGCATTCCTCATTTTAAAGATTGATTTTGTAATTTATTATGTAAATAGTCTGCAAGTCTCATTTTAATAATATATAGTAAGATTAAATTACGATTAAAATATCTTTTCCAACATGATATTAGAGTTATAAAAAGAAACTATCGTAAAGAAATTTAATAAAGTTATTATTTTATATATATATAATAGTGTGTTAAGTTAATTTTTTTTACTAACACACAACATATTTTGTTACACCTCATATATGTTTGATCAATATGACACACTTTATGCTGTAATTGTTTTTTTTTTTTTTCAATTTGTTTATATAATTATATAATTTAACGTGTTGTCACGAAAAATGAAAATAATTTTTTGATGTGTCAATCAGGGATTAAGTCTGTTGACCATGTCTCAGTTCATCCCAAGTATAAAGCCTTGTGATACTAGGATATGCCAACAACCAAGAAAGATTCATGAAGTGATTTTCTTCCTTTCTCTTTACTGTATCTCCTTCAGTACAGGAGGATACAAACCATGCTTGGAAAGCTTTGGAGCTGACCAATTTGATGATAATCACTTGGAAGAAAGGAAGAAGAAGATGTCTTTTTTCAACTGGTGGAACTTTGCACTGTGCTTTGCATTACTGCTTGGTGCAACAGTGATTGTTTATGTTCAAGACTTTATCAGCTGGGGAGTTGCTTGCCTCATCATTAGTATCCTTATGGCTCTCACTATCATAGCTTTTTGTGTGGGAAAACCATTTTACAGGTACAAAAGGACAGAAGGAAACCCTTTAAAACCAATTTTACAAGTTTTAATTGCAGCAGTAAGGAAAAGAAATTTGCCTTGTCCTTCAAATCCTGCTTTATTGTATGAGGTCCCAGAGTCAGAGAGGTCCCAAGAAAGGCTTCTAAGACACACTAGTGGGCTAAGGTATTTATCACACCTGGACCTTGTCAGATTGATATTATTATTCTTCATTGTTAGAAATTAAGGAGTAGTTAGTGTAAATGCCATCTACACTAATCCAATAACAAATCATTATCTTAAAAAATAATCTAATTAAACAATATTTCTAGTTAGATTATGGTGTAAACAGTGTTATATATATGGCTCTTAAATTTATTCATAAAAATTAATGCAAATCAATTCAATGAATAGGTTTCTTGACAAGGCTGCAATAATTGAAGAGAAACATGTAGAGCAGAAGGAAAGTCCATGGAGATTAGTAACGGTGACAAGAGTCGAAGAAACAAAACTTGTTATAAATTTAATTCCGATATGGCTAACTTCATTAACAGTTGGTGTATGCGTGGCGCAAGGCACAACACTCTTTGTAAAACAAGCAGCTGCTATGAACTTAAAGATAAGTGACAACTTCAAAATCCCAGCAGCTTCCATGTCTTCTGTTTCAGCGGTTGGTACCTTAATAACTGTCCCAATATATGATAGGATTATTGTTTCAATTCTGAGGAAAGTTACTGGTAATGAAAGAGGCATCAACATCCTTAGAAGGATCAGCATTGGCATGGCATTATCTGTCATGCTAATGGTTGTTGCTGCCTTAGTAGAAGCAAAAAGACTAAGAATGGCTACACATAACGCTCTCACAATAGGGATGGCTAACCACAATACTATGAGCGTGTTGTGGTTGATACCCCAATACTTAATCCTTGGCATTGCAGATTCATTTTCTTTAATTGGTTTGCAAGAGTACTTTTATGACCAAGTTCCTGACTCAATGAGAAGCCTAGGAATGGCTTTGTATCTTAGTGTGCTTGGAGTAGGATTCTTCTTAAGCAGTTTTCTAATAATCATTGTGGACCATCTCACGGGGAAGAATGGCAAAAGTTGGATAGGCAAGGACATAAATTCAAGTCGTCTTGATAGATTTTATTGGATGTTGGCTGTCATAAATGCTTTGGTTTTGTGTTTCTTTCTCTTGGTGACAAAAGGGTACACTTACAAGTCAGTACATATGAGAGACATGGACAATGATTGTTATAAGAGTGATGAGGTGGTGATGGTGGCTTGATGAGCGTACTAAGGTTCAACTCTAACTAACATATCTTCAGCTGCACCAAATCTTTAATGTATAGCTTCCATTATATTTACTGGAATTTGAATTTGTTAAGTTACTGTGGCACATTACCAAGGTATCAGATGATATATATTCTCTTAAACTTTAGCTATTGAAGCTAACGAAGCGAACATTTCTTGTGTTGCTCCACAAAAATATGGAAACACCTATAATAAAATTTTGAATTTGATTTGCCCAACTGAATCCAGGGTATATAGCTAAGCCTAAGGAAGGAAAAATTTATCATGACAAAAAAACAATAAACAGGGCAATTCCTAAAAAACTAGCATAGTTGCCTAGAAAATATGTCATCAAACTCAATAATCAACCAACAGAGGATTATACACAAGAGTTGTGATAGTCAAAGAATTCAAACATGTTGCTTCATGATCTAACAACATATAGATGGAGTTAACATCATTATGTCAGAATTAGAGCTAGACAACGTGTCAGTATCCACTGGCCTCTACCTTTTATTTGCTGCTAATTTATTCTTTTGTTCTTATTTATAAATTTCAAATTAAAAGATCCTTTTGTTTTTATTTTATAAACTACAATTCGTTATGCTTTTTGTAATTTTTGTCCAATATCTTGCATTAATTAATTTTAGAAATAAAAATAATATTAACAACAATTATTGTTTTGGAAAAAAAAATAATTTAAGACAATTTTGTTACCATCTATCGAATCAACCACTTTTCTTTGTAATGATGAATTGGATAATTGAGGTTTTTAAACATAAACGAAGGAAATATTTGTTTGCATTAAATTACGATGCTCTAGACTCTTAGCTCAAATTTTCATCTTGAGAGAAATTAAAGTATTTATTTTCAGTAGTTGTACTGAATATTATATATTATGAAATAAATCTGTCACAAAACCACCATGAGAATCTCACCGGGATGATGCGGGAGCTGAAAAAGGAACTTGAGACACTGAAAAAAAAAAAAGAGCACAAAAGATATTAATGTCCACAAAATAGAGAACGCACGAATGAAACAAAAATTCGTTACAGCGAGACAATCCCAATCCACAAGGATCCTGTGCCTGAGGATCTAATTTTCATGCACAACCAAAACAAACTTCACGAAGAATCTTATTGTGTTTGAGTCGGAAGATTGAGAAAATAAATTACAATGGTTAATTATAAGTATTACGATTTCTTTATTTATTTATACATTTTTTTACTTTATTTTACATTTATGTATGTCAGGATATCTTTATTTATACAGTTTTTTACTTTTTTTTACATTTATGTATGCCAGAATATCTTTATTTTTTAATTGGAAAGACAATATATCACTTAAAATTATATCATTAATATTTTACATGAACTCATTGAAATTTGTTTTTTCATTTTAATTAAGTCACTACTGTAATAATTTATTTTACTAAAATTATAAATGATTTTCATGATATATGTGTATTCATACTTTCAATCTAAGTTATTATTTTTTAATCTAAATTATTATTTATTACAAACTATTAACTTTAATAGTAATTACTTTAAAAATCACATTAAATGTATTTTTTAATTATTGACAGTCTAAAAACTTTTGGATTCACATGTCTATTTATTTGAGATAATTTTTTTGAGAAAAGATTAATTGAGTGTGCAATACACTTACTTATCTCTTCCCGGCTTTTCACTTCTGTAGAGATGGGTGTTTTATTATTTGCAGTATAATAAATTATTTGAATGAATGTTGTTTTTATAAAATTAAATGTAATTACTTTTTTTTGTCTTGAAGTATTCTTTTAAAGAATAAGAAAGGAATTTTATCTTAGTTTTAAATAAAACATTGATTTAGCTCCTGAGATTTGAAAAATAGTATATGTACTGTTTAGTAAGCCTTTAATTTGTATGCTTTTACTTGTTAATGACGGAACCTAAAGTTGATGATATAAAGTGATACCAGGAGAGAATTGTATAACTTTAATCGTAAGGAGAATCTTTATACTCTTCTCCCTACCCTTCCTTTCTAAATAATGTGTCACAAAGGAGAATAACTTTACATTTCCATTAGCAAAGTAGAAGAAGAATTTTAGTTAGTGGAGTACAGACAATTTAAAACACAGGCCATAGTAGTTTAAGTACATCTTTCCGTTGCATATGTTCTATTCCATTGATAATAATAATAGCAATTCTTTGCTTTTTTACATTTCAAAAGTTGGAGATATCATTTTATTACCTTTGTTACATTCATGAAAAAAAGCCCATAAAAATATATGTGAAATACTAAACAATATTGGAGATTCTAAGTCAATTAGAAATAGATATATAAATAGCACAATTTTCATCCTTACATACACAAATTATTATGTAGAAATGAGTGAACTTAAATTTAATTTTTAATAAATATATAAAACATATATGAAAATAACAAGGTTTGTCCATTAAATGATATCAAAAGTGACTGAATTGATGCAAACAACCCATTATGTGAACCAGTGGGCAGGAGCAACAACCTTGGTGTCTCTCTAATTTGGGGGGATTTGTTGCTGATGCCTACACCGGTCGATTTCGTATGCTTCTCTGTTCTTCTCTCAAATCTCAAGGAATATATAATATATATTCATCTTTCTCTTTCTCAATGTACTACTACATATGTTATTACATGCAATGCATCTTAGCAACCATTTTACACTTCATATATATATCCTTTCTATACCCAATTTGACATTTATATCTCACCACAACTAATTTAAATATCTACTTTATTCATCAAATGCAAGTATGATATATCATTCCCTTGAAAAATTAGCCTCACTTATTTAGTTGTCAAACCAGAGATTCAATTTCTTTACCATGTTTCAATTCATTTCAAATCTAAAAAGCTAAGATATGTTATCAATGGTTAGAGATTTTGTATTAACTAGAAATAAAGTGAATTCATAATATATAAGTAAGTGCAAAATTCATTTTATAAGTCGATTTTGTATGATTAAATTATATTTAAAAAGTTCATTTCTTAAATGACATGATATCCATTTAAAGTCTATCTTAATAAAAGTTGTATTAAATTATCTATAAATATTTAATTACGTGCATGGGTTTACAATATCTCTGTGTGTGAGAGGTGTGTTGAAGATTCTACATCAACTAGAAATAAGAACAATTGATAATATATATATAGTAAAATTGAATTAAGTTTAAAATTCACTTCTTAAAATCAACTAAGAAATTTCATGAAGTGTTTTTCTTTCTTTTCCACTAGTATATCTCCTTAGGTGTTAGAGGATTAAAATCCATGCTTAGAAAACTTTGGAGTTAATCAATTTGACGAGGATCACCTTGAAGAACCAAAGAAAGATAACATCACTACTCTTATGCCTCTCACCATCATATCTTTTTATGGGATGCCTTTTTACAGGTATAAAACTACATAAGGAAGCACTTTCAAGTCAATTCTCACGTCCTAATTGTACCCAAATGAAAGATTTGATAATGAGAGCAATAAGAATTGTGATGATGAGTTGGAATTCTTGAAGATAAACCAAGCCACAATGCAACTTCCATTTGAAGAAATAAATCTTCTTCCTTTCTTTTAAATAATTATCATCAAATTGGTCACCTCCAAAGTTTTCCAAACATTGTTTGTAGTCTCCAATTACTAAGGAGACACAGTAATAGTAAAGGAAGAAAATCACTTCATGAACTTTCTTGTCTGCTGGCATATCCTACTGTAAGTAATAAACTTTACTTTTCATGACAACAAAACGGTGTATCAAACTATCAGTGCTTGTAGTGATGTATAATTATATAAACAATTTAGAAAAAAAAATCTTGCCTGAGGTGTGTCAAACTGATCGAACAATGTTGTGCACATTGACTATGGCGGAAAAGTAGGACAAAGGATGAAAACAGGACCATATAAAATCGTCCATGTAGGCGTCAGCAACAAGTCCCCCAACAGAGGCATTAGAGTTTCATGCATCAATTTAGTTAGGCACGAGATAACAAGTATCTTACAGAGGACAAAGAGGTACTCTGCCTTTATAGTCCACAGATGCATGGTGCACCCGTTTCTCTTCACTTTTCTTGAGTTCTACCTCTCTCTTCTCCATTTCTTGCTGCATCTTTACAAATGGTAAGAGGTAGCCTCATTAGGTTGTACATTTAAAAGCATTTAGTAAAGAGAATTGTTATTTAGCAGGTTCTCCACTTCTCCTAAAGGCAATTTTCCATGTAAGCTTCCTTTCTTTTATGCAACCAAAACAAGGATTCAGTTACTTACTTTACTTCAAGTATAAATTTAACTTATTTTTAGGTGAAATAGAACTGAGTACAACTAAAAGAAATTAAAACTATGTGTGGCAATTGTAATTCCATCGTCCTTCAATTTTTGTTTACTAAAATTAGTATTAGAATCTAACCTGTCTTGTATGTATTATATATTTCTAAATTATACCACTAAGATGTTCAATAAAAAAAACACATATTAGGTGCAATAAGAAACAAATCCCATTACTTTAATTTACTCAGTTCTTAATTAAAGAAAAAAAATGAGACAAAAAAATTTCAAGATTTTCTTTGTATGTTAAATATACTTTTAATTCTGAAAAAACAAGTAGTCTATTTTTAGTTTTCATCTGTATTATAGTCCATATTAAATAAAAATGTGTCTTATAAGACTCTAACATAAAATTATTATTATTTTATTTACAATAAATAAAAACATATTTAAATCTTTTTCTATTTTATTATTTAATTAGATGAATGTGATGAAGAATCCAATAACTTTGAAAATAGTATAAATTATTAACAAATTTTAATACCACTAGCTAAATTATAGGTAACTTATTTAATTTGTATTATATTAAAAACAGAGTCTGAAGGATTTGTAGAGTTTAATTTGATGCAGTGTGCAAATAAGAAATATATATATATATATATATATATATATATATATATATATCATTTTATTAATATTTTATTATTTTATATGAATTATTTATTTTTTCTAAAAATTAATATTTGGAAACAGTTTTTATATGCAACCTAACTCTTCACTTACACCAAATCTTATGTATCAAATTAAATAACTTGCATTTCCAATCATTCTATCGATTCCTTTCAAATAACTTTATAAAATATTGATTAACCAATTCATATTTTTTTACATATTATTTTTGTTTTTCTATTTCTTAAAATTATTTCTGAATGTCATCAAGAGGTGTAGCGTATGTGTTTCCGCTACTTTGTTTCCGCTACTGTATATTAAGAGGATATTTCTTCTAAAATCAACCTGGACTCAAATTATTACATAACCTTCACCCGAACTTGCATCCTAATATTTTATAAAATAATTATTTTACACTCTTTTAAAGTGATTTTTAAATTATCTTGTTTTGAAAATTTCTTAGTAACACTTTCTTCTGAATTTTGTTATAGAACACATTTTTTGGAATAAAATTTTTGAAACAAGATTTTCATAATAAAAATTTATGAAATACATTAAACGCATACTGGAATAAATTTTTCATAACAAAATTTTTAGAACAAATTTTTTGAAATGTTCTGAAAATATATTTTACAGAATGAGTTTTCAGAATAAGTTTTTGAAATAAATAAAATATGTTTTAGAAAGAATTTTCTAAAATAATATTTTTTTCTCTTTTAATTCTAACTGAAATATTCTCATTCTCTTCTTCTCCTTCTGCAGCTATGATATTGTAGAAGCCGTGTTTGAGCATTTTACCTCATTGTAGGTATATAGGTTCAAAGATAGAGGTGCGAGAATTAAAAGCCATACCTACATAGCAAATATATGACAATTCTTTATAAGTGGTGGCTTATAAGTAAGGTTTCACCATAACTTACTTGAGTACCTCATACAAAATATTGCTTTATAAATTAAAAATTATCTATATATAACTTTTAAAATCTTTATGTATTCTAATTAAATATTGATTATTAATATTTTCTTTATCAATTTACGTAGATTTATTGGATTTCGTAAACTTATAGCAATTGTAGTTCTAGACATTGATGAAATTGCTAGGTTTTATAATGTTATTTTGGATTTGTTCCTCTGTAGTTCTTAATTTCTAAAACACCTTTCAGAAATATGAAGTAAACTCTCTCGCCCTTTATTTATTTATTTATTTATATATAATAAATGTGAAGCAACTCCTAGTTGTTTATATGATTTAGTCATCGTGACCCTTTACAATAACAAAGGAGTGTATCTACGGCTGTTGATTGAAATCAAAGTTACTCCAAAGCACATAATTTTTTCTTAAACAAAAGTCTCTAACGTATATAATTTAGTGTGTCATGAGGAGGTATTTGCTTAATTTTTTTTTTATTGCTTGTATTGTTTATATAGTGCGGGGATAAAAGAATTAGCATTATGAGATTTATTTAGGGCTGAAACAATGAAGTATTGAAATCATTAATTAACCCATGAATTGGTCAGTGAGAAGTTAAGTGATTAACCATAGTTGTAATGTCACCTTATTATCTTTCACTTGCAGACTGTATTCCAAGCAGTTAATAATGCAGTTGAATCAACTGAAGTAGCAATTGCCATTGATTTCAAATGCTCTTAAAGAGGCCACACCAACAATAGATTCTGTCAAAAGGTGAAGAGATCATTAATTTTAACCAACACCTTCAATTGTAAAGATGGAGCAGGAAATGGAGAAGAGAAAGGGACGTGAAAGTGAAGAAAAAGAAGAACAGAAATGGGTGCGTGATGCATGTGTTGATTATAAGGGCAGAGTTCCTCTCCGTGCTGCCACTGGTGTACGGAAAGCTTCTATATTTGTGCTTGGTAAGATACCTCTTTACTTATGCAAGAGTTATCTAGAAATAATAAAATTATGAGCTAAATGTGTTGAATATGAGCATAATAACTTGGTGATTGTATTTGGATTTGGAGCAGCAATTGCAATTATTGAAAGGATAGCCTATTTTGGTATATCGAGCAATCTTATAATGTACCTTACTAGAGTGATACATCAAGACCTGAAAACAGCAACCAATAATGTAAACTACTGGAAAGGAGCAACAACATTGATGCCTCTAATTGGGGGCTTTGTTGGTGATGCCTACACCGGTAGATTTCGTATGGTTCTCCTTTCTTCCCTTGTATACCTTAAGGTATATATTCAACTTTCTTTTTCTCAATTTCCCTACTGCATATGTTTTACATGCAACTTAAGTAGTAACGCATAATTTTACACTGCATATCCTCTCTTCGATCAATTTCACATATCTTAGACTGCAAACAAATTTCAATTTCTTTATTCATACCATCTAAATGCAAGCTCTTTATTTATTTATATATATATATATATAATAATAATAATTATCTGTGCATAATATATAATATATAATGTTAATATAAATTACTATGCATTATTACAAGATAATTATTAAATAATAATTAAATTTAAAGATAAAAAAAATTACTATATTCATTAAATTAAATATTATTTTAGAAATTAAAATATTTCTAATATTAATAAAAATTTATATAATATTTTTTAATTCATATCAAAATTAATTATCAAAGTTTTGAATAGTAATATTTTAGATTTTAAATTAGTCTGTAAAAGACTAATTTAAAATATGAAATATTAAATAACTAAAATTTTAAAAATTAATGATTAAATACTAAATTAAAAATTATTTTATAAATTTTTATTAATAATATATAAAAATTATTTTAAATATTAATAATTTTTTAATTTATAAGATGATAACTAATTTAGTTAAATAATAATTAATTATTTTGATTTCTAAAATTCTATCCAACGATTTTTTTTTAGTGATATTTTTGTAGTGATATTGTAAAATAATTTGTTGTGATATGAAAAATAAACCTCATTACTTGTTCTGTAAAGCTAGGGATTAAGCATGCTGACCATGTCTCAATTCTTCCCAAGTCTAAAACCATTCAATAATGAGAGAAGTGATCAACCAAGAAAGGTTCATGAAGCAGTTTTCTTCCTTGCACTATACAGTATTGCCTTGGGTACTGGAGGATTCAGACCGTGCTTACAAAGCTTTGGAGCTGATCAATTTGATGATGACCACCTTGAAGAACGAAAGAAGAAGATGTCTTTCTTCAACTGGTGGAACTTAACACTTAGCTTTGGATTGCTACTTGGGACAACGGTGGTTGTTTATGTTCAGGACTTTGTCAGCTGGGGAGTTGCTTGTCTCGCCCTCACTATTTTTATGGCTCTCACTATCATTGCTTTTTATGTGGGGATGCCTTTCTACAGGTACAAAATGAGGCCAAAAGAAAACCCTTTCATGCCAATTATACAAGTCCTAATTGCAGCCATAAGGAAAAGGAATTTGTCTTGCCCTTCAAATCCCGCTTTATTGTTTGAAGTCCCAGAGTCACATAATTCCCAGGGAAGGCTTCTAAGTCATACAAACAGGCTCAGGTACATTACCTTGTTTGATATAATTGAGCATATGTATCATTCTGAAATGATAATGTTAATTTAACTATGTGAAATAAAGTTTATTTTTTATAAAATTAAAGAGTTAAACCTAGGTTGTTTAAATATTTACAAAAATAATGTCAATAAAGTTATTAGTATGGTGGTAAGTTTTTGTGATTGACAATAAATTATAGTTGAATAAGATTCAGTAGAATTAATACTATTCAATACAATGAATGAATAGGTTTCTTGACAAGGCTGCAATAGTTGAAGAGAAATATACGGAGGAAAAAGATAATCCATGGAAATTAGCAACAGTGACAAGAGTGGAAGAGACAAAGCTAATTCTGAATGTTATTCCCGTATGGCTAACTTCATTATTAATTGGAGCATGTATAGCATATGGCTCAACACTCTATGTCAAACAAGCAGCCACTATGAACTTAAAGATAAGTGATAGCTTCAAAGTCCCACCAGCATCCATGTTATCCATTACCGCCTTTAGCACCATGGTATCTGTCCCAATATATGATAGAATTGTTCCAATTCTAAGGAAAGCCACTGGTAATGAAAGAGGCATTAGCATCCTTAGGAGGATTGGCATAGGCTTAACATTGTTAACCATAGACATGGTTGTTGCTGCCTTAGTAGAAACAAAGAGACTAAAAATGGTTGGACATGAAGTCCTAACAAAAGGGGGAACTAAGCCTTATACTATGAATGTGATGTGGTTGATACCCCAATACTCCATCCTTGGTATTGGAAATTCATTTTATCTAACTGGTTTGCAAGAGTATTTCTATCACCAAGTTCCTGACTCAATGAGAAGCTTAGGAATGGCTCTATATCTTAGTGGGATTGGAGTGGGATTCTTCTTGAGTAGTTTTCTAATAAATATTGTGGACCATGTCACGGGAAAAAATGGCAAAAGTTGGATCGCAAAGGATATAAATTCAAGCCGTTTAGATAAGTTTTACTGGTTGCTGGCTGGATTAAATGTTTTAAATTTGTTTATCTTTGTATTATTAGCAAAGAGGCATACTTATAAGACTAGGAAAGCTACGGAAATTGATGGTTCTAATAGTGATGGAGTGAAAACACTGCCATGATGCATGTAAGTGACTCAAATTTACCTTCTTTTCTTTATATTTTCTTCATAATCAAATAATATGTAATATGTTGCTTCTCTTATATTTACTGAAATTGAGATTGTTCCAAGTTATACTTATTACTCTTAGTTTTTTTAATAGAAATAGATGAAATCATTTTTTTTTATCAACAGTAAGCAATTAAATTAAAACAATCCACTTTAAAGGTGAATCAACCTTTTTACAGAAAAAAAAAATGATAAACAGTACTTTTTCACATACATAGCTAAAATTATAAGGACATTTCTTATTATCTTCCCTTACGCTTATCAACTAAAGAAGAAATATTAAATCGAATACATACATATTAATGGTTTTAGACACCAGTCAGAAGAAGCTCGTTGGTATCTTTGAAGAGATCCAAAATCAAACCTTAACCTGTGTTAGGGAAAAAACTTCAGAATGATCACCACACCACCTTTAAATAAACAATTATTCCTGTGTTTCCAAATCTCGCTAATCAAAACTACCCAAACGTTATCCATAATAAGATTAACTGAAGTAGATGCATCCAGAATCTTGAAATGTTCAAAATGCAACTGAGGAACAATAAAATCAACCAAACTCACTTTTAACCATTTGTAACAAAGATTCCAAAAATTAGTCAATCAACTCTGCAAAACCCTAAACTCAAAGAACAAATGATTTGTTGACTCCACGTTAATTTATAATTTACTAATACAAACCAAATTGCAAGTAAAGCACTTCAATACACAACATGCTCCTTGAGGTGGTCGGCTGTAGGAAATGGAGGGGTATAGCATTGTACAACAGGCTGGAGCATTCTCGCCATTCAGGATTCATATACACTCTACATCACCTTGTATCTTCTCAGGAGGAAATGAATTGAAGCAAGTTTGAATTGAAAATAGTTTATTTGAATTATTTTTTTTCTCTCACCTCCACTTTAGAACCCTTTTAATAATAAAATATTATATTCTTTAATAAAATTAATATAAACAAAATTTTAAAATAAAATAATAATATATTTGATTGTTAACTAAACCTATATTACTTAATATGTCAACATTACTCATTTTAATTGTATTAGTTTTGTTATATACGGTTTAGTATGTCACATCTACTATTTCTATATTAATTTTTTTTTCTGAAAAAGAATATATAATGACACTAATGAAATAAATTTATAAATTTTAAGTTTTTACTTCTCTCGTCTTCAATATTCTAACTTAGATATACCGTATAATATTTTCTTGATTATGGAACAGAACATGTGAAAGATAAGGAAAAGAAAGATAGTTCTCAGACTCGAACCAAAATCTAACTTTATTTGAACAATTTATTTATAATTTGTTGATTTATATTTATTAGTCTTATAGTATTTGTTATGAAGTAAAAAACATTACGCATTTCAATTCAGACTATTTATTTTTATCCTTGCGAGATTTGATAATTTGAAAAGTTTGTAACAGATTGTTACTTGTTACTGGTGTAGACAAAGGGTATACGAGTTTAGTTTTAAACGTATAAAGTAAATAATATTTTAAGGGCATCATTGAATCTTTAATGTTATTTTGTATTTAGGTATTGATGAGAGGAGGTAGGGGTATTTCTTCTATTTGTTTCAGGAGTTTTAAGGATTGGGAAATGGATGAAAAAGAGGGTGAAAATGTTTTTTCAATCTTCACACAAATGAAAAGACTTGTTGATTTTTCGTAGAATTATCGCATTTTACCAAAATACTCTTGTGCATGCATTTTATTATGATATACAATATACAAAATTAAATATTACATAAATTTATTTAACAATTTCAAAAATATTTAATTATACTATTAATAACAACAAATAATTATAAATAATAAAATAAAATTATAATATCAACAATACATATATAGTTATATAAAATAATAAATATATATAACAGTATAATTTTTAATATATTTAATAAATTATTTCAATTTAACACAAAAATATTTTCTATTATACTTTGAAAAATACAAGTAATTATGGATATTATATATTAGAAATATTTAATTAATTCAAACCTACACACAAAAAATATATCATAATTCATTATTCAAATATTTTTTAATAATAAGGATAAATTTGTAAATTTATATGTTACATCTTTAAAATAATTTCTAAATTTTTTCTCATCTATCACATAACTCACAAATCTCAATAAAACATTCTCACAAGTTCACTTTATCATCCCTCAATCCAAACAATCTCACATATCCTTAGACATTCTCTCTAATTTTCACAAATTCACTCTCTCCCCTTCCACACAAATTCTCTCCTCAATTCAAACACAAGGAACATTATTTTTCATCTTTTAGGTCTCTTTAAGCCCATCCTATCACATTCAAATGGTCTATTTTTTGTCCTTGAGGAGCTTAGTAGTGTATTATATTTAAAAATACTCCATATTATTTAAATGCTACGTACTTATCTTGGAAGACCATATAGAACAAGAATAACAGTAACTTCACAATTTTTAAGGAGCTTTTGAGTTGAGTTGCTACTATCAACTAGTTCATGTGATCGTTTAATTTTACAACTCAAGCATAACAACATAAATTTGGACGATACATTGTTTTGTATCATTGTATTTCTAGAACTTTGATTATCATTATCAAAGAATATGCTTATTTTTTTATTTTAGTATTTAATTTTTAAAAAAAATGATATCATTTTTTAAAAACATAATTAGGGTTTTAAAAATTTGTTTTAAAATGATATACAAATTAATGACAAAATCAAATAACAGAAATTCAATTGAAAAATATAAAATATTTTTTATTTTAACACTATAATGAGAATACAAGGTCTCAACTAAAAATTGGAGTTAAAAATTAACTAATACTAAATTAATTGTAATACATAATTTTATATAGGATATATCCACATTAATAATGCTGTAATTTAAAATTATTTAGTGTGGACTGAGTTTAGGTGATTCAGTTTTATTTCACCTAAATATAAGGTAAATTATTACTGAAATAAGTAACTAAACCCTTGTTTTGCTGCCATAAAAAAAGGAAGTGATTGTGGTACACTTTACATAGAACATCACAATCGCATTCGCATTGACTCACTCTATGCAGTAGATGTGCTTCTCTTTCAAGGTTAGGCACTACACATCTGATATATTATTGTTTTTTAAGCTAAAAACATTACGAATTTCTCAATCCTGGAAATTTCTTTTGTATTTGTATTCTTTATTTTGGGTTGTGAAATTTTAAATTTTGATAAATTGAAGAGTTTGGAACAGATTGTCTGTGACTCTGCATTATTCAGTTCAGGATGATTAGGCACCAATCTTTATGGAGAACTGTTAAATAGCAATTCATTTGACTGCATGGATTTAAATGTACTAACTAATGAGACAACCAACCATATGTGTTACCTTCTACCTTCGTCTATATAACATTCCATCTCTGTTATGATTACTTTTCACTTTCCATTTGTAAAGACGGAGTAAGAAATGGAGAAGACAGAGGGAGGTGGAACTGAGAAAAGTGATGAGAAACGGGTGCATGATGCATCTGTTGACTATAAAGGCAGAGTACCTCTCCGTGCTTCCACTGGTGCATGGAAAGCCGCCCTCTTTGTCCTAAGTAAGATGCTTCTTCACATCAGCTCAGTTTTCTATAATCATTTCAATTCTGATGTGTAGTTCATTTTATAGCTTTATTTCCATCATGAACTAAGAACATTTATTCCAGCTAGTGAAAAAAAAGTGGCATGTCCTAGAAATAGTGTTAGCATACACTGTTACTGTAACAGAAAATTGATCCTCCTGTACAGATGCATTACAAAACTAGAGAAAAATAAAATTTTCCTCATCTCTGAACAATTTTAGGAGAACTTTCTTCTTCTTTTATTGGTTCTCGGTAATCGAAAACAAGTTACTATAAAAATGTTCAATATTTGTGTTTGACTTATATGATCACAACATAACTTGGTGACTCTGTTTCAATTTGGAACAGCAATTGAATTTAGTGAAAGGATAAGCTACTTTGGAATAGCCACTAATCTCATCTCCTACCTGACTAAAGTGATGCATGAAGACCTCAAAACAGCAGCCAAGAATGTAAACTACTGGTCAGGAACAACAACCCTAATGCCTTTGGTTGGAGGATTTGTTGCTGATGCATACACTGGTCGATTTTATATGATCCTGCTTTCCTCCTTTGTATACCTCATGGTAAATCTACTTTTCCCCCTAATCAATGTGAACAACATATCTTATTATACTTCTTAACTTGTACTTTTACACATGTTGTATAAATTTGACTCGTGCTGGAATTATTTTTCTTTTTTCCAAATTTGTTTATATAATTATATATCACAGTACACTGTTGTGTTAAAATAAAACTCATTTCTTGGTGTGTGAATAAGGGATTAAGCTTGTTGACCATGTCTCAATTCATCCCAAGTATAAAGTCTTGCGACACTAAGATATGCGAACAGCCAAGAAAGGTTCATGAGGTTCTTTTCTTCTTTTCTCTTTATTGCATTTCCTTGGGTACCGGAGGTTACAAACCATGCTTGGAAAGCTTTGGAGGTGATCAATTTGATGATGATCACTTGGAAGAAAGGAAGAAGAAGATGTCTTTTTTCAACTGGTGGAACTTTGCAATGTGCTTTGCATTGGTGCTTAGTGCAACCGTGGTTGTTTATGTTCAAGACTTTGTGAGTTGGGGAGTTGCTTGTCTCATCATAACTATTCTTATGGCTCTCACTATCATAACTTTCTATGCGGGAAAATCATTTTACAGGTACAGAAGGACACAAGGAAACCCTTTAACACCAATTTTACAAGTCTTAGTTGCAGCTATAAGAAAAAGAAATTTGTCTAGTCCTTCAAATCCTGCTTTATTGTATGAGGTTCCAGAGTTAGAGAGGTCCAAAGGAAGGTTTCTGAGACTCACTAGCACACTCAGGTATATTTATCACACAAACCTTGTTAGATTGATAATTAATATTTTTCATTGCTAGAATTTAGTGGAGTAGATTGTGTAAATGCCATGTACACTGTAATCCAATCACAAATTATCATATACGATAATTTTATTGATTTTTATAATAATTATCTTAAAAAATCAAACAATATTTAGTTAGATTATAACATTAAACTTTTACACTAACAATATATGCCTATTAAATTCATTAGTGGAAATTAACGCAAATCAATTCAATAAATAGTTTCCTTGACAAAGCTGCAATAATTGAAGAGGGACATATTGAGGAGAAGAACAATCCATGGAGATTAGTAACAGTGACAAGAGTCGAAGAAGCAAAACTTGTTATAAATTTAGTTCCCATATGGCTAACTTCATTAACAGTTGGAGTATGTGTGGCTCAAGGCACAACACTCTTTGTCAAACAAGCCGCTGCCATGAACTTAAGGATAAGCGACAACTTCAAAATCCCAGCAGCTTCCATGTCCTCTATTTCAGCCGTTGGAACCTTAATAATTATCCCAATATATGATAGGATTATTGTTCCAATTCTAAGAAAAGTCACTGGTAATGAAAGAGGCATCAACATCCTTACAAGGATCAGCATTGGTATGACACTATTTGTCATACTCATGGTTGTTGCTGCCATAGTAGAAGCGAAGAGACTAAGAATGGCTACACATGACGCCCTCTCAGAATGGGAAACCGACCACAATTCTATGAGTGTGTTGTGGTTGATACCTCAATACTTAATCCTTGGCTTTGGAAATTCATTTTCTATAGTTGGTTTACAAGAGTACTTCTATGATCAAGTTCCAGACTCAATGAGAAGCTTAGGAATGAGTTTATATCTTAGTGTGATTGGAACAGGATACTTCTTAAGCAGCTTTCTGATAATAATTGTGGACCATGTTACAAGAAAGAATGGCAATAGTTGGATTGGGAAGGATATCAATTCAAGTCATCTAAATAGGTTTTATTGGATGTTGGTCATCATAAATACTTTAAATTTGTGTCTCTTTCTGTTTTTTGCAAAGAGATATACTTATAAGACTGTGCACAGGACAATTATTGAAACTGATGATGGTTGTAAGAATGATGGAGTGGAGATAGTGGTATGATAAGACCGACCTGAGATGCTCCTCATGATTTGCTATATTTTTTCCTTAACTAAATATGATTATATAAATATGGTACTCTCTTAAATATATTATGCAGTGGACACTGTCTTCATTAACATAAATCTTAATTTAATCTTAATTTCTTCTATGAATTGATTTAACGTTATTGATTTTTTATTAAATATGAAAGATGTATAGTATAATTTGGTTTCAGATGTTCTAAAGAGTTTCTTAAGAGTTTTAGTAAAAAAAGAAATACGAATAAAAAATGAAATTAATTTTTGCAGAAAATGCAAGAAAAAAAAAAGAAGATGATTCTGAAACATGGCAAACCAGAAATTTTACAATGGCAGCGTCACTTATGATGCAAAGGAAACTGCCTCATAATATATATTAAATATAAACCATCATCAAAATTCTTTTATATTATTATAATTTTTATTATATTTATTCATATTAATAATATAAATATTATATTAATATTATTAATAATAATATTAATATAATTTATATGATTAATATTATTATTATTAATTATAATAAAAATCATATGACAAAAAACTTGTAATTACGTGCGATTATGTGTAAAGAAGATATATTTATTTTCATTGACTGTAATATCTATATTAATTTTTTTAAATTATGTTTTTTTTTTATTTATTTACGGCTTAGTACATCTCATCTACTCTTTTTATATTATTTTCTTTTTTTGAGAAAGAATATATAATGACCTAATAAAAATAAATTTGTTTCACAAATTTGAAGTTTTTACTTCTCTCATCTTCCATATTCTAACTTAGATATATCATCATATAATATTTTCTTGAGTATGGAACCTGAACATACAAAAGATACTAAAACAAAAAGAAAGATGATTCACAAACTCAAACCAAAATCAAAGTCCTCACAATGGTTCACTATATAAAGAATAATTTGAAAAAAAAAAAACATGATAATCCATATTACTTTATTTGAATAGTTTATTTATAATTTGTTGATTTATATTTATTAGTCAATTTATTTTTATTAAAATCAAAAAGTTATTAAATATCAATAATTTTTTTTGTTACTATTTAATATTTTTTTTATAGTGTATATTATGTTAATATAAATTATATTATATATATAATTTTATATACTAAAAAAATTATTAAATAACAATTAAATTTAAATAAAAAAAATAAAGTCATTGACATTTACAGTAGACTAAGTTCACTTCTTAAAATTAAAGAAATGATCATGTTTTTCTTCCTTTCCCTCTAATGTATCTCCTTGAGTGCCGAAGGAGAAAATCATGCTTATAAAGCTTTGATGATCATCTTGAAGAATGAAAGAAAGAGATGTCTTGTTTCAACTTCACTACTCTTATGGCTTTCACAATCATATCTTTTTATGAGATGTTGACTTTCACCATCATATCATGTCTTTTTATAAGTATAAACTACATAAAAAGTTCTTTCAAGTCAATTCTACATGTCCTAATTGCACCCAAACAAAGGAAAGATTTGATAATGAGTTGGAAGTCTTGAAGATAAACCAAGCCGCAATGCGAAGCACAATGTAAGTTCCATTTGAAGTAAAGATAATTGTTATTTAGCAGGTTCTCCACTCACTTCTCCTAAAGACAATATCCCTTTCTTTCTTCACACTACTCAATCTGTTACAATCCATTCCCTACACTCGATCTGTCACAATCCTACTGTTACATTTTCTATGTAAGCTTATTTTTTTATGGCACCAAAACAAGGATTCAGTTACTTATAACTTTATTTGAACTGTTCACAGTTTCCTATTTATATCATTTTCCATCATTTTTTCTTCACTTCACTCCACTATACTTTTCTCTTCCTTCTTTTCTAAAGATTTATCTATAATGGCCAGATTTAAAAGAAACCATCCATTGTTGTTTTCTTCTTTTATTTTGATATTTTTGTTCCGATCTTACTTAGAGCAAAATGCACGTGTGACCTAGAATATAAAGATCGTGACAGAGAAAAAACTATGAAGTACAAAATAATTGCTTTGACATTGTTTTTTATTGCGAGTGCAATTAGGGTTGTATTCGTCGGGCAAAGTAATACCCGCGTTGAGTATGGAGAATGATATTTTCTTCATTATAAAGGTTTTTTCTGCGGGTGTGATTTTGGCCACTAGTTTGATCTATGGCTACCAGATGCTTTGGAGAATCTGATCTCATCTTATTTGAAGGAGCATCTATGGGGAAATTTTTCCCTCACTGGGTTTGTGCCAATGTGCATTGTCCATGGAGACTCTCATGGTGGATATTATATCGGTCGATATTGGATGAGTTATTCTCGGGCCTGGTGACCGATCGAGTCAAAGAATATTCATCCCGTCAGAATTGCTGATGTGCCAGTTAGAATTATTTTTATTCTATGTGATCAGAATTATTTTTGTCTCGTGCGATCAGAATTATTTTTGTCCCGTGCGATCAGAATTATTTTTAATACAGTGCGATCATAATTATTTTAATCTGTGCGATCCGAATTATTTTTGTCCCGCTATCAAAATTATTTTCACACTGTACGATCATAATAAATTTTTAATATCTCATATTTTGTCTACATTAATTTTTTTAAATTATGTAATTTTTATTTTTTCTTATATAGGTCTTAGTACATCTCATCTACTCTTTCTATATTATTTTCTTTTTATGAGAAAGAATATATAGGGACCTAATGAAATAAATATATAGTTCAAATATTATATGTCATATAATATTTTCTTGATTATGAAACCAAAAGATACTAAAAAGAAAAAGAAAGATTATTCTCAAACTTAAACCAAAATCAAAGTCCTCACAATGGTTCACTCGTGATGAAGAATTTATATGAAGAAGAATTTGAAAAACAACAAAAACATGATAATCTATATAAATTTATTTGAACTGTTTTAAATTGATGACACAGTTTCCTATTTATATCATTTTCCACCATTTTTTTCTTCACTTCACTCCACTCCACCATACTTTTCTCTTCATTCTTTTCTAAAAAATTATCTATAATGCCCAAATTCAAAAGAAACAATCCATTGTTGTTTTCTTCTTTTATTTTGATTTCAGAAGACCTTCACAGAGGAAAAACTATGAAGTACAAATAGTTGCTTTTACATTGATTTTGATTGCGAGTGCAATTGGGGTGTGTATTTCTCTTTGGGCAAAGTAATAACTGCATTGAGTCTGCAGAAGGATATTTTTTTCATTATAAAGGTTTTTGCAACGGATGTGATTTTGGCCACTAGTTTCATCCATGTCTACCGATGTTTTGGAGAATCTGACCTCACCTTGCTTGAAGAAGCATCCATGAAGAGATTTTCCCTTCACTGAGTTTGTGGCAATGTGCATTGTCCATGGAGACTCTCATGGTGGATACTATATCGGTCAATACTGGATGAGCCAGTCTCAGGCCTGGTAATAGACCGAGTCAAAGAACATTCATCCCATCAGAATTGTTGATGTGCCAGTTAGAATTATTTTCATCTTGTGCATAAGAATTATTTTTTTCCAGTGCGATTAGAATTATTTTTATTCTGTGCGATCATAATTATTTTCATCCCGTGTGATCATAATTATTTTCGGCCCCGTGTCATTAGAATTATTTTCACCCTTTAGTATCAGAACTATTGTCGTCATACACGATCGAAATTATTTTCACTGCATTCAGAATTATTCAATCTGCAGGACCAAAAATTATTATCACCCTGCACATGTAGTAAAGAGAATTGTTATTTGGCAGGTTCTCCCTCTATTCACGTTGGTCTCTGCTCTCCACTGCTGCTAAAGACAATATCTCTTTCTCCACACTACTCAATCTATTATAACCATTCCCTACACTCATCCACGTCTTATCCGATGCTTTTGAGAATGTGACCTTACTTTGCTTGAAGGAGTATCAATGGGGAGATTTTTCTTCATTGGGTTTGTGGCAATGTCAATTGCCCATGGGGAGTCTCATTGTGAATACTCTACCCGTCGGTACTGGATGAAGCAGTCTCGAATTTAGTGACTGACCAAGTCAAAAAATACTTCTTCCCGTCAGAATTGTTGATGTACCAATCAGAATTATTTTTATCCCGTGCAATCAGAATTATTTTTGTCTCATGTGATCGGAATTATTTTTGTCTATGCGATAAGAATTATTTTGATCCCAGACAATCATAATTATTTTCGTCCACCGATCCAAATTATTTTTATTTCGCACAAAAAGAACTATTTTTGTCACACACAATTAAAATTATTTTTGTCCTTACGATTAAAATTATCTTTGTCCCATGAAATCATAATTATTTTAAACCTGCACGACCAAAAATTATTGTCACCTGCCCATGTAGCAAAGAGGATTATTTTTGACAGGTTCTCCATTTACGATGCTCTCCACTTCTCCCAAAGACAATACCTTTCTCCACACTACTCAATCTGTTATAATTCATTTCGTGTACTCAATGGGTAACCATCCTTCTCTTACATTATTTTTATTATTATTATTATTATTATTTAAGACTGAAAGTTATTATTATTATTATTATTATTATTATTATTATTATTATTATTATTATTATTATTATTATTATTATTATTATTATTATTATTATTATTATTATTATTATTATTATTAATATTTATAATAATAATAATTTTCAATCTCAATTCTTTCTATATAAACATTCTTTTTACCACTTAAATCTGATTAATTGGAATTTAATGAAAAAGATTAATTTGAATAATTTTAAAAAATATAGGATGAAATTAATTTTTTTAAAAATCCCCGTATTAAATAGATTATTTTTAGACCCCAAAACAAAAATTTAGTTACTTTACTTCAACATGTTAAACATAAGTTTAACTTATTTTTAGGTGAAATAGATAGAACCGAGTCCACCTAAACTGAAATTAAAATTACGTGTGACAATTGTAATTCCATCATCCTTCAATTTTTGTTTACAAAAAATAGTATTAGAATCTAACTTTTCTTGTATGTATTATATATTTCTAAATTATACTCAATAAAAAAACACATATTATGTTCAATAAGAAATAAATCCCGTCAGTTTAATTTTCTCAACTTTTATTTAAGAAAAAAAAAATAGTCTACAAATTAGATTATGTTCACTGGCTTCATCCACGTGCTATTCGATACTTTTGAGAATCTGACTTCCCCTTAGTTTGCTTTAGTTTGTTTGAAGGAGTATCCATGGAAAGATTTTTCCTTCACTGGGTTTGTGGCAATGTGCATTGCCTATGGGGACTCTCATGGTGTATACTGTACCGGTCGGTACTGGATGAGTTTGTCTTGGGTCTGGTGACTAACTGAGTCAAAGAACACTTCATCCCGCATAATTATTGATGTGCAAGTCAAAATTATTTTCGTCCCATGTGATTAGAATTATTTTCGTCCTCTGCGATCAAAATTATTTTCGTCCCGTGCAATCAAAATTATGTTCGCCCTGTGCGATCAGAATTATGTTCGCGATCAGAATTGTTTTGATCTCGTGCGATCAGAATTATTTTCGCCCTGTTGATCAGAATTATTTTCGTCCCGCACAATTAGAACTATTTTCGTTACGCACTATCAAAATTATTTTTATTATCATAATTATTTTTATCCTGTGTATTAGAATTATTTTCAACCTGATGAACAAAAATTATTATCACTGCGCAAGTAGTAAAGAGAATCGTTATTTGGCAGGTTCTCAATTCAAGTTGCTCTCCACTTCTCCTAAAGACAATATCCTTTACTTACTTTACTTCAACAATAAATTTAACTTATTTTTAGGTGAAATAGATAGAATCGAGTCACTAAACAGAAATTAAAACTACATGTGACGATTGTAATTCATCCTCCTTCAATTTTTGTTTAAAAAAATAGTATTAGAATATAACTTTTCTTGTATTATATATTTTTAAATTATACTCAATATACAAATTTCCAAGATTTTCTTTGGATGTTAAGTATACTTTAATTCTCAAAAAACAAGTAGTCTATTTTTAGTTTTCATATGTGTCATATAATTCATATTAAATAAAAATCGTCGTACTTTAACATAAAATTATTATTTATTTAGAATAAATAAAAACATATTTAACTCCTTTCCTATTTTATTCTTTAATTAGATGAAAACAATGCGAAGAAAATTCTAATAATTTTAAAAATAATATAAATGATTAACAAATTTAATATCATTAGCTAAATTATAACTAACTTACTTAATTTTGTATTACAATAAAAACAGAGTCTTCATCTATATATATATATCCAACTGTATATTAAGAGAATATTTTTTATTTATACAATAGAGTGTAAATACGTAATAACCTTCTAAAATCAACTTGGACTCAAATTATTACATAATCTTCATCCGAACAATTTTTAAAATAATTATTTTACCCTTTTTTAAAAGTGATTTTTAAATTATTTTTGAAAATTTCTTAGTAATACACTTTTCTGAAATTTATGAAATATAATATAGAACATATTTTCTGGAATAAAATTTTTGAAACAAAATTTTTATAAAATTTTATGGAATACATTAAATACATTATGGAACAAACTTTTCATAATAGAATTTTCAGAATCTTTTTTGGAATATTCTAAAATATATTTTACAAAATAAGTTTTCCAAACACAAATATGTTCTAGAAAGAGTTTTGCAAAATAATATTTTTTTCTCTTCTTATGCAATGTTTTCCTTCTCTTTTTCTTTTGCAGCAATGATATTGTAGAAGTGTTAACAATAACAATAGAGATGGTGGTGGAGTACATGTACAATTGACAAGTAAACAAGATAATTTGATCATTTCACGTAGACATATAGATTAAAAAATAGAGGTGTGAATTAAAAGTTGAACCTACAAAGCAGATATATGACAATTTTTTATGTGTTAGGCTTATAACTAAGGTTTCATCTTAGCTTACTTGAGTATCTCATACAACATTGCTTTATAAATTAAAAATTATCTATATATAACTTTTAAAATCTCAATGTATTCTAATTAAATATTTATTATTAATATTTTCTTTATCAATTTAAGTAGATTTATTGGATTTTGTAAACTTATAGCAATTGTAGTTCTAGACATTGATGAAATTGTTAGGTTTTACAAACATATGTAAATGTTTTTGGTTGTATTTCTTCTTTTGTAGTTGCTAATTTCTAAAACAGCTTTCACAATATAAAGTAAACTCTCTCTAACTTTATATATATATATATATATATATATATATATATATATATATATATATATATATATATATATATATATAAAATAAATGTGAAGCAACTCCTAATTATATGATTCAGTCATCGTGGCCCTTTACAATAACAAAAGGAGTGTACGTACGGCTGTTGATTGAAATCAAAATTACTCCAAAGTAATTTTTTCTTTAAAAAAAATTAGTGTGTCATGAAGAGGTATTTGCTTAATTTATTTTTTTAATTCCCTGTATTGTTTATATAGTGCGGGGATAAAAGAATTAGCATTATGAGATTTATTTGGGTGAAGCAATGAAGTATTGAAATCATTAATTAACCCATAAATTGCTGAGTGAGAAGTTAAGTAATTAACCATAGTTAATAATGCAGTTGAATCAACTGAAGTAGCAATTGCCGTTGATTTCAAATGCTCTTAAAGAGGCCACACCAACAATAGATTCTGTCAAAAGGTGAAGAGATCATTAATTTTAACCAACACCTTCAATTTGTAAAGATGGAGCAGGAAATGGAGAAGAGAAAGGGACGTGAAAGTGAAGAAAAAGAAGAACAGAAATGGGTGCGTGATGCATGTGTTGATTATAAGGGCAGAGTTCCTCTCCGTGCTGTCACTGGTGTACGGAAAGCTTCTTTTTTTGTGCTTGGTAAGGTACCTTGTTACTTATGCAAGAGTTATCTTGAAATAATAAAAGTATGAGTTAAATGTGTTTAATATGAGCATAATAAGTTGGTGATTGTATTTGGAGCAGCAATTGCAATTATTGAAAGGATAATCTATTTTGGTATATGGGGCAATCTTATAATGTACCTTACTAGAGTGATACATCAAGACCTGAAAACAGCAACCAATAATGTAAACTACTGGAAAGGAGCAACAACATTGATGCCTCTAATTGGGGGCTTTGTTGGTGATGCCTACACCGGTAGATTTCGTATGGTTCTCCTTTCTTCCCTTGTATACCTTAAGGTATATATTCAACCTTCTTTTTCTCAATTTCCCTACTGCATATGTTTTACATGCAACTTAAGTAGTAACGCATACAGATTTCAATTTCTTTATTCATACCATCTAAATTTAAGCTCTTTCATTTATTTATTTACAGACACATATATATATATATAATAATTATCTGTGCATAATATATATAATATATAATGTTAATATAAATTACATATATTATATATAACTCTATATATTAAAAAAATAATTAAATAATAACTAAATTTTAAAAAAAAATAATTAGTCACTATATTAATTAAATTATATATTATTTTAGAGATTAAAAAAATATTTTTATCTAAAGCGATTTTTACTATTAAAAAAAATTTATAAAATAGTTTCAAGATTGGTATCTAAATTAATTATCAAGATTTAACTATTAATATTTTAAATTTTAAATTAACCTAAATGATTAATAAAAACTAATTTATAATATAAAATAATAAGTAATTAAAACATTAACTTATAAATTTTTATTAATAATAAAAACTACTTTCAAATATCAATAATTATTTTAGTTTATAAAATAATATTTAATTTAATCAAATAATAATACACCCAAAACACATGTTGTCATATGGAAAATAAACATCATTACTTTTGTAAAGCCAGGGATTAGGCATGCTGACCATGTCTCAATTCATCCCAAGTCTAAAACCATTCAACAATGAGAGAAGTGATCAACCAAGTAAGGTTCATGAAGCGGTTTTCTTCCTTGCAATATACTGTATTGCCTTGGGTACGGGAGGATTCAGACCGTGCTTACAAAGCTTTGGAGCTGATCAATTTGATGATAACCACCTTGAAGAACGAAAGAAGAAGATGTCTTTCTTCAACTGGTGGAACGTAATAGTCAACTCTGGATTGCTACTTGGGACAACGGTGATTGTTTATGTTCAGGACTTTGTCAGCTGGGGAGTTGCTTGTCTCGCCCTCACTATTTTTATGGCTCTCACTGTCATTGCTTTTTATATGGGGATGCCTTTCTACAGGTACCAAATTAGGCCAAAAGAAAACCCTTTCATGCCAATTATACAAGTCCTAATTGCAGCCATAAGGAAAAGGAATTTGTCTTGTCCTTCAAATCCCGCTTTATTGTTTGAAGTCCCAGAGTCACAGAATTCCCAAGGAAGGCTTCTAAGTCATACAAACAGACTCAGGTACATTACCTTATTTGATATAATTAATTGAGCATATGTACCATTCTGAAATGATAATGCTAATTTAACTATGTGAAATAAAGTTTCTTTTGTATAAAATTAAAGAGTTCAACCTAGGTTTAAATATTTACTAAAATAATGTCAATAAAATTATTAGTATGGTGGTAAGTTTTTGTGATTGACAATAAATTGTAGTTGAACTTGTGTAATAAAATTCAGTAGAATTAATACTATTCAATAAAATGAATGAATAGGTTTCTTGACAAGGCTGCAATAGTTGAAGAGAAATATACAGAGGAGAAAGACAATCCATGGAAATTAGCTACAGTGACACGAGTGGAAGAGACAAAGCTTATTCTGAATGTTGTTCCCGTATGGCTAACTTCATTATTAATTGGAGTATGTATAGCATATGGCTCAACACTCTATGTCAAACAAGCAGCCACTATGAACTTAAAGATAAGTGATAGCTTCAAAGTCCCACCAGCATCCATGTTATCCCTTACAGCCTTTAGCACCATAGTATCTGTCCCAATATATGATAGAATTGTTCCAATTCTGAGGAAAGTCACTGGTAATGAAAGAGGCATTAGCATCCTTAAGAGGATTGGCATAGGCTTAACATTGTTAACCATTGACATGGTTGTTGCTGCCTTAGTAGAAACAAAGAGACTAAGAATGGTTGGACATGAAGTCCTAATAAAAGGGGGAATTAAGACTAATACTATGAATGTGATGTGGTTGATACCCCAATACTCCATCCTTGGTATTGGAAATTCATTTTATCTAACTGGTTTGCAAGAGTATTTCTATCACCAAGTTCCTGACTCAATGAGAAGCGTAGGAATGGCTTTATATCTTAGTGGGATGGGAGTGGGATTCTTCTTGAGTATCCTTCTAATAAATATTATGGACCATGTGACGGGAAAAAATGGCAAAAGTTGGATCGCAAAGGATATAAATTCAAGTCGTCTAGATAAGTTTTACTGGTTGCTGGTTGGATTAAATGTTTTAAATTTGTTTATCTTTGTATTATTAGCAGAGAGGTACACTTATAAGACTAGGAAAGCTACGGAAATTGATGGTTCTAATAGTGATGGAGTGGAAACACCGCCATGATGCATGTAAGTGACTCAAATGTAACTTTTTTTTATATTTTCTTCGTAATCAAATAATACTATGTGTTCTTGTGGGTTCGAGATCGGTCAGAATTTGGATGAGCTCTTAGTGGTTTTCTTCTAAGTTTTAGTGATTCAACCTTCAGAAACTGAGGGGTTTCTCTTACGATAATACTTTAATGTTCAATTCAGTAAAAATATAAAATATTGTGTATATAGTAAATATAGTGCAAAGATGCGATTGAGTTTACTCTTAATAAGTAGTTGTGTATTTATAAGTCTTTATGGATTTAGATCTTTCACCTCGGTCTCTCCAAACTTTTATCTGACATATTAGAGTATCATTTCATAAAATCTAAATAATATTTATGTAAATCGAAATATTTTGTAATATAATTCATATTCCTAACAAGTACGGACGGTATACTATGTAATCACTATTAGAAAATCATTAAATATAAATTAATTTTAGATAATAAAAATAATTAATTACTATATTGATTAAATTAAATACTATTTTATAGATTAAATAAATTATTATTTTCTAAATTAATTTTTATTATAAATAAATTATTTTATTATTGAAGTAACTAATCCCTTATTTTGTCGCTCTATGCAGGGATGTGCTTCTCTTTCAAGATTAGGACACTACACATCTCATATATTATTATTTTTTGAAGTCAAAAACCTTAGTTTGTTTTGTGGTCTTTACTTCGTGTGTGGTGAAGAGTATTAGTTTGTTTTGTGGTCTTTACTTCGTGTGTGGTGAAGAGTTTGTAACAGTCTGGTATACTATTTTTTATGAAGTAAAAAACATTACGCATTGTATACGTAATTTGAAGAGGTTGTAACAGATTGTCACTGGTATAGACAAAGGGTATACGAGTTTAGTTTTAAACGTATATAATAAATAATATTTTAAGACCCTTATCCTTGAATCTTTAAGGAACTTTATTTTTCATCTTTTGGTCTCTTTAAGCTCATTCTATCGCATTCAAGTAGTCTTCTTTTTTTTCCTTAAGGGACTTAGTAGTTAATTGTATTTACAGGTACTTCATATTATTTAAATGCTAAAACAAAAAATAATTAATTGTTATAATAATTAAATTAGAGACTAATTTAGAAATTAAAAAAATTATTTTTAAATTAGTTTTTATAATTATTAAATAATATCTAAATTAGTATCTAATTAGCTATCAAAATTTTCACTACCAATTATTTAAATTTTAAATTTGTAGAAAAATCTTAATAGCTAATTAAATACTAATTTAAAAATTATTTAATAATAATAAAAATTAATTTAAAAATTAAATTTTTTTTTAATTTTTAAAATAATATCTAATTTAGTCAATATAATAATTAATTATTTTTTAAAATTAATTTTTATTTAATAATTTTTTTAAGTGATAAAACAAGAATAGTTGTAACTTCATATTTTTTAAGAAACTTTTGATATGAGTTTCTAGAACTTTAATTATCATTATTAAAGAATATGCTTATTTTTTTTATTTTAATATTTAATTTTAAAAAAATTATATTATTCATTTCTACATTTAAAACCAATTAAATTTTAAAAAAATTATATTATTCGTTCCTGCGTTTAAAATCAATTGAGTAAAATGTAATTGGTTCCTACGTTAATTATTACTTACGTAAGCATAAACATTGATATTGTTTGCACACCTGACATGTCATGATTAAAATCTTGCTCTCCATTAATTCTTTACCTTCTTCACCCCCACTTCTTTCCGACCATTAATTCACTTACATTTCTCCCTTGTTCCTGTACCTACATTTCTCACTTATTTCTCTTGACTATCCTCGCTCACTGCCACGCGCAACCGACCTTCGTTCACTCGCTCCCCAACTTAGTCGCCGCCGTGGCCAACAACACAGCAATGCATGTGGACTCCTCCTCAGACGAGGAGGAGGACGACCGCCGCAACCTCGTCGACTAGAACAACCGCAAACCTCCGTCCCCGCACCCCGCCGCTGCCTTCCACGTTGAAGATCCCTCCTTCCGTTTCTCCCGCGTGAATTCCAGATTCCAGAAGAAGTACATTGTCGCAATTCTCGCTTTCCTCCTCGTTATCCTCTTCTTCTCCGTCGCCGATTTCCACAGCCTTTCATCAAGCTCTTCCTTCCAATTCGATTCCATCACCGATCGAATGAAGGAACCTAAATTGCGTACCATTAACCTCTTGCGTCCACAGCAGGTAGGACTCTTAACCGCGTGGAACACCACGCGCCGGTCCAACGCGTCGGATCCGAACCAATTAGAGGATCTGAAATCCGCGTTGTTCAAGCAGATTTTCCTCAACCGTGAGATTGAGCAGATTATGTTGAATCCGCATTCCACGGGGAACATTGTCAAACCTGAATTCGATTTAAATGCTACTCTGAATGGCGTCGTTTACGATAGGTGTAGAATGGTGGATCAGAATTTGTCAGAGAGGAGAACCATCCAGTGGAATCCTAGGGATGGTAAATTTTTACTTGCTATATGCGTTTCGGGGCAAATGTCTATCCATTTAATTTGTTTGAGAAACACATATTTTTCCTTTTGCTTTGCTAAATAGGATTTTGGTGATTCCTAGTTCCAAGGTGGATTACCGGTACGATAGAGTCGTGGACATTAATCGCATTAATAAGTGCTTGGGGAAGAAAGCGGTAGTTTCACTTGAGGACTTTTTCGAATTTGAAGAAAGTGGTGGTTTAATTTTTACTTGTGTTTATGTTTGTAGATTTTGGTGAGTATGTTTGTTGCATCATCAACATTTTTTAATGGAAGAAACTAATTTTAAAATTTTTTTAAAAAATATGAAACTAAATTAATTTTTTTTAAATTATTGTATTAAATTAAATATTTACCATAATTATAGAAACGTAATTATACCAAAATAAAATAATATATTTTTTAAAAACATAATTAGAGTTTTAAAAAATTGTTTTAAAATGATATACAAATTAATGACAAAATCAAATAACAGAAATTCAATTGAAAAACATAAAATATTTTTTTATTTGAACACTATAATGAGAATATAAGGTCTCAACTAAAAATTGGAGTTAAAAATTAACTTACGCTAAATTAATTGTAATACATAGTTTTATGTTTGTTCAAGGCTTAGTTAAACAAGGGAAAAAAGTAACTAACGTACCCTTGTGACCAGTAGGGGTGGCACCTATCCTCAATCAAAAAAGTGGCATTTGTTGGTATCTGAAAGTGAAATAAAATACCACAAGCATTAATATTGTTTTTCATTGACCATGAAGATTACAACTCAATAACACAGAGGATATTATCTTTTTGGTATGCTAGCCTTCTGATAAACAAAACAAATTTATTAATGGAAAGAACTTATGACATATCATATGATTAACTAATGTAAGAAAAAGTAAAACAAAATTTTCGCAAAAATAGCCTGATTCCATAATAGAATTTCCATAATCTTAACATTCATAATGAATAGGATATAACGACATTAATAATGCTGTAATTTAAAATTATTGAAGTGTGGACTGAGTTTATGTGAATTCAGTTTTATTTCAGCTAAATATAAGTTAAATTATTATTGAAGTAACTGATCCCTTGTTTTGCTGCCATAAAAAAAAGGAAGTAACTAACGCCACTTTACATAGAACATCACAATCGCATTGACTCGCTCTATGTACTAGATGTGCTTCTCTTTCAATATTAGGCACTACACATCTGATATATTATTGTTTTTATGAAATTTTAAATTTTGATAATTGAAGAGTTTGTTACGGATTGTCGTAACTCCTGCATTGTTCAGTTCAGGATGACTACGCACCAACCTTTATGCAGAACCTGTTAAATAACAATTCATTTTACTGTATGAGTTTAAATGTCCTAGCTAATGAGACAACCAACCATATGTGTTTCCTTCTACCTTCGTCTATATAACATTCCATCTCTCATTATCCTTTTACTTTTCACTTTCCATTTGTAAAGACGGAGCAAGAAATGGAGAAGACAGAGGGAGGTAGAACTGAGAAAAGTGAAGAGAAACGGGTGCATGATGCATCTGTGGACTATAAAGGCAGAGTACCTCTCCGTGCTTCCACCGGTGGATGGAAAGCCGCCCTCTTTGTCCTTAGTAAGATGCTTTTTCACATCAGCTTAGTTTTCTATAATCATTTCAATACTGATGTGGAGTTCATTTTATAGCTTTATTTTCATCATGAACTAAGAAAATGTATTTCAGCTAGTGAAAAAAAGGTGGCATGTCCTAGAAAGAGTGTTAGCATACACTGTTACTGTAACAGAAAATTAATCTTCCTGTACAGATGCATTACAAAACTAGAGAAAAATAAAATTTTCCTCTTTTCTCCTCATCTCTGAACAATTTTAGGAGAACTTTCTTCTCTTTTATTGGTTCTTGTTTCTTCTTCTTTTATTGGTTCTCGGTAATCGAAAACAAGTTACTATAAAAATGTTCAATATTTGTGTTTGACTTATATGATCACAACACAACTTTGTGACTCTGTTTCAATTTGGAACAGCAATTGAATTTAGTGAAAGAATAAGCTACTTTGGAATAGCCACTAATCTCATGTCGTACCTGACTAAAGTGATGCATGAAGACCTCAAAACAGCAGCCAAGAATGTAAACTACTGGTCAGGAACAACAACCCTAATGCCTTTGGTTGGAGGATTTGTTGCTGATGCATACACTGGTCGATTTTATATGATCCTGCTTTCCTCCTTTGTATACCTCATGGTAAATCTACTTTTCCCCCTAATCAATGTGAACAACATATCTTATTATACTTCTTAACTTGTACTTTTACACATGTTGTATAAATTTGACTCGTGCTGGAATTATTTTTCTTTTTTCCAAATTTGTTTATATAATTATATATCACAGTACACTGTTGTGTTAAAATAAAACTCATTTCTTGGTGTGTGAATAAGGGATTAAGCTTGTTGACCATGTCTCAATTCATCCCAAGTATAAAGTCTTGCGACACTAAGATATGCGAACAGCCAAGAAAGGTTCATGAGGTTCTTTTCTTCTTTTCTCTTTATTGCATTTCCTTGGGTACCGGAGGTTACAAACCATGCTTGGAAAGCTTTGGAGGTGATCAATTTGATGATGATCACTTGGAAGAAAGGAAGAAGAAGATGTCTTTTTTCAACTGGTGGAACTTTGCAATGTGCTTTGCATTGGTGCTTAGTGCAACCGTGGTTGTTTATGTTCAAGACTTTGTGAGTTGGGGAGTTGCTTGTCTCATCATAACTATTCTTATGGCTCTCACTATCATAACTTTCTATGCGGGAAAATCATTTTACAGGTACAGAAGGACACAAGGAAACCCTTTAACACCAATTTTACAAGTCTTATTTGCAGCAATAAGAAAAAGAAATTTGTTTTGTCCTTCAAATCCTGCTTTATTGTATGAGGTTCCAGAGTCAGTGAGGTCCAAAGGAAGGTTTCTGAGACTCACTAGCACACTCAGGTATATTTATCACACAAACCTTGTTAGATTGATAATTAATATTTTTCATTGCTAGAATTTAGTGGAGTAGATTGTGTAAATGCCATGTACAGTGTAATCCAATCACAAATTATCATATACGATAATTTTATTGATTTTTATAATAATTATCTGAAAAAATCAAACAATATTTAGTTAGATTATAACATTAAACTTTTACACTAACAATATATGCCTATTAAATTCATTAGTGGAAATTAACGCAAATCAATTTAATAAATAGTTTCCTTGACAAAGCTGCAATAATTGAAGAAGGACATATTGAGGAGAAGAACAATCCATGGAGATTAGTAACAGTAACAAGAGTCGAAGAAGCAAAACTTGTTATAAATTTAGTTCCCATATGGCTAACTTCATTAACAGTTGGCGTATGCGTGGCTCAAGGCACAACACTCTTTGTCAAACAAGCCGCTGCTATGAACTTAAGGATAAGTGACAACTTCAAAATCCCAGCAGCTTCCATGTCCTCTGTTTCTGCGGTTGGAACCTTAATAATTGTCCCAATATATGATAGGATTATTGTTCCAATTTTGAGAAAAGTCACTGGTAATGAAAGAGGCATCAACATCCTTACGAGGATCAGCATTGGTATGGCGCTATTTGTCATACTCATGGTTGTTGCTGCCATAGTAGAAGAGAAGAGACTAAGAATGGCTACACACAATTCTATGAGTGTGTTGTGGTTGATACCTCAATACTTAATCCTAGGCATTGGAGATTCATTTTCTATAATTGGTTTGCAAGAATACTTTTATGATCAAGTTCCAGACTCAATGAGAAGCTTAGGAATGGGTTTGTATCTTGGTGTGATCGGAACAGGATACTTCTTAAGCAGCTTTCTGATAATAATTGTGGACCATGTCACAGGGAAGAATGGTAAAAGTTGGATTGGGAAGGATATCAATTCAAGTCATCTAAATAGGTTTTATTGGATGTTGGCCATCATAAATGCTTTAAATTTGTGTCTCTTTCTGTTTTTTGCAAAGAGGTATACTTATAAGACTGTGCAGAGGACAATTATAGAACCTGATGGTTGTAAGAATGATGGAGTGGAGATAATGGTATAATAAAACCGACCTGAGATGCTCCTCATGATTTGCTATTATTTTTTTATAATATGGTACCTCTTAATTATATTTATCTGAATTTTGGATTAGTGATCAATTCGTATTTAGAAAATACATTATGTAAAAAAAAATCATATAAAAAGGGAGATTACACGGTTAGATTTAAATTTTAACAAAGTTATGTAGTGGACACTGTTTTCATTATCACAAATCTTAATTTCTTATATGAATTGATTTAATATTATTGATTTTTTATTAAATATGAAAATGTGTAGTATAATTTGGTTTTAGAAAAATACTCGTTAGAATATCTCTAAATAAGTAAACTGTTCAAATAAAGTAATATGGATTATCATGTTTTTGTTGTTTTTCATTTCCTTCTTCATATAAATCCTTCATTACGAGTCAACCATTGTGAGTACTTTGATTTTTTGAGAATCATCTTTCTTTTTCTTTTAGTATATCTTTTGCATGTTCTGGTTCCATAATCAAGAAAATATTATATAATATATCTAAGTTAGAATATAAATTACAAAATATAAATTATTATATTACATTAAATGGAGAGCTATGAGTGCAAGTATTATGAGATGAGCATATGCATAAAATCGTATCTCCTAACATTAAGGACCTGGAAGCAAGTAATATACAATTAACTCAAATATGTGAAATTTTTAATTATGTAGATATTCAATTATCGATTGAAAGAGGAAGTGTTATAAAAGGTTCGAGAGCGGTGAATATGATTTATTTTAAGTATTTATTGTAAATGATCATATTAGAAGTAACTCACAATTTTGTATAAACTTGAACAAATTATATTTTAGTAAAGTTTATAATTGTTTATGTACAAGATCATTAAGATTTTATTTGAAAATATTTGTTTGAGAAGTGTATTTATTATAGGGGTATGAATGTGAATAAGAAAATGAATATGTCACAAAAAAATATTAAAAAAATACACTTTTTATGACAATTATTGTTAAACTTGTCATAAAAAGTACTATTTTCCATTATTGATTTGACCTTAACCATCATAAAAAATAACATATTCTGTGATGGTTAAGACATGATTTATTATAAAAAATAATACATTTTATGATGGATGTAATTTCAACTATCATAGAAAAGACGCATAAATATGAGAAAGTAACATTTTCTATGACATTTAAAACATGACCTGTCATAATAATATTACTTTTTATAACGAGTGTAATTTCAACTATCATAGAATATGCGCACAAACATAAGAATATGACATATTACGGAAAACTATGGAAAAACTGGAATGAATGTTCATGAACCAAATTTGGAGTCCACGAGTCAATTACGCATAAAGAAGGTATTAGCACCCCTACGACGTCCGTATGAAGACGGTACCTTCAATTAGATGTGTAAAATGAGTGTGTTTCTTCTAAATATTTGTTTTTCCTAGGAAACAGAAACAAAAATGATCAAAAATAAAGAAAATATTATTGAAAATTTTATACTTGGGACTTACATGGATGAATCTTGGTCTTACATATTTCCATTCATAACAGAAAATCAGAGTTTACGTAGTTTTAAGGGTTTAACTATTTAAAAAGATTTGTGTCAATGTGAACCAGGCTTTTAAAAAAGAGAATAAAAGTGAAGTAGAATTTGGGCCCGTGTCGAGTCATCCCAGGCCAAGGTTGAGTTGGCACCAGGCCCCTATAGAGCTAAGTCGACTTAGGCCCCTATAGAGCCAAGTCGACCTAGGCCCAAGTCCAGCTGAGTCGGTCCGGGTCCTTATCAAGTTGAGTATGTCAAAGTCTATGTCGAGTCGAGTAGGTCCAGACCATGTTGAGTCAAGATGGCCTGTGCCCATGTCAAGTCGTCCCAGGCCAAGGTTGAGTCGGCACCAGGCCCCTACAAAGCCAAGTCAACCTAGGCCCCTGTAGAGCAAAGTCAACCTAGGTCCAGGGACAGCCAAGTTGGTCCGGATCCTTATTGAGTCTAGTACGTCAAAGTCTATTGTTAAACTTGTCATAATAAGTACTATTTCCTATTATTGGTTTGACCGTGACCATCATAGAAAATAATATATTCTATGATGGTTAAAACATGATCTATAACAGAAAGTAATACTTTTTATGACGGATGTAATTTCAAGTATCATAGAAAACAGGCATGAATATGAGTAAGTAACACTTTCTATGACATTTAAAACATGACCTGTCATAGTAATGGCACAAACATAAGAATAAGAATAAGACATATTACGGAAAACTACAGAAAAACTAAAAAGATGGTTCATGAACCAAATTTGGAGTCCAGGAGTCGATTACACATAGAGAAGGTATTAGCACCCCTACAATGCTTGTCTGAAGATGGTACCTTCAATTAGATGTGTAAAACAAATGTGTTTTTTCTAAATATTTGTTTTTCCCCAAAAAATAGAAACAAAAATATCAAAAATAAAAAAATATATATATTATTGAAAATTTTATACTTGGGACCTACATGGATGAATCTTGGTCTTACATATTTCCATTCATAACAAAAAATAAAAGTTTACGTAGTTTTAAGGGTTTGACTATTTAAAAAGATTTATGTTAATGTGAACTAGGCTTTTAAAATAGAGAATAAAAGTGAAGTGGAATTTTTGAGAAAAGAGATTTTTTTTTTTTTGGGAAAAGAATTGTTTGTTTGTTGAAATTTTTAATTTTGTAATTTTTATTTTTTTTAATAAAAAAATTATTTACTAAAAGGTGAGACGTATGATTATACAATTACTTAAATAAAAATTAAAATCTGGTAGGTGAACAAAATAAAAGAGGAGTGAAAGATAGAAAAAGTGCTGGGCCAGCTGAATGGGCCCAGGCTTATTTGGGAGAGGTGGTGCGGCTGTTAATATGGGAGTGCCAAAATAGAAGAACTACTGGGCCAGCAGAATGGACCCAGGTTTACTTGGTAAAAGTGTTGCAGATATTAAAAGTGAGGTGCAAATAGTTAAATTGATGGGGCAGCAGAAAGGTCCGAGGCTTGTTTGGTATGAGTGATACGATATTAAAAACGTGGTGCAAACAGTGGAAGTATTGGGGGTGGAAATATCAACAAAGGGGTCCACAAATCAGTTGATGAATGTTGGAAACATAAAAAACCGTGGGTCCTATTTTTGGTCCCTCTCATGACCGTGGACCCCACATGCACATGGTGCAAATTTTCTACTGTAACGTCCATGATTCTATTTTGCCAAAAGAAAGCCATGGGTCCCACTTGCATGCAAATTGGTAAAAGAGTAATGATACATTGCTAAACTTATAACCACGTTACAACCTTAATACTCTTATTTTAATTTTTTTTTTATATCATCTAATTATAAATTTATTCTTTATTATATATATTTATTTCTAAATTATCACATCAAAAGTTATATATAATTCCAAATTTGTCACAGCATCATTTTCGTTAGATTAAATTCCGTGGATCTTCTCTGGTCCATTGCAATTTTTTACTCACCAATTTAAACTAAATCCATGGGACACGCTCATTCTTTTAAATATTAGGAGCCCATTTGTACAAGCTACCCATGAGCTTAAAGACAAGAAAAGTGACAGCAAAAATGGTCCATTAGAAAACCGTGATGTGCATACACTTAATTGGTACATAAAAACAGAAGTGGTTATAACCAAATTTGCAGTCCTGTGGCAAAACGGTACACATTTCAAAAGGAAACGCAGTGAAGGACAAGAGCTCAAACCTTAACACTCACGTGTGGTGCTTCAACAAGGCTGGCGGCGTAAACAACATCCAAGATGGTTACGCTGGTGGAAGGTGGAGTTGGTTGGTTGTGACGGCGCTGGTGTGCGGTGCATGGAGAAGCACGCTTGAAGGTGTGTACTGGTGCGTGGTTGGGCTGCGACTGACGCAGAAGCTAGCGGCGGGTCTGCGGTGGTTGTAGTGGTGGTCGTCGGTGGAGTGGCGCCGTGGGAGTTGTGATGAGTGTGAGTGACTAGGTAGGAATGGAGCGTGCGGAGAGGGTGAGGTTCCAATGGAAAGGGCTGTGCGGTGTTTTTTTTATGAGAGTTACCCTAAAAAGCAGATTCAAATTGTAGTTTGGTTTACCCTAATTCAATTTCATTCTATAAATTACTTTTAAAATTATACACTTTTTTTAAATAGTTATGTACCATAAAAAAATTTCTATACTTAATAAATAATATTGTGTCTAACATACTCAGGGCAAATCTTATAATGTATTCCAAAACAAAACCCTTTCAATTGGATCCTTATTTTATTCGTAATCATATTCAACATTAATGAATTCACTTGATTCATTTTCTGTACGTACGTATTCAAATAGTTGATATTTTAATAAAACTGATTTTTAGATCTTCTTTTTAAGTTGAAAAAAAAATCGTAAAATCTAATTTATAATTATCCAAATTATATTATTTTTAATCTATTTAAATGGATTTATTTCAAATTCAAATCCATATTTTTAGATTTTAAGTCCAATTTATTGAATTGGATATGAATTAGATATGGATTGGATACATTTTTGAATTATCCAAAATGAATTTTGGGTTGGATTTTGACTTGGTTCGAACCCAGGTTGGACCGAGTCAATTCGAACCCAGGTCGAGCAAAGTTGGTCTGAGTTCATGTTGATCCGAGTCGACCTAGGTTAATGTCGAGTAGAGTCGGCCCAAGTCCATGTCAAGCGAAGTCGAGCTAAGTAGGCCCGGCGTATGTCGAGCCGAGTCGACCCAAGACCAAGTCGATCTAAGTCGGCCTAGGTCCATGTCAAGTCGTGGAGGTCCAGACCCATGTTGAGTCGAGATGTCCCGTGCCCATGTCAAGTCGAGTTAGTTTGGGCCCATGACAAGTCATCCTGTGCCAAGGTTGAGTCTGCACCAGACCCCTGTAGAGCCAAGTCGATCTAGGCCTAGGTCCAGCCGAGTTGGTTCGAATCCTTGTCGAGTCGAGCACATCAAAGTCTATGTCGAGTCGAGTAAACCCGGATCCATGTCGAGCTGAGTCAATCAAGATCCAAATCAAGATAAATTGAATCTAATTGATAAAATAAATTTAATTTAATTGATAAAGTAGATTTAATCTATTTTAAATGGATTTGAAAAATCCAAATAAATTTGAACTAGTTAACATATATATGAATTTTAATTCCAATTCATTTTGTTGGATCTTGATTTAGATTGGATTTTAATGAGCACTCTACTCGTAGTTAATCCAACCATAAAAATAAAGTTTATCATAGTATTTAAAAAATAGGACTTCCGTGTATAATAAACTAAAATATTACCATATAAATTTATAATTCGTTTTAATCAATATAAATACACATAAATATCAACATTGTCAAAAGTGTAAAATATAATACGTAAATGAGTTTTAGTGTAAAAACAATTAATATAGTGTATTTATGATATATTAATAACATATAATCTATAATAAATAAATTAAATAAATAATGAGAATCTCAAATACAAATATTTTGTTTTGAAAAAAATATTATACCATGCTAACATTTTATTTACAGTAATAAGTAAAATTATAACCATGTCAAGTCGAGTTAGTTTAGACCCATGACGAGTCATCCTGTGTCAAGGTTGAGTCTGCACCAGACCCCTGTAGAACCAAGTCGACCTAGGCCTAGGTCCAGCCGAGTCGATTCGAATCCTTATCGAGTCGAGCACATCAAAATCTATGTCGAGTCGAGTAAACCCGGATCCATGTCGAGCTGAGTGAATCAAGATCCAAATCGAGATAAATTGAATCTAATTGATAAAATGAATTTAATTTAATTGATAAAGTAGATTTAATCTATTTTAAATAAATTTGAAAAATCCAAATAAATTTGAACTAGTTAAAATGGATATAAATTTTAATTCCAATTCATTTTATTGGATCTAGATTTAGATTAGATTTTAATGAGCACTCTACTGGTATTAATCCAACCATAAGTTTAACTAGGTGTTAAACATGAGATGTTAACCATAAGATGTAGTCCACTCATGCATGGTTACATGCATACAATGCTTTTCCATTTGTGTAATCTCCCTTTTTATATGAAAAAATAAATAAAATTTGACGATGCATTTTCTAACTAAAATGAAAGTAAATTTTTTTCTATAGTCATGTGTCATTGCTTAGATAGCAAAATACTTAAATAATATGCTAGAATGCAAATTGAGCACTAATCCAATATTCAATAAATATTATCAAGGAATACATATTACATATTCTTATTTGATTACGCAGAAGACATAGTAAGTCAGGAGGACTATCTCGGTGGATCTTTATGATGCCAGTATCTCCACTCTATCACTGTTAGAACCATCAATTTCCTCAGCATCTCTATGCACAGTCTTATAAGTATGCATTTTTGTCAAGAAGAGAAAGAGACACAAATTTAAAGCATTTATGATTGTTAACATCCAATAAAACTTATCTAAATGGCTTGAATTTATGTCCTTTGCAATCCAACTTTTTCCGTTTTTCCCAGTGATATGGTCCACAATTATTATAAAAAAGTTGCTTAAGAAGTATCCTGCTCCAATCACACTAAGATACAAACCCATTCCTAAGCTTTTCATTGAATGAGGAACTTGATCATAAAAGTACTCTTGCAAACCAACTATGCAAAATGAATCTCCAAAGCCAAGGATTAAGTATTGGGGTATCAACCACAACACGCTCATAGAATTGTGGTTGGTTTCCATTCTTAGTCTCTTTGTTTCTACTAAGGCAGCAACAATCATGAGTAAGACATACAGTGCCATACCAATGCTGATCCTCGTAAGGATGCTGATGCCTCTTTCATTACCAGTAAATTTCCTCATAATTGGAACAATAATTCTATCATATATTGGGACAATTATTAAGATACCAACCGCTGAAAGAGAGGACATGGAAGCGGCTGGGATTTTGAAATTGTCACTTAACTTTAAGTTCATTGCAGCTGCTTGTTTAACGAAGAGTGTTGTGCCTTGAGCACCACATACTCCAACTGTTAATGAAGTTAACCATATGGGAACTAAATTTATAACGAGTTTTGTTTCTTCGACTCTTGTCACTGTTGCTAGTCTCCATGGATTGTTCTTCTCCTCATGTTCCTCTTCAATTATTGCAGCCTTGTCAAGGAAACTATTCATTGAATTTATTTGTGTTAATTTCCAGTAATGAATTTAGTAGGCATATATTGTTAGTGTAAAAGTTTTTATTGTTTAATTGGAGAACTTTTTAAGATAATTATTATAAAAATCAATAAAATTATCTATATCATAATTTGTGATTGGATTATATGCACATGGCATTTACACAGTCTGTGCCCTAAATTCTAACAATTCTAACAATGAAAAATATTAATTATCAATCTGACAAGGTCTTTGTGTGATAAATACCCGAGTGTGCTAGTGAGTCTCAAAAGTCTTTCTTTGGACCTCTCTGACTCTGGGACCTCATACAACAAAGCAGGATTTGAAGGACAAGACAAATTTCTTTTCCTTACTGCTGCAATTAAAACTTGTAAAATTTGGGTTAAAGGGTTTCTTCCTGTCCTTCTGTACCTATAAAATGGTCTTCCCACACAGAAAGCTATGATAGTAAGAGCCATAAGAAGAGTTATGATGAGAAAAGAAATTCCCCAACTGACAAAGTCTTGAACATAAACAATCATTGTTGCACTAAGCACCAACGCAAAGCACAATACAAAGTTCCACCAATTGAAGAAAGACATTTTCTTCTTTCTTTCTTCCAAGTGACCATCATCAAACTGGTCAGCTCCAAAGCTTTCCAAGCATGGTTTGTATCCTCCAGTACCCAAGGAAATACAATAAAGGGAAAAAAAGAAAAAGACTTCATGAACCTTTCTTGGTTGTTTGCATATCCCAGTGTCACAAGGCTTTATACTTGGGATGAATTGAGACATGGTCAAGAGGCTTAGTCCCTAGTTGACACACCAAGAAATGAGCTTTAGTTTTACGACAACACAAAATATACCAGACTATCAGTGCTTGTAATGATACATAATTATATACACAAATTTGAAAAGAAGAAAAACAATTTCAGCACAAATTTATTGAACAATGAATGAGGTGTACAAGTATAAGTTACAAAGTATAATAAGATAAGTTGTTCACATTGATTAGGGGAAAAGTAGATTTACCATTAGGTATACCAAGGAGGAAAACAGGATCATATAAAATCTACCGGTATATGTATCAGCAATAAATCCCCCAACCAGAGGCATTAGGGTTGTTGTTCCTGACCAATAGTTTACATTCTTGGTTGCTGTTTCGAGGTCTTCATGCATCACTTTAGTCAGGTACGAGATAAGATTACTGGCTATTCCAAAGTAGCTTATTCTTTCACAAAATTCAATTGCTGCTCCAAATTGAAACAATGTCACCAAGTTATGATGTGGTCATATAATATAAACACAACTATTGAACTTTTTTTATAGTAACTTCTTGAATACATTTTCTTTAGTTCATGATGAAAATAAAGCTACAAAACAATGACTATAAGAAAACTAAACTCATGTCAGCAAGGATCTTACCGAGGACAAAGAAGGCGGCTTTCCATACTCCAGTGGAAGCACGTAGAGGTAGTCTACCTCTGTAGTCAACAGATTCATCATGCACATCTCTCTCAATTCTGATTCGTGTATTCTCCATTTCTTCCTCGGTCTTTACAAATTTACAAGTAATGCTCCTAGAACTGAAATTGACAAGTAATACTCCAAGAGGTGGTATTTATAGAAAGGAAGGTAGAAGTAAAGTGGTGTTGTGCTCTGAAAGCTGCTCAGGAAAACGCGAATAATACTAAATTACTAATGGGAAGGCACTAATTTACTTGATGAATATAGACGAACTTGGGAAATTTTGTCCCTTCTTTTTAGTCTTTAATATTTGATATTATAAGTTTTTGATTGAATTTGTTTTGACCATTTTGATAAGGTATTTGAGAATTTTTTTTTTTTTTAAATTTTGAAAGAATGATTTTGTGTGTGTATTTTTCTTATTATGATTATTATTGTGAATTTTAGAAAGGGGACATTAATGTGTTTTATTTAAGAAATCTAAAACATTTAATTTTTATTTTAAATGTTATAAGAAAAATTGATTTAACTCTTTTATTTAAAAATTATATTAGATTTTAAGGTGAATATTTAATTACAATTGAAAATTAAAATAAAAAATATTCAAAATTGAATCAATTCAAAAAAAGAAATATTTTAAAACCATTTTAAATACTCATAAATCAATTAAAATTGAAGCTTTTGATGAATTTTATATTGTATTGGTTTCTTACTTAATTAGTTTAGTCAAACTTTATATTTTTTTTAAGCAAACCAAATTAAACTATTTATTACATTAAACTATAATATTATACCTTAGTTAACAACTACAAAATGTATTTATTAACATTTATTTTTATATTTAATTGTATTATATCTATAATTTTGAAAATATGGTAACAAAAATGTAAATATGTATATAGTTTTTAATGGCAAGATTAGTAATTTATCTACCAAAATAAATTTCAGGAAGTAATTATAAAATAAAATATTATGTTTTTATTTTAGAACTTAAAAAAAATAACAATTTGGTGCTTATAAAATTGCTAATTGTAATCTTTAAGCTAGATGAATATGAAAACAATACATGATATAGATAATATGTTCATATATTACGATGGACCAAAATCGATATCAATATAATGATTCATCAAATATTTTTTACAATTAGTAATTAGTGTTTATAATGAATTCTACATTTAAATATTTTACTATAAATTATAATAAAATTAATATATTGTACATGAAGTTATAATTTTACTTATTACTGTAAATAAAATGTTAGCATGGTATAATATTTTTTTCAAAACAAAATATTTGTATTTGAGATTCTCATTATTTATTTAATTTATTTATTATAGATTATATGTTATTAATATATCATAAATACACTATATTAATTGTTTTTACACTAAAACTCATTTACGTATTATATTTTACACTTTTGACAATGTTGATATTTATGTGTATTTATATTGATTAAAACGAATTATAAATTTATATGGTAATATTTTAGTTTATTATACACGGAAGTCCTATTTTTTAAATACTATGATAAACTTTATTTTTATGGTTGGATTAACTACGAGTAGAGTGCTCATTAAAATCCAATCTAAATCAAGATCCAACAAAATGAATTGGAATTAAAATTCATATATATGTTAACTAGTTCAAATTTATTTGGATTTTTCAAATCCATTTAAAATAGATTAAATCTACTTTATCAATTAAATTAAATTTATTTTATCAATTAGATTCAATTTATCTTGATTTGGATCTTGATTGACTCAGCTCGACATGGATCCGGGTTTACTCGACTCGACATAGACTTTGATGTGCTCGACTCGACAAGGATTCGAACCAACTCGGCTGGACCTAGGCCTAGATCGACTTGGCTCTACAGGGGTCTGGTGCAGACTCAACCTTGGCACAGGATGACTTGTCATGGGCCCAAACTAACTCGACTTGACATGGGCACGGGACATCTCGACTCAACATGGGTCTGGACCTCCACGACTTGACATGGACCTAGGCCGACTTAGATCGACTTGGTCTTGGGTCGACTCGGCTCGACATACGCCGGGCCTACTTAGCTCGACTTCGCTTGACATGGACTTGGGCCGACTCTACTCGACATTAACCTAGGTCGACTCGGATCAACATGAACTCAGACCAACTTTGCTCGACCTGGGTTCGAATTGACTCGGTCCAACCTGGGTTCGAACCAAGTCAAAATCCAACCCAAAATTCATTTTGGATAATTCAAAAATGTATCCAATCCATATCTAATTCATATCCAATTCAATAAATTGGACTTAAAATCTAAAAATATGGATTTGAATTTGAAATAAATCCATTTAAATAGATTAAAAATAATATAATTTGGATAATTATAAATTAGATTTTACGATTTTTTTTTCAACTTAAAAAGAAGATCTAAAAATCAGTTTTATTAAAATATCAACTATTTGAATACGTACGTACAGAAAATGAATCAAGTGAATTCATTAATGTTGAATATGATTACGAATAAAATAAGGATCCAATTGAAAGGGTTTTGTTTTGGAATACATTATAAGATTTGCCCTGAGTATGTTAGACACAATATTATTTATTAAGTATAGAAATTTTTTTATGGTACATAACTATTTAAAAAAAGTGTATAATTTTAAAAGTAATTTATAGAATGAAATTGAATTAGGGTAAACCAAACTACAATTTGAATCTGCTTTTTAGGGTAACTCTCATAAAAAAAACACCGCACAGCCCTTTCCATTGGAACCTCACCCTCTCCGCACGCTCCATTCCTACCTAGTCACTCACACTCATCACAACTCCCACGGCGCCACTCCACCGACGACCACCACTACAACCACCGCAGACCCGCCGCTAGCTTCTGCGTCAGTCGCAGCCCAACCACGCACCAGTACACACCTTCAAGCGTGCTTCTCCATGCACCGCACACCAGCGCCGTCACAACCAACCAACTCCACCTTCCACCAGCGTAACCATCTTGGATGTTGTTTACGCCGCCAGCCTTGTTGAAGCACCACACGTGAGTGTTAAGGTTTGAGCTCTTGTCCTTCACTGCGTTTCCTTTTGAAATGTGTACCGTTTTGCCACAGGACTGCAAATTTGGTTATAACCACTTCTGTTTTTATGTACCAATTAAGTGTATGCACATCACGGTTTTCTAATGGACCATTTTTGCTGTCACTTTTCTTGTCTTTAAGCTCATGGGTAGCTTGTACAAATGGGCTCCTAATATTTAAAAGAATGAGCGTGTCCCATGGATTTAGTTTAAATTGGTGAGTAAAAAATTGCAATGGACCAGAGAAGATCCACGGAATTTAATCTAACGAAAATGATGCTGTGACAAATTTGGAATTATATATAACTTTTGATGTGATAATTTAGAAATAAATATATATAATAAAGAATAAATTTATAATTAGATGATATAAAAAAAAAATTAAAATAAGAGTATTAAGGTTGTAACGTGGTTATAAGTTTAGCAATGTATCATTACTCTTTTACCAATTTGCATGCAAGTGGGACCCATGGCTTTCTTTTGGCAAAATAGAATCATGGACGTTACAGTAGAAAATTTGCACCATGTGCATGTGGGGTCCACGGTCATGAGAGGGACCAAAAATAGGACCCACGGTTTTTTATGTTTCCAACATTCATCAACTGATTTGTGGACCCCTTTGTTGATATTTCCACCCCCAATACTTCCACTGTTTGCACCACGTTTTTAATATCGTATCACTCATACCAAACAAGCCTCGGACCTTTCTGCTGCCCCATCAATTTAACTATTTGCACCTCACTTTTAATATCTGCAACACTTTTACCAAGTAAACCTGGGTCCATTCTGCTGGCCCAGTAGTTCTTCTATTTTGGCACTCCCATATTAACAGCCGCACCACCTCTCCCAAATAAGCCTGGGCCCATTCAGCTGGCCCAGCACTTTTTCTATCTTTCACTCCTCTTTTATTTTGTTCACCTACCAGATTTTAATTTTTATTTAAGTAATTGTATAATCATACGTCTCACCTTTTAGTAAATAATTTTTTTATTAAAAAAAATAAAAATTACAAAATTAAAAATTTCAACAAACAAACAATTCTTTTCCCAAAAAAAAAAAATCTCTTTTCTCAAAAATTCCACTTCACTTTTATTCTCTATTTTAAAAGCCTAGTTCACATTAACATAAATCTTTTAAATAGTCAAACCCTTAAAACTACGTAAACTTTTATTTTTTGTTATGAATGGAAATATGTAAGACCAAGATTCATCCATGTAGGTCCCAAGTATAAAATTTTCAATAATATATATATTTTTTTATTTTTGATATTTTTGTTTCTATTTTTTGGGGAAAAACAAATATTTAGAAAAAACACATTTGTTTTACACATCTAATTGAAGGTACCATCTTCAGACAAGCATTGTAGGGGTGCTAATACCTTCTCTATGTGTAATCGACTCCTGGACTCCAAATTTGGTTCATGAACCATCTTTTTAGTTTTTCTGTAGTTTTCCGTAATATGTCTTATTCTTATTCTTATGTTTGTGCCATTACTATGACAGGTCATGTTTTAAATGTCATAGAAAGTGTTACTTACTCATATTCATGCCTGTTTTCTATGATACTTGAAATTACATCCGTCATAAAAAGTATTACTTTCTGTTATAGATCATGTTTTAACCATCATAGAATATATTATTTTCTATGATGGTCACGGTCAAACCAATAATAGGAAATAGTACTTATTATGACAAGTTTAACAATAGACTTTGACGTACTAGACTCAATAAGGATCCGGACCAACTTGGCTGTCCCTGGACCTAGGTTGACTTTGCTCTACAGGGGCCTAGGTTGACTTGGCTTTGTAGGGGCCTGGTGCCGACTCAACCTTGGCCTGGGACGACTTGACATGGGCACAGGCCATCTTGACTCAACATGGTCTGGACCTACTCGACTCGACATAGACTTTGACATACTCAACTTGATAAGGACCCGGACCGACTCAGCTGGACTTGGGCCTAGGTCGACTTGGCTCTATAGGGGCCTAAGTCGACTTAGCTCTATAGGGGCCTGGTGCCAACTCAACCTTGGCCTGGGATGACTCGACACGGGCCCAAATTCTACTTCACTTTTATTCTCTTTTTTAAAAGCCTGGTTCACATTGACACAAATCTTTTTAAATAGTTAAACCCTTAAAACTACGTAAACTCTGATTTTCTGTTATGAATGGAAATATGTAGGACCAAGATTCATCCATGTAAGTCCCAAGTATAAAATTTTCAATAATATTTTCTTTATTTTTGATCATTTTTGTTTTTGTTTCCTAGGAAAAACAAATATTTAGAAGAAACACACTCATTTTACACATCTAATTGAAGGTACCGTCTTCATACGGACGTCGTAGGGGTGCTAATACCTTCTTTATGCGTAATTGACTCGTGGACTCCAAATTTGGTTCATGAACATTCATTCCAGTTTTTCCATAGTTTTCCGTAATATGTCATATTCTTATGTTTGTGCGCATATTCTATGATAGTTGAAATTACACTCGTTATAAAAAGTAATATTATTATGACAGGTCATGTTTTAAATGTCATAGAAAATGTTACTTTCTCATATTTATGCGTCTTTTCTATGATAGTTGAAATTACATCCATCATAAAATGTATTATTTTTTATAATAAATCATGTCTTAACCATCACAGAATATGTTATTTTTTATGATGGTTAAGGTCAAATCAATAATGGAAAATAGTACTTTTTATGACAAGTTTAACAATAATTGTCATAAAAAGTGTATTTTTTTAATATTTTTTTGTGACATATTCATTTTCTTATTCACATTCATACCCCTATAATAAATACACTTCTCAAACAAATATTTTCAAATAAAATCTTAATGATCTTGTACATAAACAATTATAAACTTTACTAAAATATAATTTGTTCAAGTTTATACAAAATTGTGAGTTACTTCTAATATGATCATTTACAATAAATACTTAAAATAAATCATATTCACCGCTCTCGAACCTTTTATAACACTTCCTCTTTCAATCGATAATTGAATATCTACATAATTAAAAATTTCACATATTTGAGTTAATTGTATATTACTTGCTTCCAGGTCCTTAATGTTAGGAGATACGATTTTATGCATATGCTCATCTCATAATACTTGCACTCATAGCTCTCCATTTAATGTAATATAATAATTTATATTTTGTAATTTATATTCTAACTTAGATATATTATATAATATTTTCTTGATTATGGAACCAGAACATGCAAAAGATATACTAAAAGAAAAAGAAAGATGATTCTCAAAAAATCAAAGTACTCACAATGGTTGACTCGTAATGAAGGATTTATATGAAGAAGGAAATGAAAAACAACAAAAACATGATAATCCATATTACTTTATTTGAACAGTTTACTTATTTAGAGATATTCTAACGAGTATTTTTCTAAAACCAAATTATACTACACATTTTCATATTTAATAAAAAATCAATAATATTAAATCAATTCATATAAGAAATTAAGATTTGTGATAATGAAAACAGTGTCCACTACATAACTTTGTTAAAATTTAAATCTAACCGTGTAATCTCCCTTTTTATATGATTTTTTTTTTACATAATGTATTTTCTAAATACGAATTGATCACTAATCCAAAATTCAGATAAATATAATTAAGAGGTACCATATTTTGTAATTTATATTCTAACTTAGATATATCATATAATATTTTCTTGATTATGAAATCAGAACATGCAAAAGATATACTAAAAGGAAAAGAAAGATGATTCTCAAAAATCAAAGTACTCACAATGGTTAACTCGTGATGAAGGATTTGTTCACTCGTGATTGTAAGGACCTGTAAAATTGAATTGGAATAAAAAGGGTTATATTTTAAAAGAATTCTATGTATGTTTTATTTAAAATAAAAAGGAAGAAAAGTTAAGTTTAGAAGGCTATGAGACCGCCGGTCGCCTGCTACACATGATCGCCAGGGCGCGAGGACGTCACCAGGGCGCGCGAGGCATGAGGACGTCGCCAGGGCGCGCGAGGCATGTGGACGTCGCCAGGGCGCGCGAGGCATGTGGACGTCGCCAGGGCGCGCGAGGCATGTGGACGTCGCCAGGGCACGCGAGGCATGCGGACGTCGCCAGGGCGCGAGAGGCATGCGGGCATCGCCAGGGCGCGAGGCATGCAGGCATTGCCAGGGCGCGAGAGGCATGCGGGCATCGCCAGGGCGCGAGGCATGCGGGCTTTGCCAGGGCGCGCGAGGCATGCGAGCATCGCCAGGGCGCGAGGCATGAGGGCGTCGCCAGGGATAGGCATCGGTTGTCGCCCAGAGAGAGACATCGGTCGTTCGCCAGGATGAGTCAGCAGTGGAAAGTTATCGCGCGACGTCGAGTTTCACACAGAGTAAAGTGGGACCCAGGCTCCCAGCATGGAACGTCCTGCATGCGCGACACGTAGGCAAAAAGAGTGGTTCAGACTAGTGACATCAGAGTGTTAGCCTGCGCAGAGGCACGCTTAGTCGTACTGTTCAGTGAAGCGTACACGCAAACTTCCCTGCAGAGTGGGTGGTGGCAGCGGTTTTTGTGGAGAAGTCAGCTTAAGATGCAAAAACCCACTTCTGAGAAGGAAAGAAGAAAACGTCGCAGTTGTTCAAGAGCGAAAGAGTGAGTTTACCTCCCTTCTCCTCCATTCTCTCCTTCGCACTGCGATTCTAGCACCTTCACACAAGAGTACGACGAGCGACGACCACCATTAGAGCACCTGGGAGGTTCTCTGCAAGTCCTTCAAACCAGACGCGAAAACAGAGCCAAGGCATTCTTTAAGCTTCGTTGGGTTTCGGAGCTCCTGGTGTTTTGCGCAAGTCCAGGTAAGGGAAGCTAGCCTTCATTTTCAAATACAAGCCATAGTTTTGCTGCTTCTGAAGTGAGGGCGACGTGGTCGCCGGTTTTCTGTTTCTTTTCGAAATGCTCTGTTCTATGTGGTTGGGCGACGTGGTCGCCGGTTTTAAAATACGGATTTCGAACTCCCCTGTGTTTGATGTTGTTTGAAGCTGTTTGGGATTTAAATACAATATACATGTGATATTCGAAAATCTGAACCTTTGAAATGATTGCTGCTGAGATTGAATCATTTATTTGAGTGGTATGATGTCTTGAATGCTGTGAATGTGGGATCGAGGCATAGTATTTTCAGGAAAGGAAATACCGTGTAAGATCGTATGTAATGTGTATTGACTAGGGGCTTGTCTAGAAGGAGATATCCTGACTCTGCTGAGATAATGGAATCACGTAGATGAAGTTATTCAGTTGGTGAGAGTCGAAGGAGGTTCATATGTATGGGTGAGTCGTGTGAAAAAGAACGATCTCGGCCTGTTATATGAATTAACCTTGTCATACCGGGAGAGTGATGATAATGAGATTATATATGCGCATGGCTGTGTGGATTTCACAGTGGTATGGTATGACAGGTGCAGATCTCTGAGCCTGAGTCAACGCACGAGTCAATCCGGAAGTAGTGTCATGTGTCTATGCATTGTGAGTCAGTGGAAAGTCTGACGTGTGAATCTTGAATACTGAAAGTAGCAAATGGACACTTGACCATATGTGGAATATGGATATGTTGATGGCTGTAATGAATATGAATCATGAATGGTGTGAAGTTTTATGTTTTCTATTGATTTAAAAGTTTTTAAACCATCTAGCTTATCCCCTTTTCTTTTGTATTGCTCTGTGGCTATTTCTCTTAAACTGTGATGATCGTGTATTTCTACACGGGAGCAGACGAGGTTGCAGGTGGTGGAGCTCCTCAGTGAGTGGTCGCCGGTAGGAGATCGCCCCCATATAGTTCTGTCAGGCGATCACCCTTTTTAAGTTGTATGATAGGAGATCGGCTGTTTTTGGTCTCCTGATAGTAGATCGCCGGTTTATGTAGGGAGATCGCCGGTTTTCAATTTATTTGGCTATATTTTGTTTAAGTTTTGGAAAAATATACCGGTTATGTATTAAACTCCCTGTGAGGAGAAACTCTATTTACATATATATCATTTTGTTCACTTCAATCTATTTGTTACTTTTATTTTCATTATATAAATATGTATGGTATTTTGGCGGGATGTTACAGTGATGAATGATTTATATGAAGAAGGATATGAAAAACAACAAAAACATGATAATCCATATTACTTTATTTGAACAGTTTACTTATTTAGAGATGTTCTAACGAGTTTCTTTCTAAAACCAAATTATACTACACATTTTCATATTTAATAAAAAATCAATAATATTAAATCAATTCATATAAGAAATTAAGATTTGTGATAATGAAAACAGTATCCACTACATAACTTCGTTAAACTTTAAATCTAACAGTGTAATCTCCCTTTTTATATGAATTTTTTTTTTTGACATAATGTATTTTCTAAATACGAATTGATCACTAATCCAAAATTCAGATAAATATAATTAAGAGGTACCATATTATAAAAAAATAATAGCAAATCATGAGGAGCATCTCAGGTCGGTTTTATTATACCATTATCTCCACTCCATCATTCTTACAACCATCAGGTTCTATAATTGTCCTCTGCACAGTCTTATAAGTATACCTCTTTGCAAAAAACAGAAAGAGACACAAATTTAAAGCATTTATGATGGCCAACATCCAATAAAACCTATTTAGATGACTTGAATTGATATCCTTCCCAATCCAACTTTTACCATTCTTCCCTGTGACATGGTCCACAATTATTATCAGAAAGCTGCTTAAGAAGTATCCTGTTCCGATCACACCAAGATACAAACCCATTCCTAAGCTTCTCATTGAGTCTGGAACTTGATCATAAAAGTATTCTTGCAAACCAATTATAGAAAATGAATCTCCAATGCCTAGGATTAAGTATTGAGGTATCAACCACAACACACTCATAGAATTGTGTGTAGCCATTCTTAGTCTCTTCTCTTCTACTATGGCAGCAACAACCATGAGTATGACAAATAGCGCCATACCAATGCTGATCCTCGTAAGGATGTTGATGCCTCTTTCATTACCAGTGACTTTTCTCAAAATTGGAACAATAATCCTATCATATATTGGGACAATTATTAAGGTTCCAACCGCAGAAACAGAGGACATGGAAGCTGCTGGGATTTTGACACATCTAATTGAAGATATCATCTTCGGACAAGTGTTAAGTGTTGTAGGGGTGCTAATACTTTCTCTATGTGTAATTAACTTCTGGACTCCAAATTTGGTTCATGAACCATCTTTCCAATTTTTCTGTAATATATCTTATTCTTATTTTTATGTTTGTGCCATTACTATGACAAGTCATGTTTTAAATGTTATAAAAAATGTTATTTTCTCATATTTATGTCTGTTTTCTACTATGATATTTGAAATTACATTCGTCATAAAAAATATTATTTTTTGTAATAGATCATATTTTAACCATTATAGAATATATTTTTTTTATAATAATCAAGGTCAAACCAATAATAAAAAATAATACTTATAAGAACTAGATTTTTAACAAGTTTTGTTTCTCTGACTCTTGCCGACACTGTTACTAAATTGATTTACGTTAAACTAATGAATTTAGTAGGCATATTAAATTGAGTAGGAAAAGTGATAGCAAGAGTCGAAAAAATAAAACTTGTTATAAATTTAGTTTTATATGATTAACATAGATTGTTTTTTTCCTGAACATGTTGCTCTTCAATTATTGCAACCTTATGAAAAAACTATTCATTAAATTGATTTACGTTAAACTAATGAATTTAGTAGGCATATTAAATTGAGTAGTAACAGTGACGGCAATTATTGCAGCCTTATGAAAAAACTATTCATTAAATTGATTTACGTTAAACTAATGAATTTAGTAGGCATATTAAATTGAGTAGTAACAGTGCAAGAGTCGAAAAAATAAAACTTGTTATAAATTTAATTTTATATGATTAAATTCATTAACCGTTGGAGTATGCATGGTCAAATAAGTAGTTGCTATCAACTTAAAGACAAGTGAAATCTTCAAAATTCCAACAATTTCCATGTCCTCTATTTCATTGGTTGGTACCTTAATAACTATCCTAATATATTGTAGGATTATTGTTCTAAATTATGAGGAAAATCATCGATAATGAAAGAGGCATCAACATCCTTACAAGGATCGGCATTAACATGAAAATAATTTTAATTTTCATACTCATGGTTGTTGCTACCTTAGTAGAAGCAAATAGACTAAGAATGGCTGCACATGATGCCCTCACAGTATGGGAAACTGACCACAATTCTACGAGATTGTTGTGTTTGATAACCCAATATTTAATCCTTGGCGTTGGAGATTCATTTTCTATAGTTGGTTTGCAAGATTACTTCTATGATCAAGTTCCTGGCTCAATGGGAAGCTTAGGAAAATGACTTTGTATCTTAGTGTGATTAGAGCAGGATAATTCTTAAAGCATCTTTCTGATAATAATTGTGGACCATGTCACGAGGAAGCTGTGCAAAAGTTGAATTGTAAAGGATATTAATTCAAGTCATCTAGATTGGTTTTATTGGATGTTGGCCATCATAAATGCTTTAAATTTGTGTTGTCTCCCTATTCTTGGCAAATATTTATACTTGTAAGATTGTGCATAGGAAAGTTATGGAAATTAATGGTTGTAATAATGATTGTAATAATGATGGGGTGGCATGATAAGACCCACTGAGATGTCCTCATGACTTGCTATATTAAAACCTATTCTTCTGCCCCTAGGTTTTGGAAGAACGCCTCCACCTGGCTTGAGGAATTCAAGTGGCGATGACGCCTGAGGAAAAGAACACCTTGGCGGCTGCTCCCACGTATGACTTAGATTCGGGCTTAATCGAAATGTTGAGTCGGTCGCTCCTGGTGAGTCAGGACGAGCTGGAGAGGAATTCTGCCACAGTAGTGGCTAAGTTAAAAGCAGAATTGGATAAGTCCTCCAGCTTGTTGAAGGCGATTCTTGAGGCAATGGGGTTGCTTGAAGAGAAAGTATACCAAGTCAGTACTGAGGATGACAAGGTGAATAATAAGGCGGCGACCTTGGAGGCCGAGTTATAAACTAAGAGGGCCGACCGAGTGAAGGCTTAAGAGACAGAAATAGTTAAGCAAAAGGCTTTGGTCGATGAGCTAGAACACTATCAGTCTTTCCTGCTTCGGATCAGCAAAAAAAATTTTAATCAAGGATCAGGCAAACTCCTTCGGTACCAACCAGAAAAAGGCAAATAAAATTACAATGGGTCGAACAACTCCTCAAAGGAGTGTTCGACCTCGTTTGCCAGCTCGCCAAGGTTTTCACCTTTCTTCATCTTCTTCTTCATCCCCACCGATCGAGACTAGCTTACCATTGATGTCATCTTTATCCTCATCATATTGGTCGTCATCAATAGTAACGCCATGAAAGAAGGTCGCCTGCCTGATCCCTTTACAATTGGATAAGCCACTTGAAGTTATAGGAACGACCAAGAGTATCTTTTTTTTTGTCAAATGATATTTTTTATATTCTCACTAGTACGGCTATGTTTATCAAATGTAAGTAAAATTTTAACTAAGTTTTCAATATTTTTTTTAACGCATCTACATTATCTCTGTATTGAGAAAAATAATGTTTACATATGCAAATTCTTTGACCATGTTGCCATTCATAGTGCTGGGAATAAAGTTATTAAGGTGCAAATGTATTTGATAGAGACATTTCAAAATGAAAACAAAAAGGTGTACTTATAATCTTACTTTCATAAGTAAGTAAACATTTTATAAATTAATGCACATCTAAATAAAATTTAATGGTTACTAATTGTTGTAATTGAAGTCACGATGATGAGACAAAAACCAAAACATTTAGGTTTTAAAATAGATAATGGAAGTCATCATCATAGTTTATTATGGAAAAACTACTGAAAAATCGAAAAGATGGTATGCGAACCAAATTTGGGATCTGAGAATCGATTACGCGCAGGAAAAGTATTAGCATCCCTACAACACTCGTCTAAAGATGGTACTGTACCTTTAACTAAATGTGTAAAATGAGTGTGATTTTTCTAATTGTTTGTTTTTTCCTGAAAATAGAAATAGAAAACATGTTTTAAAATAAAGAAAATATTTTTGAATTTTTTATAATTGGGCCCGACAAGAATGAACTATGTCCTACATATTTATGTTAATAATGAAAAATTTGGGTTTACGTAGTTCTAAGAGTTGGACAATTTGGGAAGGTTTATGTCCCTTGATACGTTTTTTTAACTTCAACAATACCCTTCTAAGTATGTTGGAGAGTGTGGTGTTTTCTTTTCATTTTCAAGTGATGGTGGTTGCTTATGGTGATTGGTGGTGAACGTTGGTGGTTGAGGTAAGTTTTGTGATGTTTTTATTGGTGGTGATTGTGTTTTAGTTCGCTTATATTTTTTCATTTTTTTGGAAGCACAAAACCCAGAAAAAAAAAATCAACAAGATGCAAAAAGGAAATACAAAACTAAAAATAAAGTTATCTTCACAGTAAAGAACGTCGAATACAACGAATATTTTTGTCAACCCTCTCATACGTTCAAATGACATAATTGTTCTCTCAAATGCTGTAGCTAGAGAAAAATAAAAATGTTGCAGTTGGAATGGATTTATGAAGAAGAGAGGTATGAAATACGGATGTGCAACTGAGATTATTTCCAAAAGTGATGTTATGTTTCGTTTGGGATTATTTAAAATTTTTAAAAAAAATTAAAACCAACTTTTCAGGGGAGAAAATATGGAGTTGGAAGGAGAATTTGGCTACCTCTTTTTGGTTGCCATGATCTAGAAACAGCCTTTCATGTAAACAGCAAAAAGATCATTATGGTTTATAATTTTTTAAATAAAAAAAGGTATATTTGATAAACAAATAATAATTTAAAATTTTTGGCAGGATTAATTTTATAATCATAAACATAATCGATTAAGACGTGATAAATATAGGATAAAATCATATTAACTTAACTTATTAACATAATAATGTAGTAATATAATTATTATATAATTAAATATCTAAATTTAAAGGTATACTTCCACAATTAAGATATGTTTTATAATTATATGTTAAGTACTATAAATATTATAGTATGTTAGACACAATATTATTTGTTAAGTTAAGAAATTGTTTTATGGTACATAACTATTTAAAAAAAAGTGTATAATTTTAAAAGTAATTTATAAAATGAAATTGAATTAGGGTAATCCAAACTACAATTTGAATCCGCTTTTCGAATGTTATATTTATAAATATTATACATATTCTAGGTTAAGATTTAACTTGTGGAGAGTTTTTCGTAGTGATATAATTATTTTTTAGAGACTGTATAGATTTCTATAAAAAAAATAATAATAAAAATAAAATAAAATCTTTAGTTGTTAATATCATTATTGCTAGTAAAAATGATCGGAAATAATACCAAATAAATTAAAAACAAGGCATGCATAATATATTATTGAGCTTGGACATGGATATCCTTACACAGGGACACCACATTCCCCCTGGGTATGAAATAACAGGAGGAATTATGTCCAACCTTGTCTCTCGTATCTGAACCAATATTACAACATCAAACTCTAGTTGCAAACTCCTATGAGAATGGGTTCTTATCTCAAAATGGGAAATTACCAGTCAAACGAATATGGTCCAGAGTGCAACGTAAACCATATTTATTCACAGCTCCATTAGCCGCTCTGAAGCCACCACCATAAGCTGGGGAAGAATCATTGGCAATCTGGTTCATGAAAAACTCACCCAATTTATGTTCAACGTGAGATTTTGCACCTTTCTTTGATGAGTGGGAGGATGAGGAGGAGGAAGAAGCTGATGATGTTGATGGCATGGTTCTAGCACATGACATCACCTCTGACTCAAGCCACATGTAAGAGAGAACCTGACAAATACCTTCCTCTACTTCAGGACTAAGGTTTCGGTAACCTGCTTAATTAGGTCAAGGCAGAGTGAGATAAAATCAGGCAATACTGTGCAGTTGAATACAGAGATAAGAACACATTATCACCTTTCAGGCGTAACCAAGCATGCATCAACTCATGGGCAAGTATAGCACCTGTGAGTAACCTGCATCCAGTAAAAAATTTCATGAAATTTATTATCAAGTTTGGATCAACATTATTACTAGTACAAAGTACCATTGTAATAATATTATAATAAGAAGCAAAAGATAAGCTAAAGACTACCATTAAAGCTATAAAAAAGATAAACATAAACATTTATGTTCTTCACTGAAGATTGACAGATAACAAGGAATACACTTTTATGTATGTGTTAAAGAAGCCAACTATAAATAATGACCCCTACAAATGTCATTATCTAATTTAGGAAATTAAAATATAAATTAAATGAAGTTATAAATATTATTTTTTATATTTTAAGACCATCCTATAAAATCTTTAAAAGCCACTGTATTTTTCTTCTTTTGGGTCTCTTTAGGCCCATCCTATCGCATTCACATCGTCTATTTTTGGGCCTTGAGGGGCTTAGTAGTGTATTATATTTATATGGACTCTATAGTCTTTAAATGCTACTTACCTTGGAAGGCCATACAGAACAAGAATAGCTGTAACTTCACATTTTCTAAGCAGCTTTTGAGGTTGAGATCTCATCCCTATTAATCTATGACCACCAATTCTTGGCCGTCTTTGCACCTGAAACAACACAATATATCATAAATTAATTGAAATACCTGACAGATAATTTATAAGTTGGTTCATGAAGGCTTCGTTAAACAAGCAAAAAAATAAGTAAATAGTATACGCTTGTGACAGTTTGCTCTTCTGAAAGGCATAAGCCCCTAGTTTCTGGTAGGTGATGGAAACCCTGGTAAAAGCCAATAAAGAGTTTAGAGGATTTGAATAAATTCTAAAGCTGAAAAATGAAAGAGTGGATGGTTCATTACATTCTTCTCTCCAACAATGGCATCATTAAGTGCTTGTCTCTCAACAAGAAGCATTGGGATTTGTTGATCTATTCTCATATTCATTCCTTCGTAATAGTCTCTGATAGCATGATAAAGAGGCTGACATTCACCAGTGTCAATTATAGCAGATTCCATGCACTCAAAGCATAAAATCCTTCCATCTTCTAATCTACAGTATCTTTCATTCCGAGACTTCAAGAAGATAATTCAAAAGAAAATAAAAGATCAGAAAAGGGAGAGAAGCATATGAAAAAAAAAGTTATAACTGTATATGTTCGTACCTCTAATCTTTCACAACTACAGCACCGAGATGTATTATCATATTCATGAGATGGGCAATACTTTTGGTTCCAATAGGGGTGGCACCTATACTCAATCAAACCAGCAGCATTTATTGGTATCTGAAAGTGAAATAAAATACCACAATCATATTAATATTGCTTTTCATTAACCTGGAAGATTAGAAATCAATAGTAACAGACACAGAGGATATGATCTTTTTACTAGGCTAGTCTTGTGATAAATAATCAAAATTTATTAATAGAAAGAATTTATGACATATCATATGAAATTAATGTAAAAAAAAAAAAAAAGTAAAACAGAATTTCTGCAACAACAAAAGCCTTATTCCATAACAGAATTTCCTCAATCTTCTCAATATTCCTAATGAATAGGATATGGCGATATCAATGATGCTGTAATTTAAAATTATTTGAAAGGTCACTAGTAGACTAATTGTACTATTTTCATCACCAAAAAAAGAGACTAATTGGACTATTTAATTGGTCCCATCATTATAAACTACCTAGTGTAACTATCCCTTACAAGGTATATGAAATTCGCTGAAATTTAAAGAGCTTTTCGAAGAAAACTAGGAATAACAAAAGCAGAACAATGGGAAAAGCAAAGACAGTAGCATGCTAATCTTACAAATTGATAGCAAACTTCGCATCTAGGGTGGGTCAATTCTTTAAAACAGGACTTATGATATGGATGCTTCCCTGACAAAGAAAACTTGGATCAACAGAAAAAAAGGAAGTAAGATACAAATAAAAGAGAAGAATTAAAATCAATATTTTCACAGGCATGAATTGTAAAGAGTAAATAACATGAATTTGATGTGGGCAAATATTGAAGATAAGTACTATCTATGATATCAGATTCCTCTTAATCTCAAGAGGATCGAACTACCTCACGCTCAGTAATGGGGTAACAACAAGAGTGACACCGAAAGCAGTCTGGATGAAAATAACTCTGACCGACTCCCAAACAATCGCCATAGATCTCTTGGTTGCACCCTCCACATATTCTGCTATGCGATGCCATACTGCACATTATCAGTTGTCAATAAATTCGTAATGTGTTAGCATCACAATAATGAAATCAAAATTAATTGCATAATGTATGGTAAAGTCGACAGAGAAATCAAAACTTATTCTGAAATTTTGTTCAAATTTATGCTCACAACGCACAGTGATCTGATAGAGAAATATTAAGTAATTTTGACTAGGGGAATCCCCAATACAAAAAAAAATTCAAAATCATGCTATTTTTGGAAACCCTTGACGAGTGGCCAACATTTATGAGTTACAATGTTTAGCAGAGAGAGAACATTACCCATATCCATGGGGATAAGCGGGTACAGGGGCATATGGAGGATGAGCAGATGAGAACATGCGATCCTGAAGAGCCTTTGCATAATCTTCATCAATTCTTGCTCCTGTTCGCCATTTATACCCTTATGATCAAACAGAAAACAGTTTAATTAGATCACAGTAGCTGGAGAGAAAGTGCATTTTTCAAATTTCAGCACCTACCCGTTGGTCTCTTAAAATTTTCGCCTAAAGAAAGTGCAATTGCATGGTCCAACTCTTCTTTCTCTTTCCGAGATCTTGCACGGTCATCCTAATAACATCAACATTATTATTCAATACTTCTTCCATAATCTCAGTATTCAACATATGTTTATGAAAAGAACCAAAAAATTCATTGCATATCCAGTTATGAACCCTCATCTTAGACCTTCTAAAAGGCCTTGAGAAGATAATTACTTCTATAAAAAAGAATTTTCAAATATTTTTGTTGTTGTTTAATTTGATTATTTAATATTATAAATTTTTAAATGTTATTTAGAAAATAGTAAAATTTTGAAATTTATTTATTTATTTACATTTATATTTTTTTAAAATACTCTCCTTTCTTTACTTTTCTCATGAGCATTGTCAACTTAGTGAAGATATTGTCAATTTCGGATTCACTCAAAACATCATGAACTTAAAGTTGCTTTTTTTGCTAAAGTAGAGTCTTTTTTTCTTTTGACAAAAATTGTACTAGTTTTTTGTCAATTTTTTGCGGAAATATATTTTTTTTTCTAATGTAAGTGAAAATATTGAAGTGATGTTTCATTGATATACTAAGAGTTTTTTCTTAGTCAATGTTACTCTAGATTTTTTTTTATAATGTCTAAGTTATTTCTTTCTAATCTCATGTTGAAAATCTTTTAGTGAATCTTGATTAAGACTATTTCCGAGCATTGTTATTCGAGGCAATTTTCAGTTTATATTGATCAAAAAGTCTTTCAAAAAATAACAGAAAACAATAACCTGGAAAAAACCAACCTTAATCAGTGTTAGCCAAAATAGTAATGATTAGCATCACTTCCAAAAAAAATTCACCAATGTCAATAGAAAAAACTCTTAATAGCATCGATTGAAAAAATGTTGGTAGACTTTTGTTGAAAAATAGTCTCCATGGATATTGATTGAAAACACCATTAAACAATATTTTAAATTATTAAATATTATTTAATATTAAAATAAATGCGTATATAATAATAATATTCTAATAAAATGAGAAAATTAAAATTTAATTTTAAATTGACTTACTTAACTAAAATATTCAAAAATAAAATAATTGAAATTGAAATTCAATGTATTTTAATGTCCTTGAAGCTGTGAAGTTTCCTATTCGAACATATTGGTAATGTTTTTTTAGTAAGGAAGTAATTTGAACACAACATGGATAATGTAAAGGAAAAAGACTATACATTGTAGCAGAAGCAGATAACCCAAACATAAGAAGCACGCTTCAGAAAATTAGTTAAAAACAATGCTGCATTAGTCATCTCTGTATGATGCAGAACAACTCATGTTGTGTAGTGCAGAAATAAGATAGAAGTCAGCATTGCTTAACCAAAAGGTTGAAAGAAAAAAGTGAGTAAAAGTCACTATGTGCTTTAAGCTGCTGTAACCCCAAGTAAAGTAAAGAGACTGAAATCAACTTGATAAGAACGGGAGGATGTCTAATCAACAAAACAAGACAAAAAAAAGTCAAATGTGTTGTCCTTATAGTGATTGAGTTAGAGTGAAACCTCATTCAGTTCTTAAAATTGTAAAGGTAAAAAGTTGCAGGTCTTGACTTTACAAAATTATCACTTTGATTCCTGACTTTGCAAAAAAGTCAATCATTTTAGTTATTTTCCACATCACTATTGTTTTGCACCAAAAAGGAATGAAAGGTCAAAAATTAATCCTTCGATTTACTAAGTTACTAAAATCCATTTAAGAAGTAGTCCTCTCTCAAAATATGAATGATGACAGTTAAATCATCTTGATTCGGCCTAGAAGAAGCATATTGCCAGGAACTATCTATTTTCTTTATTTAATTTTGAGCAAAGAAATAATCATACTTGTATGAGTGACAAGAACAAACAAGTAACAACAACTGATATAGATATCCTTGAAAAGAACAGTGTCACGAATGGAACAAAACAGAACATCAATGCTTTTTGTTTACCATTGATCTAGCTGGAGCTGGCCAAGCCATGTCTTCCTCTTCAGGTTGTTGTAGATGACAACCACCACCCCTTCCTCTATTGGACCCAATTTTGAAAATCTTGCCAAACCATTTCATAAAACCAGACTTTCTCTCTGAGTACGAAGAAACAAAGTCCCCTGCTTCCCACCAAAATTGCAACAACAAAAAAAGGTTCAATTAGAATTTAGAACCACTAAATTACAGTACAAATCGAATTTGGTCCATGGACTCGATTATATCTTATTGCACACTTTACATAACTCCTGGACTCATGCAAAGTAAAAAAATGATTTTTTTTAAGAACAAGTACAACCATCCATACCCATTTAGTAAAATCAACAACCACCAAAAAAAGGACTCAAAAGTTAAAAAAATAGTTTGACGTGGGTATTCTGAAGTTTGCAAAATCTATTTTGTCTTCCATGCGATGATGGCAAGTGTGATGCAGAAGAAGCTCTAGCTTTTTGTTTTGTTGTTTCAGTAGAAGAAAAAAGAAGAAGAAAAAAGAAAGAAAATACCGTATATGCAAGGGTGAGAAAGATGGTTGATATCTGAGGGAGGAGCCATGAGTATGTATAGATTTTTGTGGTTGGGTGAGAAGAAGAAGAGGAAAAGGAAGGAGGAAAGATGAAAATGAGAAAGAGAGGGGAAGGGGAGAGAGAGAGAGAGAGAGAGGAGAGGAGATGGAAAAGAAGGTTGATTAGAGATCGTTAATAGTGGCTGAAAAAGAGGGAGAGGAATCTATGAGGAAGTGGCAGAGAGAGAGATTCTTGGCTTGGAAAGCAATGAAGAGAAAATAGACAATTGCAGAAAGATATGTTCTTGAAGAATGGGAGAATATTATTAAGTAACGGTGGATTGTTGGTTGAGAATCAAACTGGAATATATCTAGAGAGAGAGAAATGAAAGAGAAAGGGGTTGTGTTGTGTTTGCATTTGCACGCATGGAGTGGAGTTGAAGATGAAAGTTTTTCTCTTTATGGCCTTTTGTTGGGAGCATTTTGGCGGGTAAGAGTTGTGACAGAGACAGAGTGTGAGTTGAATTGAAAGAGAGTTTGGTTCTTCTTTTGTTCCCAAATGGTCAACTGTTTATTTGTAGGGTCTTTTCCTGAGCTGTAGAAGATATAAGGGAGAAGAATAATGCCATTCCTTATCACCAATCAAACTTCTTTCTTTTAAGTTAAAATCAGTTTTAGTATAAGGGACTTTTGGTAAAATGTTTTATTCATAAATTAATTTTACTTTGTAGAAACTAAATATTTTATCTAAACAATTATATTACTTCTAATATACCTGATTAAAACTGTCCTTAAAGGTTGATGCTAATTGTAAGGCTAGATTTAAATTATATATAAGAAGTAGCGTTAAGCACACTCTAGATATTATAATTCAGACTTAAATGCACTTTTGTAAAATTAACGAGTTTTTATTTTAGTTTTTATCAAAAATTTATTTTAAAAATTAAATTTTATCTTTGGTCATAATATTATCTGACATTTATTACCTGATTAATTATCTCAAATAAATTATAGAGGATTTATATTATCTTTCATTTGAGGTTTGGAGGGTTGGAGATCGAATTTATCTATCCACACACTAGCATCAAATGAGTTCAAATACATAGAATAAAATACTCACAAAAAATACAAGAAATCGACTATGAAGAGAAGTAAACAGATTTTATAAAATTGTTAGAGAAAGAAAAAAAAATAAAAAACACACATACAAGGTAATTGTAATGAGAAATATAAAAAAAAATGAGAAGTAGAAGAAGAGTTGAAATAAAGAAAAAAATAATAATAATGTCCATTATAAACAACGCTAAGGAATTGTTCTAAATTACTGTCTATGGCTATCAATTGTAAACGTGTGAAAACAAAAAAGAAAAAAATTGTAATTAATTACTAACTTTGAAGATTAAAAGTTGGAGGAGTGAAGAAGAAGAAGAATAGTAATGGAGAAGAACTCAAAAAATAATATTTGATATGTGAATTAAAGATAACATTGACACAACTAATACTTTAGAACAGTACTTATTCACTATTTTGAATTTGAAATTATTTTATAACAGAATTTTAAATTCAATCAACTTTTTTTTTTTCTCCACCAAACTTGGAGTCGTTGTGAGCTGGTCCTGAAATTTATGGGTTGATTGTCACATCTTTGTTACGCCCTATCTCATCATTATTACAATTTATTTACTTTCCTGAAGAATTAAAGTGTAGCTGTAATTTAATATTTTCCTAAGATCATAGTCAACATCCATTAATATATATATATATATATATAAAGACAGTACGATTAAGATGAGTAATTTGTGTTCGTTAAGAAGTGAATAAAAGTTTGTTGTGGAAATGAAGAACAGTATTAGAAAGGAGAAAAGAAAGTAGGGTTGTGAAGTATTGACAATGAAGCAACAAAATTGTAGTTGGTTGAAGAAGAAATTTAGAATGATGGAGCTTTGGAGATTAATATCTATAAATAGTAGCAGCGTGTTGACAACTGCCCTCGACCTTTTTGAAATTCCATTCCTATTATTCCTTATATAAAAACAAACCATTTTCTTCTGTATATCTTCTGATTCACATCACAAGCATCAATCAACAACCAAAAACTTTCTCCACCATGCTCTCTCAGTTCACACACAAACCAACTTCTCATTGTAGATTCTATTCATATCAAATTTTTTTTTACAAATAATATTGAAAAATGGTTAGTGTAATTAAAATTCACAGTAATATATAACTTTTAAAGTGGGTAAATACGAATAATATTACAAGAATATTCATACAAAAATCAATTGTTTTTAAATCTAAAAGAAGAAAACATATTCACTAATAGAAGTCATACCTCAACCTAAAGAAATAATATCATCTTCAACTTATAACTTAAGATAAAAATATAAAAAAAGAAAACGTTACAAAGACAGTTTTTTACTTCTATATTATTATTATTCAACTTCAGAGCCATAACTCAACTTCAAAAAAATAATATCATTCATTTCATTTAAGATAAAGATCTAAAAGAATAAAACATTATATACTATTTATATAATGACTTTTGTAATTAAAAATTTTTACGTTTAGTGCATTCTAAATATTTTCTTTTAAAAAATTATATTAAGTTTTATAATCATGAAATTACACTGATTTAAAATTTTCTATTTATACTAACAAATAACAGTTTGACTTTTAATATGTGAATCCCAGGTGAGGTCATTAAGATATGAAATTATTATTTTAGTGTGCAGAAATGTTTGTGAGACACTGTATTATTTTTCAGTAGAAATTATTTTAAAATATATAAAAGTTAAAATTTTAATTTATATTAAGTATATAAATTAGAATGTTAATTATTAAGTTATTCATTTACAAAATTCACAATTTTTCTAATTTTTTTCTTTTTACATTCTCATTGTCTTCCTTTTACTTTTCTAAGATTGATTCTCATTATTTTTATAATCAAATAATACTAGTTAGATAGTGATATAATGATGATAAATTCTTTATCAATCAATTTTTTAGAGTAAGTTCTTTTGTCTTCTGTGAAGTTTCTATCTAGTATATTCTAGGTTCCTATGACTATTTTGGATTTTCACAAGTTTATGAGTTGAGAAGATGATGTTTACTTGTGATTTTAATGTTTTTGTGTTTTGAGTGTTTTTTATCAAAAAAATTACGAGTGTATATATTTACATTATTTTTTATATCAAGACATTTTTGTGGATTGGAAAACAAATGATTATCAACCAAAATAACTTAAACTTATTTCAATTTGGTTTAAGAATTGAGATGAAGATTTCTTAGTTGAGGTTTGATGTATTGAGGGTGAATTTATAATATTACAAGAAAATTATTAAATAAAAATTAATTTTAAAGATACAAAATAATTAATTATTATATTAATTAAACTAAATATAATTTTAAAGACTAATTTTTTTTTTATATTTAAAGTATTTGGTACTTAATTAAATATTATTTTAGAAACTAGTTTATAAATTTTATTAATAATAGAAATTATTTTAATTACTCATAATTTTTTTAATTTATAAAATAATATTTAATAAGTTAGGAGAATCAAATGAGATATCATGTGATATGTGATGAAAAGTTTACAAAGATATTATACACTAAATATTGGATAATAGTAACTTATACTCAACTAAAAGTGTAAAAAGTATCCAACTTAGATATATAATAGAATTATTAGATTAAATAATAATATTTGTAAGAATATATATATATATATATATATATATATAATGAAAGTGAAACTTACTTTTGAATAATTAATTATTAGAATAATCTTTTAAAGCTCAAACTAAATACCATAATTTTTCAAAGATTCCCAGAAATAAATTAAAAAAAGCTTGGAATAAACACTTGCAAGAAAATATCCTTTCAGGTCATAGAAATTATATCTATTCTTTTATCGATAATTACTTGAGCCATGAAAATTCATCAAGTAATACACCAATAAAGATTAATCTCATTGATGATAAGAACTAGAGTACTGCAAGTTTAATTTAAATTTAGGTCATTAAAGTTTTTAAAATATATGTAACCTAATTAAACCTACTTTTGTTGTGCATGAAAAAAACTTAGATTTGGGCCACTAATAAATTTGTAATGATTTGTTTGACAGTATACATAATATTCCTCGAGTTGTTTTGCATACATACAAAGCTTTGACTTCCAAATACATTGCTCTCAAGGGAAATGATTCTTAGTACTCAGATGTAGCTTTGTTTATATTTCCAGTTTTTCAGAAAAGAATCTTTGTATAATATATAGTAACATTTGGCTGAAAAGCAAACCCTTTTAATAGTTTCATGTCACAGTATTTGTATGAGATAATTAAACTGAAAAAGTATGAAAGAAAAATTAAAGAAAGCTGAAAAAGCCTTCTCACCAATTAGAAAGATGATGATGATTGTAAATTTATAGAAGAGGCACTGAAAACTAGGAGTTTCAAAAGTAAACAGTACTAAAAAAAGCATCTTACAACCATGCCGTCTTCTTCCTTTAATTATTGTATATATAGCTGGATCCGTTTGCCCAACAATTGGGCAGTAGTAACTTTAGTTTGGGTGACATTAATCTAATGACCAAATACTTTTGACTAATTAAATAATACTCCCAACACAAATCCACAAATCAAGGACTTAATTACTTTTCTGCAAAATGATTAATTAATGGAAGTTCTTGCACTGTTTATTTAGTAATGCAAATGGTTCAGGACAGTTGATTTAAGATAACATTAGGAGGCTAAGTACTCTTTTTAATTGATGGATAATTATTGAAAAATATTTCGTAAATACCCAAAATAGTTACTTATGTTTAGAAAGAAAAAAAAAATGACGAATTTAAAGAAAATGTAATGTGAGGAGACAGATAAAAAGAGAGAAGAAAAGTTAAAATGGATATTTATTAAAAAAAAATATTTGTATGTTAATCACGCATAATTATTTTAGAGAATTTTTTTCATTTGTTGTGTAACTATAACTGGACTAAAGTGATTATGAATCGAGTTTATACATTAATATCTAGTTAATTTATTGCTAATATTTGCATGCTATAACTACTTATCTAATAGTCTCATGGTGTGCTTCTGTTTAATTTTTTTTTGAAAAAAAGCAAAAGAAAGTTAACCTAGTTCTTTTTCTTGATGTTGCAGGATTCTTGGAGCAGTTCTTTTCCAAAGTGGCTCATTCTTTCCTATTTCATTCAACCTGCATGATACACATATAATATATAACCAATCATATAAGAAAAAAAACTGGTGATCTTGTCTTAGAATAAGCTGAAGCACATGTTTGATCTGGATAAAGTGTAGGTCTGTTATGTCGTCTTTAACCATGTGTTTGAGCTTATTAAATTAGATTTAGATGGATGATGTAAACTTTGTGAAGCCTAAGACAGAGACATGGAAGCTTTAAGCTTTATATAGCAGTAACTATATCTATGTGTGGAAGTGAAAAAAGTTAATAATGAAAACAAGGGAAGAAGGAAAACCATCATCCTCAAATCTCTTCATATTTTCTTTACGTAAAGGCCATATTTTCTGACTCAGACCACGTGTTAAGGAACCTTTTACACACTTTTTTCCTATGCAAAAATAAAGAAAAATATATTATTATTCAACCCTTTCACACCCTTATTGCAATAATATAATATGAGTACCTAATAAGATAATTTATAAAGATATAATATCATCAATTTTCAAATAGATATGTATATTTGATTAAAAAATCTCCATCTCTCTCTCTACTCAAAAGTACAATAATTCAGTAATTCAGAGATGTTTATATAATTAACTAAGCCTTCATAAAAGAAAAGGGAAATGAGTGCGACTTTTGTGTAGATTTATTCATTTAGTTTTTAAAGTTCAACACAGTATTGATTGTCATTTTGTTAATATATCTTAAAAGCAAATATAATAAATAATAAAAAAACATAAAAAATAATGCGAAAACAAATAGTAATTCTAATAAAGCAGATTAATATTTCATAATAATTGATGTCATAACCTTTTACAGAAATTTAAAAAATTAACGAAAGTAGTTTAGCAAGATGTAAAATATTAAACAATATTATTATATGTTTCTAGTTTAAAAAATTATTATTACTTTTTATGGATTCAAACTTAAAAGATATTTTTTGGATTAAACATATTTTAGCTTTATAATTATATTTTTGAGAATCACTTTTTTTTTTTTTAAGTATAAATAAGTCGATCAAATTTAAATTTAATTTATGAAAAATTATTTGTTTAAGATACTCATTAAATAAATTAACTTATTAAAAAATCAAGTTTAATTAACCTATGGGGACTTTTATGATGAATACTGTGTGATCAGAATTATTTTTGTCTCGTACGATCATAATTATTTTCGCCCTTTGGCATCAATTCTGATTGCGATGCAATTGGAGTGTTTATTCCTCTTCTAGGCAAAGTAATACTTATGTTGAGTTCAGAGAAGGATATTTTCTTCATTATAAAGCCTTTTGTTGCGGGTGTGATTCTGGTCACTGTCTTCATCCATGTGCTACCTAATGTTTTTGAGAATCTGACCTCACCTTGCTTGAAGGAGCATCCATGGGGATTTTCCCTTCACTAGGTTTGTAGCAATGTGCAGTGCCCATGGAGAGTCTCATGTTGGATACTGTAGGGGAGGTCTTGCGGAAAAATAGCTCGGCGCCAGGATGATAAAAAGCTTAACACCTCTCATTCTTATTCATTTTTCAATATGAAAAAGTAATAAGAATGAAAAAGGAAAAGGTCGTCTTATTCAAAACTCTAATTATGAAATCCCTTATCTCCCACTTCACACCTCAGAACGCATCGTTCTTATAGAGCGAGAGACGCTTTCACATCTTCTTAGGCTGGGGAGAGGAAAGGTTCCCATTTTTTAGGATACTCCGGGGAACAAATATCCAGTGGAGATGACGGGGTGGGGCCTGTAGCTCAGAGGATTAGAGCACGTGGCTACGAACCACGGTGTCGGGGGTTCGAATCCCTCCTCGCCCATAACCGGCCAAAAAAGGGAAGGATTTTTCCCTTTGGGGGTAGGAAAATCATGATCGGACTAGTGGACCCAAAGCTATGGAACTTGTGAGTAGTTTGTAGAAATGGAATGGCCTTACTGTGAGTTAAAGAACACTTCGTCCCAACAGAATTGCGATGTGCTAGTTAGAATTATTTTCGTCCCGTGTTATTAAAATTATTTTCGTTACGTGCGATCAGAATTATTTTTGCTCCGCGCTATCAAAATTATTTTCGGCCAATGCGATCAAAATTATCTTAACTGGCGTGACCAGAATTATTATCGAGCCTGGTGATCGACCGACGGAGTTAAAGAACACTTCGCCCCGTCATAATTGCGATGTGCTAGTTAAAATTATTTTCGTCCCATGCGATCAAAATTATTTTCGTTACGTGCGATCAAAATTATTTTCTTCTCGTACAAATAATAATTTTTTTTAGTCCTGTGTGATCAAAATTATTATCCCTCCTGCGATCAGAATTATTTTTGTCATGCACGATCATAATTATTTTTGCCTCGCGCGATCAAAATTATTTTCGCCGCGTGATCAGAATTATTTTCGTTCCGCACGATTAGAATTATTTTTGCCCCATGCGATCAAAATTATTTTCAACTTGCGCAACCAGAATTATTATTATCTCATGCTATATTGATTAAATACAATACTATTTTAGAAACTAAAAAAATTTTAGTTTATAAATTAGTTTTTATTATTGATAAATTATTTTTATTATTAAAATTGAAATAAGTAACAAATTGCTTGTTTTCTCGTTATATATGCAGTACATGTGCTTCTCTTTCTTTTAAGATTAGGGCATTACACATTTGAAATATTATTGTTTTTTTTTAAAAAAACCTTAAGCATTTATCAATTTTGAAAAATTGTTTTGTTCTTTACTTTGCATGTGTCGAAGAGTTTGTAACAGATTGTCTGACTCCGGCAATCTTTATGGTGAACCAGTTAAATAGCAATTCATTTTACCGTAATCTACTTTTCTCTTCCTTCTTTTTTAAAGATTTATCTATAATGACTAGATTCAAGAGAAATGATCTATTGTTGTTTTCTACTTTTATTTTGATCTTTCTGTTTGTATTTCTAACCCTAGTTAGAGCAAAATGCATCTGTGATGCAGAAGATGAAGATCGTGACAGAGAAAAAGCTATGAGGTACAAAATAGTTGCTTTGACATTAATTCTGATTGCGAGTGCAATTGGGGTGTGTATTTCTCTTCTAGGCAAAGTAATACCTGCGTTGAGTCCGGAGAATAATATTTTCTTCATTACAAAAACTTTTGTTGTAGGTGTGATTCGGGCCACTGGCTTCATCCACGTGCTATCCTCACCTTGCTTCAAGGAGCATTTACGGGGGATTTCCCCTGGGTTTGTGGTAATGTGCATTACCCATGAAAACTCTCATAGTGGATATTATCGGTACCAGAGAAGCCAGTCTCGGACCTAGTGACCGATCGAGTCAAAAAACACTTCGTAGTCACATCTAAAAACTCATTATATTGGTTTTAAGTCAATATTAAATACTTTTGTTTATTTCTATAAAGCACTTATTGTTGTTATACAAGTAATTCTTATTATGTTGTACACGAACATCAATTGGAATAGTGTATGCTAACCCTTACTCTTTTTTTCACTAGCTTGAATACATTTTCTTTAGTTCATGATGAAAATAAAGCTACATGACTGGAGAAAACTAAGCTCATGTGATCATTAATGTTATTAATATCATTATTAATATCATTAATAATATCATTAATAATATCATTGATATTATTAATAATATCATTAATATTATTAATAATAAATACAATTAAAAATTATAATAATATAAAAGAATTTGTTTAGTGTAATAATTAAAGTTTCTTTAATCATTAAAGGAACTTGGTTTCGAGTCTTATCCATTACAAGTTTTATTTTATTCCACCTTAAAAGATGTAAAAAGTTAAATAATGTTATTTTCAAAAGATTCAAACTTAAAGATATTTTTCAAATTAAACATATTTTAGCTTTATAATTATATTTTAACGAGAGTCATATAAATAAGTCGACCAAATTTAAATTTAATTTATGAAAAATTATTTGTCTAGATACTCATTTAATAAATTAACTTATCTAAAAAATCAAGTTTAGTTTGTTAAAAAATTAAATTTGACCATTTTGTTTGTCTATAATTTTTTTATAACAAAAATTCATAAAATTATTTTTAACTTTACTTATTTAGTATAATCTATGTATTTTTTGTTTTGCATGATATATCTAGTGAAAATTGAAAATTTCAACCATATATAGGAATGATTACTATTTATGTTATTGTAAAAAGACGTATCATATGATAACTTAAAGTCATAAAACTTTAAAAGTAAAACTTACAGGGTCTATGAATGGTAATGAAAAGTTAATATTTAAACTGATTTTATACCGTCACTATCTTGTTTATATGAAAAAAAATCATTGCTTTGAATATCTCGTTTTTTTTTTCATAATAATTTTTTAAAATTTTAAGAAAATAAGTATTTGAGTTTTTTCTATTTTTATTAAATTAAGAATTTAAATTTATTAAAATGTGGACATTAAGTTCAAGTGAATTTTTAAGTGATGATTGTATTTATTTATACACTTTCTTCAAAACACATAATCTGATTTTTTATTGTGTACATCATGTATCCAAATACATTGGTATATATCAGTAAAACTTTCTGAACTTCTTCGTTGCTCTTTCAACTTTGGTGAAGGGATATGAATAAAACATAATCTATCAATGTTTCTCCTTGTTGTTTGGATTTGTCTTCTCTCTATTGGACCAATATTCATCTTCTCTCGGATTATACCATAACGTTAATACACAGATGCTAGATTGTACCATTTTTTCACCAAAAGTACTGCGTCACTGATTTCGATTTCCTTCTTTAATTTTATTCTTCAACCTATTTATAGAAAATTATTTTCTTAAATTTCATACAAAATCGTTAATAAGATTATCTTCATACGCAATAAAAATCCGCTATATGAATACTTCATTAATTACCACATCAATTCATTAAATATATTTTTTTGAATTAGATTTTTTTTTAATCTATGTATTCCTAATCAAGCTTGGTTTTAATTTACATACTTTTAAAAATGACTAATTAGTCCTTAAAAGCTTGTGAATTTTGCTTTTTATTAACTTTTTTGAAGATAAAAAAGTGATTACAAAAAATATTAAAATTATATATTTAAAAAAGTTAGACAACTAAATTTATCAATTTTAAAATATAAAAAGTTAGACATTTTCATAAGAAGGATCGCCTATTAAGTAGGATTTTTTAGAAAAAATTGAGCCTACATCCACACAAAAGGAATAAAACTGATGTTAATAATAATAATATAAAAAATTGTACAAAAAGTACTTTAACATGAAGGCATATTTATAAAGTTTTAAAAATGATCATTTCATGCCCACTTTGGTAGGGGGCTAAAAACGAATGTAACAAATTTCGTTTTACACGAGTTTAAAATTGATGTATTATCAACTAATTAAAAGTTATCATTTGAAATGACATAATTTATAATTGAAATGGATTAAAGTTTACATTGTCAATGTGTTTGAATGAATTCCTTTTATTATATAACATAATAATATATTTACATTGAAAATTAAAAAGTTTATATGCGTCCCATTTTATTTGAATGGTCATAATGTCTTCTTAGCCAGCCTATCTAGTTTTTGCAATTTTCATCAAAGCACTATTGAAGAAGTATTAATTTAGTCTATCAAGAGAAACTAAAACGAATATGTTCTGATAAAAAGATCTGACAAAAACATCATAAATCAGAACATGTCTGGGTGGTGTAGTTGGTTATCACGCTAGTCTCACACACTAGAGGTCCCCGGTTCGAACCCGGGCTCAGACAATTTCTTTATTTTTCGCATGGGTTTTTTAGCTCAGCACTACTGGGCCTGTTGACATTTTTGGGGCCCAACATCAGTTTCCTTTCGGCGAAGTAACCAATTGACCAAAACCTTTTCAGCGAGAGGTAAGTAGCATAATCAATGGTTCTGCAATCTAGGGCATTTCCATTTCGTAATGTCTCTCTGACTCAGACTTTTGAGTTTCCGTTCGATGGAGGACGAATCTTACACCATAAGCAACACCAGCCATTTGCTCGGTTCTGTTCCCGTGAGTCTGCGCACACTTTTTTTTTTTTTTTCTTTTTCTGTTTGATTTCTTACTGAACTGTTGATTACTTTTTACTTGTGGTTCAGATTCTAAGCCAAGTATTCAAAAAATCCTTAAACGAAGCTGATAATAACTTAATTAAAACTAAAATCTTAACCTTAGAATTCTCCTAATTACGTTTGAATGAAATTTGAGTTTGGATACCTTAAACAAAGTCTCTGCTCAGATTTGCATGGACGAAATGTTACAAAAAAATATTGCCACGGACAAGATTTTCGGATAGAGATTATTCAGATCATTGCACTCAAGATTTCCCAAACCCGCAATTTCTTTTAATTAATTTATCTGAATAAAAGGAAAATCCTCATGTGGCCTTTAAACTAGTATGTTTGTTTGTTAGTTAATAGCTAATTTATGCTATTGATTATGGTTCTTAACTTGTTTTTCTGTATTGTTGTTCAGGCTGTCATAGCCGATGAAAAGAGTAGCACAGCTCATGACGGTATGAAATTATAGGATTAGCTTTTTTTCCTCTGTAGAGATGCGCGATATTCTCTCCGTTGTTAAAAGTTTCAGTAGCCTAAAAAGGTTGTTTATGAAATTTCATGCAGTCCCTTATGCGAGCATGCAAACATTCCCCCCTACCAATGGGGTTGTCAGAGGACAGGCATATCAAACTGCTGGAACTCCAACTGGTATGTCATCGAACATTTTAATAAGTGAAGTGACTGTAAAACTGAAATGGTTATTTATTTGTCAATGTGAGTATGTATACTTCATACGCTTCATATTTTGGATTTAGCACATCTTCAGATTCTTTTTGGGGACGGGGTTGTGACTTATTGTGGAGAGTCTTTTTAGTTTGTTTAGTTTTAGCTATTTCAGACAAATGAGCTCTATAAACAATTGAACTAGAGCTTTCAAATTATATTTTATCTATGACTTTAACTAATAATTGAATATTATATGTATCATATATATATATATATATATATATATATATATATCATGGTTGTAGTACTAGTACTAGTTATTATAATTTGTTTTTTTGAAGCACAAATTTGGTTTCAGTTGCATATTTTGACCGAGAGATGATTCATTCTGCTGGATGATATTTGATTCTATGGTCTGTCTTAAAAATGTGGTTGCTATATCATGCTACCATACTATCACATGGTAAAAACAATTTCATGGGCATTACTGTCTGTCTAGGAGGTCGCATTACTTACTGTAATTCTAGCAAATATTCTCAAGAGTCTCTCTCTCTCTATATGAATGATATGTTATATACTACATTGGACAAGAATTATAAAAATCTCCTATTCTCTAAATCATCTCTAAATGGTTCTATTCTCTCTTTCTCTCACTTCACCCTCTAAATTCAACAGTCTGATGCAAGAGAACTTGAAGTTTTGTTTTTTAATTTTTATTGTGAATTGATGCTATTATAATGCCATTCATTCATCTCTTAATTGTTTGTCTGTGTAGAAGCATCTGGGCAACAATCAACAAGCTACTGGCAGGGAATCTTTAGTGTCTCATCCTACACACAGTATTTCAATGTGGACACAGATGTTGTTGTAAACAGATTGATGAGTTCCTTGAATCCAGTTGGTGGAGATTTTTTTAACAAGATAGATGCTAATCCTGATTTGTGAGTCATTCTTTTAATCCCATGCTTCTTTATTTTCAATATTCAAAATAGAGATACCCATTGTATTAAGTGTGGATTTGTGACTCTTGGAGAAAAAGTGAAAAACTATAGTTGACAACTGAACTGTCACCATAAAATTTGTAGGAAAAAAAACGGCCTTGCCTTTTTTGCTTCTGCCACCTTTTTTCTCTTTCTTCATTTTGGTGCATTTGTCCTGTTCACCCATAAAACTGTTGACTTCCTAACCAGAATTTCAGAAAATTAAAGTAATGTGAGCGAAATAGAAGGTGCATAACTTGTTTTTATGTGCACGTTTAGGGTGCATGGAATGCGTCAAGTTATGGGAGACATGAGAACTTTTACCTGATCATTTTTCAGCATCCTAGCTCAAAAGTAGAACGCATACCTGTCTAATATTCCTTGCAATTTTCCCCCCAATAATGGAAGCAGATATTGAAATAGTTCTTCTACCCAAATTCATATATATATATATATATATTGATCCAGCAATTTGAGGGAAAAAGTTAATGAAATTTTGGTTCTTCAAATATGTTGAGAGAATGTGAAGGCAGATATGGTGGAGCTAGGCAATATTTGCTTTCCATTTTTTTCCTTTTTTGGTTAAAATTATTAATTAGGCCTTACTAACGGTTCCTATCGATTTTCTAATTGTTACTTTTACTTTGTTACAGGTATGGGCTTATATGGATCTCAACAACATTGGTTTTTGTCCTTGCCTTACTTGGAAATCTTGCCACATACCTTTCGCAAAAACATGCAGATAACACTACTTCTTGGAGCTTTGATGTCAGCTTTGTAAATACAGCTGCGTGGTCTATCTATGGCTATGTTATAGTGGTTCCGTTGGCATACTACTTTTTCCTTCAGTATATGGGTTCAAATGCTAACATTATTCGGTTCTGGTGCATGTGGGGTTATTCCCTCACCATTTTCATTATGTCCTCTGTAAGTTTTGATTTTCGAAGTATGATATATTATTTTATCAATGTTAGTATGCTCATTACAATATTGTGTAGTACGTGGATTTTCTTTTGCAAAAGTTCATATTTGAAGATGAGGAATACTAGCAACACACACTCCAACATATCTAACACTTCTCGTGAATTTTTTCAGTTTCTATTGCTTGTTCCAGTTGGATTTCTTCGTTGGATTATAATAATCCTTTCCGGCATTGCTTCAGCTAGCTTTGTTGCCTTGAACCTAAGGTCTTTTATAGAAGGAAATGATGTTTCAGTGGCTGTAATTGCTGCATTTTTCTTGCAAATAGCTTTGGCTGTCTTCATCAAGGTTCGTTTCTTTGGATAACTTTAAGCATTGCAGTAATGAAGAATAAAACCCAAATCACTGTCATTGATACCCACACGGATCCACGTTATTGGCTAACTGTGTTTAACACGTTGAGTAGAATTATCTGCAACAGATATGGTTTTTGTAATTTTGATTTGTTGATGGTTAGTAAAGTTACAAGGTTGTGATTTGGTTGCCTTCAACATTTGAGCTCCTTTCATTTTTTTGTAATTATCGGATTTGAGCTCCTTTCATTTTTTTTTTATATTTTTTTGTAATTCCTAGATCTCTCATTTCAACTCTTTAGTGAAACTGAAAATGTAATATCTAACTCAATAGCATATCCCTATAACAGCAGTGAAGTAGAAAAAGAAAATGCCAAGGAGGTTGCTCGGGTACGCTTATTTCTTTGATTTGAGTTAGTATTTATTTATTGTGATGAATCTGATTTTAGGAATAAAGGGTAACAGATGGAGCATGTTAGGAACTATCCCTCTGATATGTTTTACTGTTTCATATCTTAATTAGAATCTAGGATGTACAAATTCGTGATATTATGACTAAAATTCAATTCAATATGACCTGCAGCTTGTATATTGTTTATAAGCAGTTTAGGTCAGTTGTCAGATTGATTTATATGAATAGGATGTGAAAATGAGACTCCAGCTCAAAAGAATCTAGCTGGGGAACTTGGTTCATAAATAATTATACATCATTATTGTAAAATAATATGTACGTTAATCAACTTTGGAGTTCTGATTGTTGGATTTCTTGAGAGCAGCTATGCAAATGGTATTTTGAGAACTTTCAAGTAATTATCAGCTGTAGTTTATGGGACATGAGTTCCCATTGTGTTTAGTGTGATATTTACTTCTCTATTAGTTTGACTATGGTGTTTAGATTCTGTGAGGAGTGGGGAAGCTTGGTTGGGTTTCCATGGTGGTGTTTCTTGACTAGATTTTATAATATTTTGGAGATGGGTTGGTTTTGCCTTTGAATTTCTAATTTTGCATTGTATCATCAATGGTAGAAAGATAGTGGCAAAGGAAGTTAGGAACAAAGAAATATTTTTTTTAATCGATACCCTTCTGTCTTACTGGACTATGATTGAGTTTTACACCTCTGGATTACTGGATTACGATTGAGTTTACCTCTGGATTACTGGACTATGATTGAGTTCATTGAATCCAACCCATAGTCTAAACCCTTATGTTTTTAAATCTTTATTTTAGAGTCAAATAATTCAGTTTTTGGTGGGATTGAGTATTTGTGTTCACCCATAATTGTCATCCGAAGAAATCATCTCGTATTCACATTTTTAAGCTATTGTTTTATTTTAATTATAATGTTAGTAATTTTTATTTGGTTTTTATTTTTAATCAAATGAATCAAGTAAATAACCAATAAAAAAATAATAATCATTAAAAAATTATATTAGAATTTGATTTTATTTTTTTATGTATTTTTATTTAGACATGAAATTAAAGTTATTTTAAAATATTAATTTATTTAAATTTTTTGAAATCTAAATTATTTTATTTATTACTGCTATAGATTCTCTATGCACAATTTTCTTTGGAAAAATTCTAGAAGTGAAATATAAATAAAATGATACAAAATAGTTTTTTTTATAATTAAAATTAATTTATTAAAGTTAAAAATAAGAATTTAGAGAAGTTATATTTGAGAATATTTATAAATTAGCTTTCACAGAGTTAATTTTATTTATTATTTATTTAAAGGATATTATGGAAACAATTATTCAAATATTGTCTAATATAATATTTTGGTGTAGTTTTATTTATTGGAAAGACGAAGAAATAAAACACAGAAGTTATTTCAAATAAATAGTTTGTGTTTAAATAAATATTTTATTGAAATTTTCCTTTTTTTGGTCCAAGTGGTTGGTATCCATAGTTGTAGGTGTTATTAATAATAACTATTAATAATTGTTGTGTATTAAAAACTCAAACTAAAATGTGTAAGTGGGTTAGGAATTGGGAGCTGGGACCACCACACCACAGAACACGGATCTTAGATCTACTTCAATCAAACGATGTCGTCGTGTACCCAATATTCTTACAACTTTTTGTTTTCTTTTAATTTCTTTATTTCAAATATTTTATTCTATTTTAATATATAAAGAAAATTCAAATAAATTATAAAAAAGTATAAATATTATTAAAATATTTCCTTTCTATGGAAATAATTTAACTTTAAAATTTCTAATTAATGATTAATTAAAATTTTAAGTGTTTACTTGTTAAAGCAGTAAAAAATTAATAAATTAAAAGTTTAAGAGGTTTATTTGTAAATGGGATAAAGTTTGAGAATTATTAAAATTAAATTAAATTTTAAGATGTAGAAGAGAATTTATTGTTTAAGAAATTTAAATACTCTTTTCATTTATAAATATTATCCTTAAGAGAAATTATGGCATCCATGAAATTGCCTCGCATTCATTTCTTATTAAACTTTTCACATATTAACTACACACTCTCTTATCTAATTTTAATGGTGAGTTATCTCCAAACTTTACTAGATTAAAAATATTAATCAATATTTAATTCTAATCCATGTATTATTGGTAAGAAAATATGATAACAGAATAAATTCCTATTAAAGCGTGTAATTAAAAAATTTTAAATTCCAATATATAAAAATTAAATTATTTCAAAACTTGCACATGATTGCATTGGACAATGAAGGTGGATGCGAGGTGGAAGGCCACAACTAACAGTAGTCCATTTCACTGTACTTTTTGACAGGAACATGAGATCGTCTTATGAAATTATTTTTTCTTCTGCATTTTAATATTGTATATATTTGTAAATATATTCCTTAATTTTAAAATTTCATACTTTATGTTTAATTTTTTTTTTAAAAAAAACTTAACTATTCTTACATATTTAGTCAATTTATTTTGTAATAAAAATCACAAATTTTTTTTATTGGACGGATAGTTAAGCAGAAAAATTTTAACTCTGACAATATTAATTATGTCAAAATAATTCTTTTATTTTAAATTTTATAAACACTTTTTTTAAAATATATTCAATTGTATTGGGTCCCGAAATATGAAGCAGTACTTTTATTTTCAGTCTTTATACAGAAAATTGAAAGAGTTGACATTAGCTAGCTGAGTCCCAAACTCCAAGCCACAAAGTTGACATTACACCTTTAGTTTTAGATCAGAAAAATAAATATACTAAGATGAGTAGTTTATATACTATTAAATTTCAAAGTTATACATAATATATGTGTTAATAAATAAATTCAAATTATATTATTACAACTTTTAATTAATTGTTAGCATTAAACTTTTTATATTGAGAGTGGTTAGAAATTAATATGAAGAAATTAATAGCCATATTTTTCTCTCTATCGGCACGTATGACAGTTGTCTCGAGAACATCCAACCGCGTGCACTTTGATTTAAGATGATATACAGTAACTTCCAATTCTCTGCAAAATGGAATCAAATATGTTTATAGTTGAAAAAATAAAGATAAAATAAAAAATAAATTTAAGAAGTTAAGATTTATCCTTTTTTTATTTTTACTTAAATAAACTGTTTTGTTTTCTTCATTTTAATTTCTTTGTCAAAAAATTCTTGATTAGCTTTTAATACTGCATTTGAAAATTTTATCCCCTGTTTGAAGTTCTAATGTTAAAAAACTTAGAACTTATTGTGGGAAAATTTAGACAAGTTGAAATATAAATGTTGACCTAAAGGAGTATAATTATGATTCAAGAATAATTTATCCAACCGAACAGGATGTAATTTAAAAGAAATAAAAGAAAATGTGAATATCTGTGGTGACAGGGTAGTGTAAAGTGTTAACCTTATTATCAACACGTGACTTTAAGATTAAGAACTGTTCACGGGTGGACTCTCTTTCTTCTCTGCCAACCGCACCCAAGAAGAACAACACTTTGCTTGTCAGAATATGGAGAACGCAGATCCTAATAGACATTTTCTCAAAGATGTTAAGCGCATCGTCATCAAGGTTCTCTTTTATCTTCGAAAACTATATTATTCTTTTGTTGTTTCATTTGTGTGTTGTGTAACAAATGGTTTGTCTGTGTGCATTGCTTGGACCATAGGATTATGCAAATGGCTAAGGTTGTTTTGTATGGTTTTGAAGGTTGGGACTGCTGTGGTTACTCGCCAAGATGGAAGGTTGGCGGTTGGAAAATTAGGGGCACTATGTGAGCAGGTTGCTTTGTATATATATTTTTTGTGTTAAGTTTTTTCTTTGTTCAAGGAATAAAGATTGGATTTTGAGTTTGGCATGTGTGACCCTTTTCAAAATACATGGCAGATTAAGGAGCTGAACTCTCTTGGTTATGAGATTATTTTGGTGTCATCAGGTGCTGTTGGCCTTGGTCGCCAAAGGCTTAGATACAGAAAATTAATCAACAGCAGGTAATAAAGTTTTAACACCTTTGTTCTGTTTATTTGCTCTCCCAGGGTGCACATGTAAGGTGTATCCTTGAAAGTTGGTTGAAATTGAAATTTAGTTTGGTCTTTCATGGGACACATTTTACAGCTTTGCTGACCTTCAGAAGCCGCAAGTTGAACTTGATGGCAAGGCTTGTGCTGCTGTTGGACAGAGCAGTCTTATGGCTCTTTATGATGCTTTGTTTAGTCAGGTAATTGTTGTTAATTGATATTCATGTCTGAACTATCATCTTATGCCTGCTTTCATTCCAATTGTGTTGTGTAGATTTTTTGTTTTGTTTACCCTTGATGACTATCATATTCCATTCTTACCTTTTTTCGGAGGATAACTGACATTGATATTGATGCATGAATTCCTTTCTCCTCCTTGTCCTGCAGCTAGATGTGACATCTGCTCAGCTTCTTGTGACAGACAATGATTTTCGAGACAAAGATTTCAGAAAGCAACTCAGTGAAACTGTGAAATCACTGTTAGGATTAAAAGTTATTCCCATATTCAACGAGAACGATGCAGTTAGTACTAGGAAAGCTCCATATGAGGTTTGTTATTCTACTTGTCTGATTTGTTATCACAGCTGAACTTAATCCTGGAGCTGATTGTTCAAGCAATGTAGCTTTAAGAAAAAATGGTGTCATAATTGTTTTATTTCTTGATGATATGATAAATGGTTATGCTAGCTTGAATTAGAGTTGGGAATTATATTTTTTTCTTCAGATGAATTTTCTAAACTTTATCCGTTAAACTTAAATATTGAGTCTTTATAAGATGTTTTCTTAGGACTGATGTGTGCATGGTAGTTAAGTAAATTTTAGTTTAATAATTTGTCCACCAGCCAACTCAACGTATTTAAGAAAAGTTGCATGCTTGTTTAACATTGAATATGATCCTTCTCTGTCTGTGAAGTATTCCCAGCATTTGTTGAAATTCTTTTATTCTTTATATTATACAAAGAGTGTTTCATTGTTTGATTTTTTTCCAAAAAATGTCAGGTAAGAGAATAAACTAGTTAATACTTGAAGTGTCACCAAATCATTTTGTGCAGGATTCTTCTGGCATATTTTGGGATAATGACAGTTTATCAGCTTTATTGGCACTGGAATTAAAAGCTGATCTTCTTATTTTGTTGAGTGACGTCGAGGGTCTTTATAGTGGCCCTCCGAGTGATCCAGGCTCAAAGCTTATTCATACATACATTAAAGAAATACATCAAAATGAAATTACTTTTGGAGACAAGTCTAGAGTGGGAAGAGGTGGTATGACTGCCAAAGTAAAGGCTTCTATTCATGCAGCTGAAGCTGGCATTCCTGTTATCATTACCAGGTGCTGTATTATACATGCTACCGAGAATAATTTAAACTAAAACTTGCTTTTGCATTTTTAATAGCAATTCTATTAGTGCATATTTGTATCTCCCCTTCAGATTTCATTTAAAGCTTTTTTCAGTGTCTCCATTTTCGAATAGAAGCTTTTTATTTAGACATGATATGTGACATTACTAATTAAATTTTTACTAAACAGTCTTACTGATTTAATTTTGTATACAAGTTACCTGTTTATTTGTTCTCTGTTTTTTTTTTTTTTTGTATTTGGATGACTATTTGTTGACCACATGCTTAGTCAGTAAATCTATGGGAGTGACATGGAAGATCTCTAATTTTTTTTCACCCTTTTCAATTTTTGATCTATTAAAGAGAAAATATAATTGCAAGAACACTCTGAAATCCATTATGTATGCTACCTACTCTATCTTATTCCCATCTGTGTACGTGGGCTTTTTCTTGTTTCTGCTACATTCATGTCTCTTTTCAGTGGTTATGCAGCTGAAAATATCCTTAATGTTCTCCACGGACAACGTATTGGAACCCTCTTCCATAAAGATGCCCATAAATGGGCCCCAATAAAAGAGGTTAACGCTCGCGAGATGGCAGTTGCAGCTAGGGACTGTTCCAGAAGGCTTCAGGTATCTTTTATACCTAAGCACTTACCGGATTGTGGATACAAAGCTGTCAGTATAATACTGTTCCTAATTTAGCCTTCTGATCTCCATATCTTACATTACAGGCCATGTCTTCAGAAGAGAGGAAACAAATTTTACTAAAAATAGCTGATGCTTTGGAATCACATCAAGAAGAGATCAGGATTGAAAATGAAGCTGATGTTGCCACTGCACAAGAAGAAGGATGTGAAAAATCCTTGGTGGCTAGGCTGTTTTTAAAGAAGGAGAAGGCAAGGCAGTACCCTAAAGTTGAAATTGTTTAAATTTTAACAGACTATAAAATTTGTGATGATAAATGACTATCACTGACAGCTTGCAAGCCTTGCAAACAACATTCGAATTATTGCAAACATGGAAGATCCAATTGGTCGAGTGCTAAAACGAACTGAGGTAACAAAAAGTTTATATATATATATATATATATATATATATATATATATATTATGGGTCATGGTAGTTTTACATTGTGCTAAGTTAAATTGTGTTCCTTGTATGTATTGTATTACAGATTCTAGTTTTACATTATGCCAGTAGTTAAGAATGAAAGGTTTATGTTATATACAAATTTGTATAAGATAGCTGTCTGAACTCCTGTGTGTGGGTGTAAGTAATATCTGCTTCCTCATAAAGTATACGGTTTAAAAGTTTTTCATGCGCACTTGATTGTTAATAATAGTTACTGATCTATAATATTTCTGATGGCTATCTTTTTATCTAGCTCGCAGAAGGGCTGATTTTGGAGAAAACATCATCTCCTTTAGGTGTTCTTTTAATTGTTTTTGAGTCTCGCCCTGAAGCACTAGTGCAGGTAAACCAGCATTTTCAAGTTTCTTTTTCAGCTTCTGTTGATACCCTGGCTAATATTGAGTTGATTTCTAAATTTTACCCTTCCTTGCCTTTATTTACATTCCCTTTTCAATTTGCTTTCTATAGATGTCATGCTTGGACAGCTTATATTACCTACTAAGCTGTGATCAGACGTTTAAAATAATATGAATTTTTCTTTTCTTATCACAAATGAAAGGATGAAACTTCTTTTAGATTAAAAACTGTCTAAATTGCAGTTCAAGAAACAATAGGCCTAGTTTGACTACCTTTTGATTTTATGTTGTTTACTGCATTCTAAGCCAGTAGCTTCATGTAATCTTGACAGATAGCTTCTTTGGCAATCCGAAGTGGGAATGGGCTTCTCTTGAAAGGAGGCAAGGAGGCTAAGAGATCAAATGCAATTTTGCACAAAGTTTAGTTTCAAAATAAATGATAATTTGTGAACCATTTTCTTTTAAATCATATATATGATTTTTTCAATCTCATTAATAAATATTTGCTGTGTAATTTTTTCAATGCTGGAACTTCAGGTTATTACTGAAGCCATACCAGATTCTGTCGGTGCAAAACTTATTGGACTTGTGACATCAAGAGCAGAAATTCCTGAGTTACTCAAGGTAAATACATAGTAGATATTAATTTCTGATTTATAAACTTACTCGCTTTGATCTTTGGTACCTTAAACAATAGCTAGAGTCCGCATTCTGCTTTTCTTTCAGTTGGATGATGTAATTGATCTGGTGATTCCAAGAGGCAGCAACAAACTTGTCTCTCAGATCAAGAGTTCGACTAAAATTCCTGTTCTGGGTCATGCTGGTAAGACCCTTCTGCTCAACATGCAAGCAAAGTGCTTGATATAATATGGTAAATCCCTTTGTCAAATGAATTTACTGTAATAATGCCACATTATTGCCAAACAGATGGAATTTGTCATGTCTACGTTGATAAATCTGCTGATTTGGAGATGGCAAAGAAGATTGTACTGGATGCAAAAATAGATTATCCAGCAGGTTGCAATGCCATGGTAATTTCTATTATTCTATGTACTTGATGAAAGCTTAACCTTTGTTTGCCAGTTATTTTTTCTTACTTTTCAAATTTCAATTTTTAGGAAACACTTCTTGTTCACAAGGACTTAGTAGAGAAAGGTTGGCTCAATAATATTACTGTTGACCTACGGACAGAAGGTATGGCTTCTGGCTAACATTTCTATTAGACTGGTGAATATCTGACTGTGACTTCTTTTCCAAAATTGAAGAATAGTTTCTTGAAGTTAAATGGAATGTTAAGAGTAGTTTGTTTGTAAGGTTTCTGGAACGCTGAAATGGTTTAAAATTTATTTAGGTGTTACATTGTTCGGAGGACCGAAGGCAAGTCCGTTGTTAAATATCCCACTGGCTCGTACATTACATTTCGAGTACAATTCATTGACATGCACAGTTGAAATCGTGGATGATGTTTATGCAGCTATCGATCATATAAATCTTTATGGAAGGCACGGTTCTCTTTATTTGTAGATAATGTGTCGGAAGCATATTTCCCTTTCATCCATCTCCCTCACTTCAAATTAGATCTATGGTAGTTCTGTGTACGAGGATTGAAATTTGTCACATTTCTCTTCGTTGCAGTGCACATACTGATTCCATTGTTACAGAAGATCATGAAGTAGCTGATGTATTTCTACGTCAAGTTGACAGGCAATTTTTGAAATATAGTGTCTTTTTATGTGTTACTAAATATACTCATTTCATTATTTTGTATAATTTAATTGCCTTTTATGACTAAGTTATATATTAATAAGCACATAAATCCCTGTTCTTGTGAGCAATCAACCTCTTGAGCCTTCAGCATATTTACAATGGCAGTTATGTAAATAATGTTTGCTATATTGGCAGTGCTGCTGTTTTTCACAATGCTAGTACAAGATTCAGTGATGGGGCACGATTTGGTCTAGGGGCAGAGGTATGTTATTCTAAACATTCTCTTAAAAATCAATCTCTAATGCTAAGGTTGTCAATTTAGTTCCTAACTCTCATGTCATGGACTTTTTATAGGTGGGAATAAGTACAAGCAGGATTCATGCTCGGGGTCCAGTAGGAGTTGATGGATTGTTAACAACCAGATGGTATGAGCTTGATGGTCATTTACTCATTATAATTGAAACAATACAAACCTTTTAGTGTATAACTAGCCATTTTATTCAGTTGACATGCTCAAATTTGAACAATACAAGGTAGAAAATATTTATGGGAATAAATTAAGATTTGCCACATACAAATAACTAACATACCAATAGGTTTATAAGGATAATAACAGATACTACAACCATTCATTTGCTTATTTGCAGGATTCTCAAAGGAAGTGGACAGATAGTGGATGGTGACAAAGCAATTAGCTACACCCACAAAGACCTTGCTATTTGATTCTTGATTTTTACTAGTAAAACTTCATGTAGGGAGGAGAGAAAAGGAAGGTCACTAGCCTGTGCTTTATTTCCTCTAGTGTGTACAATTCAATAGAGGGGAGAGATGTTTACGCTATCTGTTGCTGATTTTCCTGTTCATGATGTTATACAAAGCTGCTTTTCCCCCAACGTTAGGAAATTGATGGTCTTTGTTTAGGATTTCTTTTAACTTGATGTCAGTTGTTACAGTTGTGAAAGTAATTATAATAAAAACTTCATCTTTGGCTCCAAAAAAGTGGGAAAATGATATTTTCTGGTTTAAAGGGGAATGGAGATTTTTGGAGCGAAAAGAGAGGGCAGAGAAAAATAATATCATCCCAATATTTATAAGGGCAAAAGTTGGAGAGATATTTTATCCTTTTATTTTTCCTTCTTTTCTGAACTTTTGAATTAAATATGATTTTTTTAAAAAATAAAATTTCTTCTCTCCGTTTCATTTCTCTAATTGAACAGTATGTTAGTCAATGACTTGCATGGGCAGGCATTGTTATGATGTTGTATATTACAATTTTCTAATGTGATTATTTTGTAAAAAAATGTAGAAGCTTTATGATTACCAGATGACTGATATTACAGTGGAATCCTTTGTCAAAAAGAAGTAAAAACCTCTAAAAGAAGATAGTTTATAAAGACACTCCCTAACTCTTTTCGCGAATTCTTATCAAGTAGATTAAAATCAAGCATTTTTCAGAGTTAGATTTTTATTCCCCTTTTGTTAGTTACATGGGAATAACAATGCAATCAATTTGGTCTTTAATCGAGTTAACGAGTGATGCAAACAAATAATGCCACTTTTCATGATCCACTTAAAACCATTATTAACGCGCATCATTTTACAACATATAAATTTTGAAAGGTGAATTGTCATGCCTCTTAATTATAATTATTCACAAATCAATAATATTAATGTTAAATATTATAGTATGCAATGTTGTAATATTTCTTTCAGTAAATGTTCAAAACGATCTTTGGAAGCAAATTTCTGCATATAGAAAATCTATGAAATACCCTTTGATCACCTGGTTAGGACCAGGAGGCTTGAATATTTTAATACGAAAGGAAAGAGATTTTATGTTGCATGATCTCTATACGGATATTTAGGTTTTTCGTAATTGTCTTTTAGTTCATTGCTGTATTTTATATGTACCATATATTTTTAATAGAAATTCTTTTGTCTAAGTTCTTTATAAATACGTGTAAACACATAAAAGACTTTTTTACAAGTCAAGAGCTAAGTATTTATCTAAATATTTCCTAAACTTCACCTTGATCACACTCCTTCTCTGTCTGCGTTGAAATGATGCCATGGTTCAGTTGAAAGACTGGATCAAAATGTTTGTAGGTGAATGTACTTTCCTTTTCCGTCTATTTTTCTGCATCACACACGAGTTGCTTCTCAACATCATCACACTTCCTTTTCACTACCTGGAAAGCTACCACCTTTCTGCTTTTACCCGTCACATCAAGGCTTAGTTATTTTCTAGAGAACTTTTGCCGACACTTCCGTGTGTGTGTGTATATATATATGTAAATATATATATATATATATATATATATGTAATATTTAAATGTACCTAGGACTAGGAAGAAGTCTACTATTCTTTCCATTTCATGACATAGGTCCAACTTTATCTCAAATAATTAAAAAGAAATCCGGAATAAAAAGTTAAAGTACCAGTTTAGATTACACAAGCTAGGAACGGTTGACCAACTTTATATTATACCCTTTACAAAGGCATACCTTTCAACATTGTAAATTATGGCATCACTCATTCTAAACGAAACTGACTTGTACAATATGTAGCAAAGATAAAAATGGATTGGGATGCGGATAAAGAAAAACAAATCAAATGAATAAAAACACAATTTTCAGAAGCAAGAACTGAAAACTTACTAATCACATGCTATTCATTTAAGACGGCAACCTCACATGACTATCTCTGGCTTCAGAATGTTTGACTTGATCTCCTTGTGGGGTAAAACTACACCACCATTGCTGTAAACTTCATCACAAACATGGACATCTTCTCCAAGGATAGTCATATTCTCCACACGGGCCCATTGCCCTACGGTTGAATGCCATCCAATGATACTGCTGGATATGCAAGAGTGCTTTTTAATCCGAACTCCTCGCATAACTGTGCAGCGTGAAAGCCTGACACCTGACTCAATGACACAGCCAGGACCGATTGCAACATCAGGTCCAATGAGACATCCCTCACCAATATTGGCAGTTTCGTGCACAATGACGTTTCCCACAATGTGTGGACCACTGGCCAGTTTAGAAGGGGAGTTTTTCCTCAATGAGTCCAGGTAAAGTGTCAGCCCAGAAATATAGTCCCTTGGTTGTCCGATGTCCATCCAAAATCCTGGCAGGATCATTGCATATAGCTTTTTCGCAGCTGCGATATTAGGAAACACCTCTTTCTCGATAGAAGTGGGTCTCAGTTCAATTCGATCCAAAACTGAGGGGTTTAATAGGTAGATTCCAGCATTGATTTTGTTACCAACAAACAACTTCGGTTTCTCTACAAATTTCTCAACCTGTCCAGTAGTCTCGTCCATTACAACCACACCATATTTTGACGGCTCATCAACCTAAAGATAAGATATTGAAAGCTCAAATCTGTACCATATATGTATATAACCTGCACTATATAGACACACATATATAAATTGTCTCAACTTAGTTACCTTCGTCACCATTATGGAGGCCTCTCCTCCATGGGATTTGTGGAATGCAATCATTTCTTTAAGTGGATACTCACTGATAACATCACTGTTGAGAACAAAAAATGGCTCTCCGGAGGCATCTACCAGCTTATCCCTCGCAAGAGCCAAGGGGCCGGCAGTACCCAGTGGTTCAGTTTCTTGAGAACAAGTGATTTTGATGCCAAGTTTTGCCTCAAATTCCTTCAAGAAATTCAACATAACCTGCAAGAGGAAGTTTTTCCAATGTCAACTAAAGCTTTATTTACATTAACCTTATTAAGAAAACAGCGTAGTGTGGTCAGGAGATATGAAATCCTTACCTCTGGTTGGTAATTGATAGCTAGTACCACTTCATTGACTCCAATGGCCTTGAGAGCCTCTATCTGCAAAACAAGTATAATTAAAAGATAAATTAGTAGGGTGGTATACTAAGAGTATAAAGAGAAATATAGAAAAGGGATACACACCCGTAGTCAAGTATGCACCAGTGCATACAAAGACAGATAAGATGGTAAGGAGAACAGACACAAGGAAAAAAGACAATAAATATTAATGAAATTCAAAAATACCAACTCTAGCAAGAAGGAAAAAACAATTTTGTTCACTTCTTGAGTAACAGTGGAAGAAGATACAATCAACAAATAGTGTAAACAGCCACACTAACTACCAAAAAAGAGATTATTGGTGTGGGGAAAAACTCATGAGAGCAATCAAAACTTTTAAAATTTAGAGTCTATATATGTTTACACACTAAAATTGATAAATAAAAATCAATTATCTCTTCTATTTTTAATACCAAGATTATGATTTGAATATCAAACAGAGGTTTTTTTTCTCTTATCATGAGTGTTACAAAACTAAAAGAAACATAGTATTGACAGAATTCAGCTAGATTCATGGTGATTTGTTGGATAAAAAATAATATGGTATGAACAATTCATCAATGTGAGAGTTAATAAATCAAAGGACAAAGCCTATCCCTATTTTATATAATGAAGGGTACATACTTGACTTCAAGAAAAAACACTTCAAAAAGCTTTACCTGATGCAGAATCATGGGCTTGTTAGCAAAATCAACAAGAGGCTTGGGAACACTGAGTGTCAATGGCCTCAACCTTGTTCCAAACCCTCCAACCAAAATCAGCGCCTTCATTGTGATATGAAGCCCTTTGTTTTTCCAGCAAATTATAAAGTTAGAATCAGATCAAAATTGAATAACAGAGAACACAGACCCTGATGTGCAAAACAATTTTCACTCTGCTCTATTATAAATATGCACGCCAGGAAGGAACTTGCATGGAACTCTTCACGGACTTTTGAAACAGCTGGCAAAAAGAATTAGCACCTGATGACAGGTGATCGACGTGAGATGAATGTAGCTAAAGATGGTAACTGAAATGACAAAAATAAAACAGAAAGGCAAGAAAGAACAGTTTGTCAAAAAAAGCTAAGACATAAAACTCTGAAAACTTTACACTCGTCCAAATTTCAAAAGAAGCAACAACAAGATCAAATTATGTGTGTCATTACATCACAGACATACAAAGGAAAATAAAATGAAGTATAAGGTTTAGCCCGATATGAAAACAAAGACTAAACTAAGCTATACAATGGTACTAGCTTTTAATGAGATGGACAAGAGACGGTTCAATCTAGCACAATGGTCATCTATCTCTAAGAATTGCAGTACACGGTAAGCATTTGCAATTTGCTGATAATTTAAGGATGAGACTATTTTCCTTATTTCAAATTAAGAAAATTTCCTGCATAACTTTCAATGATAAAAATATCTCCACTTAAGAAGCCCTCAATGTAAAGTGCATTGCATTAATTCCGCACAAGAGAAACAAATATGCCACAGACACGAACATAAGTTTGGCTACTGAAGAAAGAGATATGTAAAACAGTGATATATTATTAATTCCCAACAATCACCTTTTGCTACATTGCTTGCACTATCAAGAATTGAGCTAGAGAAAAAAAATTCATGAAATGCTGTATATAATATTGAGTATACTTTCATACGAGGAGTTAATCTTCACCATATATAGATGGTTGACATTGGATGTTAGGAAAATCAAACTTGACTTATGTTGTCAAAATCAGCTATTTTCACATTTTCTCTTTGTCTTACACGCCTTCAATATTCACACATCAAACAGAAGATTGAGTAAGCTGAAATGCAATGGAGTTCGTTAGAGATTTGAGTTTACCGACATCACTGACAAGAAAAGGCCCCCTTCAGGAATAAATTTCTCAAAAAGAGCACATTTTGTAGAAAATACAAGGGAGTTATTTATCTAGCTGAATCTTTTTTGTTGGTCTTTATCTTGTATAAGCTAGCTTTTACAAATAAACATGCACCATGTGGATCTTCTAGATCTATTGAACCCGAGCCTAATGAGACTAGCCCGATTTTGCATTGCATATAAGATAGAACCCTGTACAATTTACTCCTATGTCACGCAAGGAATAAGAAATTTCAGTTATATTTATATTTTTCATACAATACTTCACAAAAGCTTAAAATGAAGCAAAGCAGGAACAGCACCATGAAAAGAGAATTCAAATTACCGAATACTTAACACCAGCACCAGATCTGATACGTACACACAATTGTTTTCATCAATTTTAACACAGGCTGAGACTAAAGCACAATGCAATTACACAAACACCGCGTGATGAAACAACAAAACAGAGTAAACACGAATTCAAAAAACGAACCATCAATTCGGAATCAGAACAAACGCAAATCACATTGCCAGATAAAAGATTCACCTCACCTCAATTCATGCAGAAAGCGAACAGTAATAAATATATAAATAAAATAAAAACCGAAAGACAAAGAGAACAGAAATGACCTGAGGGAAAATTGAGATCCGTCAGCGGGCGAATCAGAAACCCCCAAACTCGAACGAGTCAACCCGGCGAGTCAGAGTGGGTCTCGAAGAACAACCCAACGGTTCAGTACGTGAGCTGTTACGTTACGATGGCGTTGGTCACCGCTCGTCATCGTTCTTGTTTATATACGCGCCAACCTAAGATTGCTATAACCACGCACGCTTTTTTTGTTTCTTTTTTCATTATTATAATTAATTAACTAATTAATAATTAATTGGACTTCCTTTTCAGTCTCTCAAGGAACCTTAGGCCTTGTTTGGTGAAAGCGTCGGTGGCTACGGCTTTCGCGGTTTTCTCATAATTTCTTTTCTTCCTTAACTCTTTCTTCTCTCTATTCGTAGTTCTAGTACTCTGATTGATGACATTAATCAAGTTAATTTAACTTCATTTTAATATCTTTTAAATGTAAAATATCTTTCTAATTTTAAAATACACTTTTTGTTTTATTTTCTGAATAGTTGGATAACACACTTATAAAACAAAAAAATAATGTATTTTTGAAGAATAGAAAACAAATTTGAAAATTTTTAGAAAAATATAAATAAAATTTATTTATTTAACCATAATGGTTAGTTTATTTGGCAAAGCAGCATTTTCTTAAACTAGATGTTTTACTCTCTTTTTTCTCGGTTTGATCTTTGTCTTCTTCAGACAAAAAGCAAAACCAGTTCCCATTTTATTTCAAATTGTTTTCAAGTTTACTTAAATTTACCTACTTATCTGGCAAATTCTACGTAACACAAAAACCATTTCCGTGTTCGATGATGAATAATTTAATGTAGTTTATTAAAAGCCTTTATTCAGTAGATAGATTTGTTTGTAACTATTATAGTTTATAAATCTGGAAATAAATCACATTTAATGACTCCTTTTCTGGATATTTTTATTCCCAACTATTGTTAATTATTACACTATTAATGTAACTTTTAACTTCAGTTACATTTCTAAAAACAAATAGGGAAAATGCCTATATTTTGCACTAGTTTGGATAAGTGTTTTTCTTTAAACGCTACAGTGTCAAATAACGTTTCTGAATTCGCACCTCTTTTAAGAAAAAACAATCTGTTTTTGGTTAACATATTCCGTAGCGTTTAGAAAAATACGAAACCAAGAAACCTTTTGACCAATAATTCAAAACGACTACTTTACGTGTTTTTATTGTGAGAGTTAACTTCAAATATATATATAATAATAACTTTCTCTTTCAAGTTTTCAACAGAGTTATTGATTTTATATATTGAGAAAAAAAATGAGCAAAAAGTCTTCCATTTTGCTTCAACTGAAAGAACCCTAATAAAGTTCCGTGCATACATTCATGCCTTACAAATCCAGGTATCCCTAAAAGCAGAAGCTAGCTTTTATAAATAAACATGCATTCAACCATTTAGAAATTTCTAGAGCTCAATAAATATCAATGTTAGTCATTTAAAAAAAAAAAAAGGTTGCTGAAAAAAACCATATGAAAACTAATGTTAGTGTAATTTTTAGAGTGTTTATTACAAAAAATCAATATTTTATGGATATTATTATAATATAAAAAAATCTTTAGAGTACAGTACATTTTTATCTCTTTCAGATGCTTTAATTTATGAGCTGAAACAAAAATTTGAGGATTTAGAGTACAGAATTGCCATTACAATAATGGTTTGTGAGAATAAGAAATGGTGATGAGCTAGACAAGTTTCTTCTGTGCTTTCTTTAAATTGCAGTCAAAGTCATGAGGGTGTAATAGATCAAACTAAGCGTTGACTTTATTTTCCTTTTGCAGAATAGCAAGCAAGTCACAAAATTTGTAGAAATATAAAATACCACTTAAATAATATTTAAGAAAAATATTTGGACATAAAATTGTTCTTCACCTTACTTTCCAATGTTTTGTAAAGTTCGTAAGATAACATAATGTGGAAGTAGCCTGGAATGGTACATTGGTCACATAAAGTCGGTAAAAGGCCAAAGTTTTAATTTTAAAAAAATGTGTACATTCAACAAGAAATGAGAGTACACATTTTCAATAAAAATAATTTTTATTACCTCTCATGAAGAATAAAACCAAAATCAAAACCAAAACCAAAATAGTATAATTTATGTATAATTATTTTATTTTATAATTGCAATTAATACGTAAAATGAAGTGTCAATATCTATTTTGAATGTATTTACACATTCGACAATTTAGTATTACGATGTATTTATATAAACTGTGTTACAAGAGATATTTATTATTCGTTTCTTTTGATATTAATAGAAATAAAGTGGTTTAATTTATCCTTCCTAATTTTGTATTCGTCATAAAAAGAATCTACAGAGTGCGCGTGTGTTTTTTTAACATTACTTAAGATTGTGTTTAAAAAATCACTTTAGTATTTCCTATATTTATAAATTAATGATGTTCTAGCATTATATTGACATTTTAGTTTTACATTAAAACTTTTATTTTTATTAAATTTTTAACCACCACCATTAATCGACTAATAATTACAAATGATACACCTACGAAGTATTTTAATAAATTTTCATTAAATACTGGTACAACACTTCGTAAAAGAAATGGGTATATATATGTTTTTATATTTTTAAAATTTTATATAATATGTTTAAGTGTGTGTGTGTGTATATATATATATATATATATATATATATATATATATATATATATATATTCAGAATATATAATTATATATTTTCGTAGTATTTAAAATAAAATTTAATTAAAAATAAATTGGTAGAATTTTAATAAAAAGAATATGGTTTTATTACCAAACATTTATTCATGAGACAAAATATTTATTTTATATTTGTATAACTAAAATCATAAAAAGTAGTCCAATAATAAAATTAATAATATCGATGATATTTGAAAGTAATGATTTATGTTTATGAATTAAAGGAATAAAATTATTTCGGTAGAAAGATAATGTATAAAGTTTGGTTCGATTAAGAAGAATAGGGTGAGTTTGTGACATTTGATGGTGTTATGTTTTTTCTTCCTCACCATATCCATAATCATCTTTATTCTGTTTTCGGCATGCCGTCCATAGCCTTCTGCAGTCTCCAACATCTTTAGAATCACACCATTGGAACTCTCTTCTTCTACCAACATCATCAATGCATTTCGAGACACTTATAAAAATATGAAACAAATATGTACTATTTTTATGAAGTGATTCTAATCACATTTTGTGTGGATAGTTGGACTTAGATTTTAAGTTTTTGTTTTGTGATCAAATATCAAAACACAAAAATGATCAAGTTTATTCTGTTTTCGGCATGCCGTCCTGAGCCGTCTGTGTCTGCAGTCTCCAACATAGAATTGCAATATTGGAAGTATCTTCTTCTTCAGAGCTCTATATATATCACTTGTAACCTACACACTTCCACAGGACATAAGCAACATCAAGATTTATTATCAAAACACTCATATATAAAAGAGTAGTTGAGTTTATGGCTCTTTCACCACTCACCATACTTGTGCTCATTGCCACCATCTTCCTCCCATCCATTGCTGTGGCCAAGGACTTTGTAGTTGGGGATGATCATGGATGGACAGAAGGGTTTGATTACTCAACTTGGACTGCAGATAAGACCTTCCAAGTTGGGGACGTACTTGGTATGTTCAACTCATCAAATTATTTCATATTTTCATCCAATCATTAATTGTAGTATATGATAATATTATTGATTTTTCTAATGATTACTTAAGTTAATAATCATTTCAATTAGTTTGCAGCGTGTAAATTTTTATACTGATAATGTATAAAATTAAACTCTTACCTTCAATTGTTTATTGAATATGATTAAATTTAAAAGTTATCACTCTTATGCCATATTGTTGTTGATACTAGAATGCAATTAAGTGCTTCATATTAATGCTCTATTCATCTTATAATTTGTAGTATTCAAGTATGTTGTTGGAGAACAAAATGTGTTCAAAGTGAATGGAACTGCATTCCGGAGCTGCACGGTTCCTCCAGCAAATGAAGCATTGACTACCGGAAATGACCGTATTGTATTGACAACTCCTGGGAGAAAATGGTACATATGTGGTCTTACAGGTCACTGCAATGCTGGCCAAAAGCTTTTTATTACAGTTCAAGCCCAAACACTGCCTCCAACCCTACCACCTGCCCCTGCACCTTCACCTTTTCAGGATGGACCTGGTTTTGATGGATGGGTGCCTAAGAAGCTCTTAACTATATTTCATTAAATTCACTGTTGGTTTAACCTATGTTTAGAGAGTGTGACATTGTTTTTCAATAAGCTTTTGAGGGAGTGGTATTACTCAGAATAAATTATTGTTTCTATTTCGAAGTTCAAATTGGAAGTTTGTGAATGTGCTCACTAGCTCAATCCAGCTACCATTCAAATAAAATTGCAAATTTACATTCCATTCTATTCTTCTCTAATATTCCTATTCATTGACATCAATGACTCTTGTATTTTTATTATAGTTGCATCTTCACTGTCACTAGGATTTCATCAACTTAATTTCTTTTTACTGATTGAATTTCTGTGAAAGAAACGAAACTAGAGAGAGACAAACTCTCATTATTCTCGCCTACAAGAGAAAGGTGGAAGACAACGAGGTTCTTCGTAAATGTCCATAATACATAATGTACAATTACTTGTCTTTTCAATTCAAGAATTACAAGCTACCTGAACCTATTAGGCTTATAAAGAATTTATTTCTCAGACATTGGTTACGGTTTGTGCTGAAACCTATAAAATCAATCGAAGTTCAAAACCTTGAATATTTCATGCTTCAGCTTAGCAGGACGAGGATTTAAAACAGCTTTTGCAATTGTGTTTTACATCAGAATTTTTCATTCAGCAAAGGTGTAATAATACATTTACATAGATATGATACATCTGCAAAACAAGAGCCTGAAGTCTAGAACTCAAAGTTTAGTCTAGCAACAACAAACACAACCATAAGTTACCAAATCAAAAAAACATCAGACAATTCGACGACATTATTAACATCAAAATAAACTACTCCACTACCTTTGCTGAGGCAATACTAATGATATACTCAATCTCCTCTGCTACCTCTTTCATTGAAGGTCGATTCTGTCTCTTTTCCTCCAAGCAGCCCAATGCCAGAAATGCCATTGCTTTCATAGTCTCTAGCTCTATATTGGTGGCTACATTCTTCAACACTGGATCAATGACATCCACCAACAGTTCCTCCTCCACCATTCTATGCACATAAACTGCCAAGTTCACATCATCTGGTGCCCTGTTAAAATCTATTGCCTTTTGAGCTGTCAAAAGCTCAAGAAGCACCACTCCAAAACTGTAAACATCACTCTTATCAGTCAATTGGTAGTTCCTATAATACTCAGGATCAAGGTAACCAAGGGTCCCCTGAGCACAAGTGGAGATATGACTCATATCTGTCTGAGCCAACCTAGACAACCCAAAATCTGAAACCTTGGCATTCATATTGATATCTAGCAGAATATTGCTGGACTTGACATCTCTGTGGTAGATAGGAGGCACAGCCATGAAGTGAAGGTAAGCAAGACCATCAGCAGTATGACGTGCAATTTGAAGGCGATGTGTCCAACTAAGCAAACCACGGTCCTTAGGAATTTGACTTTGCAAGTGATCAAGAAGGGTACCATTTTCTATGAACTCATAAACCAAAATAGGCTGCTCCAGTTCCACGCAGCAACCAAGTAGACCAACAAGGTTTCGGTGGTTAACTTGGCATAATATGCGAACCTCATTGAGGACTTGATCAATGCCTTTGGCGTTGCCAAGCTTAGCACACTTGACAGCCACAGCAGTACCATCTTGAAGAAAGCCCTTGTAAACTTCACCATAGCCTCCAACACCAAGAAGTCGGTCATTGGAGAAGTCGTTTGTGGCTTTCTTTATCTCTTTGCCACTGAAAAGTTTAGCCGCTCTTCCCCCATTACTGGCATTCAGAATTCCTTCACGCTCTTTGGCTAGCCGTGCTTGTGCTTCTTTAATGCGCTTGTGGCGTTTGTAGAGTAGAAAGGCAATGATGGCAAGGATGATTGCAGCTCCAGCCCCACATACTGAACCTGCACATTGTTACCATCAAAGTATCATACGAAAGAGGCCACAGGAACCGGTGTTCAGAATCGCCGTCAATTTTTCATTCATCAAGGATATTGAGAAGATTTTTTTTTTTTTTCTTTTCCTCAATGGATGAAATATACGAGCTATTTATCAGCACTAAATTCACACAAAAATGTACTGGTACACATTTATTTAGTTCTTTACATTCAAATTAAAGTTTTATCTCTTGTATTAACTCACAACGCTTGAGTAGGTAGATTCCTTTTACCTGTATTTAACTTCCAACTATTACCTATGCAATTTATATTAGTCAGACCTTCATTATGGACAAAGTCTCAATTCACATGTCGTCATTCATGTGCTAATTTGTTTCTCCCACAATTTCGTAATTGTATATGAAGTATTGGTTCACCTATCATGTGCACAGCACATTGTCCGCACGAAACAACGCTGACTTTTTTTAACAAATCCGTGTTACAACTACTATGAAAAAGAAATGTCCAAACACAATCACCTTTAACAAATACCAAACCAAAAAGGCTTATTACTAAGCAAATGCCATATTCATATAAAATTTAGTTAGAATCCTCTCGTATTTAACTTTTCAATTGACATTCAAATATATATTATTATCTACGTTAAAAATGTCAGATTTTTCTAAAAAAAAAATTCCAAAAAGTTTGGTTAATGATACATGTGCTATCGTTTTAATTCAAACTAGACTAGTAATTCATCAAACATACATCAATAAACTTCAATCTAAACAAGCATTATGTCTATTTACCTGTTTAATATTCTAAAACAAGTTAATTTTTTTTTCTAAAATAAAAAGGAGAAATTAAAAATAAAATAAAAAAGTGAAACGAATACCTGCTATTATGGCCTTTTTTTTAGTTGAGTCCCCACAACCATCAGGGTTCTGGCAAGTAATTTCTGCACAAAAAGTCAAACCCAAATTCCAAATTCAGTCAACCCACGAAAAGATTAAAAAAGTAGGACGAGGGGTATAATCGTGTACAACTCACTTTTAGTGCACACCCCTTGGATGGGGTCCCACACGAGCCCATCGTGACAGAAGCACCTCTTGATCCCGCTCGTAGAGGAGGCGTCGGGCCCACAAGTCGACGTGGCAGAGTCGCAATCCTCCTGGGACCCACACACGGTTTCTCTAGGCGAGAGCCACTGAATCTCCAAACCCGGTTCGGGCCAGCGGCTCACAGGTTCAGCCGAGTTGAGGTTAACGAAGCTGGAGTAGGCGCTGCAGCCAGAGTCTCTAACGCGAATCATATAGGAGTTGCTGGAGCCGCCGGTGCGGTAGGTGCAGCAGAGGGGCCCGCTCTGGCAGGCAGCGGCGGAGGCGGTGGCGTTGATGTAGGCGTTGCAGGCGCTGGCGGCGGAGCAGTTTAGGGGGGACTGGAGTAGCGTGAGGGTGCAGTTGAGGTAGACGATGGTGTTGGAACTGGTGATATTGAAGGGGAGGGTGCTGTTGAGCTGGATCCCCTGGTGCACCTTGTCAGTAGAGACGCACGTGTTCTGCACGAGCGCCGCGGGCTGGATCACAAGGCGCTGTGATTTGGCGTGAATGGACTCGATCGGGTACGAGTTGTTCAACGTGTCGAATATGAGTGTGCCGGAGCTGCACCGGATTTTGTACGACTGGTCGCCGCATGTCGAGGTGGTGCTGAGGGGAAACGGCACCGTGGTGTTGCCGCATGCGGGGCACGGCGTGGCAGGGGACACGTGAGGGGCGCGTGATAGCATCAGCAGCAGAATTGCCAAGAGAAAGTGACTGGTGGTGAACTCCATTGGTGGCAGAAACTGGCAGTTGAAACCACGTCTTTTTCCTTCTTAAATACTGTTATGTTCACCATAAACTTTGATTTAACTATTTAATTCAATATTAATTATGTATTTAATATTTCACTTTTTTTTTTCTTTTTCCACTTCAACATCATGAGTTTTCTTCAACGTTTTTTTCCAATTGATATATCATTTGTTAAATGAATGTTTTAATAGTAATTCGGATCAGGCTGGTGACAATTAATTTATAAAGTGAAAAGTCATTAAATTTAAGAATTTTAATGAGAATTGTGAAATTTGAAATATTTTGTTAATTGTGAAGACTAGCAACATTTATTGAAGATTGTAGGAGAAAATAAAAGAGGTGATAAGATATTTTATGAAGTTGACTTTTGGGTCATAGTTCACTACTATTTGCATAGATTCTAGACTTCATAGTTTATTGGGTGTTGCCAAAACAGTACTCAACGTCATATTTTATGTTTGTCTTCTTCACTAAATGCATCAGATGCTTTGTTTCTTTTTAAAGAAATGCATCAAAGTCAATAAGGAAAATTATTACTTCAATAAGTCTTACAAAAATATTGTGGTTGTTCTACTATTCTGGTTAACTGTTATAAACTTATTTTTATAATCATGTTCTGATTATGGGGTATTCATTAGTTCTATAAATGATTAATATCCGTTAGAAGATTTGAATGAATATTTTTAATAAAATCACACATTTTTATTTTATTTCGTTTGAGAGACGGGTCTATCAAACCTTTACCAAAATAAATGTTTGGAACATACTGTTCTTTAGATAAGTTTCTTTAATTATTTTGTCAATTTAAACTCAATTTAAAATAAATCTCCTTTTTAACCTTTTATTTTCTATTTTTATTTCTCATCTTTTTACTTCCTTAAATACATCATTAGTAATGCAATCTCGACCCTCTCCCACCCCTCCTTATCGTTTTCTTATTTCTTTAAGTTGATTCATCGAATTGATAAAAACAAAACTTTGATTTAGTGTTTGATTATGTTTAACAGGGTTGTCTCAATTTCCCAACATTAAAAGGATAATTAAATAAATAATTTAACGTTAAGTCATTACCTTTTGATATAAAAATTTACTTCAAATAATTAATAACACTTATTATGCATAGTTATATTTTCAAGTTTCGAATTAAAACACAACTAATAAAAAATATATAAAATATATGTGATCCGTTTTTATTCAACCATGTCCAGCCCTTTCTCTTCTTTGTCTTCCAAATCTACACTCTAGTAATAAACATTCTAGTAAGTAAAGTAAAAGAAAGCAATTAATTTCTATAAAAAATAAAGTATTATACCTTTTTTTTTATCTTTTTTCAATATTTGCAAAAATAAGAATACAAAATATTGTCATGAGAGACAGAGAAAGTTGTGGTAATATTACAAGACGATTTTCCATTCTTAACAAAAAAAAAATTACTTTGACTTTTGGGAGGTAACGAAAAAAGAAAGACAATTAAATAAGTGAATAAAAAATTATGAATAGGGTTGTGGGGAAGAAAGTCAAAGAAGAAAGGGCTGGGTGCTTAATTTTAAATATTAAAAGAGTTAAGTTTAACTTAAGAGAATGACCATTCCAAATTATTATTAAGAATGAAGTTTAAAACATTAATGATAAAAATGAAGTTTTCCAAAAGATAAGAGACCAATTTAAATAAAATGTAAAACATGAAAATTTACTTATGTAATTTAACCTATTTAATAAATAAATTGTATAATCCACAACTTTAAATTTCTCTTTTTTCTCAAATTTTTTTAGTTAGTATATATATATACTCTTACATAAAAATTACTATTTTTAGTTCTAACTATTAAAATATAATTTTATACAATCATGACACGTCAAAATTAAATTGCAATAATTAAATATAAAATAATTCATATTTTAATATCAACTTTGATGAATAAAGTGAGAGGTCACACAATTTATACTAATATAATGTAATTTACGTGAAAAAAAGGCTTCAATATAATTTTTAGTTTTGAAAAATTATAATTCAATTAAAAATATTAAATAATGTAATGTTTAATAAGAATTATATTAGCGAAATTTGATCCGTGTGTGAAAAGAAAAGTAGTTTGGCAGCTGGTAGAGTTCTTTAGAAAGGTTTAAAAAATGGCCCAAAACTGACAAGCTTGCGAATAAGATGTTTATAATAATGAAAGTTGAAGACAAAATTTAGAAACAGAGAATCATTGAAGGTTGCCATCTCACCACTCGCCTACCAATCATCTAGAACATTCGTTCACTAACCAATAAAATGAAATAATAGATAATAATAATAATAATAATAATGAACATTCATTCACGTCACGTCACGTCAAAAGATCTTGCTTAATACTAATCCACCGTCCCTATGCCGTCGCAAGAGAATAAGTTACTTAGATGACAGGTATAGGCATGCCTAAAATCCGCAAAAAGCAGCTTCTGTTATTTGACTTTGACTATGAATAGTGTGAGGATGTTGACTAAATATAACATGTCCCACTATTGTTCAAACAAGAAATACATTTCATATCTTCAACTCTATCAACAAACATTTATATATAATTTTCAAGAACTACTTCAAAATTCAAATCGGTAGTGTATGTCTCATTTTTCAAAGTTCATAGAGCCAAACTGGTCAAAAATCTATACAGAAATTGCGTCATACATGAACATTCCGAGAAAACAAAATATTACTTATTCTGAACCTGATAAAAAAGTATATTTGCCCATACATTTGGCCAATAAAAAGTCTGTGGGAGTAAACACACTAAATCTAGAGAACCACCTCATAAGTGCATGGGGTGCTAACTTCTACAGTGTGTAATTACAGTGGTTAATTTATACAAAAAGAGATATACACTATGAAGTATAATTGTTACATAGATGAAAAGGACCCAATATTTTCCTTCCCAAACCAGAAATCAGTATTGAAATGGGCAGCCATGATATGATGATTCACACCATGAAAGAATACAAGCATGTATACACATGTCATATGTATACCACTACTATATGTACATACACATATGCATATGGCTTCTTGATTTTACCAAACAAAAGAAAAGCTAGCTAACAAAATTGGGTCATGAGCACTGACATGACAAGACATGACATCAAGTGGGGGACTCGGCCAGAAGAAGAGTATGCCACCAGCCACATGCAACGTTTTTAGCTACGCAACCTTCGATGGTGACTTCAGAAGGAATGTTACGATCAATCACATCACCAAGGCCCAACTGCCACATTCAGAAATTAAAACTTAGAATAGTGTACAAGAAAGCCAACAATTCACAAGGCAAGAATCATCCAATGGACGAATGTTGTCTGATAGAAATCGCAATGATATTGATTGTTAAAATATGAAATTAAAGGAGCACGTGAAACTGATAGTACAATATAAGCACCTGTCCATACTTGTTCCATCCCCAGCAGAAGACTCTTCCCTTATCTTGAAGAAACAAAAGAACAAAAGGAGAGCTAATAAGAATCTATTCATAACAGAAACGCATATTTCCACCTGATTTTTTTTATCTTCCAATATAAACAAAATACAGCATCAGTGTGCTCAACATGACAAGTAACTAGTCTCATAAACACTCCAGCCAAAATGAAGAACGTGTATGACTATTGTGAAAGCAGAAACAGTAACGCACAGACCGAATTTAGAATTTTATTGTAACATTATTGTAGAAATATTCATCTGGTGAGCTTAAATAACAGAGACCACATTTAACAATTTTGCAGTCAGTCAACCCGAAAAATATTTTTCCATAACTGTGATAAAGAAGATTTCACCCATTAACACCATTTCACAGTAGCATCAGCTTCCGACATTTTTAATGAGAACAAAAAAATACTGCTCCAATATTCTCTGTCATTCAGTTCCGGTCAGTTGTATTGGCAAAAGGTATGCAACTAAAGGAAAAATAACAATCTCAAAACCTTTTGTAAGAGACACTAAAGAATAAATTATGAAAAAAAAAAGAGTATAATATCAAGGGCTTACTGTCATCAATATTTGAATAACCACACCTTCTAGATTCTAATATTAGAAAAGAGATGAAGATGAGAAAAGAAGCAGTGTGTCCAGTCTAGCAGTATTTAGATATGCATTAATGTGACTTCAGTCTTAGGACCTGTTTGGAAAACGTCTTCATAAATATTTCTAAGAAAATGAAAAAATAAGAAGAAAATATAAAACTATTTTCTATTAACTGCATATAAACTAATTGTCTTTAAATTATGTAAAAACTAATTTTAACTTATGAAAAGACTCATTTTACTTTTTCCTTCTTATTTTTCTCTGCTATAATTGCTATGGAGAAGTTTATCTAAGAAGACCCTTAGAGGAATAGCTTTGCCTACACGGCTTTGAAAATTCCATTAGCAGTTGTGTTACAGTATACCTGTTACTAGAGCAGTGTGGCGAGCCCCACAAGATATCTTCTTAACGTTGACATTTTCCAAGCTCGGACAATCCAGGAGCCTTGGTACAGTCTGTTTGAAATTCAAAATTAAAACTAATATCACAGAATGACCCAATTCAACAACCCAAGGCATGACATGCGTCATGGAGCTTTAGGTGACAGCAATCATGACATTGCTAGCGATAATGCATTGGTGTATATGATCACATTATTGTGTTTCAATGGGATGGCAAGGGCATACCTCAGCTTGATCAGCGCCAGTTCCCAGCTGCCCAAACTGGTTTCCACCAAATGCATATACAGCACCATCAGCAGATGTACACACAGTATGCCACAGTCCTGCGGCAACCCCCTCTATTTGAATACCCAATAAGGAAGATACACAAGTCGGACTCAGTTCATCATCTGTACTTCCTTGCCCACACTTTTCCAAAACAATATTACATCATTTTAGTATAACAAGCATAGCATGCGTCAACCAATAGAGCGAACAGAAAGATAAACATTGTAAAGTAACGGAACAGAATATCCCATGTTAGGAGTGAACCTCATCTTCAACATCTCATTGTTTTTGCTCACCATAACCTACTTGACCTACATGTTGATTCTAAAGAATGGTTAACAGTTGATGATATAGAACGTGAATAGATTTCAACTGACCAAACTCTAAACTCTCAAGAATTTAGTTAATCCTAATGTAATAAAGTCCTAAGCAATCTTAGCTTAGCGGCTGCATATTACTAATTAACAGTACCAAGGAAATAATAGCTAGCAAAATAAAATGTGGTTAATATGCAAACTTAAGCAATTACACCTAAAAGGAACTAACAAAGGGAAGGTATAACTTCAGTGGATGATACATCTCATGTCAAGAAGAAAACTCGTGTAGCCCATCAAATAATTTTTTATGTTATCTTTGTATCCTTTTGAGGCCCCATCAAGTGAACTTAATAGTCTGCCTCAAGACTGATTCAGTCCAGAATTTGCTTTCTAATATGATATGAGGGCCAAGCAAGCCATCACAGATTAGAACACCTCAGAGGAATTTATTTACAATTAGCACTGATGAAATTTACACTGCCAAATAGGATAAGAAATTTGGGTAGAGAAAAAGACCAAAGACGTCCCAAATTCACCTTAAATTACCTGTCCATAAAGTCCCCAACCAAATGTAAGCACAGCTCCAGCATCTGTAAGTTGAACAGGAAGATATTAGGATATCAATATATATGACTTTTGAAATTCATGTAACTGGTAGCGAATAATTAAGAAATAATAAGCAATTATGGAAGCTGTGTCTTATTTTCTATATTTAAAATTAGTAGGTAACTGCTCAACTCTTATTTTCACTAGAGATACCAAATAGACTCGTACATATTTACCTGTTACTACTGCACTGTGTCGACCTCCGCAGGCAATTACCTTTATATAACTTCCTAGAACTCTGAAATTTTGTCCATCTGAACTCATGCTTCCTCGAGCCAGTGACAACGACATATCTTTACCATAAGAGGAGGTATTAATACAAGGAACTAGATGAGGAGAGGACACCATGCGTATTCTAGAACCCAAACCAAGCTGCCCTTCACCTCCATAGCCCCAACCCCACACCTGTCCTATATCTGAAACTTCCAGAGAATTACAATCAATAACGTGTTTTAGATTGCATGACAGGTCTTCCATAGCACACAAAAATTTTCTACAACCAAAAGATTATCACATTATCTACCAAAAAACATACATAAAACTTACAATGAGTCATTTAATCAAGTCAATACCTGACAGTGCTAAGGTATGGCGACCACCAGCAGCAACACTTGCTATCCTTACGCCTGGGTTTAGTGTGACAAGACATGGCAACGCTGTCAGAGTATCATCACTGGAAGACGAGGTTTCAGCAGTTTGTTTTGCTGAAGACATTCTTCTTCTCTTTGTACTTTCTTCTCCACTGGTACTAGAAGCAGTTCCTCCAGTAGACTTTGAGCCTTGAGAATGAGGGCTTACTGTAGCAAAACCATTCTACATCACTTAGACAGATAAAGGCTAAGTACACTTTTTGATAATCATAAAGGGGCAAAACTATTTTTTTTCTTCAGTTTTCAAGCACCATCCTATATCATAATGGTTTCTATGTTTTACTCTTCTTCAAGTACACTTTGACCAGCTTTAATCACCTCCTAGAAGGGACAGTAGCTGTGGAGAAATGGCAATTCTAAAGAGGTCAAACATACCTTGCTCCGTCAAGAATGAGTTTTGCCTTCCCGGTACGTCCTTTTCAGAGCTTACCCCAGTTAATGATTCACCAAACACCTTCCCAGAGGGAACACATTCCCTCCATCCCCATGTGTAAACTTCTCCACAATCTGCATAGGACCAACAAAACAGGTATGTAAGTTGATAGAAGTAAGAGAAACATGCAGAAAATCTCTTGGATCCGTGTTGGATTAATTACTTGTGAAAAAATTGCAAGTATTGGATAATTTATCCAACAGGACAAACCTTCCGGTTCAACATTACTTTATCCCTTCTCATTTCAATCGCATTGTATAGTGTTCATTCCCTGGCAAGAAAGATAAGTAAGTGAATCTTACCAGTGACAGCAACACAATGCGCCCATCCAGATGCAGCTTTTACAATAGTCACGTCAGTTGGAAGAGGGAAAGGCTCTGGAGTTTCCTTTATAAAAAAAAAAAACTATAAAATGTCAACCGAGTGAAAAAGAAACAAGAGAGAGAACAGTGTAACTCTATATGGTTAAGCATTACCCCATGTTTGCCAGATGTAACATAGCTTTGGCCTAAATCATCTGATGAACCCCATGTTATGAGCTTTCCGAGCTCTGATTCAGGAACAAAGTATGAGAAATGATGAATCCTTTATGTTAATAAAATGTGAAAAGAAAATGGGAGCCTGAAGAGATACAAGGCAGAAAGATAAGCACTGAGATAACTTCCTTCAAAAGAGAATAAATCAAGAAAGAACAACGCTGACCTTACGTACCAACACAACATTTAAACAAAAAGAAAAACTACGCTCATACCGTCATATTGAAGACATGAAACGTGAATTGACCACATAACCGAAAAACAAACAACAATAACTTCCAAGGGAGTGATTGGTGAAAATAAGTAAAACCAGCTCAAGATGGTAGTACTGAAAGCCTGGCAGACTAATTCATTCAAAACGTTTCATCCCCTACTTATTGAAAAAAACACTTTAGCCGAGATTCATCCAAAAACAAATTAGCAATTTCAAAAAATTTTACATGAAAATATGATAGGAGAATAAATAAAAACATTCCTAATAATACATATATAATCTAAATATTCTTATTTATATAGGATTTATTCCTTATTTCTTAAATTATAATAGAAACTTGCACAATAAGTTTGTGAGTCTTTAAAATATCACCGTGTTTGACCTTATTAATATTGTATCGGAGTTGTGTCAGAGCTATGTGAGAGAGCCAAAAATAAAATTAAATTCGACTCTTCAATTGGTGTTTGATAGTGTGGGACACAAGGGAACATCATTGAAGAGCTGTGTCTCTACTATTATTTGAGCTATATAACAAAATAGGTTTAATGGTGTTTCTTGTCTTGTAAAATTGACAATCTTTAATTTTTACTCCCAAGTTTTAAAACCCCAATCATTCCTGCATTCTGTGAATACTCAAACTTCCCTCGTCGGTCTATCTGTTTGGCTGACGAAAGTTTAGCATATCTTATAGACTGCGAGATAAAAGTTTAGATATTTACAAAATGCATCGACAAAAAGTGAGACGCCTTAAAAGTCAGAGGCACAACAAAAGGTTGTAAATTTTACCAGGACGAAAAATCCCATGAACCCTAACAACATATCCTCCGTAACATAGACTAAAAATAGCGAATAACAGTAAAAGTTCCGAACCCAAAAATTCAATCAAACAAAAAATAAAGCGCCATATTTGGCAGAAACACTGGAATCAATTCTTCCCTCAGCAGCACAAGTTCGAGAGTAAAATCTATGCACAAGTTGTCATGGTTCAAAATTACCTCTACCAAAATATCAATTTCGTCTTATTTCAAAACAAACGGAAAGAACTCTGCAGCCAGCAAAACCACACAAACAAAGAACTTCGATGAGTACAACATCATAGTGTTAGCTCAGGCTACAGAACCGAGTTCGCTAAATTTAGATTCTGACTCCACTAAAATGAAAAGAAAAACAGCACATACAGATATAATGGAGAAACAACTCCTTACATGCGTACAAAAAAAGGGGAAAAAAAGAGAGGATTTTCCTCCTCAATCTTTAATTCAAGAAAGAAAAAATAATTAGAAAAGACAAAATAAAGTTAGGTACCAGAGATAGCCATGGCGAATCCACAGCCGCCGCCGCAAACATCTCTCCAAGAGTAAACTGACGGCGGAACCCTAACGAGGACCGGCGTCAGCAGCGGCGTCCTCTGCGGCAGAGCTCCGGGGAGGTAACCCCACATGTACACCAACATCTCATTCTCCACTTGCATTGCTTCACTCCCCTCGCCATTCATGGCGATTCCCACCAAAAACACTGAACAAAATCGAATACCCAATGCAACAATTTCAAGAAAGAAAACTACTTTATTTAATTTTTTTTAAAACCTCTCCCCTTGTTATCAGGCGTTTCCGTTTATATCTTTTCAGCGTTAGCGGAAAGTGCCCCAATCTTTTTCACTGCTGCTGTATAAAAGGGGCCGTATCATTTTCGGAGTAACGGAGGTGCCACATCGGACGCTCGCGTGGTTCCATTGACACGTGGCGCATTTATGACCGCTGCATCTTCCTTTCGTTTCTGGCCAGTAATTTGGCCGAACTTTCTGGAAGGTCTCGGCCCTCTGCTTACCCCCGCGGGGCCGTGTGCGCTCCTAGCTACCGTGGCCGCTCTCTCCTCGAGCCACGTGTTCACCCCTCCGTAACCTCCAATCATTGTGCGTCGCCACGTTTCGATTTCTCTGTGGGACACGTCAGCTGTGGGCCCCGCGCCGAACCGAAGAAGTGTGTGAGGTATGATGTGACGGGATATGATGGCGTCATCGCAGTGGTTTTTGCAACTATTTTCGGTAGCTCTTCAATGGATGATTCTTCGTTTCCATTGTTCGGAAAAATTTAACGTGTTAGCTTTCTTCGGGGAGACACGAATGAAAATAATATCCACGATTAAAATTAATTATTGTAAATCAAATTATGAAAGTTAACTTCTTCACATTGATTTTACCATGAATTTTGGATTCAAGAGAGTAGGATTAAGCTTCTTTGTTGTTTTAATTGCGTAAACCTAAACATATTTAAATTTAAGATATTAATAGAAAAATAAAACTAATAATGCGTTTGTGTTTCAACTTCTCCACTAAATGTTCCTTGACCAAAGACTCCCGTGGCTCTTCTGTTCATAAATGACAGTTGAGAAGTGAGAAAACACGTGTGATACTTTGATTGGCACGTGGGCTCTTGGTAGATAATACCACTTCTTCCACAAAATTCTGTTCTTAATTAATGTGTTGGGTTGGAGGATTTCTGGAATGGGAACATTTGAGTTTAGTACGTATGTACATTAATAAGGTGAAACATTGTCATGTGGTTAGGTAATGCAAGAATTGTATTATTATTTTTAACAAAAATGACAACATTCGTTGCCTTTAATGGATCATCCAAACACAAGTAAGATTTACTTCACGTCACCGTTTCTGTCATTATCAAAACGTTTTTAATCTTCAACTAATCACTAATCACAACGACAACAAAATAGAAAACACCAAAAAACTGTTAGACAAGGCTTTTAACGTGCCATCCACAATATCAATAATTACATTTTTATAATTATTCGATAAATTTTATTATTAAAATAAATTACGTCATATTGTTTCTATATAAGATCCTTAAATCTACTTGACAATTATGTTTGCAAGAAGAGAGATTAATGGAAATAATATTTTAAATAATAATACAAAATCAAATATAAAACTTTCAACATGAAAAAACAAATACATATACATAACATCATATAAAGCCAATTGATGGAATGAAAGCAACAATTGGATCGCTTTAGGCCCGGCCCATTTCAAACACATGAAGACACGTTGCCCTAATCATCATTTACATCTTTGCCACTCAATTTTTTGTGGCACACCACCTTCGAAAAATTTCAACACGTGGGTGTTAACGAGCCACCTCTATTACAAAACATCGTCCCCATTAACAGTTTGTGGATTGAGCCCAGTTGAATGATGGCCCATGATCGTGTGGCTGTGAAGCCATCTTACGGATTGGGTTACGAGGTTGGGATGAAAGGCGATAATTGAGTGTGGGTGGGCCAAGGATAACGTGATGGGCAAGTGATTCTGAATCGTCCATCCAGCTATATAGAGTCACAGACAAATGTTACACAACGCGTGAAATGAGGAGCAGCTAGAAGCGTTGGATGTTTGTGTTCACAATCATTGGAGTGGTGAGTGTGTTGATCGTGTGGTGAGGAAGAGGTGTTATCTTTTCATGATATCACTGTAAATATCAACGTGCTAAACATAAAATTTTAATACTAAAAATATTTATAAACTACCAAAAATAGTGTTATTGCATTTTGAGTTATATGTTGATTCATATTTGAAATTGAATTCTTGACAGTATGATATAGAAAAATTCATTTTTAAAATAAATAAAAAGTATACAATTTATTTATAGAAAATAAAATAAAAGTTTAATGTGTAAGATTATGTAAGGACCGAGAAAAAAATAGTTTTAGAATAGAAATGATATAATTAAAATAACATTTGAATATTTTATTATTAAAGTGAAAAGGTTATATAAATAAAAATTTAATTATTCATGTTTCATTTTAAAAGAACCACCATCTCTCATAAGTTTTTTTTTTCCCTTTCCTCTTCCTTTTATCTAATATTATAACCTCCTCGTTCATCTGTTTAACTATCGGAGTCCACCATTAAACTCCTAGCAGCGAAATCTACAAAACTGTCCGATCAAAATCTTTGATAGAATAAGTTCATTTTTGTTCCATTTTTCTTTTTCTTTTCTTTCTCTCTAAGATTCTGATATCCTCAGTTTAACTATCGGAGTCTGTCATTGGACTCCCGACAGTGAACTCTATGAGATTACCTAATCAAAATCTTAAATAGAGTAAGTTCATTCTTGGCTCATTTTCCTTTGAGTTAGTTTTGACCTGGTTAGGGTTTCCTTTTAGTTTAAGTTTGCATGTGAGGTTTTTATCTTCAGAATTAGTCTCTGTTAGATCAGGATCCTAGTGATATAGTTAGATTTGTGATCAGGACTTTGTGGTGCAGGTTAGATTATCCTTAAACTTTTGGTGGGTTTGAGCTCTTAGCGAGCATCTGCTCAAGTCCAGGTAAGGGAAACTAGTTTTATTTTTAAAATAGAACCCTAGGTTAGAAGATCTGGATGTGGGGTGAAGTGGTCACCAATTCCAATCTTTGCTTGCAGGATTGTCTTTTTTGAAAAGTAAAGTAATATATTGACTGGAATGATTGATTTTGAATATTTTGTTGAATTACTTAAATGAGATGTTTGATGAGAAGTGGTTGTTTGATTTTAGATGATGATTGATTTAGAAAGCATATATTTGGAACTTAGTTATGTGTTTAGGTGAATTTTTAAATATAATTGAATTGTTTAGAAAAGTTTAAAATATTTATATGATTAGTAAATGAATTGTTGTGTGATTTGGAAATTCTAAACTTTGGTATGATTTGATTGTGTGATTTGGATATTGTGAGAGTCAGAATATGAATTTTAATCAAAACATAGTATTCTCAGGAAAGAAAATACTGTGTTAAGATTGTTTAGGATGTGTATTGACTAGGGATTCGTCTAGAAGGAGACATCCTGACTCTCTTGAGATAATAGAATCATATAGATAAAGTTATTCAGGTGGTGAGAGTCGAAAGAGGTTATATGAATGGGTAAGTTGTTTGAAAAATAACTAACTTGACCTGTTATATGAATTAACCCTCTCATACTAGAAGAGAGATGATATTGAGATTATTTATGCGCATAGTTGTGTGGATTTCACAGTGAGATAGTTGACAGGTGCAGATCTTTGAGTCTAAGTCAACACACGAGTCTTCTGGAAGTAGAGTCAAGTGTCTATGTGTTGTGAGTCAGTAGAAGGCTGACATGAGAAAGATGAATATGAAAATTGTTGATAGAGACTTGATGGTTATGTGAAATGTTTGAGAAATTGTATGAGAATTTATGAATTTTGTGTATCAATTTGAAATTGAAATTATATAGAAAATTTGTTATAGTTAGCTTACCCTGTTATTTGTTTGTGTTTGTTTCTTTATCTGTGATGATCGTGTTGTACACGGGAGCAGATGAGATTGCAGGTAATAAAGTTCCTAAGTGAGCAGCTGGAGGATGTGATAGTTTTAATTTGAATGCTCTGTTTGTTTTTAAAACTTTTGATGTATATATTAAAATCCCTATGAAGAGGGATATTTTTTTTTTAGATACAATTATAAGATAGTTATATATATTCATATAATAAGTAGATAGTGCTTGTTTTACTTTTATTTTATTATATATGGGTAAAAATTAGGGATGTTACAATTTCTAAAATATTTTAAGATGAAAAAATATATGAACTTATATAATCACCTCATTAATGAAGAAGTTATGCAAGTTCATGAACTAAATAACTCATTAATGAAAAGGTTGTAACTTTCTCTTCGTATCATTGACATATAATTTTGACTATAAAAGATTTTATGTTTTTATATTTGTTTTTTTTTTCATTTTAAAACTTTATTTTGTATGTTTCTTGAACTATTTTTTTACCTATAAACAAAGGTCATCCCTCATGTATTAGGGATAATAAAGATAAATGAGAAATAGATTTTTTTTTAGATAATTATTATAATTGTTATATAAAGATTAATTTTTATTATTATAATTGTACTAAAAACAAAAATGAATATGATTTTTTTACCCCTTTAATGTGAAATCATTATATATTGCTTTAACAGTAGAGAAAATGTGTAGAAAAAACAATGCATTAAATTAAAGAAATAAGATTGGGTTGTATGTTGACTTCTGAAGGTCATCTATTTAACTTTTATTATAAAGTTATAAAGTAGCCAATTGATAGAGAGACATTATTTAACTTCACTTTCACACAGGGTTTTAGTGTATAGTGTGACAATGTGAAAATGACAAAGCACGTTACCCAATAATGAGCAATTCAATATTTCCATAAATAAATTATTAAATAGAAGCATTTATTTAATATCTATTTGTATTTTCTAATTTAATAGTTTTGATGTAAAAAACTTGGAATGTCATGAGTATATCCAGTCCAATCAAATTGGAAAAAAACAGATAAAAAATTTAAAATACTAAACTCCTTTATTTTATTTGATCGAAATTTAAATTTAGTAAATGAATCAATTGTAATTTTTATTTCTTATGTATTTTTAAATTATCAATATCCCATATTTATTCATTTATGTAAAAATAAATTTAGTCAACAAATTATTTCATTTACTATTTAAATAATAAAAAACTACACTTACCTACTTTTCCAAGACATGTTATATAACATACACTGTTCTTTAAATTTTAATTAAACATTTATATTTCTTAACTCTATTTTTTAAAACACGTCAACTCTCTTTATGTTTGTATTAAAATAAATATTTACCTTCTTTGTGTATTTAGAAAATTAAAAGTAAATTTTTATTTTATTTAAAAATAATTATATTGCTTAAAATTTAAACAAAGATTATGAAAATTAAAAATCAAAGTTTTAAATATAAAATTAAAAAGAATTGAACAAATAGTTTTTGTATATTAAAATATCTAAGAAAATATATTGTCTCCAAATTGTTATTTTTTATAAAAATATAAAAAATACACTTTTAGAAAAATGTTGAAATATAACGATGATTTTTAATGGGTTTAACAATTAGCATTTCTTTGGCTTATAAAAAAAATATATCAAATCGTAGTTCTTAGACGTAAATATAACTGTTAGAGGATGCACCAACTAAAATCAAATAATCTAATCACAAATAACAAATAAAATCGTTTTCATGAATGATGTTTGAATTTGTTCTTGCAGATTTTTTTTAGTACAGATATGACTAAGTAATACTTGATTTTTTAAATTAAATATGAAAATATGATGAGTATTTGCATATTTGCTTCATCTCCGTCCCTGACTCATATATGTTACAGTACTTATCTTTGTACCCATAGATGTTTTAAATTATTAAAATATTTTTAATTATTAGATATCTAAAAAATTTACTTATTTACATACTCCTGTAATGTGTATTTTTTTTAACATTAAATACTTAATAATTCTTTTTTTATTGTGATTCTAAAAAAAATTAAATTCAAAATTAATATTTCAAACAGTCAAGCCCTTGTCATATTATTCGTTTGAATTATTAAGTATATTTTTGGCCAAGTGTAAGGCTAACGCATCTTCCTTCCCCCATAATTTCAGCTTGCATTTAATAAATCTGAAACAAGGACACTTTTGTCTTTTCAGCATCCCATGCGGGTGCACCTTCAAACAATGGGAGTGCAGAACGCATGCACTTCCCTGTTAAATGTTAGGTGCAAATTGCGTAAATTGCGTTAATTACTGAAGGCAATGCTTCTGGTTCTGGTGCAGGGACCAAGGAATATTTGTAGTTTAAAATTACTGTTATTAATAATTAACATAGAAAACTCTAATCACATTCGTTTCGTGTTTCATATTTAATTAACAACCCTCCCTTGCCATTTTATAATTTATAATAAATTTTAAAAACCAAATTAATTATTATAAAAAGTGTTGTTATTACACATCTTGACACATTATAAATTTGTTTCTCTATCCTGTTTAACTTCTGAGCTATTTTTATTGTTACTGAGAAGAGGGGGAGATGGATCTGAATCTGAATTTTAGATATGGCATGAAAGACCTACCAGATTGAATCATACACCGACCAGACATAAACATAAACCCGGTGATTCAAGTCTGGAACGGAACCTTCACTCCAAATCCTGGCATTCCAAGAAAAACAACTTTTGTCATTCATCTATTCTTCCGCTAATAAAGGAAATGTTTTCTTCCAAGGCATAAACAAATATATCAGCTATTTACTTTTTATTAAAGTCATCAAGCACGATATACCCTACATTAGAACTGTTCTAATGTCAAACTACCATAGAAAATGTTGTCGAAAACAGCCCCCTGAGACAAGGAGGGAAGGCCAGAAAACTTCACATATAAAATCTCAGGGATCAGTTGAATTGAAAATGGTGAATCACTTATATTGACAGGGAGTTTCATGACTAGGGTTATCTATATCACACTTTAATGGTTTGCAGATTCAGATTGTAAACTATGCTTATGTTCGCCTCCTTACTCGCCTGCCATTTGGATTAACTGATTCAGCAGCTGCCCCGTCTGCCAAATCTTGACCATATATGCTACTGCCACTTCTCTTTCTGCTCAATGTCAGGCTTGAGTTATCGTCCACTGAAGCAAATGTCTCCAGCAGTTCCAACAACATTGCGGGGCAGCTCTCTTTCAAATGCACAAAAGCTTCCGACTGCATTACAGCTGCACAAGGTGTAATCATATACATCACCGAGTGTTCAAAGGTTGAAATTTCAAGGGGCTCAAAAAGCCATTAACAGTAAGGAAATAAAGTGACGAAGAGTATAAAGTGAGCCAGCGACTAGGTGTTCAAAATTTTAGTGAGCTCCGTAAGAAGCGGCAAGCAGAAAATGGCAGAAACCTCAAATTGCCCCATCAATGAATAATTAAGCACTGGAAATTCAAAGATTGAATTCTAAACATATTATCAAAATCAACCAATTTGTACAAAAAACTTGATTTATGCATTAGAATTTGGAATTACCTTCTGAAAATGCTCCATCTGGAAACGAAAAATCGAAAAATGAAAAGCTCAGGGGTGGTGGAATATTTTCATAAGTACAACAAATTGAATCACACTATGGCAATTCATTTCACAGACCAAGTATTTAAAATCGTCAATACACAAAATTACAAAATCTGGATAATGGACACACCCCATTTCCTTTTATCCTAACATCAATTAACAGATAGTAAAGAAGAAAAAATGTAAGGACATTTGATTAGTCATAAGGTACAAGGTAATAAAAAATGGAACACCTACCAACATCGATCAAACAATTTCTAAGTCAAAAAATTTAAATTATAAAACAAAATTACAATTATTTTAAAAAGTGACAGGGTACAAAAAATATTATCCATGTGTGAGTAAACAGACAGAGAAAGGAAGGGGGGGGGGGGGGGGGGGGGGGGGGGGGTGGTTTACAGATTCAAATAAAATGTAAAATGTAAACAAAGGCACAAAAATAACAGGGTAACAAATAAACAGAATTACTTACAGAAACCACAGAGTACAAGAGAGCACCAAAGGCTAAGGCAATTTCTTTTAGAATATTAAAGGGATAAAACGTTTCATGAACGGTACTGCTATAAATGTTGTATTTCATGTGGATGCACATGTGGGTGAGGACAGACACACACAAGATCATATCGTTTTTTGTAATGTAACTACATAGGTTTACTTTTACTGTTCCCTTGCATTCATATATTTCCATTTCCCCTATCTCAAACAGATATAACAATGGAGCACGTAGAAAGAAATCTTCTAAAATATTAACAGAAATAAAAATAAAAAAAAATCAAAACTGAGCTTACAGAAAATAAGGAATAGGATAAGTCATAAATATTCTTTAATGTTATTGTATATATTACCAAAAGGGAAAGAAGGAATCAATATACTACAAAACAAAGCAACAAACCTTGCATTATTATTAGAAGGACACTGCATAAACTATAACCCACAACCCACTCCCTCTAAATAAGACAAGCCACATCAAAGTGTCAATGTTGTCTACTATAAAAAAAAATGCAGTTTTTAAAAATAAAAACTAATGAGGGTCACTACATGCACATGCAGCAAAGAAGTTCTCAATGCTTCAGTGATTCCCCTTTAACTAACCAGCATCCTTATTTCCCTTCGTTATTATCCCAAGAAGCTGAATTGCAATAGTTTCTGGAATAGCAAGTATGTGCGAGATAATAAGACTACTAAAACGAGATTACAACAAATTACCACTTTAATAATTTACCAGATAAAAAGTGTCCATCAAAACCCCCTATATTTTTCTATTTTATTTTTTCCTGAGTAAATAGACCATGGAAACATGAGAAAGTACAACAAGCAGATGAGACTCAGTGGGTCTGAATCGTAAGTATTCGAGCAGTATGTGTACCACTGTTCCGAACTTTTCTGAGGAGGCCCATGTCCAGCCAGGGCCGCTCTGCTCCACCACAACACTCAATATTATCAAAACCGGTCTGGTCATTGACCTGTACAAGGCACTGGATTGGAGGGACTTGACTGCTCCAGTGGATCAGTAGTTGAACAGCATGAACCAGTATATATTATTCAATATATATTTTATATATTAATATATGATTAAAAAAACTGTAAACCAGTTACCAAATGAGATGTCTTGGTACAGTGGTGTTATTAAATCAAAATCCCCTTCAGGACCATGGTTGGAGCCTCATTTGCAAACGAATACCCATTTTTTTCTGACAAATTTAATGCAGTGCAGAACCACATTTAATCCACAAAAACTGTTGGAGATCATACACATCCATAGTAAAAGTCATCAAGACCTGGAATCCTGGTTCAACCCTGGTTTAGAGACCAGGTTGATGACATCATTACGGGTTAAGTGTACATACGATCTAAATAGAGGACCAGACCAGTTATGTCCAGTTCAGATTCAACTGGTCAGACCAGTCGGTCTAGGTTTAATAACACTAACAGTGCTATCATGCACTATTCTCAACCCTGATACACACACACATATATATATTAGAAGTTGCATATTTATCTCTATTCTATAATCCATAATCATGTATTAATGGTTTTCTATATTTTTTAAATATTCTTAAACATTACAGAGTAATGTTAACAAAAGCATATAATTAAAAAAAAAGAGCAAAAGAACCCTTTCCCCAATTATAGGACTGTTTGGATAGAAAAGCCCAATTTGGAGTCAGGCCCAACATCCCCTCTGACTTTAGAAAGAAAAAAACCCTAGTGAATTTCTCACAGCAGCCACCTAATACAAACAAACCACCAGAGATGACCAGAAGAGATGCCTTTAAGAGATGGGAGAGAGAGAAGTAGCAAGTGAAGGGACAGGCGACACATTTTCAGAAAGAAAAAACTAGGCATTATTCCGGCCACACAGAGTCTATTTGGGCCACTACAGCTGCAACACTAAACTGCCCCCTACAGGGGCTACTCTGCTCTGCCAAATTGCAAAGTTGCATGTTATTCTCAACCCCAGACTGTTTCCAGTAATACATACATACTTTGGTGTACTTACTCTTGAGATTAACATGGACAAACAAGAAGCCTCAAAAAGATGTCAATGATGCCAAACACTTCTAAGTTCAATGCAAGTTCCATATATTTAAGTGTATGTGTTTAATTTTCTTGTAACTATTGTTGTTATCCAATTAGAAGAAATGCATAGGAAAAAAACAAAAAAGAAAAATAGCTCAATGATTGTTTCCACCAAATAGTATCTTGAAACTAAGAAACACAAACTGAACATAGACACATCGATATCAAATAAAGTTCTAACACATTGCTTATAATGATATTTGACCACATAGCATATTCTAACATCTTTCCTTATGTACTTCAAGATACAGATACAGTCAAATGTATTTAATTTGAAAAGTGTCAATAAACATCAAGAATTTAATACATATTATACTAATTGCCAAAAAGAATCTTAAGTTGAAAAAACCATGTATTTTAACATTGATATTCTAAAATGATGCATACCTCCCAAATTTGCTGGATTGGCAATAAATTTTAAACAGATTGCCTTAAGCTGTGGACAGTGGTGTTGCTCTGCCAGGGCAAGCATCGTGGCTACATTGTCAGTATTGATTTCTTCACACAATTTTGATTCACAAAGCAGTTTGAGCCGATCAAGATTATAGAGATCAGCAGCAGCCAAGAGATGCTGCACCATGACGGCATATGAGCAGACATTCATTGAGTCCATAACTTCATAGATGTCAGGAAGTTTGTCAGAATAAATGAAGAGAAGCATTGCCTGAAAAAAATAAAGATTAAAGATTTTCATTTAATCAATTTGCCTCAACAAACTAATATGAAAGAATAATAACTTCAGTTAGAAAATGACAGGAAGCATATAACATGAAGAAGACTATGGCTGCACGAGGGATATAATGATATCTTAAAAAAGAACCACAATCCTGTAAGTATTAAAAAATAATGAAATTATAATTGACATAAACAGCTTCATTACTCCACAAACTAGGCATATTTTTCACATACAACATTCTCCCAACTTGGGTGTGTTTGGGACAACTGCAAAATTATTACAATAATAAATTGTTGTTATAATTGATTATAGTAAAAAATCATTTTTGTTCAAGTTTGTCGAAAAGTGATATTCAGATAATTAATTTTGTTTGGATACGACAAAAAATCATTTAACACAACAAAAAGACAATTATGAATCTAAAGGGGAAAAACAGTTCGTAAATAATATTAAACTACAAAATGACAGATGCAATAAAATAAATTATTTTCAGAAAACCAAAACTTTACAAATTGTACTTATTGTCTTAAACACAGCTTATTTTGCAAACCATTTTTTTCCTAATAGAACACGATTTCAACGATCTCAAACATGGTCTACAAGATTGCAATTTAAAAGACAAAAACAAAGTTGTCTATGAAACAACTTATTTTGTTCCACCACAAAAAAAATATTGCCGCAAGATACAACAAGTTCCATCTGACTACTTCACAAATACAAGCAAACACAAATAGAACAAACTCTGAAACTAACGACAAAAAAATTAATTAAAGTTTGCTGGTCATATATCACAAATGTATTTCACTCTTCAGATATTACAAATGGAATTAATTGAAGTTGAAAACTACCTTGAAGATAAAAGGATCAATATCCTCTACCACTACTTCCTCTAAGCTAGGATCCCCAACAAGTCCAAAAAACTGTGCTCTAAACACAGGAGATCTTGCCGCAAGTATTAACTTATGCGCTTTGAAGCTTTCGCTTTTAACCTTGAAAACTATGTCGCACCCAACCTCTGAGTCCAGCAAGTCCTTAAAATTTCGGCCCATGTCTGACTGTGGCACAGTAACACCCTGTTTAGATCCCTCAAAACGAGTTTTGACAACGCCAACAGTGCAATGCATGACAAGGCAATCATCTTTTAGATACTCTGAAGATTCAAGTAAATTTCTTCTGAAGAAACGCTTGTAACCCCTGGAATGAGCACATAAACGTTTTAATTGCAGGAGACATAAAAAACCATACACAGTAACATTCTATCCACCATACCAAAATAATTAAGAAAGTCAAATATAGGTAACTAAAATTACGTTAACTAATTTTAAATGCATTGCTCTTTTCAAACAATATTCTCACTAAAAAACAGCTTTTATAGATTGCATAAAATTCAAGCCCCTAAACCCCCAACTAAACTGATTACAATAACAAAACAAAAGGCAAAGAATGCTGAACAAATTGAAGGTAACATAAGCTGCCCTTATACTTCAACATGTAAGGACCACTACAGAGAATGTGATCAAAATGTTAACAACAGGAACCAACAAGACCAGAGATAAAAACCTTCCGCCCAAGGTCCGAAAACTTAAAATCATATCACAGACAAAACTATATTTAGGTGTAAAAAATAAGTAACTCAATCCCTGGATTTACTATGCACCATTGATATAGTCATGCATTTTGTTCATGTAAAATCACTACTACCTGCCTCAACTTACTCCTTTCAGGAACTAAGATGACATAAAACAAATGGAGTGACATGATTCGAGATCCAAAAATTGAGAACACACACAAGTTAAGGCATTAATTTTGTTCTGTCTCGAAATTTGGCTCCTTCAAAGTAGTAACAGTGCACTTCAGACCATAAGTGCATTTATAACCAGATTAAAATTTAAAAAGTTGACGATGATTTCAATTAAAAATGATACGTACACACATAAAACAATCAAGTTATAAAGTTATTAAACTCTCATCATTCGACATGCCAACATCACTCAATTAAAAACCCTAAACCCCAAAGTTTCTATATATGACCATTCCCCATAGCCAACCATTATTCCAAGTTCAAAAATTGAGGGAGTGAATTGATGATACCAACCACATGCTGCCTCTATACTTCAAGGTGTACGGTCCACCGTCAAGAGGCCTATCGAAATGGCTATGAACCTTATCGTTTCCCTTCTCACTCTGATCCACAAGCGTCAACTTGAACAGAGCCCTAACATCGGTTCCGTCGCTAGCGAGAGCTATGAAGACCGAAACGTACATGGAATTGTCCTCGGGGTTCTTCCCATCAGGGTAGAAGTAAATTGCCCAATCGTAACCACCAACGCTAAAAGTGTCGCTCATGATGTACTTCCCAGCACCCATCCCCTTTGCAAGAGAGTACCCCTTTATCGTGAATTGATGAGAGCCATTCACAGTTTCGCTGATCGAACGTGAGCACGAAGAGCCCTCCGAGAAGGGCTTGAAATCCCCCATCCGGTCCTCCTCCAATTCCGCCATCGCAAAACCCTAGCGACGGTGGCGCATCGATGAGTGGGGCGAAACCCTATTTCCCCAAATTGAGGGGAGGAGAAATGGAATTGGGTGCAGTGAGGGCGGAAATAGGAAAGAGAGAGAGGAACGATGAGTTACGTTACGAATACGAAAGCTGTGTGGTGTGTTGCAGTTTGAGGTTTTAGAGAAGAAAGAAAGAAAATAGTTAAATGAGGTAAGAGAGAGGTAAGGTAACAAAATTCCAGAACACACAACGAAACGAAACGACCCCGTTATCGTATTTATATGATTCTACTACTGCCAGCCACCGCTAACTCCTTCTAACACGCTATCCCACTTTCCTTTTCACACCCCTTCGCCTACCCTCTCCTTCTTTAAAACTCACTAGATTAATTTACTATAAATCTTCACTAAAATTTAAATAATTAGATTAAAATTTTAAATAATTAGATTAAAATTTAAATATATAAAAAAATATTTTGATACTAATAAATCGATCAATTATCAATTTTAAAATTAGTGTCTTTTTATTAAAATTAATTTAAATTGAAAATAATTATTTTTCTTTTACAATTTTTATAATCTAAACAATTTGATAACTAAAATTTTAATTTAATTAAATATTAAATACTATTTATCAATAATAAAAATTAATTTAAATATCAATAATTTTTTTAAGTCTAATTTAATAAATATAATAATTAATTTTTTTATTTGTATTTAATAATTTTTAATAGTATATTATCTAAAATATTTATTCTCTAAACATACTAAACTTTTTAACAACATAGCCAATAAATTAAAGATGATGTTCTAAATTAATGTTGTAATAATGCTAAGATAGACAAATAAGTTTATTGGATGCGACATCCTTCTAATTTTATGATTAACTTAAAAGATGTGATTATAAAAGTCTTTATCTGAATTAATCTTTTTTAATTTATAAGTATTAATAAAGAGAATTCCATTTTTAGTATATATAGTTCATTACTAATTTTATCCTTACCAATATAACTCATTTCATTATTTTACCTGGTTTTGTAATTTTTTTTAAAACCTAAATAACCACATATAATAAAAAAACTACGCATAATAAGATTTTTAAAAAAATTGTTTATTTTATAATTATTTTTTATAAATTTAATACTATTTTTTATAAATTTAATACTATTTTTTATAAATTTAATACTATTTTTTATTTCAATAATTATGCTAAAAAATATTTTTTTGTTATTATGAAAAAAAAAGTAAACACATATGTTATAGAATAAACATTACGAAAAAATTATAGAATAATTTACTCAAATATACACTTTGTTCACTTAAGGGTTTTTTTTTTTTTCAATAGACACTTTTAAATCAATTTTTCCAATTTTTTTTTAACTTAGTTATTTTAAATCATTCAATTATAGTTACCAAAACATCATAAAGATTCATAGATTAATCGATTCTTCGTTGCAATTGGTCCCATTTGATATCATAGTGACTGCAAACACACACACACACATAGTGACTGCACTTATTTTGTTCATCTTAGAAGTCACCTCTAGTGAAACACTGAATCGGAAGGACACATTTTAACCCGAGCCCATTATTTTCTGATCCATGAATTGAATCGTGAAATCCCCAATGACTGGCGATTTTCTCCGGACACCGCTCTCTCTTAAGATCGCCGCCTTCTTCTTCATCGCCGTCACCTTCTTCTACTTCGGCAAACACTGGTCCGATGGCTACCAGCAGCTCGTGTTTTTCAACACTCAACGTTCCGACCCGGATCCGAACACGACCCCGGTCGTTTCCACGTCGCCGAATTACGCCAAATCCTTTAACCTCTCTGCCCTTATTGACCAGAACAGAACCCAACCGGTGCCGGAAAATGCCCCGCCGCCTCCGCAGCCGGAGGTGTCGATCGAGCAACTGGGGATCGTGAACGATAATGGCACGATGTCCAATGAGTTCGAGGTGGGGGATTTCGAACCGGGTATGGTGGATCAGTGGGTGAACGAGTCCCAGGTTGAGAGGGAAGGTTCTTCTTCTGATTTTGAATTGGTGAGGAAGAAGTTTGGATTGTGCCCGCGCGAGATGAGTGAGTATATACCTTGTTTGGATAACGAGGACGCGATTCGGAAGCTACCATCCACCGAGAAAGGGGAGAGGTTCGAGCGGCATTGCCCCGAGCAAGGTCAAGGGTTGAATTGCTTGGTTCCTGCACCCACTGGGTACCGTACTCCTATTCCATGGCCCAGAAGCCGAGATGAGGTCAAAACGTTGTCTTTTTGGTTTTTCTCTTCCAATTTAGCCAAACGGTGCTTTTGGTTTCAAATTGGCGGATTTTAAATTTGCTTTTATTTTTTAAGAGATAAAGTTCAGATGCAGTTATATAGGCATTTTTTATATTGTTCTCCAGTCAAAATTAGAATTTCACCTTAGTAAGATTAAGCTTCAATTTTGATAGGAAAACAGTGTCAGAAGCACGAATAAAAATTTACATACCCTTTTATTAAGGTTTTCATGAATTTAAGTTTTTTGTTTTTGTTTTTGGTGTAGGTATGGTTCAATAATGTTCCTCACACACGTCTTGTTGAGGATAAAGGAGGCCAAAACTGGATTTCTAGAGACAAGGATAAGTTTAAATTCCCGGGAGGTGGCACTCAGTTTATACATGGGGCAAATGAATACTTGGACCATATTTCTAAGGTTATTAATTTCTAGCTTTTCCATGCTTTGATTTTGTTTCGCCTTACCTTTTTTTTGGGAAAGTGTAGTTGCATCTTAGTGGAATCTGACATTGGATTTTTTTTTTTATCTTAGATGATTCCTGAAATTACCTTTGGTCGGCATATACGTGTTGTTCTTGATGTTGGTTGCGGCGTTGCTAGTTTTGGTGCTTACTTGCTGTCACGGAATGTTGTCCCTATGTCGATTGCTCCCAAGGATGTTCATGAGAATCAGATTCAGTTTGCTCTTGAGCGTGGTGTACCAGCAATGGCTGCAGCATTTGCAACTAGAAGATTGTTATACCCAAGTCAAGCTTTTGACTTGGTACATTGCTCACGCTGTAGAATTAATTGGACTAGAGATGGTATATATTTCTCTTTCTTGTATGATAAGCAACAATTCTTGGTAGTAACGAGGAGACATGTTATATTGAGAGGTCTATAATGGCTAATCACCTATCGAAAGTAAAGAATCCATTTTGGAACTGCCACTTTTCTTGTTAGTGATATGTAAATGACACTATTTGTGTTATGTTGCTTAGAACTTATATTTATTTGTGATGAAGATGGGATACTGCTGCTTGAAGTTAATAGGATGATAAGAGCAGGAGGGTACTTTGTGTGGGCTGCCCAGCCAGTTTATAAGCACGAAGAAGTTTTAGAAGAACAATGGGAAGGTATAGCTAAATTTTCTGAAGCTTTTTAGAAATGGAGTTTGTCTAACTCTTTATTACTAAGAATGCTATCTAAACCTATGGCAAATGTAACATTTGGTTTTGTTATCTCCAGAGATGCTAAATCTTACAACTCGACTCTGTTGGAATTTTTTGAAAAAAGATGGGTACATTGCAGTATGGCAGAAACCGTCTGACAATAGTTGCTACAGAAACCGTGAGGCAGGAACTAAACCTCCATTGTGTGACCCAAGTGATGACCCAGACAGTGTCTGGTATTGTGTTCTGGCCTTCCTTATACATTGATGATTGTACATTTTCATCAATCCACATGATTATTGCCAAAAGTGATGTGTAAAATTATTATTATCATTCTTATAAGTGATAGAGCTTTCCAGGATAAAACCAGAGAGTACAAAATAGGTGCATTTTTTGCTAATATATAGGTTTGCATTCCTTAAAGAAGTAGAAAGAAGCAGAATAGCTTGTTCCTTCATGCATGTTGAAATTAAACCAAGTTTTCAATAAAAAGGAAAGTTAAACACAATGCTGATTTAAATAAATATGATGAAGTTTTAAGCTCAATTTTAAACTAGGACTACTGAACTGTAAAAATGATGATGGACTATCTCACCACGATCTAATAGCAGCCTTTTATCTCATCAATTTCTAATTTTAATTAAAAGTTAAGATTTTTAGGTGGATTACTGAAGCATATGCCAAGTTAGAAACAACTCAGTCCTCCACTCAACCCACCTTGGGAAAAAGATAAATAAACAATATCATATAAGAAGAAAAACGAAAAAGATATTACGTGGTAGTCTATAAAATGGAAAAATGGTTCTTTTTTCTGTAAATATGTGAATATTTATTATTTCATATTAAAATTTGGAATTACTTATAGAGTAAGGAAGCAAAAGAATTGGCTGTGCTCCCCCTGTTTATGTGTGTCTATTTTGGATTTCTATCTGGAATGCTGTATGCCTTTTTTCTGGTTACACACTCGAAGCCTTTGTTGCTTATGGATAATAAAACATTGAGCGGGCTATATCAATTAGTTTGAGTGAAGTGTCATGATAGCTTTTGATACATTATTATTAAGATTTAATGGCTCATTGTTGGCGATTTTGTTAATTACTCAATTAATCTAGGTATGTTGATCTAAAAGCATGCATCTCTGAATTGCCTAATAACGGCTATGGAGCAAATGTCACTGAATGGCCAGCTCGTTTGCAAGCCCCTCCTGACAGGCTTCAAAGCATAAAGCTAGATGCTTTCGAATCCAGATCAGAGCTATTTAAGGCAGAATCTAGATATTGGAAGGAAATAATAGCAAGTTATGTTCGTGCTTTACACTGGAAAAAGATCAGACTAAGAAATATTATGGACATGCGAGCAGGTTTTGGAGGGTATTGTTTATGTCTTTTTTTCTTGTTATAAATTTGCATTTGGGACTTTTTCCCTATGAGAATCTTCAATATATTTGTTCGTTTTACAGATTTGCAGCAGCATTGATTGAGCAGAATTTTGAAAGCTGGGTTATGAATGTTGTTCCTGTTAGTGGTCCAAACACTCTTCCAGTTATATATGACCGTGGATTGATCGGAGTTATGCATGACTGGTATTTTTCACTATGCTTATTTAAGATAATATCAGTTACAGGTGTTCTCAATTTTGTGCTGTGGTTTTTTAATTTCAAGTACTGAACAACTCCCTTTTTGTCCAAATCCTCGAAATTACTGTCAACTTGTCAGCACGTAGTAACATTTTCATGATTTTTGATGAAGGTGTGAGGCATTTGATACCTACCCAAGAACCTATGATTTACTGCATGCTGCCAACCTCCTTTCCGTTGAGAGGAAAAGGTAATATTTTCTCCACTTATAGGCATTTTATCTTTTTCTAGCCAATTATTATTGTATTTGTACCAGTAAAAAGGAAAAACGAGTATTGCATCAGGGTTTGGGCATTAGCCTTTCATCTCTCTCAAGCAAAGTGGTCTGTCTTTTTATATCCAATCTATCATCCTTCTTAGCCTTATATTAATACTTTAAATAAGCATATATTTATGTTACTAAATTTTGAGGCTGTCATGAAAAAGCATACACACTTCATCTCAATATTCATGCATGGTGAAACATTTCATATTTCGTTGTTCATTCATAGCATGCATTACTAGAACAAAGGAGGAAATATAGACAGAGTTTGTCGCAAAGGGGAACCAAATCTGCCGTAATCAAGAAGCAATAAATAAGCCTACAACCTATGATTTGATCATAATTAAGATTTTATTCAAATCTGATTTTGAACAGATTTATTACAATATCAAATCAAGGCATTGATTAGGAAATACATGAAACAAAATTTAAGGAGAAACTTGCAACTGCTTTAATATTTCATTACTCATTCAGAGCATGTATTATGATTATGACTCTATCAGTTCTTAACTGTTTATTGCAAACACGAAACATGTTTGGTGTCGGCTATCAATTGCATTTCTCTCTATAAGATGCAATGTCTCATCCATTATGCTTGAGATGGATCGGATACTAAGACCTGGTGGACATGTATACATCCGTGATTCTCTTGAAATTATGGATGAACTTCAAGAGATTGCCAAGGCAATAGGCTGGCACGTGATGTTGCGAGACACAGAGGAGGGGCCTCATGCAAGTTATAGGGTATTGGTTGGTGAGAAGCACTTACTACGCTCCTGAAGCCAGATAGGGTAAATTGCATGACTTTTTCTTTGACCTTGCAACCGGAAGTTACCAACAGAGCATGGAAAAAACTAGTATTGGAGAAGTGCTGGAAGATGCAAGTGCAAGTACTACCAGGCATTTCAGAACTGCAAGAAGATGCAGGTGCATGCACTTACTTATAAACCTCAAGATGTGGTGAACGTTTATTTTTCAATACTACTATTCTTGAGATCCCTAAAGCTGGATAGGTCAGGTGTGCATCATCTAACTTATTTTTAAAATTCAATTTATTTGTATATTCCAAAGCTCTACGTGGCTTAAATATTTTTTATTTATTTTCCCATGATTATAAGCACATTTGGTGTTGGTCTTTATAACAATTTTTAGTCAGTTTGTATCTCTCATTTGTTCAAAGTCCCATCTGGAACCAAGCTAGCGGGGATACAAATCAACCAAAAAAAATTTATAGAAATTGAAATCAACAATCTGTAACTGTTGTGATTTTACCCACGTTTGTCTCTACATATTTTGGATTATTTTGTCCCTTAATTAATACTATAAATTAATTTAGTATTGTTTTAATTACATGTAATGAAATTACCACATGAACTACATTTAAAGTTGAATTTAAAAGCAACTGCACACTATTGTCTCCTATTTAATTTCTATTCTCTCTCTCCCTCTTTTATTTTATTTGTTTAAAATAGAGATAAATCCCCTATTATTACTCAAGGGTTCATTTGTTGATTAGGATCCTATCACCATTCTTACTATTGTCATTATTGTTTCTATCATCGCCGCCATCCCATTGTCATTTTCATGCCATTACTTTCACCACCATTTGCCATTACTTTCATAGTCATTGTTGTTGTTGTTACTAACCTCTCATGTACATCATTATCATTGTCATCTCTATCATACCAACATCACAATTGTTAGCTAGCGCCACCGTGATGGTTGTTATATTCACTACTACTACGTTCATCATTGTTATCAACTTATCATAACTTTTGTTATCACCATTGTTATTGCAATTACCATTGTTGTTATTACTATTAGTACATTATCTTGATTGTGGCAACTACCATTATATCATCACTGTTAGCACCACCATTAGAAGAGACACTGAAATGTTTTTTATTGAAGGATAAAAGAGACTATGAATTGCTATCAAATTTTTTTCTCTCCATGTTTTCAGATTGAGTACAATAAGAGAATTTATGGAGACACAATAGTTGCAAATACAATTGTCAATAACTAATTAACTAATTCTCACATCTTCAAAAAAATATTTAATAGAAATATAACTCCTAGGGAGAATAAATACACTTATATACAATATTTATATCCCCCTCCATAAACTTAAGGTGGTTGAGTTTTGAGAACAGAATCGAATCGACTAGTTTGAGTTGATCTCCTGTAAACTTAAGTCTAGCTGTAAGAGTGGTTTGGGCAAGGCGTCTAACCATTGATCCTGGCTGGAATACATTGATTGCAATTGTTCAAACCATTGTCTTGGAATTTGTTTAAAACTATACAAAGATTTGTTGATTTTGCACACTAAAGATTTATCATCTTGTCCAAAACTACGTTGTTGCATATACGTGGTTTCGTCAAAAAGACCATTCAAGAATGCATCATTGACATCTAGGTGTAGAAGATCCCACTTGTTAGTGATAGCAAGAGTAATAATAAATCTTGATTGCGACTGATTTTACAACAAGAGAGGAACCATGTTGTTGAAGAAAACCTTTTGCTACAAGTCTAGTTTTATAGAGTTGTTAATAGAGTCATCTGCATTTTCTTTTACTCTAAAAGTCCATTTGTATCATATATTTGTTTTGTTTAGAGGAAGAGTAACTATTGCCCAAGTGTTGTTTTAATCAAAGGAGTATATTCATAGCACAAAACCATTTTGGGTTAGTTAAGTCTTGACATTCTTAGGTTCACAATAAGTAAGACTTAGAGATGGAGGAATCCTACGCTTACTAATGTCATATTTAAAGTAGATTTGGTTTGCATGGGATGAGTGTTTTTGAGGTATAGGAACAAACTCAACCTAAATTAGAAGATGACACGATGTTGGAGAGGTGATTACTTTGACTCAATGGATTGTTCTAATCGTGTGGAAGAAGAAAAAGGTTTGGAAGGTCTAAGAAAAGGAAAACAAGCTGGAAATTCATGCACCAAATATGGAAGTCTATGCGACTTTCTAGCATAACAAGTATTGCAAAAAAAAAAACATTTTTATTAGAAACAAGTATATTTACACTCATGTAAAACAAGAAAATACACCTTGATTTGGATGCTCAAGCCTATTGTGCCAAATTGTTGACAACTTTTCTATATCACAGGTAGGGAAACAGGAACATAACTATAAACTAAGCAAAAAAAAAAAATATATAGCCTGTCCAAGACCCACGAATCCATGCACCAGAGCTTCATTTATTATTAAAATTTCTACACTAAATTAAATTTCTTAAGTTAAATGTCTTCAGATAGAAAATGGTTTTTGTTACATTTTAAAAAACAAGAGGACATGGTTGATTGTTCTAAAAAGTGAGACTTTTATTAGCATAATGAAGCATTTTGATATTTAACAGGCAATTGCTTTTTGCACTTCCGTAAGTTCCTCCACATTCTCATCGATTTGAAAATTTCGGGTTTTTCGAGGCAAACTTGGTACATTTGTGGTTTGTGAATTTTTTTCTGCAGTTGTGGTTTGTGGTTTTTGTTCTTCAATGAGGTGTTGAGAGTTGGATTTTGATTCAGCGATAAGTTTGAAGGTGGGTAGTTGTTTAAATTTTATAATTTTTGTTTTTTGTTTCAAATATCTTTGAGTTTTTAGTTTGAAGTTCTTCTTAGATTTTGCAAGCTTCTCTGATTGTTTAGTTTGTAAGAGAAAAATGATTTTTTTTAATTGTGTAATTCAAAAAATTTAAATAGTATTTTAGATTTAACATTTTATGCATTACAAAAACCTTTTAAATTGTGGATTTCGGAAGGAATTCTTAACTCAAAATGCTTTCGGATTTTAATATTTATAATTACTTTTCAAATTCTACAAATTTGAAATTTCACAAATTAAGCAATGGGAAGAAATCTGGAGTGCTTGTCAAATACAATGGACAAGAGACCATTTAAATACACCCAACAACAATGAGGAAATAAGTTTTTAAACTTAACTTATTTTCACAAAATGGGTTTAGTAAGATAAAATTTGTACTAATTTATATATTATAATTTTATTTTATTTTTAGTTGATATAAAATTTTTAATACATTTTCTTACATAAAAGATATTGTGTGTTGATATAAAAAAAATTGAAGGAGATTCTAATATTTAGTAAGTTAGAGTTTGTAATAACTTATATATCTTTGATTTTATTTCTAATCTATATCGATATGAAATATTTAACAATAATAATAATAATAACATGATAATGGTTTGAGAATGACTAAGATATGAAATATTTAACAATAATAATAATAATAACATGGTGATAATGGTTTGAGAATGACAAGATACTGACAATGGTTAGATAATAATAGGACAACCACAATCAACATAAAAAAAATTAAAAAAGAAGTATAAAGATTATACCAAATTATGTCATTTTTATAAAGACTGTTTCTTTCCACACCTCCATACCTTCATCTCTCACCTCCATAAATTTCTGTATTTCTAAAAATGTCCTTCTTTAATATTCCAGATTATATAATCCGGAAGTCATTTTCCAAATTTGCAATTAGCTTCCAGATTATATGATCTGGAAACCTTTTTTTAGATGCATGATTATTTTTTGGATTACATAATTCAGAAGTCTTTTTTAGCTTCCAGATTATGTAATCCAGAAGTCTTTTTTCAAATGTTTTTCCGGATTACATAATCCAGAAACTATTATATGGGGATGACACAAGAAGAATAAAAATGTATTTTCAGGTTGCATATGAAGGTGGTAGAAGAAGATATGGAGGTGCAGGAAAGAAACAGCCTTTTATAAATTTATGTAGGGTCAATTTTGATTTTTAAACCTTAAGGCCCAAAAAAAACTATGATTGCAAAATAGCAATTGCCTGTGTAACATGATGTTATAATAGTCTTTTTCTTTTTTTTTAATTTGGACTATAAATCTAATTATTAAAATAATCTAATTTCGAGATGACCCTTCTTCTTAACAACAAATAACCTTCAAACTCTTTTTATCTTCTTCCGATGCTTTTTTTGTAACATCCCTAATTTCTACTCATTTTTATAACAACTATCTCATAAATATTTAATTAACAAAATCCTTCATTTAAATAAGTAAAACGGTAATTTTTAATTAACATACAAATACAACTATCTTATAATTGTCTCTCAAAAGAAACATCCCTCCTCACAGGGAGTTTAATTTATACATCAAAAGTTTTTCAAGATAAAACAAAACGATTCAACTTTAAAACGATTCTTTTCTCCAACTGTTCACTGAGGAGCTCTAACACCTGCAACATCGTCTGCTCCCGTGTAAATACACGATCATCACACATTTAAAGAAAACAAGCACAAAACAAAACACAGGATAAGCTAGATATTTTAAAAAACTTTAAATATGAAACTTAATATCATCATAAACCATCATTTTCTTTTTCACACACTTCACAATTTCCTCAAGTGTCTATCATATTCAATTTCCACATTACTCTTGTCAGATTTCTACTGACTCACAAATATAGACACTTGACTCTACTTCCGGAAGACTCGTGCTTTGAACTTAGCATCCAGAGACCTGCACCTGTCATATTACCCGCTGTGAAATCCACACAGCCATGCGCATACTCATCTCAATGTCTCCTCATTTCATATGACAGGGTAAATCCATTTGATCTGATCAGTTCCTTCGAACCTCAGACTCAGCCAAATAGACCTCCTTCGACTCTCACCAACTGAATAACTTCATCTATGTGATTCCATTATATCAGTAGAGTCAGGATCGTCTCATTCACAGGATACTCACAGATCAAAACACCCTAATAACCATCTCAACACGGTATTTCCTTTCCTGAAAATACTATGTCTTGATCACATTTTCACAGCATCCAGCATATCATGCGACACATCAATGACCAATTCAAACATATCTCACTCAAATCATACCAAAGTTGAGAATTTTGAAAAAAACATATACATTTCACATTTCAATCTCAACAAATACCGATTCACACAAAAACAGGGGATTGTGCAATAAAACTTAAAACTGGTGACCACGTCACCTCAACTTCAGAATCTTCTAGCCTAAGGTTTTTATTGAAAATAAAGCTAGCTTCCCTTACCTGAACTTGAGTAAAATCTCACTAAGCTCCAAACCCACCGGAAAGACCTAAGGATATCCTAACCTGCACCATAGAGTCTTGATCACAAATCTAACGAGATTACTCATTTTCTGCGTTAACAGAGACGATTTCTGAAGCTAAAAGAGTCGCATGCAAAGCCTATGCAGAGGCAACCCTCTCAAGTTCAGAATCGACTCGAAGAATAGAGCAAAACGACTTACTCTGTTTTAAGGCTTTGATCAGAAAACTTGCAGAGTAACTTCCCAAGAGTTCAAAGGTAGTCGCCGATCTTCAAACTGATACGCCGATCGTCAACTGCTAAGGGAGGGTGGCCGCGTCGTAGAGTGAAGGAGGAAAAGGTAGAAGGGAAACCAAAATGAACTTAATCCCTCAGAGATTATAATCGAACCGTTCCAGAAATCTTCGCTGCCATCACCCACTCTCTGGCAACCTTGCGTGTGGGTTTTCTCTGCTTGAGTACAAAGCACGACAGAATGGCCACGTGGACACCTTTGTATGCCCAAAACTCTGGAGCCACCTGCCCTACTTACTCTCTGTTGCCAACTGCTCTGGGGACCCTTACTGTCTACGTGTCGCGCCTGCAGAACGCCTTCGCTGGGAGCCTGGGTCCCAGCTTATCTGCGTGTAACAGGATCCCCCGATGACCAGCCACCGATGACTGATCGCTTCTCAACTATCCACCGATGACCGATGTGTCTCTCATCCTAGCAGACGACCGATGTCTCACCCTGGCAGACGACCGATGTCTCACCCTGGCAGACGACCGATGTCTCATCCTGGCAGACGACCGATGTCTCATCCTGGCAGACGACCGATGCGTCCCTCATCCTGGCGATGACCGTGTGTCTCTCGTCCTGGCGATCTCTCATCGCCCTTGTGTGTGGCGAGGACACATCGCCTCGCTCTGGTGACCGATGCCACATCGTCACACCCTGCTGAGGGCTCGTCCTCCCACTACTCTAAGTCTGTGGTATCATTCCCACATGACTCGGTGACGTCGGGAGCTTCTCCTGCCCGAGGACAGGTCGGTACCAACTCCTCTCGTGCCAATGCATGCAACACTAAGGACAATCTCTTATGCCCAAGCATAAAGTTCCGCAGTTATTCTGCATGCATGGCGCATCTAAGGTTCAAATCACACCTTGATACATGTGATTTCTGGAACCCACTATGGTCCACCGACCGACCGCTACCATGCTGACCACCGACCGACCTCTACCATACTGACCTCAGACCTCTTGGGCGACGTCCGAGGTCTGACTACTATAGATTTTCTATTATATGACCTTTTCATTTTCGATAATCAAATATTCAGAAAGAAATTAAAATATACCACTTCTACTCTAAATTAATTTTCTAGATCCTTGCATTTTTTGTTTTTAATAATGACTACAACCATTCAACTTAAACTCATATAAACTATTTTAAATTATTTTTTATATAATAACAACAATAAGAGACCTTTCAACTTAAACTGTGTAATTTTTTTTAACCTCCACACCATTTTCTCAATTCTTATCACTATTACTGTTTCTGCAATAATTAATTCGTAAGACGTCAAGAAAAATATTCTATTAAATTATTAACACAATTTAAGAAGTAAGAGAATATTATTATGTTGACTTTAATATATTATAATTTTTTTTCTCTATGCAATGACAATTCATTTTAAATCTTATTATCAGTAATGTTCTCGACTATTTAAGACTGAGATTAAAAAGTAAAAGATTATCATTAAGTTGAAAAGTGAACATGGATAAAAGAAGATAAATAAAATGAATTCATTATTTAAATGTTCTAGCGTTAGCAAAATATATCCTACACCTAGGAATAATTTCATGAAGCGTGTAAATTTAAAGATTATTCTTATAATGTTTAAGTGATTTTGGCAAGAACATGATTGCATAAATATTTGATACTCAAAATAAAATACTAGTGAAATAAGAATTTTATATTAAATATTTATATTATTTTAATAAATTTTTATTTTCATAACTCTTATCTAGTTGATCATTTAACAATATTATTATTTTGAGTCTTAATATAGAGAAAGTATTGGAAGTAGTGGTTTCATTTGATCTACAATACCTCAATTTACATTTTATACAAATGTAATGGGAACAAAAGTGAGAAATCAGCATAAAAGTAGAAAAATAAATAAATAATAATTTATGAAAATAATAAAATAAATTTATTGTTCATTTTTTAATATAAAGAACTTATGAAACAAAACAAAAAATGAACAATTGATCACAAATGGTAATTTACCATAATTATAGTAAGTAAAAAAAAATTAAATTTTAAGAATAAAAATATAATAAATAAATTATCAAAATTTTAATTAATTAATTGTATTATTATTTTCATATTTTATTTTAATTATTCATTTTATTATTAACAACTTAATTATTATTTACATTTATGTATTTTAATTATTTATTAGTTGGAATAAAAGAATAAACATTTTATTATAATTTTTTTGAGAGTGGAAAGTTATGTAAAAAAATTATTGTTTTTTGTGATTTTATATTTTATTTTTTTTGGGTTTTCTTTCGTCTTTTTCTGCTTCATATATTTTGGAAACAAACACACTTTTAAAAATATAAATAACCAAATTGATATTTTAGAAAATATGATATAAAATTAAATAAAACATAAAAATACGGTGCATAAAGTAATTTAGTCCATGTATTTTTAATTTAATATGTTATTATGTTAAACTTTTTCAATTTTGAATTTCTATTTTATCATACTTTCAATAAATCTCTCAATTTATAATGTATAAATTATGAATAAAGTTATAAGCTATTTGTACCAAAATCATTTGAGAAGTTATTAATTCTGAATACAAAATATTTGTTTATTAATTATTGAAGGAATGATTTTATTGAGTAGGAGAATTGAGTGAAAGAAAAAGTTCCCCTCGTAGAAAAGTCTCTGGTCATAAAAAAGGTTGCAGTTTTTCGAAGTGGAAAACCTCTCTTATAAGTTTGCTCACTGCTATTTCAACTCACTCCCAAGTTTCCCCCTTTCTCATATAAACAATGTCAAAGTAAGTTTCACTAATCACCCTTCATTCATCTCATTCCATCTTCCTCAAATCTGAACCTCTTTTTTATTGTGCGTCTTTCTTTCGTCTTTATCTCTTTCTGCATTCATCGTTGTTTTGTTTTCTTTCTCTTTTCTGTCATCCTGATATTCGTTCATTGCTTCTACCATTGTTGCTTTCTATTGGGTCATGAATTTGGGTAGTTCAATTGGGTAATGGAAATATGTGAATGAATTCTCTAAGATTTCTGTTATTGCTTTTCGGCTTGGTATGGATTTGAGTTAGATTGTGCTTCTGTGGCGTTGTGTTGGATAAGTCAGGCATGATTAGCGTGTTTGTGAGTTGGTAATTGTTTCTGATGCTTGAGCCAGGGCACTAAACAGGACCAAAACGACATCTGAATTTGGATTGTGTTTCTCTTTAATTTCCTATTGTTGGATAGCTTCAGGTGTTAGCATTGTGAGAGGAAACCAACAAGATTTGGTCTTAAGGAAATTTGTGAACTATCAATTAAGAAAAAAATATTTAATTTCTCGTCAGTCTAATAGTCAGCCTTTATCAATTAAGGAAAATTTATTTAATTTCTCATATGTCTAATAATTAGCCTTTATAAGTTGAAGGCTTGGTATGTTACCATGTTTGCATTTTATGTAAATTGTTACAAGTCAGATACTCTAGAAATTCTACACTATTGTTGTCCAACATGTATTTGGTATTGGTATCATATCTTCTTTTGATACATATATGATTTTTTTAAATGACACAACGTGTATCCATTTCAAATAGACAAACTCAAATAGATGCATCCAAATCATGCTGCAAAAATTACCTGTGGTCACTGCTAGTGCTAGGGCATACTGATGAGTCCTATACTTAATGTATATTCTTTTATATTCTCCTTTACACTCTAATCATCCACCATAGACATCCCCAACCCACTGCCCCGCGCCTCCAAATCTGTGAACAATCTCCACTGAGCGGCCATCTTCATTTGCTAGAGTTGCTGGTGGTTCTAGCTCTTCTTTCATTTCTTGGGTCAGTGTTATCCAATTTGCTATTGGTTCTTACTACTCTGTAAGTTGTGCAAAGTTGGTTCTTGTTAATACATCTTAGCTGTGTCCCATCTTGACTTTTTTTAATTTTTTTTTTTTACATAACCCCATATCTATATTGTATCTAGACTTCTTACGTTATCACTTTACATATACTCGTTCTAGGGCTCATGTCCATGTTTGATCAAGTGAGTTAGATACATCACACAATTCAATCTCTAACTTCATAACAATTATATCTGGTCAGGTATACTTCTCCAAGGTTTTTGAAATGCTCGTAGATTGTGAACCTCCTGCTTTCATATTTTTCCATTTGGTGTTGCAAACCATTATTGCAACTGTCTCATAATCAACTGCTACTCTGAGCTTTTGAGGGGCAAGAATGAGTACACATAGTACGTTGGATATTGTTTTAAAAGATATACTTCAGGTGGTCACACCATTACAAGAAGATTGGCAGATCCGATTTGCAATTATTAATGATTTAAGAAGCATTGTTGAATCTGTGGAAAGCTTGAGAGGTGAACTTTCTAGAAGTTTTGTTTCTGCTCTCAATCCCCTCCCCCTTTTATAACCGGTGTTAATAAGGATTTTCCTTCATTAAATTACTATTTATACACATGAACATGTTTGCCAGCTTGAAGTGGATATCACTTATTGTAATGTCGCATGTTGTAGACCATCTAAAGGCATGATTTCTGTATCTGGTGAATAAAGCTCCAAGAAGGGGCTAATTTCATTGTTCTAGTTGTTTTGATTAATTCTTCCGATACATATATTCTGTATATGTTTTACACTTGTGATTGAAGAATGTATTCTATATATCACTGCTACGAACCAGAAACTGGGTGGAACTACACCAGTATGTTGTAGGGAATGTAAAGGCCTCCCAATTTTTTGAAGTCTCTATTTTTCTTTTTGTATATATACTGTACCCCATCCACAAGTTTGATTTTTTCTTGAAGGCCCTTAATCAATATTTAATTTCAGATCTTTCTTGATTAGTGTGCCAAAACATTGAGCACCAGATCTTATAGATAAAAGTTTATCAAATTTAAATGGATCGAGTCATTAATTTTTTCATTTATTAATGGTAAAAAGAAACAAAGTTTCTGTTCTTTAAAGATTTGCCTTGTACTTTAAACACATCATCCATGTTTGTTGTTACTTTTATGTTATAGTACCGTATTTAGTCATGTTTCAATGTATCTTACAGTTCTATCCATATTACAGTTACATGGTTGTACTAATTGATTTTTTCCTCCTCATTCAAAGAGGGGAAAAGTAAGAAGATGCCAACTTGTGGGTCAAGCTACTAGCATGAATGTTTCTCCAATAAAATAAGATGGATTTAATTATCCTTTACACATAAATTTTGCATCATTTAATTTTTGTTGTTTACCTTGAGTATCACAGATGTAGAAACAGATGGGGTCAAGTGACATACTATTATATTTTCTGCTCTATATGAAGTCATGTCATGAGATGATTTAGACTCCTACATCTTATAGATATAGTTTTTTTAATTCATTCATTTTTGAAACAGGAGCAACCGTTGAGCCATTTGGGTCATTTGTATCTAATCTCTTCACCCGATGGGGTGACTTGGATATTTCAATTGAGCTATCAAATGGTTTGCATATTTCATCTGCTGGGAAAAAACAAAAACAAACTTTATTGGGGGAAGTTTTAAAAGCTTTGAGAATGAAAGGTAAAGTTCTTATACTTGAAGCTTAGCTTGTCACTTATAAGTTAGTATGAAAATGCGTATTTTTTTTTATCATGTAGCAGATTCATTTCTCGTTCAATTTGTCAATTCCTCTCTCTTTATCTTCACATAGTTCGAGCAATAGGATGCAAAGCTTAGTTTTTTTTCTCCCATTGAAGTGAGATGCAATAAGACACAAGAAATTGTTGTAATTGGTATCATCATATGAGTATTAATGTGTGTACTCTCCTAAATTTACTAATACAACTAAGATATGTGCCAACTGGGTTACTGTTGATATATTATTTGGTTGTTTTAGAGATGACTTATTAGTAGCTTGTACAGGGTACAAATTTCATAATGCCTCTTGGAATTGTTATTTGCAAGAAAGTTTACAAATACAATTGAAATGGGTAGGGTAATGTATTTTCGTGACTACTGTTAAAGATTATGATATGGGGAGATGATTTCCGTTCAAAATTTTGACTGGATTGGTCTGATGGCTATGCCTTTTCTGTTGACTTGCTTTCGTCCGTACATAGTTATGCTTCGGTGACTGGAGAAAAACAGGGTGAATGCTCTTATATGGTTGAGTTGTTCTATACTATCCTTTTTAAATTTAAGATTTAGTCATACTAGATAGCATGATAATTTCATATATGCTGTAAAACCATGCAATTACTTGTTGAATCAACCAATTAGGAGTTCAATTACTTGTCATAGCTTTCTTTTTACTTTCAAAATTTAAGAAATTTGTGAGTATGTTTAATATGTAGATTTTGTAATAACATAAATTTGCAGGTGGAGGGAGCCACCTGCAGTTCATCTCCAGTGCACGAGTTCCCATTTTAAAATTTAAAAGCAACCGTCAGGGTGTATCTTGTGACATTTCAATCAATAACCTGCCAGGCCAAATGAAATCCAAGATTTTGCTTTGGATCAACAAGATAGATGGCCGCTTTCGTGATATGGTTTTACTGGTACATTCTTGAGTCTAGAGAAAGGTTGCTGTGCTTGGAATTGCTTGTGTTTGTTACATTCTTTCCGGTTTGCGTAGGTCAAGGAATGGGCCAAAGCACATAAAATCAATAACTCTAAAACTGGAACATTCAACTCCTATTCCCTAAGTTTACTTGTCATATTTCATTTTCAGGTATTTCTCCTTTTTCATAATTCTTTTATGTAGTGTTATTTTTTTCTTCTTTTTTGGGGGGTGGGAGAGGGGATGCTACTACCAATTTTAGGTATTTATGCTGCTTATATATATGTCATCTCATCTGTTATTTATTTTGGTGTTTTTTGCTGGAATGTCGTGCTTTTGTTGTTTTTCATCTTTCTACCTGAACTTTAACTTCAAAGTTTAACTGTGCCTCTGGTATGTCTCTTGTCATGGGAAAAATTAGGCTTAGTTTCCCTTTTTTCCGTTATTTGTTTTTATTCCATTTGGTCTCATTATTAATAAAAGTTATAATAAACTCAATTTTTAAAAACGCAACAATGTAATCACTTTCCATCCAATTATCAATAAAATTGCAAACAAACAAATGTTAACAGTTTTAATTTATGCATTATACAATTTATAATCAATGCTTAGTGACAATATATAAAACTAACGACATCCATTTCAACCAACGAAAGAGTCACATGGTTGAATTTTTAGAAGTAAGGAACTTGATTGAGCTTGGAAAGGGTTATATTTTTGCATTTTTAAAATTAAAGGGACTTTATTGAACAAAAGAAATAAAAACTGGACCAAAAAAGTAATTAAACCAAAAATTTACTAGGTGCTCATTTCAGTTTGAACATTTGACATTAGCCAGGGTTTGTTTGGTTTGAGAGAATGTTTCATGTTTCTGTTTCCTGCTTTCATAATAATTACAAATGTGTCACCCTATTTTCACTTTATTCACTCTTAGCAAAGATTTCTGTTGGAAATGATACTTTTTCCATGATTTCTTATACAAATATTTGGAAAGAGGAAACTAGTAAAAATAAGATGACAATTTTAGAATTATTTATATATTAAAACATAAAATAGAAACAAAATATGAACCCTGAAACCAAACTCACCGTAAAATAGTGGGTGCGTCCAGCCTTCTCCTATAACGTGTTTTTAAACTGTTAGTAGTATTCTCTGGGAAAATATTAGATGGATCTTCGTCCTCTGATGCATCTAACATTTGCCTTCTTTTTCAGACATGTGTTCCTGCAATCTTACCACCACTTAAATATATATACCCTGGCAACATGGTTGATGATCTTAAAGGTACATTTTGTCTTTCGTTTTGAGCATGAAATGAAATGTCACTATTCTAGAATTTGAGATATAGAGGTGATGTAGAAGCTAAACTTATTCATAGAAAGCTATATTATTTGCTCTCTTTTATGTTCAGGTTGAGTGCATGCTTCAATGTTAAGAATTCTGCAAATGCCTATCACTCATTTCAATGGCAAGATTTCTAAATGTTCATGCTGTTGCTTTTATTCCCCACATTACTTTACAGTTTCCTTGTGTAGTTTTCTTTTTTACATTTCATGTATTTGAAGAATTAATCCTCTTTTCAAAAGACATGATCAATATCATAGTTTGATGGGGTTGATTCTAGTTTCAGGGCCCTTGGCTAATATTTACTAAAAGGATAGTGAGTAGCTGTTTTTGCGGTTGACAAACATTAGACTCCAATTGGCAATGGCAGATTGGTGGGCTGCAGGCTCACGCATAGTGTTATTTATTTATTTTTGTTCTATCCTTTTTAATCTTTTAGGGATTTGAGAATGGGGTGGGGGGAGGGGGACCCTCTTTGGTTATCCTTTCCCTTTGCTCTGCCTCATGGCAATGCTACTTTGTCTATACAGCTTGAGGTATAAGTTAGGGGTGCGTAAAGTAATCGGTTGGAACTGATCCATTTTGAAACTGAATTGAATTGAACTGGTTCAAAACAGAACAGCTTACAAAATAATTAATTGAACTGTTTTGTTCAAACCAGTCCAATTTGATCCTAACTGTTTATTTTAAAACAGGTTTAATACTACTGAAAATGAACCTTTTTTTTTCTCAGAGACACCGTATATAATTTGCTTATCTCCACTAAATATTATTATCTTACCCATTTTTATGCTAAGTTTTCCCATCTACGGAACAATCACCCATCTATGCCCACAGTACTATTTACTGGCCAAGTATTTTTAAACTGTCTAGGTGGTGCTTATTGTCACATTGATAGAGCCCTTTCTCTTATCTCTTGTATAGTTTATCAGTTAATTACTATTCTGTTTATCAGTAAATTTGCTAAGCTATTACTGAATGGGTTATTGGCTTTGTTGTGTGAATTTGAAAAACCTTTATTCATGTGAAAAATTATTATCTCATTCAATCATAGAACTAAATTTAACTACGTATTTAAGTTAGCTAAATGACTAAGTGCAGCTGTTTGTCCTTTGTTAAATCAGGAGATTAACTTCGACTAGAATATTGTATACTAAATAAAAATGTCAATTTGAGGTGCACCTGCGAGCTGGTGCTGCTTTTGTTTACAACTACCATGGATTATAAAAAAGGGCCTCCGTGTGGGTTAGCAGACTGGGTTTAATTTTTATGGGGACAACCAACATTTTCTGCTGTATAAGTTTTTAATTTTCAGATGAACATTGAACCTTGTCTAGTTATCCTAGAGTGGGAGCCGATACTAGAAAATTCAGTTTCTTGAATTGGTAGAAGCGAGAGCATTCAACTTTAGGCCTTCGCAGTCATGTTATCTTTTCTTTAGTTTATGATTATAGACTAGCTCTTTCTTGATCATCCATTAGAAGAGAAAACTAGTTCCGTTTTTAAAACTGGTTTGGTCCAGAACCTGTTTAAAACTGATTTACATCTGGCTTATAAAACAATTCAGTTGAGAACTAGGTTTTTCAAATAGTTTAAATGTGTATATTAAATTATTAATAACCGAAAATGTTGAAATAGTTCTGTTTAGATTTTCTAAAAACTACTTTTTGCTCAACCCTAGAATAAGTACAAAAAATTCATTCAACATGATTCCCAGGTATTGCCAGGCAGCAACCTTTTGCTTTTTTGTTTGAATGAGTTTGGAGTGTTGAAAATGCTTGATGTGTCTAGAATTGTCAATTTACCTGTATATTATACACCGGAATTAGAATTGTTGGATAACTTGTATACAAGAGTTGTGTAATCTTTACCTTGATGTAATTTATGCAGGCGTTAGAGCTGATGCCGAGAATCTTATAGCAGAAACATTTAACGCTGGTATAAACCGGCACATATCAAACACCGCAAGGTCAATTAACAAAAAATCCGTGCCTGATCTTTTTGTTGAATTCTTAAGAAAGGTAAATCTTTCTTTCGTTGAATTTTTTTATTTTTTTGCATTGGTAAAAGATGTTTGTATGCTGTGTTTAATATCTGGTATTTTTCTGTTCACTTGATCATACACTTTTAAGTTGTGATTCAACATTTTACACAACGTTTTTTGTTTATTTCTTTCTATGACATATTTATTACATTTCATAATTCTCTCTTAGTTATATAGCTACTTGTTGTACAAGTACAATTTCTCTTTTACAATTGTATCCTCTTCTCCCCGAATAATACCAGTGAGAATGCTATAGTGATGCATATAATGTATTTTTAATGATAACATGAGATTTTATAGCATTTGTTGTTGAGGCTCTCTGGCAGTGAATTTTCTCAATCTGTAGCACTGCCCTCTAGCATTATTTACATAAAATAATGATTACACCATATTGTATGTTCCTGCAGTATGCTCAGATGGATTCATGGGCCTCGGAGTTGGGAATTTGCCCGTATACTGGACAATGGGAGCAGATAGAGAACAACACGATTTGGTTACCCAAGACTTACTCTATATTTGTAATACTCTGCATATGTTCATTTCTACTTTTAGGCGACATTATGGTTTTATTTTGGGGATATCCTGTGTTTGTTTATTGCCACGACAATGCTTGATTCTGTTTGGGCTTTCCTACGAGCCAATCCTTGGTGGCAAATGCTAGATTCTATGATGCATATTTTCTCTCGCTCTGCCACTGATATTTGTATCTGATTTTTGACTGGTTAGGTTGAGGATCCCTTTGAGCAGCCACAAAACACTGCAAGATCTGTCAATGCAGGACAACTGAAGAAGATAAGCGACACGTTTTCAAAAACATACTCCTTTCTTTCCTCGAACAATCATAATCTAAATTCACTTTTGACCATGTTAGCACCACCACATGTAGTAAAATCTATCATAACTCCTATCAGAAATTACAATGGAAGTTACTTCCACCCAACTCAGCCAAAAGTGCAGGGAGTCATGCGCCCTCCACTGCAGTTACAGCCTCATTTTCAATATGCCGGTCCAGGAACAAGCTCCAACAGTTCACCTTCAAATGGAAATATGCAGATGCCTAGAGGAACAAACTCTAATATTCCATCTTCAAATGGGCATATACAGATGTCTAGAGGAACAAGCTTCAACATCCCATCTTCAAATGGGCATATACCAATGCCTAGAGGAACAAATATCAGCGGTTCATCTTCAAATGGGCATATACCAATGCCTAGAGGAACAAATACCAGCGGTTCATCTTCAAATGGGCATATACCAATGCCTAGAGGAACAAATATCAGCAGTTCATCTCTAAATGGGCATATACAGACGCCTAGAGGAACTAAGACGCCTAGAGGAACTAAGAAGCCTAGAGGAACAAACTTCAACAGTTCATCTTCAAATCGGCATGTGGTGCATAAAGGCCAGCAGATATGGAGGCCAAAGAGTTAAGGAGGATATCTATCAATCATTCAACAGTTCAGCTTTGAACAGGTTTTGACTGGCTTTCAGTTTACTTGTTAATGCAAGTGATTGGAAGAATTGGACTATGATGGTTTTGTGCCCATGGGGATCAAAATTAATCGTGCAGATATTACATGAGATTTTGGTGGGCATTATATTGACATTTATACAACTCTTATATACTTGTTGTAATATTCGTAGCATGCAAGAGTTGCAAAGCACAACTTTGCATATGAACCATAAACTGTTTTGCTAGTTTACCGTGTGTTGCATTATATCAGTATTGTACTGTAAACAACGAAGATTAAATACGGAAATAGAGGCTTCGAAATGTTGTAATGCACTTTGTTTGGACACTTTTCATACATTTTTAGGAGAATTAATGGGAAGCTTTATTTATTAACCTGGGCAAAGAGTCCTACGTGAGATTGATTATGGATTTTAATCAAATAGTAGTAGTGTTGCGAAGTGTGTCAAAAGGTTTTTGTCTTAAGAATGGTAACACATTATTCAATACACCTTTTTATTGTGGATTAAAATTCATTGAAGATTATAAAATTTTGTAACTCCTAACTAATTATTTAACGAGTATCTTTTATAATTTTACAGTTTTTAATAAGTTTTAATCAATAATAAAATAGATGTTAAGAGAAATGTGTCACATTATGTTAGCAATTTTCTTTTACCATTATCGTCAGCATAAACTAATTACGTACCACATTTTGGATTTGATGGGTAATTATTTTCCCAATAGCAATAGCATACTGAAAATATAAAGCCAATTGCTTTCGCATCCAATAATTTTTTACTTAAATCAATTTTGAATTTTCAAAATTGGCATTCATTTTGAAATTGAAAATCCAAAATTAAAAAATATAATTCAGAAAAGGAAATACATAATAAATTTTTGTGTTTTAGAAATGAAATTTTGAAATAGAATTGAAAAAATATAAAAAAAAAATGCATTGTAGGAAATAAAATCTAGAAATATATTTCAAAAAAATAGATTCCAAAAAACATATTGTAGAAAATAATTTCAAAAATGTATTCGAGAAAATGTATTCTAGAATTGAAAAGTGTTGGTGAAATTAAAAAATATATTTACAACATGATAAGATTTATCATTACAAAATGTATTTGGTGGAATAATTTAAAATATATTTTAGAATTTCTTCCATGGTTTCTCCTAATTTTATATTTTATATTTTACAATGAATATGGATGTTACTTACTCATGGCTCCCATGGATGGATAGAAGAGAACCATTGAAAACAAAAGAATGGTACCACCAAGGTTCTCTATACTAGATTCTTAATTATATTCACAAAGAGCATTATGGAATACATTTTAAATTGTTTTGAAAAATTAATGATAAATCTTATCATGAATGTTTTGAAATAGTTCAATGTTAGTTTTTTTTTAGATATTCCGGAATGTTTTCAATTTTTTTAAACTAGAACATATTTTTTCAGGATACTTTGAAACATATATTTTAAAAGGTTATTTTCATCTTCCTACTGCAAAATGAAAGGTGTAGGAAGAAATTTTTTGGGATGAAAAAGCAATTGTCATCCACACTTGACACGAAATTATGACTAAAAACATTTAAAATAACATAGTCGAGTTGGGTTTATTTTAAGACTAATTCTCCCTGCTCAAGATGAATTGTGATTAGTATTTATATTTTTTTTAAAACCTCAAATTGTCCTTATCCTTTTTGGATTTTCGCATCCAGAATGAGAAAAAAAATTTCAAAATTTTAGCGTTAGTAAGACATTTATGTGCTGCAGATAATTCTAGATTTATATATTCAGAATTATTTCATTTATGTTGTGGATATGGATATTCGAAAGATTAAAGGTAAAATAGAAATTTTTTTTAGGCGTTAGAGAGACATATCTGGTGCATGGAGAATTAGCTCTCTTTTAATTTGCAAAATGCATAGGTGATTCTTCCTGCACAACGCACAATTGTAGAATGGACTTTCTTCCTAATTGGACTTTCCAGAATATAAAACATTCGTCTGATTTTGCTTCCTGACCACTGTAATTAATAACTGCACCTCCAAAACTTTCAAATTACCAATTTTGAAAATTTTCTAAAACAAGTTTTTCGAAACATGATTTCTGAAATAGATTTTTCGGAACATGATTTCAAGAACATATAAGATGTTTCTCAGAACAAGCTTTATATGAGATGTTTTCTAGAACAAGATTTTCAAAAAAAAAAAAATCAAAATATTCTCTTCTTCTTCTTTTCATAGATTGCAGTAGAGAACGAATGTGCAGTTGAAGGTACAGCAAAAAAGAAGACACAATGACATTCTGCAACAAATGAGGGTATTTTAATATTTTTGTTGTCAGTATTGGGGTGCAAGTAATAATCATGGGATGCTGGAAGCAAAAGCCATATTCATTTTGGAAAAGTAGCCAATAAATTAACATGTAAAATTTATCTGAAGCCTCGCTCTTTTTTCATGCTTGCACAACTTTCTTGGCCTTTTTCCTTTTGCACCCTTATAATTACTAACTATATTTCCATAATTTTCAAAATGACCATTATACTATTCATAATGGTGACTTCCAAATCATCTCTTATAGAAGTATTCCCTAACAAGCTTTTAGGAATTTAAATTTCAGGAATAAGTTTTTCAAAATTTCTAGAACAAAATTTTTAGAATTTCTCGAATATGATTTCAAGAACAGGATTGCTAGAACAGAATTCCAAAACAAGATTTTAGAACTAGCTTTTGAGAATAAGTTTTTTTGAAATATATGAGATATTTTTCATAACAAACTTTTCAAAACATATAAAATGTTTTCTGAAATGGGATTTTTTGAAATAAAATTTTCAAAATATGAGATACTTTCAAAAACAAGTTTTTCATCAAACCCAACATTTTTCTGTCTCTTTTTTTTTTCTTCCTCTCAAAAGCTGAGTAAAGAAAGAAACTGTAGTTGAAGGTGGAACAAGAAAGAAGCAAAAATCCCTTTCTTGAATACTTGTGCACACAACTTCATTGCAGACTAAATCATTTTATAAATACTAAATGTATCGATTTAATGATTTTATTGAAAGTTTTCATGAAATAGACCAACTATATAAGATTTCATATATTTTAAAAAATGTTGACCTGTGTTACCTACTCCTATCTTTGTATACACATAGATAACATTCATTGATAGACTTTGCTGTGACTGCAAGCAACTAAAATTGAATCTTTGGAAACGAGAAAGACAATCGCTTGATTTTTACGTACAACACTATCTAAATAAACATGTGATAGAATCAAATAATCACTAGAATTTCTAAGTTTTGAGTGTTGTTATTCCAAGCCCCACATGCACTTAATGCTTATCACATTATTCCTTGTGATGCTATGATACTCACAAAATCTCAAAAGTAAAGCATTCATGGTCAACTTCGGAATATAGTTTAGAACATGTTTATCCCTAATATAAATATAAATATGTTATTTTCATTATGTTAGGTTGATATTTTAACCTATTGAAGAGTAATCATTCAAGTTAATTATAGCTGAATTATTTTACTACTAATAATTAAATTTAAATTAATGTTAGTATTTCAATCTCAAATATCCGATATCAAGTTCAAGAGATAATATCGTTAAGATTAATTATTGCATTTGAGGTATTGTCCATTTTAAAGGTTTGTGCTCCATCACGGTTTTATCTTTAAAAGAATACGTATCGATAAATTATAGAAGAAAAAAGTATATAAATTATTCTTAACCTTAAGTGTTAGATTATATTGACGAATCGGAACATTTAGAATTACCATTAAAAAAAAAAAATGGTGTACTTAGACATAAATTAATTATGTATAGTAGCCCAACTCAAATAGTATAAATAAAAGTATATTTTAAGATAAAATAATGATTTTTTGACAACTTACTAAATTTTCCTTTACTAAAATTCAAATACGAAGAACAAAGGAAGAGAAATAGACGGTAGAAGCAAAATTTGATAGTGATTGAATTTTTGGCATCATGCTTTGGAGAATAAAAACTTATCCATACTTCATATTTGTTTTGAATCTTGACTAAGAATGAAGTCGTGCACACTTTTATTCTGGTGTGAACATGTGGAGGCTGCATTTTTTAAAAATATTTAACAGTATCAGATTCTTTTGTTAATTTCCCACACGCAAAAATTGACATTTTTTTTTTTCAATTTTCGTAGTTGATTGGGACATATTGTTGTTGTAAACTGGTGAAGAAAATCATAAAGCATTGCAACTGATTATATGCCAAAGTTGGGAATGGATAACATTATTGTAGGTTACATTTTATCCACATGTGTGTTCTCTCCTCTACCTTTATTCTCTCAAGGATCTCACCAAAACACATTATATTAAGAGACATAAAACTAAAATTGCGACAATGACTATGATTATTTTCCCCTTTAAGTCAGGACAAGGGGCTAGATTCTTCACTCAGAATTCGTGTAGAGAAAGTGTGAGTGAGTGTGTGTGAGAGAGAAAGAGAAATGGTGCATGAATTGTTATAAAATCTTATTCTATAGACATTGTTGGGGATTATAAAAGCTTGACCTTCTGTAAGCTGAAAAGTAGGAGAAAGTATTAAATTGTTCAGATTATGTGGTCCAATCACATGTTTAAATTTTCTTTTATATATTTGAAAAATGTGATTATATGTTATATGGAGAGTGGCTGGAAACACTCATTTCTGATCATATAATAAATTTTAAACAATTAGGCAGGTCCACAAGTAAAAAATGTCTCATGACAAACACATGCAAAGTTCACTATTACATCACACATTTATACTTTATAAATTAAGCATCAAAATCGAAATCATTATAATGAGTGAACTCTAACCCTTTTGAAGAACACTTCGGTAATGAAGAAATAAGTGGAAGGAGAGAAGAGAAGCATCGGAATCAAAAAGATAGATGATTTTGTTTGGTAAAAAAACAGTGAAGAAACCATCTTTATTTTCTCTTATTTTTCTTAAATCAAACAACCTTTATTTTTTATTTATATTTCTTGTGTATTTCACTTAATTTCTCTATATTCATTTCTATCAACCTTCATTTTATCGTAAAGTACATGATGACTTACTCAGAGTTTGAAAAAAAAAAATTTATCAACATAAAAATAATCAATAAATATGGATGATTTTAGGGTGATCCAATCCTTATATAATAATTAAGAAGAAAGATAAGATAGTACCTCACACTTTAACTTATTTCAAGCTCTAAACAAAAAAACTATCAACTATTTTTTATTCCAAAACCAACAAAAAAAGTACATCCTTAACAACAATAAGAAAAAATCAACCTATCAAACACCGAAATGCATAAAAACATAAGCAAACCACCAAACACTATCCTCCAACAAACACTTAATATGACAACCAAAGATCAACTCCCATGTTGATGTTGATTGCTTCAAACATTTTCATTCCTCACACATACAAATACAATATTTCCCAATTAGTAGTTGCACCCTCCTTAGGACTACATAATAATTTGTCATAATGCACATAATTGTGGAGCATCACCAAACCCAATAGCCTTGACCATATCAAGAAAGTGTCATAACACTTAGGCTAATTTCCAAATTAGGTAAACTAATCGTTTTTAATTAATAAAAGACTAATTGGTTTAAGAAGCAATTGAATCAATTTGAATGGTTTTAGCAGAAACAATTAGTGAAGAAGAAAAGTGATTCTTAGATGTAACAAGTCCATGGCCCAACTGATAGGGTTGAGAGGAAGCAATCAGCATCAAATCCAACCAAATCTCGTCCAGCTAAGAGATGTTGACACAAAAGAAGGATCAAATGCTACGTGTTCATCTTTCATTAACTATGTACCTGACCCCACATGTTTATTCATTTATCAAATTTCCATAAAAAATGGTGTAATAATATACCAACAACCCAAACCAAATATCTTTCTCCTCTCATTCTGTTTAAGAAGTGTGTTTCCTTTTAATACAAAACTACTTCCAATCACTACAACATCATTATTACAGTATGCATGTCTTCAAATTCTATCTACATATAATCTAATCTCTGAATAATACATAATTTAGTCTTCAAAATGATCCATTTCACAACAATTCATTTATTAAATTTATCACAATATTTATAAAAACACACAAATCATTAAGAATTAAATGAAAACATATTATTTTAAATTATTTATTGATCTGTCTCTTTTATTGCGTAAAGGATGTACGGAAAAGAACTACAGGAATAACTTCATTGAGCAACAGCATTTTATCCATTTCTGAGTCGACAATTTGGGTCCCAAATAAAGGGCACTGTCATCAAATTACATCTATTGTCGACTTTGATATGAGACTTCTGTGTCGTCTGCAACTTATGGTTTCTTCATCATCTTAATCATAATAACATTTCATAATATATCACTCAAAACACAACACTAACAATTCAATCTTTTATTTACAATAAATACTAAATAATAACATTTCCTGCAATTATCCTTTTTATTTCTTTTCACCATATATTTTTTTCAAAGCTTTTATGGATCTACTTTGTAAAAGTTTCAGAGTTAATACGATTTGACTTGTATCTTTGTTTTATATTTAAACTTTAAATATTCTATAAAAGAGAAAAATGATAAGGTCATGATCAAAATTTAAAATTTTAATATATATATATATATATATATATATATATATATATATATATATATATATATATATATATATATATATATACACACACACACACATATAAGAAAAGCTCTATTTATTAAAATAAACAAAACGTAGGGAGTAACTTTTAGAGAAAATAATTATATTTAATAATAAATTAATAGTTTAATTAAAACATGTTAAACATTTTTACGTCATCATTCATTATAAATTATCATATATTGTAATTTTATCAAATTTATAATAATTATTTCAAAATTCACACTTTAAATGATTTTTAACTTGCGAAAATTAAACTCAAATTTTTTTCATACAATCAATGAATTGGATGAGAAAAGAAATATATACAAAAACAAATTGAAAGGGATAAAAGATTTTTCAAGATTGTCCTAAAAAGCTTGTAATTTTATTTGAAGTAATGAAGATTTATTGTGATGTTTTTTTTTTTTATAATAGATAAAAGATGTTAAATTTATCTTTCGTTATTCTTATATATAAGATGTCTACACGTATTTTGTGAGACTTCCTTCCCCTATCGAGGGTCAATTAGGAGTGTAAGCCATATAGTATAATATTATAATCATGTTAACTTTACTTTATTTTTATTTTTCTTTTTCTTTTTAAACTAAAAAACATGTGTTTAAGCAAACATGTGTTTAATGATTTATAGTCTAACGATATCTAATAGAATTAATAGTCTCAAATAGAATAACTTTAACAATTCCTACATTTGTTACCGATGATTTAAATATGAAACTAATGATCAAGCACATGGTATTCTAGTTTACTAAGGTTCCCAATTATTGAAATGATTTTAAATAAAAAATTATTAAAATTATCGTTTTGAAAAATAATATATTTTAAGAGATTAGGTGGAATATTTTCTTAATAGAGAGGATTAACAATATATCATTTAAGTATGTAATATACTTATTTTATTATCTATTTAGACTATATAAATATCTTATACTAAGATAAGTTTTATAACACTATTGTAAGTCACTTGAATTGTATGGAAGAGTTTCTATATATAGATATCTTGAATAAGAGTGTCAAAGTTTGCACGAATATCTTTTGTTCTTGTATCAATGTTCTATCATAGATTGGTACTTTTAACTTACACTTCTTTTGTTGCATTCGACTTTATATGCAAAAGAAAAGTTTTTCTCCACACATCCTTTTGTATACTAAATTGGCAATACAATCTTTGGATGAATTGGTCTACAATATTAGAATCAATTTGAGAATATGCGAGTCAAGTCCAATGAATAGTAGAAAGTCTAACAAATAAATTTTTGTCTTATGTTATACACATCTTAATATCTATTTTTCTTCTTTGTTGTTGACATTTTCTGATGGTTGTCATGTAATTGTTATATGTGAAAATATTTCTTTTTTTAGAAGTTCATATGATATTTGTAAATGTTTCATGTGTTTTTTTTCTTCAAACATAAATCTTCTTTTTTCTTGTTTTACCCGTATAGAAGATATTATTAGATCATCAAATTTTGATATTATTTATTATGATCAAAACCATGTCATGAGTTGTTATCTTAACAAAATAGTATTGGTTGATGATGATTAAATTTTGTATGATAGATAATTTATCTACTTATTTGTGTAAAGTATCAGAAATAGCTCGTATCAACTAAAAAAATAAGTAAATTATCTTACATTATGATAAAAATGATGAAATAGATTAAACCTCATTCAATATAATATTAGTTATCTTCAATGACATCGATGTGTAAAGATTACCTTTTAAAAACATTATAATCACAAATGAGAAAAAGAGCTGCATCTTTTGATAAATCGAACTTTGCCTAAAATTATTTCATTTCATCTTTGGATGTCTTAAATTTTTAGATTTATCAATCTAAGACCCTTTGATTTGCAATACTATTTTCATTTGTAAAAATATGAAAAAAAAATTAAAGAATACTAAAAAAATTAGGAAAGCAAAAATAAGAATAAGTGAGTCTTTTAGCCATAAATGGTTGTCAAGAATACTTGTTTCAAGATTTAATTTTAGTGAAAGTTGAATGTGTTTTAAGAATTAGATGGGGTGGTACAAAAAAGCTGTGTTTGCTCTGTCTTCTTCTTCTAATGAAAACGAAACGTATCTTAAGTAAAAGTTTTAGATTGTTATTTTTAAATGCAATTCATCCACATTCTTGTATTCTTTTAGGTTAACAAGGAAGGAATTTCATAAAGAAACATGTGAATGTTCATATGCATTGAAAGTTTGGCAAAGTAGTTATAAAGAAATTTATCACATACATATAAGGTTATCTTTTACTATTTATCGGCATTGGAGAACCATAGAGTAAGTAATGGCTTTCTCAACTAGAATTTGAGATTATATATCTAAAACATTCAAATATAAGTTATTTGTAATAGCTAGAAAACTCACTGTTATGAAAAAAACCTAATAAACGCATTGTCCATTTGTAAATTTCGTATTAATTAAGATAAAAAAAAAAAAAAACCTAATAAAATCATTGTCCATTATATGTATTTTCACAATTAAAAGAATAGAATATTAAAGTAAGATGCAAAGAATCTAGTTAAAAAACTGAAAGAGATTTTTTATTTACAGAAAATAGAGAATTGATTTTTCAATGTGATTTTATATAATTTCTAATAACAGAGTTGTATTCTAGTTAATTTCTTAAACAGTGGCCTTATTAAAGCTGCCAAAAGTATGTTCTGAATTATCCAAATATGCAAATTTGCCATTACCTTGTTCATGATGCAAGAGTTGGGAGATCCGCATCACTAACCATCATAAAAAAACATGAAATAATAGAACATTCCTTAAAATTAGCTATTAAAATAATGATGGAACTCAATCCTTAAAAAGAGACGAAATCATTGGAAGCATGTATTTATAGATATAGATGCATTTGTTAGTGCCCCTTTTAAATTTTGACTAAGGCATTATTATAATTGTTATTACTTAGAGACTAATCATTCAACTGGTTCTACAAATTCACACTTCAATCGTTTTTCATGATGTTGTGGCTTCCTCACTATCCTGTTCAATCTCGTTTCCTTCGTATTATTATTCTGGTGTCGAGTTAGTACATTTTAATAATAAATAATTAGTCGAACTCGTTAAAATCACAGCACACTTGCTTTACGAACTGATTACGAGATTCTAAAGTGCATCTCTTTCCCAGTATTTTAAAATTTCATGAAATATCATTATTAAAAGATCAAAGTGGATAACTACATTTAGCTAATGGGTTCGGTTAAGATAATTTCAATCCTTTATTTGGGTATAGAAGAGTTTGCGAGGATGGGATCAGAGAATTAAGAGCCCTGTTTCAAGAACGATTGTTTTTACTTTCTAAAACTGCTGATGACTGTGTGTTGCCCATTTGATGAAGATAGACCAAAATGCAATATTAAAGATAACAAACGCTTCTGGCAATGAATTTTGATCCAACATTCCCAAGAAAAAACTTCAAATAGAATTGACAGAGAGAGTGCAATAACCAAAGGAAAATTCAATTTAGAGTGATTATGGACAAAAGAAAAGGGTGTCGACGGGTTCATTGAATCCTTAGTCGACACGAATTTCCCCTACATTGACAGCGAAATTTCCCTATGATTTTGATTTTGTTTCACTTTCGAAAGTTACAATTTTCCTCCAACTTTTCTGAAATCTAAAAAACAACATTACACTTAGAAAGAAGAAAAGAAAAAACAACATTGATTAAGCAAAAGGCAGACCTCAGGAGATTGTGTCCCCATGTTAGTCCTGAAAGAGAGGGTGTGGGTGCAGTGGAAGTGCCTGTTATGATGCTTTAAAGGGGCACTCGTTCATTCATCCTTGTTGCATTCATTCGTTAACGTAGTTGGAAGTGGGAACCGAAGTTTGTCCTTGATCCTTCCTCAAATCAATCACCACCACGCTCACATTATCCGCACTGTGCCTCGCCAAAGCCAACTTTGTCAACAGAATTGAGGCATCCGAGCAAGCACGGTCGGATCCATCAGCTGTCACATAACCACCGGGAGACCCCGGGGGAGTCGGAGGCTTCTGGGACTTCAGACACATCTTCACCACCCCACAAGCAGTTTCGTTTGACACCACATCCCACAGTCCATCACTTGCCAGTATCAAACACTCGTCTCCATCACTTCGCTCTGTCACAGTCACCTCGGGCTCCGAAATCACGAACGGTTTCAGGTAGTAGTCTCCTGAACAAACGGAAGTAACACTACCATTACAACTTCACAAACCTCAAGCTAAGATGGAGTAACAGGAACAATAAAAAAAAAACCAAGCTTGCCATCTTGGGCAGCACTGGTTCATTCATTCATTCACTTGCCTATGGCTCGAGACATGGCCAACACACCCAGCACTCTTGGGCCGTCCCAGTAAATCACGCGCCCTCCCTTGGATTCCACTCGGAGCAATTCGTCGGGGCGATCAGGCTGAACAAGACAAAACGGATCGAAACACTGTTATACGTTAAGGGTAGTTGCTTTGTTTGTTATTTTGTTATCTTGATTATTGGGAGATGAAATGAAAGGAAATTGGAAATTAGCAGAGAGAAAGAGTGGTACCTTGTGATCAGAAGAGAGAGGGATGGCAACTCCGTTACGGCAGAGGACAGCACGGGAATCACCGCAGTTGGAGACGACAATTTTGTCCGGGGTGAGGACGGCGATGACAGCAGTGGATCCAACTGCGTCGCAGTGCGGAGTCTGGAGCTCGCACCTGCAGTTGAAAGTCTGGTTGCCCTGGCTCCGGCGGAAAACCTCTTCGTCCATGCGAGCGAAACCGCTCTGCATCAACAATTTCCACTCAAAATTATCGTCCTCATCGAGAATCTCTTCGTTCACAATCTCATGTAGTCGCTCCTTGCACATGGTGGCAACCTGTGGAAACAACAAATAGAAATAATGAAGAGGAGAAGAGAGAAGCAGATCCATTAGCACTAGTTGAAGAGTGTGAGAATACAAACATGAGAGCAACCATGACCGTCAAAAACGCCAAAGTAGTGAAAGCCATCAAGCGAGAAGAAAGGGCGCAGGGCAACGGAATCCTCCATGTCTCTCCTCCTGCCGCAGACAGAGGTGACCCCATACTTGGGACACTCTTCATCTTCGGAGGAGTCATCGTCCGACAGAGATTTAGTGTCGGAAACGTCTTCGTCGTCCTCCTTGACGAATTGGGAATCCTTCTTCATAACCTTGGTTCCGGAGGATTCCTGGTCATTTTGAAGTTGATCATCAGTGCCATTAAGATCGAGCTTGGGGCGCTTCCGAGAAGACTCGGGCACGGTCATGTCAGCCATGTACTTGAAGGGTACGACGTCCATAGTTCTGCGGGTGGTGGAAGGACGAGAGGAATCAAGAGGGGTAGGGGTGTCACCTTCTCCTACAACTCTACAGCAAATCCCAGCCATTGAGAAACTCTTTATAGGCGCGAAATCAACAGAGAGAAAGAGAGAGTTTGTTGCAGTAGTAGTAAACTGTAGAGATAGTTAAACTGTGGTTGGAGGAGAGAGAGAAAGGGATGAGCGCTCATAGGAGGAAATGAAAGGCTTTTGCGGAAGGGGACAGTGCCATTGAAATGGGATTGGGGGAGAAAGGTTTTCTAGGCGGTGAGAATGAGAGATAGAGAGAGAGAGAGAGAGCAATTGTTCACTTCACCTGGGGGCCACACGGGCAGCCTGCCCGTCACCGTCAGGGGCACCGTATGCCATCTCCACCCTTCATCACATCGCTCCTTCTCTTCCCTTTCCTACACGTGGTGCATCCTTTTTCTCAAATCCCTACGTGGCACCAATCATTTCCTACCACGCTAGCTCCAACCCTTCTTCTTTTCCAGACACGCATGTGGTCCTTTCCTCTCCCCTTCTCTCTTACCTTAACTTCACCTCACCTGGTTTCCGTTTCACCCACAAATTATCATTATTCATCTATCCCCAAACATTATTATTTTTGCATAATATCATTCTATTCTTATATCTCTCTCTACCTTTTTTTGTGTATATATATATTACTTCCAATTGCTAAGTAATTATAAATTGTTATTAATAATTGTTTATAGAAGAATATGACTACTAACTAAATTGCATTTTTTGGGTGAAGTGTTGTTCCACTTTTCGATCTCCTAAGACGCTCTGCTGGGGATGTCACCACGTGGCTTCATAGTAGAATACGAGATTCTTTGTTTCATACTTCTAGTCACGGCGCTCCTCTTCGTGTGTGCACCACGCTCCTTGTTATTTACTGCTTTCATTCATCAAGAGGAAAGAAAATGACAGGAGAAAAAATAATTTAAACCCAAATTGATAAAACAGAACATACTATGACCGAAGAATTTAAATAGAAAGAAAATAAGCTAAGAGTAAATATTTTTTTTTTAATTTTAAAATTAACAAAACACATCAAATTTTAATATAAGATACTTTATATAAAACACTTCTAAATTATTATATTCAAAATATTAAACATTTAATCCATACTTTACCAAAACTAGATAAATAGTTGTTATAAGATAAAATAGAAATTGGGGACTATGCATTTTGCATGGTACACCTGTGAAAATTATTTAAAAAATCATTTTTACATAATTATTAATTCCATTTTAATCAAAAAATAGCTTTCACATAATAATTAGAAAAAAAAATCATGAGTGAAAAAAATGTTCATTAATTTTAGAGAAAATTAACAATAACATGTGTTGAAAGTAAAAAAAAAAAATTGTTAGAAAATATACATAAAGAATGAATAGTATTTAAATACACAAAAATAATTTATTGAAAGAAACAGATAAATTAAAATTTGACCAAACTTTTTACCCCTAAATTAAGATTTAGATATCTATGTCTAAAGCATATGCACTAAAAGACTTGTTAGGAATGGAGTGACATATTGAAAGAAACAAAGAATGACGTTGTTTTTTTTTAATGTACTAGACACAGGTAAATTTATTCTAAATGCATAAATATACTTAGCTCATCAAAATAAGAATGAGTAAAAAATATTTTTTATGTAATTTTTGTCTAACAATATATTTTTTTCTGAAAGAAATACCTATGATTCTAAAAGTAATACTTCATACTACTAATTAAAATTTTAATATATTTGTATAGTCTTCATGTCTCACCTTACCTTATGATATTTTGTATTTTCTAATTATTATAGAATTTTAATGTTTTTTTTATATTGAGCTGGTAGATGAAATTATGTTAATTTTTAGAATCAGAAGTTGAAGACCTAAACGAAAGGGCGAGTGGGTGTAGGAAGGTTTTGAGTGGGTAGAAGGTTCGGTTTTTCATAGCTATGGTTTTTCATAGCTATATTCCAGTTGTCCAATGAAAGCAATCTACGTAACAAAGGATATTTAGACACGTGTGGAACCGCATGTCAAAGCCGATTGACGCTTGCAGAATATCTCAGCATCTCATTATTCAATGTGGGACGCGTGGCCTTTTCTTCACTACCATATACTTTTCCATTCAATTCAAATTCACAAACACACTTCTCACTCCCCCTTCAACTCAATTAATTACTCACTAATCATTCTTATTTCAATACTACTCTATCTTTCACTACATTTTTAATTTCACATCTCAATCTTATTTATAAGAATAAACTTATATAACATACTAAAACTCTTATATTTAATATTTATTCAACTGCTTAGCCTAACACTAACACTAACACTTAATAAGTCATTTGAGTACTAAACATAAACAACCATGAGCATCAGCGACATCTATAGTTAAGAAAAACAATGTGTAAAGCACAATAAATGGAAGATGCAAAACAATAATAACCAATGTATGCTTGCATAACTAAGAAGACATCAGCTTACAATATTTTATAATAATAATTTATAAATGTATTTTTATTTATAATTAACTTGAGAGACATAATTATAGAATAACAATTAATATTCTATCAGATTGTAGTGATGTATTTTACTAGGTTGTTTTGTAAGACTGATATAAAGGTGACCCGTTATTAAGAAGGAAAGAGAGAGGTTGAGTCAGTTTCTGCATTCAAATCAGAAGCTGGACTTTTCAGTGTCTTACCAAAAAGCCACACTGATTCTTGTACTACTGATTCCCAGTTAAGTTTTTCTTATTACCAATAAATAGTAAGCTTATCACTTTGTTTAATGTTTTTCTATCCTCGAGTATATGCACCTTTTTCTTTTTTTCTAAATAAATTATTTCTACAAAAAATTATATCAACAATATAATATTCATTGAAATAATTTCTCTAAATTAACACACTAGTCATTGAAATTAGAAACAAAAGGAGTTGATGGTGGTGTTTACTAGCATTCAATTAGAAATATGAGAGAGGAGTTAATGAAGAAAAAATAGAAAAATATTTTGATAGAAAAAAATACATAACAAAATATTGTGTATTGATTAATTTCACACCTGTAAATATTGGTATAGATACCTTTTTTGTAAACATGCATTTAAACTTTTACATAATTAAATTTTCTATTATAAAAATCCAGTGTAAAATACTATTAGTTTAAGATTTTACTTTTAATACTTAGAATATCTATTTCAAAATCATAGCCTGTGTTTCAATTCTATTAGTCTTATAACTTTAAACAAATTAAAAATAACGCTTACTTCTTTAAGATAGAGTGAAAATTGAAGGAAAATAAAGTTATATATTTAAACCATTCATTCATGAAACGTTTGAGTCTGGACTCTACCTGCAAAGGCAATGAAATGACAGATATTTATTGATGCAGCAAATTGGAATACAGACATATAACAATAAGAACAGGACAAAAAATATATGATGTGCCTAATTTGTTCAAGCAGCATGCAATTGTCCTCATATTCATAAACAGCTATTAAAATGACAGAGCTATCAGGGTTACGTGTCATGTCCTCATATTCTCATGACACGAGGAAGCCATGCGAGGAACTCAGCAACAACATCAGGAAAAGAAATGTATGCTCATGACACGAAGAAGCATGCCATGCGTATATGCATCCAGCATCAGGCAAAGGAAAGATATGTACATGACACGAGTAAGACATGCCTTTGATGCATTCAGAGTTAGCCAAAGAAAAAACATGCATATGAGCTGCCTCAGCATGCATAGGCTAAACCTTAAGCAAATGGCACCTTCTTGCTGCAGTTTTAAACTTACACTGACGCGTGTGTGAATAAAGTTGCATTATGCATACTGTTGGCGCCCCTGTGAAACAGCTTATACTATTTACTAAAACCGGGTTTCTAGGTTGAGGTTTTGTACGGGTCAAGACAACAAATGTTGTTTCCTAGGATCCATGATGTCGTGTCAAAAGGTACATGCAAATGCAGAAGGGAATGCTGAGTGATGTAGTTTTGAGGAGTAATGTTATATCCTCTGAAATCTTGAGGCCCAATGAACACAAAATGTAGACAGAGATAGGTTTGCATTCCGAGGTAGGATAGAGAGAGGGAATAGTTTTGAAATTTTTCCTCTTTAACCCCTGTTCATTTGTGTCACACTCAAAAAAAAAAAAAAAAGGAAAGAAAACTATCATTCCATGAGCAAGCCATGAGAGAAAATCTTCTGTGAAATTTTTTTAAACTTTTGATGTTTTTCATTTAATTTAACTGATATGATTGAAATTATATTTAATATTTTACAGTATTTATATTTTTAATAAAACTTAAAACTTTTATTTTTAGAATTTCTATTATTATCTATTTTTTATATTATGTTCTCTTCTATTCAACTTAAATTATATTTTAACTTAAATTTCAAATAAATAATATTTAAGACAATAGACTGTTAAATACTAGGTTTAATTCTATTATCCTACCTAAATATAGAAATCAAATAAGTTTAATTTTATTTGGTTTAATTTAATATAAAATTAAATCAAATAAGACTAATGTTTTTTAGTTCAATTTTAGAAATAGTTTTATATTTTTTAAAAATCATAAATATTTTTCTGTAAAATATATAATTTTTTTTTGAAAAAATTATTATATATTTTATAATTAAAAAAATATGTTATGAAAAATTTGTGTAATATCATTATATTTTTAGTTTTAATTTTCTTTCATATCTATGAATAAATCATAGAATTTATAATTAAAAATTATAATACAAATTTATTATTATTTTTATAATAAAATATATTATAAATAAATTATAATGAAAACATTTGTAATTGATAATTAAATCTAAATATAGATTATTATATTTAAATGTAACAAACTACTTTGTTCAATTTTGTTCAATTTCTTTTGGATTCAAGTGTTAGCTAAATTAGATTAAAAATTTTAAAAATCAATTTTAATAAATATTTTTTTATCAATTTAACTTTAAAAATTATTATTTTTAATTTTACTCATTAATATAAGGTGTTTTTTCTCTATTGCTTCAATTTCATCATCTAGTCTTCTTTTACTATAATACCTATGCATCTTTGAATAAAAATAATAAACATATTTTTGGAAGGAGATTGGTATAAAATACTCTAATAAACTAAGACGTTTGTGAGAACATTTGTTATTTAGTTAATGAAAAGATATTGCAATATGTATATAACATCTTTATTATCATATTATGTGACAAAGAAGAAAGTAGAGATCTGAGTGTACCTTATCTTCTAGAATTAATGTAAGTAAACCAATCTCAATTAGGAAAAGTTTTGATAAAGACTTAATTAGCACTTGAGAAAAAAATCAAGTAATATATATCTTTTCAAATATCTTAATATGTGATGAGCTATTGTAATATGATGTTGATGAGGAGCTAAAATAATGTTCATGAGGTGAAGGAGATTGACTTACTTTATGAACTACAAGACTACAATATCATCTTCCTTATCTGCATATAGTTGATAGAGATCATTTTTTTATCTCGACTCTATAAATCATCTTCAAGGTAGTCTTCTCCGGCATCGAACAAGCACTTTGAGAGAAAATAAGTTCACATCTTAAAGAACTTGTTAGTTGTTGAACAGATATAATATTCAACATAAAATCTGGTATATATAGAACATTATATTAAACAATGTTTTTAGCCAAGATAATAGTTCTAGCACATGCAGCAGTGACACTTTGATTATTTGAAAGTTTAGATTTTACATTTAATTTTGTAATAACTTATGAAAAAAAGATGGAGCAAGCTACATGATCTGTAGCCCTAGTGTCAAGAATCTAAGAGTGCATACCTCTCTTACCTGTACTATTTTTTATGGAGAAGGAATCTCCCATGGTGTTGTTTATCACCTTATCTTAGTTCTTTGAATCTTGAATCATGCTTATCCATTGTTAAAGTTGCTCAGGTCCAAAAGTTTTCCAAATCTGCTCATTGAGAGTTTCATTGTGTGTTGGTTTTTCCATCTTAGTCACCAAGTCTCCCTCCTTCTCAAGAGTATTTGCAGTGTAATTCATCTTTTGATTCATCAAAGGTGGAAACCTGTGTTTTGAATAACATTCGTCAGCAGTATGATTCATCTTGTGGCGTGGCAGTAGAAGCACTGCTTTCCATAATTTTTTCCTCTTCCTCTTCCATAACTATGCCAACCTTGACTGCTGTTGTTGGTCTTGTTGTTGATTATTTGATTGACACTGTTGATCATTATCTTTGTATCCATCCCCATGCCTTCATTCAAGTGAGTTCTTGTTGAAGAACCAAAAAGAAGACACAGTTGATTCCTGGTAGAGGTTCTGTCAAAAGAATTTGCGTTTTAACAACATTATACATTTCTCCCAATCCTTACAAGAAGCACATTACCTGTTCATAGTCCTTGTAGCTGGACATGGTCTTCATCATGTTATAATTGCACTTTACTTTACAGATACAAGTAGGCAAAGGCCGCAACGCGTCAAGTTCTTCCTACAGCGTCTTAGAGTCAGTATAATATTCTGTAATGCTTCTCTCCCTTTGTTTAATGGAATTTACTTCTTGTAGAAGATCTGAAACATGAAAGCGGTTGCTTTTTGAAAATCTTTCTTTGAGATCTTCCTACAGCTCTCTTGCATTGTCTATATACACTGTGCTTTGTGCGATTTGTGTCGTGATGCTCCATGTAATCGAAGATATGACCATGACGTTGCATCTCTCCCACGCTTCATATTGATTGTCGCTATGTGATGGCTCTGGTAGATCGCCATTGACGAAATTGAATTTATTTTTTGAGAGCAAAGCCCTCTTTATAGCTCTGCTCCAATAGTGGTAATTTGAACCATCCAATTGTGGCCTGACCAAAACCATCCCTGAATTTTCTCCCGGATGTAGATAATACCTGCTAGCTAGATTTTGTTATTCATTCTTGGACGAACTTTCCTAGGTTTCAACCATGGAAACAGATGCGAGAAAAAAGAAAAGAAAAAGAAAAGAAGGATAAGCAAGGAGAGGGAACGTTGGTAGCGGAGAGCAGAAAGAGTTATACCTGCTCTGATACCATCTTGAGTTTTTTAAGCTTGTACATGTTACTAGCTTGTGGAAGATGATGTGCGGTGGCAAAGGATGAAAACAAAAACAGAGAAGGATGACAAAGGACAAAGAGAAGATAAACTCAAATTTTAATCAAAATATTTTTCTATCAAATTGAATGCTTAAAACATTAGAAGGGATACATGATAAATACACCATGAAGATACAATTGGATTTGGCCCATACAAAACATAAAAGGTCCAGAAAGATAAAATGGGTGACATTTGAAAACATGTTGATGCCTTCACTCAACAATACCCTTTTACTGTGGTATTTTCACACAACTAGTTCGATGAACTATCCATGTTCTATTAAAGAAACTAGTCGTTAAACTCAGGATCACTATCACTTCTCTACACTTTCAAATGAACAATAAACTTTTCAATCATATTAATATTCATGCATATTAGTAAAATGATGTTTCAGTTTAGTTTGCATTAAGCATATTCATGCAAATTTGTAAAATCATCCAAAATCATCTTCAAATTGTTATATCAGGTCAGGTTTGTGCAGCAGGGCAGTGGGGTGGGGGTGGTCGGGGGTTGTGCAAGGTACATTACACTTTTTTGGTGCTTTAAGAGGACTTTGGCTGAGGTAGAGATAATATATCTATATTTTTGTATAAGGATTAGAGCATCCCTAAAGTGTTCTATGTTCTTTCAAAATATTAATTATTTTCCAAAAAAAAGAGTAAAATCATCTTTGAGTGTTAGGGAATATTCATACTCTTCGATAGAAATAGTACTCAACGGAACCTATATGTCTACATAAAATCAAAGAAGTGAGTTGATTTAGTAGAACTAGAAGAAAAAAGGTAACTTGTTTTATTTTTCTTAATGACATATTTAACAAGGTTCTACAAAACTATTTGAGTAATATGAAGAAAAAGTTTTCAACCTATCATGACATAAGTGCCCCATTGTAAAAGGATAAATTTTTGCATTATCAATATCTATACAAGCTTATTATAAAAAAGAACAGAGAGGAACAAAATGACAAAAAAAAAGGCAAAAAAATATGAGAAGAAATATTTCTTCTATTTTTCTATTGAGAGATCAAAGCAGAGGGTCAGAATATATACAAACACCCTAACCAAAGGAGAGAATTTAAAATAAAGAGCCATAAAGGCTAGAATCAGAAAAAACAAAACAAAGATTAAACATTTGTACAAAAGAGGAACAACTAATAATTAGAAAAGACAAATTAACATTAGCTTCATTCTAAAAGTTCTGTATCCATATCCTCTGATATCCCCGCAAGCTGGGGAGAAAATATTGATGAGACTCACCTTGAAACAAATACTCTTGAATGATTGAGGACTTAAGATTTTGGTATAAATGTCAGTCAATTGCTATGTGGTGGAAATGAGAAGCAAATGGATGAGACCCTTCTTCAATTTTTCCATAACAATGTGACAATCTATTTCTATGTGTTTCGTACGCTCATGAAATACTGAACTTGCTGCAATGTATCTTGCTGAGTTATTGTCACATTATAAAAGAGATTCTTGCTCAAAAGAAAATTTTGAAATCTTAAAGAATATGATTTACATGAACTGTTTAATATTGTTCCTTGGTTCTTTGATTTCCAGGATATGAGAAAATTCCTAAGATACACACTAAACCCAGTTCTGATTGTCTTGAATCATTGTAGATGCCTCAATCGCTACCACAAAAGGCTTTTAGATGAGAATAAGTGTTGGAAGAGAAAAATAAATAAAGACTTGGAACTCTTTTAATATATCTTCAAATTCTAATTGTTGCAACATAGTGAGCAATTGTAGGCTTAACAAGAAATTCAGAAAGTTGTTGCACAAAAAATGTTATGTCAAGTCGGGTATTAATGAGATACATAAGTTTTCCAATCAATCTTCTCTAGGCCTTAACATATTTGAAAGGAATAGCTCCAGTAGAAGACAATTTTGCATGATTATCAATAGGAGTGAGTGCAGGTTTGCAAGCTAAAATGTTTGCATTTGTTAACAATTCATGTACATATTTCCTTTGATTCACCATTATCCCTTTCTTACTTCTTGCTACTTCAAAATCAAGAAAATATTTTAAATCCCCAAGATCCTTAATCTTGAATGACTCATTCAAGACTTGGTTAATTCTATCAATTTCCTCATTTCCATCTCCTGCCAATATTATATCATACACATACACCAATAATGATATAAAAGATCATTAAGACGAATTAATGAATAAGGAATTATCATTCATAGATTTAGTATATCTCGTAGAAAGCAAAAATGATGACAGTTTGACAAACCACTATTTGTTAGCTTCCTTAAGACCATATAAAAGCTTTTTTAATTTACAAACTTATCCTAATTGAGTAGAAGTCAATCCAAAAGAAGCAACCATGTATGCATATTCTTTCAACTCTCCATGTAAAAAGACATTGTTTATGTTTAATTGTTTCAATTTCCAATATAAATAGAAGCAACCTTATGATGTTTATCTTTGCTATTGGAGAGAAAGTATCAAGGTAGTTAATGCCTATGTTTGAATGTATACATACTTGATAATGACTGTGTAGCCTCTCTCAATTATACCAATCACTCCCCATGGTTACATCTAAACAATAAAATAGATGGGAGATTGGAAATATGTTAACCAATTATGATTTATGGTAAATTTTGGAATAAAAATCAAATTAATTTTGAAAGAATGATAGATTTGACCCGTACCATTTTGATTAACACTTAATTGAATTTCATTAGGTAAAAAATCAATATAAAACAAATAATACAAATAAAAAATAAAATATTTTTGCTATAACATATATTATTTGTGAACCTTGTGTCTAATATCCAATGGTCATAAGTCATACATGACTGTCCTCATTTGAGAAGTATTAATATGGTTTAATGAAAAATCTAATAAATGGATAATTGGTCAAAGTCATTAACCTTTAATATGATGAATCAACCTTGAAAGAATCAACATCTTCTTTGAGAAATCTTTTACTGTTTTTTTCCAATTACTTTTATGAATTATTTTTACATTGGGGTGATATTAGTTAAAAAAAAATATATTTTTTTCTTTTTAAAAGTTATTGGTCACTATTGGGCCTAGAGCAGTTTGGATCATGTTACAAAATCATCAAAGAGAATCATAATATATATCTTTTTTGGAAGCATAAAAATAGGGTATTCTTTAAAGGAGGTGTAGTAGATGTATTGGAAGTATTTACTTTGGTTCAATTAAAAATTTGGTCTTGTGTTACATCCAAGTCACATTCTGCGCTTTTCTCATTTTCTGATTGGTGTCTTGACCCTTTGGTTTATATAAGAATTATTTCATGATGTGTTATTTAAGGTGTATGTTTGATTGTCTTAGGTAATATTCTGTGAGTTTAGTTAGGAGTATTCTGCATAAGCATATATGAGAGTATGTCTAGAAAGGAAGGTTAAAAATTGTGTTTATGTATAAGGGTTGGACCACCCCTAAAATGACTCATATTTATTCATTTTTTATTGTACTTCCATAATTTCTTCTTATACCTTCATATTGTCAAAATTACTGAAATTGTCAATTTTTAAAATGTATAATCTAAAATATAAAATTTGTATTCCAAATTCAATAATCTAGAATTTATATTTTGATATGTAGAATATGAAATACAAATTTGTATTTTTGATTAATCCAAAATACAAATTTTGTATTCTAGATTCTATAATTTATAATATAAAATTTTTCCAAACTATATAGATTGTGCAATATATTTGTATTCCGATTTGTAAAATCTAAAATGGATATTCACTATTTTTAAAATATGGGGTAGAGAATAAACTATTAAGGTGCAGGAAGAATTTGGCATGCTTCCTTTGATAATTTTGTACAATGATCCCAAGCTGCTGTGGCCCAATAGTGACCAACAGCCTTAAAAAGAAAAAAAAACCATTTTCTTTAACTAATTTTTTTTTTATCGGCATTTCTTTAACTAATATGATGTCCACTGTAAGAATATTAAGACAATTCACAAAAGCAATGGAAAAAAGTGAAAGATTGTCATACAAATAGAAAAAAAGCCTAAATAATAAACTGAGAAAATAATAAAATAGATTTATTGTTCACTTTTGTTCAAGAACATATAACAATAAATAAAAGAATAAACAAATGACCACAAATGATAATTTACTACAAATTATTATAAGTAAAAACCAAGGAAATACGGAAAATAATACACACTAAACAAATATTAAACAGGGTTGATTATGTTGAATAAAACACCAATAGGGTGCAAAACTCATTGTTCTAGTTGTTTTCATTAACAATAATTCCTCGTATATATGTAATTGAATAGTTATCTTTATCCCAAATTCATGAAATAAATTACTCTCCCAATTAAATTTCTGATTAATTTTATTAGAATACCTGTACATGATATTTCCTTAAAAGTGTTCAATTTCCTTAAAAGTGTTCAATGTTATAAATAAAAACAATACAAAAGAAACAAATTTGGGTTCATCTTATTTCTTTATCGATTAAGATTTTATTTGATTATTAATTGGAATATTGGTTTGGTTATCAGACTAAAATAATCTCAGTTTTTTTCTTTGAAGTTATTTAGTTGGGTCTTGGGCCCAAAACAAAATTGAGAATCTAAAATTAAGAGGCCCAAAATATTACTAGCGGCCTATATAATAAATCCATTCTCATCGTGCAGTCATAGAGAGATCCTCCAACTAGGGTTTCTGATTCGCTGCTACAATGGTACTACTTCTTTCCCTTACTCTGAATAGATCTGAGGTTAACTTGATTGTGTGATAAGTCTGATGATGTTTCGATTTCGCATGGGTGCAGGGGAAAGGTACAGGGAGTTTCGGTAAGAGGAGGAACAAGACTCACACGCTCTGTCTGAGGTGTGGTCGTCGCAGTTTCCACCTTCAGAAGAGTCGGTGTTCTGCGTGTGCTTTCCCCGCTGCGCGCACAAGAAAATGTAAGTTTTCTACTTATTAAATTGTAAGTGTTTGTGTGAAGATTCTGTTCTGAGTCGTTGATGGTTTCAGATAACTGGAGCGTGAAGGCCATTAGGAGAAAGACTACCGGAACAGGAAGGATGAGGTACCTGCGTCACGTGCCTCGCAGATTTAAGAGCGGCTTCAGAGAGGGTATGAACGGTTAACTATTTGAGTATTTAAACTTTATGGTTTGGTTTAGGGTTTGTGCTAATTTGGTCGTTTTGAATCAGGTACGGAGGCGGCACCAAGGAAGAGGGGAGCGGCTTCCACTGCCTAATCTTTGAAAGGAAGCAATTTTTCTGGGTTAGTGAATTATAGGAGTTAAGGATTGTGTGCTGTTTCTAAAGAACATTTTTTTGTTTCTGTCGTCTTAATTTCATTTAATATGTTATGGATTTTAATTTCGACATTTGATCGATTTGATAGTTATGCGTTCACTTAATCAACATTCATAGCATTTTGATTGAAAATCCTCTGAGAATTTTCACGTACTTATTTTAGTTTTATAATTAATTGTTAATATTGGTATTAGAGTCAAATAACCTCGACCTGAACTAGCATAACTAGCTGTTTAGTGTTATAAGTATTGTTTGAATTCTAATTCTTATGCACTATGTTTTACTATCTCGTATAGTACATATGAAGGAAGAAAGCAAATTGAATCTACCTCTAATTATTGAAGATACGAGTGATTTTACATTAATATGATCAATATATCAATGAGTGTTTTACAAACAATAAATTAATTTGTATATACCCAATAAATATATAATAGCTCTATAAGTAATGCTCCTTTGGTTATGTAGGGGCTTAAATTTAATTGATTGTAATTTATTTTGGTCATTAAGAGAATTTAACGTTAATATATAATTTAATATGAATATTTTAGCTTTGTTTTTTTATTTTGAATTTAAAATTACAGTGATTTCTTAGTAACATATTATTATTAGTATCACTACATGTGTTTAATTATATAAAAAATAAGGAAGTTGGAGTAAATCTAAATTATATTGTATTGACTTTGTAAATGTACTAAGGCAATTATGTCTTTAATTTTATATAGAATTTAGAAAGTACCAGATTAAATACACTTTGTTTTGGTAAATTTTTAAAAGTTATTTATAAAACTAAGATGAACTTATATTTGATATAAATTAATTTTCGCTTCTAACTTTTTTATAAATATCTATGTAGGAGTTTATTATTCTGCAATGATGAATTATCTGGCTTGGAAGTTATTTAAATTAAATAAAGGCAGATACCTTTGCAAGGTCGGGTCGTTACTTTGTTATTTTACTAATTTAGTGAAGTGGGTAAATATTTCTAGTCTGCTGTCTTAATTTTTAAAATTAAAAATAATAATTTAATGTATTAACTATATTTTAAATTTTACATTTCAAGGAAATGAATATGTAATAATAGTATAATTTAAATCATTAATATTTATACATTAATTTGTTACTTATTAATTTTACTAAAGTAGTTTAATATACAAAAATAATAGTTCTAGTTTATCTAATTAAAATACGAGTTAACAAATTTATATAAAGAGAGTGGTGGGCTGTACCTGTTCTTTGACGGAGTTGCCGTGGTTAAGACTTTAGTCTGTTTTTTTTGGCAAATGGACTGTACTAAAGAGGATCAATTTGACCCGTTTTACCCATCGTAATGTATTAAATATAAATATAAATTGACAAATTCTCCTGCATCTTTTTCCTGTACCTCTGTATTTTTATTTTTAATTTCTTGTAAGATGGATATTGTGATTTTTTATTTTTTATTTTAAAAAATTTTCAAGTAGTATATAGATATTGTGATGTCTTTTTCTTTATTTTCAAGTGGTATTAATTATTTGTGGTGCTTTTGTTTTAATTTATTATTTATTATACAATCCAAAAATCACCGTATTGAAAAAAAGAGTTGTTTTAGTTTTAAGAGTTCACAATTTAATTTAGATTCACATAATGTTCCATATTATGGAACCATTGAAGTGTAACTAATTATTTTTTTATAAATTTTCTTGGTGTTATTTGAAAAAAAAACTTATAACTACAAGATATCCAAAATAGTGGATTTATCTTATGAAATAAGTTAAAACATCTCATAAAAATATAATGAAATTGGAGGTAGAATTGGATTGCATTCAATCCGACGTGAAATTGTTATAATTGAAAATTAATTTTAATAAGTAAAATATAAAAAGTTATATCTCTAAGAGATATATTTTTTATTATTTTAAGAGTTAAATTTCTATACATATTTGTCATATCTTCAATAAAAAAAAGTATATTTATGAAAATAAAACATATTACTAATTTAATTTAGCCAATATTATTTTAATGATAACAAGTAAATTAAAATCATATCTAGTACTTCTATCTTTAAAGTTGTCCAAAAATATTTTAATAATAGATTGTTTATTTTTATATTTTATAATAATAAAAAAAACAAATTTAAATATTGATTACAGTTGTAAAATGTTAAACTTCTTCTATACTGTGATTTAGTAATTTTTTATAATTAAACATAAAATATATTACAGTATAAAAACGAGCAACTTAATAATTATAACAAAGTCATATCAGACTTGAACTCAGACAGGGTCCTAATTAAATTTTTCTCTTATGGGCTTAACTCCTTGCTGTAACCATTCCTTTGTCATTAAAAGTTATATTTTTTTAAAAAAAAGTTTTTGAATTGTGTAATTAAAAAACACTTATTTTCATATTTATAAGATGTAGAAGAAAAATATGGGGTACAAAAAGAAATCTCTAATATCCTTTGTACCGAAGCCATTTTGAAACAAAATTTTCATTTTATCGGAAAGCTATTAATAATAACATCACTCATTATCCTTAACAAGTTGAAGTTTTGACAGAAAGAAAAATGTATTTTGACAACGGCATAATCAAAGTGACCAGTTTATAATCTGTAAAAAAAATTTCCATCTTTCTCATGGGTCCACATTTCACTAAAATAAAAGATTATTTCTCGTTTTAACTGTAGAAGAAATTAAGGCAACGAAAGAAAGAAGTTCAAGTAATTCTGATACTAGGTTGAAATCCATTAACAGTGACCCCTCCATCAACACAGATAACTTGTCCAGTGATGTAAGATGCAGCAGGCAAGCAAAGGAAAGTCACCAAGGATGACACTTCTTCCGGTTCTGCAATGCGCTTAAGCGGGGTACGGGACATCACATCATCCACAAACGTTTGGTTTTGGAGCAACTGCAAATAAATGTAAAACAAATTACATCCAACACAACACAACCAAATAAACTTCTTCTATTCTTCATATTCTAGTCCTTTTAGTATCTTCTATTTTCAACATAAAATAATCACAAAACATGCATCCATCTAGTTCAAAATATCCGTCAAACTCTACCTCTCATTCAAACTTCAATTGCAAAATCATTAATAAAAAAAAAATAAAAATTCATAGACCACAAGTTCATCATCCTAATACCAAAAGCATTAATAAAATGTGCTAGGTTAGGTTGCTTCTGTTATGTTTGACTTCAAAATCTACTCTATGGCCTTCCGAGCAATACTTAAGCTAAAGTTTTGAACATGCAGTTATTTTGGTGAAATTTATCACGGATGTCAATTAAGATATCTCCTTTTCTGTATATTTCTGAAAGTGGTACAATTAATTCAGTGCTTCTTAAGAAACATTTTCCAAGTTTTACAAGAGTAGAACTAAGAGTTAATCTGACTTAATCTCACAAAACCGATAAAATCCAATTTGACCTTATATCTAGTTAGGTAGAATTTCAATCAAGTTGTATACTTATTAATATTTTGTAAGGCTATGGGAAAAAACAGCTAAGAGAAATAAAAATAGGAAGAAAGGAAATTACATGTTCTACAAGTGGGGTCCTGGTGGTCCATGGTACAACACAGTTGCTTCTTATGTTGTCTTTTGCCCATTCACAAGCCAGATTTTTTGTAAGCTGATTAATTGCGGCTGAAAATTGAATGAACAAAAAATGTTATTGTCTTTTCTTTGTTTGTAGTAAAATTTTATTGATGACTTGTGCATGAGAGGAAAGATGCATTACCTTTGCTTGCTGCATAAACAGAACCAGTACCCATGCTGGTAACACCAGCAACAGAGGAAAGGAACACAATGCATCCCTTTCCAGATGCTTTGAGAAGAGGGTACGCAAGTTGACACAGATGGAATGAGGAGTCTAAATTAACTGTCATCAGCTGTGAATATTCTTCAGCACTGTACTCAATTGTTGGTTTTCTAAAGTTTGTCCCAACGTTGTTCACCTACAAGCACAAATTCATGCATATGTATGATTCATCACAATTGTCAAATACTAAATGAAAGGGAAGGAAAATGCATTCAGAGCAAAGCATTAATTTCATATGGTAGCTTATGATCTGACATTTTCCCACATGGTTCATAGCTTTTTTAAAGATTTATATCATCAATGGTTTTTGAGGATTATTGAAGAAAATCTACCCGTTAATTTAGGGTTTAGAGGGATGGATAAAAAAATTATTTTTAAAAAACATTTGTCGTTATCACCATTTAAATAATTTAATTTTATGAATATTTTTAAATAGTTTAAATTTTACACAATTATTTGTTAAAATAAACTACTAACTTATATGCTTGATTAAAAAAAAAGAGAGTATATGATGTTAGTGATAATTATACATTAAAAAATTGAAATACTATCAAAGCTGTACCCCGTAAATAATTACAAATGATAAATGAAATAATTACATATGAATACCTTTTCCTAAAAAAAAAATACAGATTAATACGCACCTTTATTCCTTTTAGTTTCATTTTTAAAATTTGATATTTAAAAAATGAATTTTATAAATAAAATAAATAATGCATAAATAACCAATTAATAAAGTAATGCATCAATTCAAACATTCATTAATGAAACTATTCAGTTGTGCACGATAATCAAATACTCAAAACTCGTAACTTGATACGTTGATTTTTTTTTTCTTACAACCAATATATAATACTATTTTTTTAATGTTTTTACATATCATTTAATTATAATTTTATCTTTTATTACATATTTTTTTTCTAAAACCATAACAAAAAAATTGCTTTGTTGTTGATTTTTGTGAATTTGCACCCCTATAAAAAAGAAGATTAGGAATAGTTGGCTTGAAAGTATCTGCAAAGATATAACAGAAAATGGAAAAAGTTTTACACAGAAGAAGAATTAAAAAACATTAAGATCTAGATCTAATCCAAGTTACGAACAGATTTATCGTACATAGATGTTAAGCTTTCCATTGAAGGTGGATGCAACTTCCTGAAGGAGCTTCTCTCTGTCGTGTGGTGAGGAGACGTCACACACCGATCCAGTAACCTGAAAACCCTCACTCTTCCACTTTTCTAAGCACTTCTTCAGCTCTGTTTGGGTCCTGGAACAAGTGTGCACAGCGGCGCCAAACGCGGCCAAGTCACTCACGATGGCGTGCCTATAACACCGTTTCAAACAAAGAAATATGAGAAGAAAGCAAAAGCAGAATAAAAGAGAAGGTGCAAAAAGAGTGATGAAAACCAACCCGATCCCACGTGTGCCTCCACTGACGAGTGCGGTCATTCCCTTCAGACACCATCTTCCTCCTCTCTTACGGCTGCTTTCTTCAAACTCTGCCATTTCCACTGCTTTTCACCCACAATAACAATATATATATACTATGATTATGTTTTCAGTTTTCAGTATGCTGCTGATATATATATATATATATAATAAACGCATGCATTGTTGTGTCACATGCAATGCACCAGTAACTTTTGCACCAACTTTAATTAAATTAATTAGAAACAATAAATTTATCACTAATCTGTACCATTCTGACAAAAAGAATTATATTTTTAAAGTTAAAGTAATTGAGAGAGATCAGTATCTCATTACTTATATTTTTAAGATTTATTTCAAATATTTAATTAAAGATATTTTAAGAAAAAAAAAGATGAATACATAATTTAATTACAAAAGAGTCTTATAAAAAGATATAAAGAATCGAAAAAATAATATTATAAAAATGTTATTTAATGATATTTATTTATTAATTATGTAAAGACTAATATAACACTTAATATTTTTAATTCAATGTTTCAATAGATATGAGTCCAGTCTCACAATAGGGTGAACCACGCTGCTTTAATTAAGTAAATGCACGTGAAAGGATTATATTTATTTAATAGCACGCAATATGGGCCATTATTATCGTTGTTGTTGCTGATAATAATTTTCTCTCACACAATTACATCAAATACTTAACCTCCATGAGATTATAATTAATTACATTAAAAAAAATTAATCTATTTTGATTCATTAAAAATTAATGTATTTAATAAAACTTAATTTAGTTTTTTCTTTAACAATTTTTATGGATAAATATTTAATCCATCCATAAATTAAACAATGTGTTAAAAAGATAGAGATAAATTTTTAAAACTATATTTTTGAAATATTTTTTAAAAAAATTCAAACAAATTTAAAATTATAGTTTTGAAAATCTTTGAAAAGGAAAAATTCAAAAATATTTAATTATAAAAGAATAATTTTGATTTATTAAGCATTAATATGTTAATTTATTTGATTTTGATAAATAATTAATATATAATTATTCATTCATAAAATTAAATGAATACATTTAACCTCATCTATTTTTTCTATTTTTATAATAAATATATTATACAAATTCATATATAGCCAAATTGGATGGATAAATTATTTTTTCAACCTTCTTTAAATGCAAAATTCGTTCTTTAGAGGAAATAGATTTTTTTTTTTAATAAAAGCTTTCATAGGCACAGTGAAAATAGATCTTATTATTACAAGTTTTAACAAAGAAAATATTTACGTATAGTCTATTTCAAACACCGTCGATAATATTTTAAAATTAATAGACTATTGACTTTAAAATCTACTTTATTAGGTACTTAAGAAACCACAAAATTGGAAATGCCTATTCTTGTATACTTTTTTTTTTTTTTAAATTTTTTTCTCTAGCGGAGTTTGGGATCTGATTCACTCATTCTGTTCATTAAGAATATAATTATAATAAATTAGCAAACGTAAATATTTTTACATATCCTTAATCATAAATTATATATGGTTAAATTTATAATAATTAATTAAAAGAATATGTTAGAATGATTTCTAATTAGTTAACAGTATAAAATCTTTACTATGTAGAAGTTAATCTTTATATGTTTAACTAACAATAAATCATTTTATTATAATTTTTTAAAATGATTAAATTTTTCATACTCATAATTTATGATTAGAAAACAGTGTATATATTATTTAATACATTACAAAAGGAGAAGACATTAAAGCTATTTAAAGAAAGTGTCATTTATCTGCTAATGAATTGAACAAGACCATTTATTCTGGTATGCAACTAGAAGGGAGAGAAAACCAAACTGCACATCACTTCTCACACTTATTCGTGATCAAATGAGAATCATTTGTTCCAAATAGTGATTTCAGGTAATTCTTATGCTGGGTTGAAATCCATTCACTGTTAATCCTCCATCAACACATATAACCTGTCCAGTGATGTAAGAAGCCCCAGGCAAGCAAATGAAAGTCACCAACGAAGACACTTCTTCAGGTTCTGCTATACGCTTAATTGGAGTACGGGACAAAATTTCATCCACAAACTTTTGGTCTTTCAACAACTACCAAAAAGAAAAAACAAAGTTAGATCAAACACATTGCCAACATCATCTAACAAAGATAAACACTAGTAATAATATACTCATTTCATTTCAACACTTACACATTCTATTTCTTTTAGTGCAATAAAAAGTATTAGTGTTTAACTTCCATGTCTGGTTGTGTTCTATTTTCAAAATATCTGCCACACTCTACCTCTGGTTCAAACTTCAATTGCCAAAACAATGAATAAAACGATTTTCTTGATGATGCATTAGTCCATTATCTTAATATAACAGACATAAAATTTCCAAGCAGAAAAACTAACAAAAGTTCTGCTAGGTAGGATAGGTTGTCTCTGCAATATTATCGACTTCAAAATCTACCTTAATGAATGCCTAGCTAGCAGTACTTAATATAAAAGTAAGTCACGAATTTTATGAAATAGAAAAATTAAACACAATCAAATACACAAGTGTTAGCTTCAATGTCAGACACAACAGGAAATACTTGATAGCCAGACTTATTCATTTATCCATCAACCCACAAGCAGACCTTATAGATTCGAAAGGGTTCACTATGTTGGTTTTATGATAATGGGAGTCAATAGTATATGACATGCAATTATTTTGGTGAACCTTATAGTGAATGTCAATTAACATGTCCATTTTTTTTGGTTTTGAAAGTGGTAAACTTAGTTCAGTAAACATTTTCCCAATCTTGCAGGACTTGGATGATTTGCTAATGTCTAGTCTGCATATTAATATTGTTTTAAGGCTTTGGTAGAGAGGAGAACAGCCAAAAGAAATAAAAAAATGGGATCAAGTAAACTACATGTTCTACAAGCGGGGTTCTAGTAGCCCACGGTACAACACAGTTGCTCCTTATGTTGTCTTTTGCCCATTCACATGCCAGATTTTTTGTAAGCTGATTAATTGCGGCTGAAAAATCAGTGGAGCAAAAGTATAAGTATATTTCTTTGTTTGTGATAAAATTTTAATGACCAATAAAAGACCTGATGATGGCACTCACCTTTACTTCCTGCATAGACAGCTCCAGTACCCAAGCTGACCACACCTGCAACCGACGAAATGAACACAATGCTTCCCTTTCCAGATGCTTTCAGAAGAGGATATGCTAGTTGGCACAGATGGAATGAGGAGTCTAAATTAACTGTCATCAGCTGTGAGTATTCGTCAGCACTGTACTCAATTGTTGGCTTTCTAAAGTTTGTTCCAACGTTGTTCACCTAAAATAAAGCAAAAGTCATGCATACGTCTGATTAATGAGAAGTAAATTAAATGGAGGGAGACTACTTTGAAAGTGAATCATTAACAAGTGATGGAAGCTTATGATCTCAAATTGGGAGCATTTGTAGGTATTGTTGAAGTCTACTGAATAAAACATACCTGCTATAAAAAGTATTGTTGGTTCTCAACAATTACAAAGCAAGAAAAACAACAATAAAATTTTAAAAAACACTATTGATGACAAAAAATCTATATACACTTTTTTGAACCTTCTATCTCCTTAGCAACTGTCAAAGCAGAACTGATAAGGTCAGCATATGCAAAACCTCTATGTAGGTTTGACTGTCCTCATCTCCTTATCACGTGTAAGTTGATAATCGGAGTCAACCTCTACATGTCTGGACCTTCTCGTGTAAGAGGTAGACAGTTGGTGGACATCATTCAGCTACTGTCAAAGCGTAACTAAAGCCTAATCCTCATCCTCCAAATTCACCTCAATATCCTCCAAGTCGTCCAAGATTTTGTTGAAATCTTAGTTGTTCCACCATCATTCTTAACTCAGTCATTTTGAAAGAATACAGCTGTTGCTTCAGACAGTTTGTGTGCCAACAACTTGGTCATATATAATGACTCAAGCTTCATCTACGTCGACAACAGTCTTCTGCACGACTTCTCTCAGTGCCTTATAACCAAGACACAGGATTATGGCACTCCTTGTTCTGTTGATTGGCACAACCTTATTAGTCTTCTCCTCTTGATTCGTAGACGTTGGAATGTTCGTCTCACCTTTCAAAGCATCAACACAACCTTATTGAATCAAGATGGCTTCCATCTTGAGTCTCTACAACCTGAAGTCGTTCTCCTCCAAAAACTTCTCGATGTCAAATTTGGTGACCATTTCTTTTATCTTCTTGACTTTATTTTCTTGTTTCCACAAATAGCGCCAATTTTTGGTTCTCAACAATAACAAAGCAAGAAAAAACAAGAACAAGATTTGAAGAAAACAATTTATTGATAATAGAAGGTCTATACATTGAAAGGTCTCACTATTCCAATGTATTGACAAAGTTCATAAAGACTCTGTATATAAACGCTCTAAAGAAGGAGTAAGAGAAGACCATTCAAAAACAAAATAATTAAGACAGCTATAACAAACACATAATAAAAAGTCTAACTCATCTCAACACTAGAGAGTCTAACACCTCTAAATGATCTACTTTCTCCATCACATCATACGGTCCAACCATCTGATTTACTCTATATGATTTAGAGTGAATCATCACAACTATAATTCCTTCTTCATTATTGAAACTACCATGAGGCTGGTCCAAGATAACGTTAATTAATTTTCTTTACTCTCTTCCTTTAGTTAATACATTTTCTTTACTACTTGTACACAGATTTACAAATACAATATAATCGAATGCATGAGCTTAACATTATGAGTAGAACAAACTTACATAGATGTTAAGCTTTCCATTGAAGATGGATGCTACTTCCTGAATAAGATTCTCTCTCTGAGGCGGCGAGGACACGTCACACACCGATCCAGTAACCTTAAATCCCTGATTCTGCCACTCTTCTAAGCACTTGTTGAGCTCTGTTTGGGTCCTCGAACAAGTGTGCACAACCGCGCCAAACGCGGTCAAGTCACTCACTATGGCGTGCCTAAAACAGTTTGAAACAAACGAATTATCAGAACAAAGCAAAAGCGAAATGAACAATCATAAAAGAGAAGGTGCGTTGAGATGAAAACCAACCCGATCCCACGGGTGCCGCCGGTGACAAGAGCCGTCATTCCACTGAGAGACCATCTTCCTCCTCTCTTACTATTGCTGATTTCTGGCTCTGCCATTTTCCTCTGATTTTTTATAATTGAAATTTTCTTGAAGTCGACAAAGCGTTCTTCACCCGTGATATTTATTATATAGTTAAACAATTAAGAAAAAATATAGCTTAAAATTGCTTAAACAATAAATGCAGTTTTTGACAGTGATTTTTTAAGTAGAACCATGTTTTGACTTTGATGCACTGCAACAGAGAACAAGGCCATGGCAGCTTCAACGACAACAAATGTAGAACTGTTATCTTAAAATTGAAGTTGTAACTGTTTAGTGTTGGATCTTCTTCTTTCTTTTTTTTTTTTGTAATTTTTTAATTTAATTATCATTATCCTCTTTTTTAAATTAAAATTGTATTTTCATGATCATCTCATATTTAATAAGTATAAAACTTTTGTCTTATTCAATTTTCATCTGATTAATAAGTATATTTCTATTTGTGTGCATATAAGCTTTCTTAATTTCATTGTATGAATGAATGATTGTTGATTACAAATGAAAGGGTGTTTTTAGGGATTGTTCAAGACGTAAAGAAAATGAGAAAAATAAAATAAATAAACAAATAAAAACTCTTCACAAGATTCTATGTACATATGTTATAAAAAAAAATATAAGATACTTTAGTTTAAATATCATATTATATTTGAGTTTTAACTGTAGTATATAGGTAAAATATAAACTTTAATGGAAATAAATGTTTACTTTAATATATTAATCAATAAAATAAAATAAAAAATGTGTGAAGACCATTGTCTCTAATTATACCCTTGTTTTAAAAAAAGTTTAGAGAGTTAAATATTTTTGTCTATGGGATTCTAAATGGCTTGGAGTTTGCATTTGATTACCATTAATATAATTGTGGAAGTGGATTATAGTTTGTATCAACTAATTAGTTGGCAGATAATTTGTTGTTTTTTATTTAAAAATACAATTTATGATGATAATAGTGAATCTAATTAAAAATGAATATATTAAAGTGAAATTACAAATAAAAATAGAAACAGGTAAATATAATGTAAAAGTTTATTATTATTTTTTTATAAAAAAAATAATAAATTAAGAAATATCAGATATGTTTCAACTCTGATAAAAAAATAGAAGATGAAAACAAAAACTTCCATCTGTTAAGGTTTCTAACCCTCTAAATCCAACGAGTTGTAACAAAAAAATGTATGTGATGTTTAAGCCTACATATCAATCATTGTAAAAGATCCTAGTACCTCTAAACCCACACTAAGCAGCATGTAAAATTTTATTTAAAAAGTGATGTCAATGTCTTTTGAAAAAAGAAGATATAAACACTTACATCATAGAAAGAGTTGAATACTCATTCAATAACAAAGAAGGTGACAGTGTCCTGGTTTGTGAAAATATCATATTGGTAAAGTTGAAGATTCTCTTTTTAAGGGTAACTAAATTAAGTTTTCCGTTAGTGACTGATACTTGAGGAGAGGTTCTTTATAAGTATTATAAAAATATGTTTATAAATAATATGTTGAGAGACTCTGAGTCTGTGATATATTTTTAGTTTATGAAAGAGCTTAACTTTTTTTTCTTTATTCTCGTGAAACTTGTTAATTATTTATATATTTAATGAAAATATTTGGACCATACAAAATGATGAAATAGTGTTAGAAGCATCCATATAAATGAATATAATCTTAAGAAATATAGTATAATCTCATTAAATAAATTAACTATTTTTTCAATTTTTTGTGAGTTCATTAAAATGTTTTTTTACAATTTAAAGAGATTCTGGAATAGTTTAGGTGAGTGGAGAAAAATAATATGATGATGGGAGTAGCATTATCCACATGCCAGATGGTACCTATCACAGCTGCAGCTGCATCTGCGTGCGTGTGACTGCAAGAAATGGCTCTTGTTCTCAACGTCTCCTTGTGTTCCACTTCTAAGCCACATCTTTCTCTCTCAAACTCCAATTTCAAACCTACCACTCTTCTTCATCTTCCTCTTCCTCTTCTGGTTCGTATACTACTGTACCTATTTCTCTCTTATTCAACTTCAACTGCGTAATTCCCTCGGCTTCATTTCACAGGGATTCAACGCAAAGCAAAGTCGCCAGCCATCTCAGAAACTCACATTTTCATTGGGTGGCTCCGTGTCTGGTGCCACCCTCGCTGCTCTCCTCTCTGCTTCTTTCATCTTTGTTGATCCCGCACTTGCATTCAGGGTAATCAATAACTCAACAATTTTGTAGTTTATAGATGAGAATTTCAACCCCGGTTATTCAAGTTAAAGGCTTTTTGAGTTGACGAATGATGGGTGTGGTGAATTCAGGGTGGAGGGCCATACGGGCAAGAAGTGACAAGGGGACAAGATCTCACTGGGAAGGACTTCAGTGGCAAGACTCTGATCAAACAAGACTTCAAAACGGTGTAGCTTTTTTTCTGTTTTCCCCTTTGTTTTTAATTTTTAAAGGACTTTAGTTTTAATACATTTTATCTGTCAACGTAATTTTTTAAATCAAATTAAATTTTAAAGTAATTATTAAAAATAAAACAATCTTATCCAAAATAACCATCCATTATTGTATGACATTCTAATTAAATTCAAGTTTAATTTCTGTACTGCAAAAGATTTTTACATTGTTAACCAATTAAAAATCAGGACAAGCTAGTTTCTGCTTGAAGTTGATAAACTTAGCAGATGACAATGTCTAATTGAATCATAGTATGAAACTTTTTACACTGCAAGTGCATATATTATTTTCTCATTAAACTCTGTTTAAAACTAAATTGATTTGAAATTTGATGCTGGAGTCATTCAAATGTGTGCTTTTGATAAAAAAAATTAACAAGTTAACTAACATTGCCTGTTACAGTCCATACTGAGACAAACCAATTTTAAAGGTGCAAAGTTAATAGGTGCTAGCTTCTTTGATGCTGATTTAACAGGTTTGTCCAACACTAATGTTATAATAATGAATGTAATGTAAACATTTCGAATCCTGTTTACAATTCACATTCTTTATCAGGTGCTGATCTTTCAGATGCTGATCTTCGAAATGCAGATTTTTCCCTGGCTAATGTGACGAAGGTAATTGTGTTCCAGGATTATTAGGGTGATTTCACTAAGCTAGAATGTAATGGGAATTTAATATCGAATCCTTTGTCCAAGACCATCTTGAGATTTTTACTCCGTGTTGATATGGCCTTTGTTTTGTTGTGTTGTGTATTGTACTCGTATCAACCAAAAATTTTACGTAAAGGCAGTGACCAAACATAGGGAAATTGTGTGAGTGGGGTTATACAAGAGGGGAGATAATTAATCCTCAAATTTCTCAACATATGTTTACCTGTTTCCTCATACTGTCCTTTTGTTATATTATTTGAAGGTAAATTATAAATGTTTCAAATAGATACAGACAAAACTCGATACCAAATGACCATATGAAAATATGAGGGATATAATTGTGAATGCAGATGAACATGTTCTAAAAGAAATCACAACTAAAGAACGTAGACTCTTCTAACAACTCATTTTTGTAGAATGCTTTGCGGCATGCACTTTTTCTCTTTGAAGAATTCACTTCCAGTTATTATGGCATAGAAGGTGTAATCAAGTTAACATAAAATATCATGATGCATCATTAACATAATTGTTAGCCATATGCAATTAGACAGAATGATAAATTGCATATGGATACAATCAAATGGGAAAGGATTAACAACTTCAAACTTTCTTTTAGTCTAAGTTGAAAATGTGTCCCCAGTCCACTGTAATTAACGAATTTCTTTCTGGTTGTCTTCTGCGTGAATGACCACTTTCTGCAGGCAAACTTAAGCAATGCTAACTTGGAAGGTGCACTTGCAACAGGAAATACATCTTTTAAGGGATCCAATATTACAGGCGCTGGTATGTAGTGAAACTATAATGTGCTACTATTGGGCTTTAAGGGAAATGTGGTTGTGAAAGAGTGTACTTCTGAAGTTCTGATAATAGTTTTCAACTCATTGGAAGTCCTACATTGCTATTGGCTGGTGATTAGTTTACTAATCTATAGTTCCAAATCTACCCACTTAATTAATTAAAGGATGTATACTATTGACATACATGATACAATTGGTGTTGGGTTTCAATCAACCTATACAGGAAGGGCCAATTAGAGAGAAAGAAGAGAACATATAAGGTAGTAAAAACAATGGGAAGCAAGTTTGTCTGCAAAAACCCTGAATATGTCTATTATAAACTTCACAAAGACAAGTTCTCTTCTCCTTGACAATGGCACTGTGCTTCCATTTTTCATGATCTCCCCTTTCTTGTTTTAGTTTTGTATTTTTTTTATGAAATATGTCCATCAGTAGTATATCTTCTGGAAATTTTTGGCATACTCAACATGCAGTTCAGATGTGAGAGTATAGTTTAGTCGTTGGAGTAGAAATTAGTAGTACAGTGCACCTGCATAAGTTGGTTTCTGTATGCTTAGAAGTAATCATGGAAACTTGTGATATGTTTGAACTGATGTCATAACTGAACCTATATATAATACTAAGAGCGTAAATAAACTTTGTTAAGATATAATGACACCATAATAGCAAATATTTACATCTTCATTCGATGGTTTGCTTATTGTCTTGGCTGGAATCAGACTTCACGGATGTACCACTAAGAGAAGATCAACGTGAATACCTCTGCAAAGTTGCTGATGGGTAAGATTATATCTATAAATTAAGATGTTTTATTGTCTAAATATGATTCATCTGTAACGAAGTTGTTTCTGGTAACAGAGTGAACCCAACAACTGGAAATGCCACGCGCGATACATTGTTCTGCAATTAGTATCCCATTCCTGAAAGAAAAAGACTCACTCCCAAGACCTTCAAAATACATGCACTAAATATTTGTGTCTCCATTATCCTCTACGCGGTCTGTGCCATGTTGTTGGAATCTTGTAATACAAAGCACCAAATCTAGATTATTCCAAATTTCCATTCACCATACAAGACAATAAGATTGTGATGTTATGCTCGTAACCGTACCTATTTGTGTCATAGCTGAACTCCTTTCATTTATAGTATAATACACCTTGGAATACATGGAGTAGCCTTGCGTAAGACTGAGGGTCTATTTTGAATAAATTTCTCAATCGAGAAAAAAGTAGTTTTTGCGTAATTTAAAATTAGTTTTATTTATGTATAAATTAATTTATTTCATATAATTTTTCTAACTTTTTTTAACTTGTGCATACACATTTTAATTTGTTCAAATTTACTCGTAAAGACAATGAATTGGATTGGAAAAGTTAAATGTAAATAATATGGTTGCAAAATATAGAAGTCAAACTAGAGATGAAGGAATTGACACTTTAAAGAATATTGTGTTGCCTTACTAAAATATGTCTCCAATTCATCTTATCAATTACAAACTAGTAAGTTCTTGTATGTGTTCTTTGCCAAGTTCTATGTCTTGGCATGAAGCACTATTATTGAGAAACCAAATGTTAGTTATACTGGTCTCTCCTTCTTGCCTTCACACACAAAAGTTTCACTCAGAAAACATATTTAAAGGTGTTGACAAATGTCCACTCCCATTTTGTATATCACTGATAATTCCCAACATGTTTTAAGCTTTTACGTTTATATCACTGATAATTTCTTTTCTTAAAAAAATACGAAATCAACTTATTCAGCACTTAGGTACATGTTATAAATATATGAATTAATTCAATTATTTGGGCAGTAGATATATTATCTTCGTAATTGTGCATATCAAATTTTACATAAATTAGTCATTTACGTATATTTTAAATAATATATTATCCATTAAAGTAAAATCTGATAAAATATAAATTAATCTTTTATTTATGTGAAATTTACAAACTTAATCTATTTTATAGAAATAATTCATTTCGACGATTACATTGGTTTCATACTGAATGAAGTTAGAACAAAGATCCACGAGTACAAAAACTCGACTCTTAATATCAATTGCTCTTTTAATTTATACCCAAAAAACATTCATCATAAATCTTTCATAATTCAGTAAAAAAAAATACTCACTGATATTCTCTTCTGATACTCCAGCTAGCCAGCCATTGAACTAAACAAACTTGTTCCTGCTCAAACTTAGCCAGGTTCCACATCACACCTCACAATATGTTTTGCTCTTCTTTTTTTACCTTGCATGTAGCAAGAAGCAAGAAGAAAGAAGCAAGATGAGCTAATAAAGAAAGGCTATGGCACAACGGTAAATTTTATTTCAAGCTCAATCGTTCAGAATCCCCGGGAAGGATGGCAGAAATATTAAATATACTGATAAACAATTAATAACCGACGTGTATTCATGAGCATCTGCAAAAGGCAGAAAAGGGTGAGAAGAAGAGCAAGCCAGGATCATCAATAATTTGGAAGTCACGGCGGAGGTGTTCGCTGTCCCCGGCCACGATGAGGTCTATTATCAGAACCTCCATCTGAAGATTCATTTGCATCATCAGATCCAGATTGTCCATCATAATTTTCCCCCCAGAGTGTGGCGGGTCTCCTTATTCTCATCTGGAGTGTGGTACCCCTGGACACAGAAGCAGGTTGAAGAATGAGGAAAAACACAGCTAGCAGACCACCATCATCTATGGGATCATCAACCCCAAATGAAGTTTGAAGTGTGCTAAGGAGATCCCCAAGATCCCTCTGGCGCTCTAACCTCCTCCAGGTGCGCTGACGCTCTGGGTCTACTGCGGATGGGCGCTCAAGAGGATGTTCAAGTCTTGCATGCTTTCTAAGATCTGGGTATGTGCCACTGAAGTTGCAAGTCTCACAAGAACAGCTCCTTGATTTTTCATTCATAAAATGTCGAGCAGCCTCCACTACTTTCCACTCTTTTATTTGGCCCCTACATAGAGGGCATACTAACTTTGACTTCGCCTCATTCTCACAGGATAAGGCTTGCATTGTAACCAAACCCTCACTTCTGTCTTCAGGCACATCAATTCTACTTTGGACAGTCACCTCATTTATGTCTTCCGGTACATTAATTCCACTTTGGACAGTCCCCTCCTCATTTCTGTCTTCCGGCACATCAATTATACTATCAACAGTGTTAGAAATTTGACTTTCTACTTGAGAAATGGTTGATGTGGTGTCAGCAAATGACTTGCGGAACTGATCAAGACAGTTTGAGTGGCGATAGCTGGTGTTGCACATGTAAGGGCGGCACCCTTTCTCATGGGATGAACATATGAGGAGAACAGCATTGTGAGGGTGTTCCATGCACACTGGGCATCTAGCTTCTTCCCATTCTTTAGCGTTTTCCTCTGACTCTCTAAGAGCAGATCTTCCAACACGACTAGAGCTGCTCGGGTAAGGTGATGCTCTGCTACTTTCATGTGACAAAGACCTAGCCCTTCTCTCCTTTGGCATCTTGAATTGTCAATACTTCGTAAATACACAAAGACTCTACCACCCAGAAGAATAACTGAACCAACTAGAAACCTACATACAGGTAGCATCAACATGAACAAAACTGAATTGAACATCAATACATGTACTGGAAAAACTCATGTCAAAATACATAAGTCATCAGTGAAAAAAAAAATTGATCAGCAAACAGTCATCCATGTGTAAAACAACAGAACCTAAAAAACAATATACCTGGCATTCATATTCATAATTATTCGACAAACAAATTTCATTCCAAAAACTTTTTGTAAATCTTGAAACTACAATATTTATCATTAAGAAGACTCCATGACAGGACTTTGTTTACAAAAAATACATAAGTTATGCACACAAGACCTTAAAAACATATGCACCAGTGTAAGTTGTTTCTTGAATGCCAGTGTCCATGACTAGACAAGATTAGAGTAAATCCAATCCTTATTTCCACACGTTTTACGGGAGACTTTCCCAAGGTTGATAATAACCTTCTTCGTGACATTAAGTTTTCAAAACAAAATCAATCATACCAAATTCTATAACAATTTAAAACAAAAGGGTTAAGAAAACTATTATAATCTTTATAAAATAAAATTGGAATGATAAAACACTCTTCACATCCCTAATAGAAAAGGAGTCTACTAAGACACAGCGAGGTCAGCCCAAAATACCCACATACATGTAAGCATTCAAATAATTATACATGTTCCTATCATTTTCTCATAAACTCATCATTATAAAAAAGTCCAAAATAAAATAGCTATGTTCTCAATTCTCGTTATAACTAGGCAAAATTCAAAGCATCAATACCACCATCGCATGCATAATTATATATACCATAATAAGCAAGAGATTAACAACTGAGCAAGTAATAGATATAGGTCCATGCCTCAATTGGCAAGCTCAACTGAACAAGTTATATGTGTCCTGTCAAGCTCAACCTAGCAAGCATAACGTGCTTATCACAATCTAGGGTCCGTTAACCCTGTATTTCAGAATAATGTCAGGGATCCATTCACCCAATAGTTTTCTCAAAAGGATCTGTTCACCCAGTGGCTTACGTAAAAATACTATGGTAAGGCAGATTATGCCCTTTTTATTGTCTCTGTTTCAGCAAAAGCCGGTGTTCTAACATACACCCCGTGAAAAACTGCATTCAAACAAATCCTGGACAATAACAAGTGATGTAAGGTATCACATCTCAACAACTTCATACCATATCTGTTCACTTTGACACTTTGTTACTACAGCAAAAAAGCTTTGTGCCAGTGTACTATTCTCAATACACATTGAATAAAACACTGACATTTTTATATCATAGACTACAGCATGCAAATTTTAAAATTTAAGAGTCAACATATCCTATGACGTGGAATTTCTAAAATATGGCAATAAATTGGAAGCCTTACTAAACTACTCCGCTCTTATTGTGGAACTGAATCAAAATGGATCATATTTGAGATTTTACCACAAGAAGCTAGATTTTCTAAGCTTTCCAACAAGCTCAGGATCACACAAATTGGAATTCCTTTACCAAAGTTATAATCCTTCAAAGTAGACTGATCTACATAAGAATTCGGCAAGAATAGTGTCTGCATTTTTATGCACCAGGAGGAATCCCCGTGGTTGAAGAATTCCAAAACTCAATAGACTAAATGTCTTACAAATACCTCTGATTCATTCAAAACCAATTTGCATCTTATGAGCAATCACATTAGACATGGTTTTTATCAAAATACTGAACCAAAAAGTTAATTTCACGAAATTACAGTTAGAGGGAATTCTATAGTTATCAACACATTGTGAAAATTTTCAGGGTCAAACAACTGTATGTAAGCTTCCAATTAAAGTTGTTTCCACTTCAAAACCATTTGTATAGCTTATGTTATTCTCTTTTAAAATCGGCTGACTCATCAAAACTTACAGCAGATAATCATGTTCTCAAATTTATTATGAATTTTGTTGTATGCTAATGAAATTTTCCGGTTAGATACTTCATTAAAAAGCTTTCAAAATCATCTGTATAGCTTAATTATTCTCTTTTAAAGTAGGTTGACTCCAAAACTTATAGCAGATAATCATGTTGTCAAATTTGCTTAGAATTTTGTTTTATGCTAATGAAATTTTCCGGTTAGATAGTTCATTAAAAAGTTTTCAAACAAAGTATCCCCTTTCAGCATCTAAAGCATAAAATTTGTAAAAGCAATTATTTCCACTTCAAACCAAGCATCATAGATCTCATTCATGAAATTTAAAGACAAATTAAAATCTTGTTTCAAAATCCACGCTTAAACCACAATTTATGGCATGAATTGAAGGCTGAGCTTCTGCCAAACACTTTGTCAGTAAAATTCTTCAACTTTCCCAAGTCTTGAAATTTCTCAATCCTCTCAACCCCTCTATTTGAAAAACTATACAACTCGATCCAACAGCTTATTTATCACAGAAAACTCCGCAAGAAACACGAATCCCTTTCAAAACCCTAGTTTACCAAAACCAAACATACAGAAGCAATTAAACGAATCCAACTCCACAAATGAAGAGAAATAGCAATAAATTAAAGTTTAATATCTAAATCCCTCACCACTTCGATCTTCTTCCACCTCCAATCCGGAAAAAATGGATGTGCTGAAACCTGAAACTTGTTATACCGTTGAGTTTCTCTCGTTCTCCTCTACAATTTCTTCAACTATTAGCAATCCGAGGGAGATCTCGATCGATCTTCCTCTTTTTCTTTTGTCTTTTTCTTTGTGTTTCCCCCTTTTCTTCCTCTCTTCTTCTTCTCTTTCTCTCAGCTTCTTCTGCACTTCCACGTTGGAAACTCAGTGATTCCTCCTCTAATATAACTTTCATTATTTACTTTTGTAGGACCTACACTTCCTCAATTTCCATATAGCTTTTCTTCTTTCTCTTCCATCTTTTCTTTGCAAAAATTCTGAATCTTCCTACCATATTTTTAATTATTAAGTAAATATTAATCATTTTTAATATTTTGAAAACTACAAAATACATTAATCACTTCTAAAATTTTCTAATATTACATAAATATTGTCTAATTTTTACACCTCTTAATTGTTTAAAAAAATCCAACCACTTATATTTCTAAAAAACATTACAACATACATTTTTATATAAGAGATTACTGTAAATATAAAAATAAAATAAAAATCCATATAGTCTCACAAAATTTCAAACAAAATTAATGTGGTTTACTTAATATCATTTAGTAAATAAATTACAACATCTTAATCTAATCATGTAAGATTATTATATACAACAAATTCTTCCTTCAGATATTTAATAGAAATAATATATTTAAGTAATGTTAAAATTTGAAGTAATATAAGAATGCTGATATATTGATAATTTTATACTAAATTATAATTGAAAGAAAAAAAATATTTTTTTACTAAAATAAAGTAATTTTAAAATTATATTTTATTACATCATAATTTTAAACATTTTCAATTATTAAAATAATTTTTTTTATTAATATTCCTTTGTCAAAATAACATTTTTCGTTATTTGTTCTTTTACATGAACCGCCAATGGCTATGACTATTCCAAATTTCCATTCCCCATATAATCATATCCAACAATTTTTCTGGGCAATTGTGAAATTAAATTCATTGCATTTACCCCTTTCTTCTTAAACATTGGAAAAAGGAAAAAACTCCAAAACAAGAATCCCTGGTGTGCATGCATACTGCATAATTGTATTTGGGAAATAAAAAAACTGGGTAATCATTTTATAATTTTTTGCATCTTTTTATATACTAACTCAAGAAAATATTGAATAAAATATTAAATGCTTTTATTATTACTAATATCTTGAAAATGTAAACACTGTTTCTTATTTACTGTATTTAAGAGTTAGGTTAATTTATAGGAAGAACATTTTGTAAAAGGTACAGTGAATATTTTATTTTTGGGGAATCAAGTTATAGTATATTAATTAATTCAATTACTATTTTATATAAACTGAAACTCAAAAATAACTGTATTCAATTAGTTGCTATATTTTCTCCTTAACCAGTTGACAGTGTAATTTGAGTTAGATTAACCTAAAACAAAGTAAAATCTCCCATAAATCATGCATTCCAGATTTTCTTAGTAAAAAATTGAATTTATATTTATGAATAAAAATATTGTTTAAAATTCCCATATACATTCATGATGAAGTAAAGATAAAAGTGTTAATTTTAAAATTTTCATCAGAAACTATATATAACGGAAAATAAAAATTATAATGGTGATATTTGTTATCTGTGGACGTAATGATCAACAGAGAGATAGATCATTCGACAAGTTGCACGTGGACTTGTACCTGTATGTTGTGTCCAACTATTTCTTATTATTAAATCACAACTGTTAGCCAACAAAATATTTATGTGGAAATTATTTATCATATAGTACTAACATGAAAAAAAATATTTAATACCTTTAAATGAAATAAATATTCATGAACTTCCAAAAAATGTAAACAATCATCTACTATATAGATTAAAAAGTTTTAAAATTTTCATTCAATTTGGTATTTTGTCTCTTTAAAATTGATGTTAGAAATTTTAACACAATCATGATTAGAGATATTAAAATTAAGATCTATTTATGTGAATATGTTTTTTTACTCAAGTAATTAACGTATTAATATTTCTTAATCATCACAATAAAACTATATAAATTAGAAACCTCTTTGTGTACGGCTTCCATGAATTTTAAATTTGAGAGTTAATCTAAACCTTGCATACCAATCAAAATGCTCTAAACTTTGCAATCGGACTAAATTAAAAGTGTAAGAAATTGCTTTTTTTAATAAAATAATAGTCTAAACTTACTTAAAAAGGGATAATTACATAATAATATGGTTTTTTATTTAAATTTAACTTATTTAATTATGTTTAAAGTATGTATGAAATTGCATTTTTTTTATCCGCATGTACGAAATTGTATTAGTTGTATATTTTACCAAATTATGAGAATAAAATCCTAGACAGTGTGAATACTTGTAATGAGTTGTGTGGGTTAGATATGGAAATAGAATAAATAAATTGTTTAATTTGAAATAAATAATGTGATTAAAGTGTTAGTTTATTAAATGAATGAAGTATTATATAAAAGTGTCAAAATAAGATAACTTAACTTACTAGATTGATTTTGTGGATTGGTCTAAAAATGAGTTAACTTAACTCGATTTACTTTTTAATAAGTTAATATAACTTAATTTGACATATCATGAGTTGATGAATTAACTTATTTAAATATATTTTGTCATTTTAATTTATTGTAATATAGTTAGATCAAATGAATTCAATTCATCTGTTTATAACATTACAATTAATTAAAGTGTTAACATATTTTATCAAATATTAACCTCAATTCAAAAGTGATACCATGAAGATAGTAAGTGAAAATTCAAAGTTTCAACTTATATAAATTGGCAAACAAATAAATTAGACATCTAACTCATTTAAACATTGTTGAACAACTTTCAAATATTTAAAAATTTCAAATTGTCAACCTACATAATTAAAAGTAATGAAAATTTATAATAAAATAATGATAAAAAGATGTTATTAGGACTAGAAGTCAACTCACATCCAATCTCGTTTAACCTCATTTAACTCGTTAGTTAAGTGAGTCAGTTTCAAATTGATTCATTTAAAAAAATTTGTATATTCTCCAACTAAACCAACTTGAACCCATGACAAATCAGATTAACTCACGAATTTAAACTTATTTTGATACACATAACACTCTATAACATTAATTTTTGTCTTCCTAATTAAAGAAGTTAACTTTCCTTCACCTTCAAATTATGGCATTTTTTTTCTTTGGCTAAATTATCCTTTATTCCATATAATTCATCTTGCTTGTTAGTTATAAGGAAACATGAACTTCAAACTTTGTTCATTTTGGTTTTCAAGACTCTGTTCATTTTGGTTAAGAATTATTTTCTTCACATTCTTGATCTTCCCCCTCTTTCTCTATAACATGCATGTGAGAGTTGTTGAGATGTATTTTCTTAGCTAACCTAACTTTGGACTGATTGCTAACTATAATTAGAATCTTTAAATCGATAAAAGTACTATTTAAACTTTGTAGTTTAGATAATTTTTGTTGTCTTAATTTCTTATAATAATTTAAGATAAGGAAAGTTAATGATGTGTGAAAGTTTCAAATTGTGTACCAAAGTGATAAATTGAATGATGATGAAAATTGGGTCTTTCTAGGATTGGGTCTTTCAAATTAAACAGATCAACTTGGTTTATTAAGTATGTTTTAAAATGAGTTTGCATTTAAGAGTTATACATGTTCTTGTCGAAGTTAACTCAGTTAAAAAAAGTCACAATCTTAAATGGAATTATCAAGAAGATTAACACATATGAAAAAGAAAAAAAACTAAAATATTCATCGGTTTTAAGGTGAAAATATTATTATGATTATATGACTTTCCTTGATGAAACTAGTTTTTAAATGCTTGAATGTAGTACAATCATATAAATAAATAAATGTAGAGATAAAATATTTTTTTGACCAAAATCACATAAATAGATGTATCACGTTCTAAATAAATAATTAAGACTGGTACCATTTATTAAAAGAAGAAAAGAGATACCATACTTAACAAGTCATATTTAATATCACTATTTTCATAGATATATTATCCTGATTTTAAAACAATCAAACACAACACAGAAATACAATAAATTAAATAGATTAAAAGTGTTTGAAAACAATTCTAGACCTACCACATCATTTCTCACGTACTCATTTTCATATTTTTGGGCCTTTGAGAATGATAAATCATGTTACCAAATTATTTTCAAGCATAGTTGATATAATTCAATCAAAGTAAATAATTGCTCTTAAAAGAAACACGAGTAACAGTGACATTTTTTTCACATATTCTTCACATTAGATTAAAAAAATCACAAAGTTTTATGAATCTTATTATTTATTTAATAATTTCACTGGAATTTTATAATTTATAGTAAAATTTAATTGCTGGGTCTCTCACCAGCATGCAATGGAAGATGGTAGTCAGAAAGAAATGTCAAAATAGAAAGATTGTTGCAGTAATTTGTGGTTAGTGAAAGGATACACAAACAAATTCAAAAGAGAGTTTTTTATTTCTTTAAAAGAAAGAAATAGCGAAGGCTCCAACAACAACAACAGCAACGATGGGATCTCTTAGAAAGGAAGTGTGACACAGAACACAATCCATGATTTCCAATTCTACATTCCGAACAATGGTTCCCCGTTAGCTCTGATTCATGCCCTTTACAAGCTACCCTGTAAGTTTTCATTTTTCTTCCATTTTATTTCTCATAATTTCTCTGGGGTGCCATTGTGTGTGTGAATTTAAACTTCAACTTAGATTCAAGGACCCGTCTGTAGAATTTTGTTTAATACAAAATGGGCTGTGTCATTGATTTGATCATTGTCACCATGCCAACCAAATTGTCTATGAAACGGGTTCAATGAGAAGAGGGGTCAGATTTCATGGTAGATCTAATGTTTTATCAACTTCGTGTTATGGGTTTAAAGTTGGATTGCGGTTCCATCTGGATTGATCTACATCCTCAACTGGATCACTTTTGTCTTGAATTGATCCTTTTTCTATTTGAATGTGTATCTTTTGCGCCACTAGTATGATGTTTCTACGAACTGTGCTCTTTCAGAGAGAAAAACGCCTTCGAAGTTTCAGCTCACGAATGAAATATTCGACTTTGAGTGAGAGGAACCAAATATACATTAATCAATATCCAATCTACCTGATTCAATGAGTGAGTGTGCCTGAGCAACTTATTTTGTTATTTATTCGTAAGTATGAAAAACACAGTAATCAAATTGCTGGATTTTTTTTTGGTGATGGAGAAGGTTACTATTGGTTATAATTTTTCAAATTAGATATAATGTATTCGGCTACTGATCTGTTGTTGCAGGCTAAACATTTTGTGCTGCTGAAAGGCTTGAAAACGTTGTTTAGTTTGCTTAATTCAGTGAGTCATTTTCTATGGGATAAGTTCTTTATTGTATTTGTATGACTCTGAAAATATTTTATACGTCCCCATTACTCTGAACTAAGGCCTCTTCCTATATGAGTTTGTATGAGGGTTTATTGTTTGTATGGTCTGCTAATGTATTCACCGTGCATGGTCCTCCTTTCTTCCTTGACAAATTTCTCTAGAGTTTTAATGGGTACTTGGGTTGTGTTTCATGTGTATGTAATTTGCATCTGTTTTGAATTTGGATTATTTGTGTTACAATTGATGCTTGATTGGAGTCATGAACAAGTTGGAGTCCTTCTCACTGTATTGATTGTCTCTTTCTACATTGTCTTTGTTAGGGCTTTTGTTCTTCTCATTCTCAACATTCTTTTAATAAATGTGAACCTGATCCTTTTGTAAAAATAGGACACCTAAAGATGCAAATGCAAACTGGTCTTAATGCGATAGAGGATCAATATGAGCAATGTGAGGCGAAATATCCAAACAAAACTGCTATAGCATGCATGATAAATGCAGAAATTAGTGCTGTGTTGGCAGTTATGCGAAGAAATGTTAGATGGGGAGTTCATTACATGTTAGATGATGACCAGTCAGAGCACTTCCTTGTTCAGTCATTAAAGACGCTGAGGAGGCAAATTTTCTCATGGCAGAATCAATGGCATACCGTCAACCCTGCGTTGTATCTCCAGCCTTTTTTGGATGTGATACGATCCGATGAAACTAGTGCGCCTATTACTGGTGTTGCTTTGTCATCTGTTTACAAAATCTTAACTCTAGATGTGATTGATCAGCACACAGTCAACGTAGGGGATTCCATGCACTTGGTGGTTGATTCCGTCACTAGTTGCAGATTTGAAGTGACTGATCCTGGATCAGAAGAAGTGGTATTAATGAAGATTTTGCAAGTTCTTCTAGCTTGTGTGAAAGGTAAAGCATCTGTAATGCTGAGTAACCAACACATTTGCACCATAGTGAATACTTGTTTCCGGATAGTTCATCAAGCAGGAACCAAAGGTGAGCTGTTGCAACGAATAGCACGGTACACAATGCATGAACTGGTTAGGTCTATATTTTCTCACCTTCAGAATATTGACAACACAAAGTGTGGATTCATAAATGGGAGCGCTACCTTAAAGCAAGTGGTATAAGATTTGTGTTTCCTTTGACCTTTTTGGTTGCTTTTCACACTTCTTGATGCGATTATTTTGCCAGTTATTAAAAACAAAAATTGAAAGGAAAATTCTACTCTGGGCAGGGTAAAATTCTTATTTGCACAAAAAAATTTGCTTTGCTATTATAAGTTTTTCTCAGTTAACAAGTATGAAATTGTTAAAAGGGGAAATGTCCTTAACTTTTTCTTATGTTACTGTATATTATTTATGTGAAAATTTCAATTTCCATTAAAAGGGACAAAAGAAGGCCAAGTACATGACTAAGAAATCTTCTAGGTAGATTATCTGAAACTTATTGGGAAAGACGGAAAAATGCTTATGATAACATATGTTAATAAAATAAAATATGGTTGGGGGTGGTCGAGGAAGAAGCAAAGTATCTTTGCTTGATGCATATATTTTATTACTAGTTAGGGTTAGATAGCTGTCTTCTATATTATTAAACTTTCAAATGACAATATTGTATGGTCAAATCTATATATTCACCTTTCAATTGTTCTACTGCCATAAACAAACTGAATTTTTAGAGTTAGGACATGCATAAACTTGAAATTAAGTAATGATATATATATAGTATTTTTTCAGAACAATGGACTGAATAATGAGCATGCTTTGGCAAGCAGAGAATTGGAAAATGAGAGGCTTAATTCTGCACATGATGCCCAACCATTATCTACAGTCACTGGTTCCGGCATTGCAACTGTTGTGACAGCAAATGTTGTGGATGAAAACACAGCCATGAATTACAACAAGACTGAGCCACACGAATTACAGCTCATGACTGATGGGGTTCCATGTATGGTGGAAATATTTCACTTCTTGTGTTCTCTGCTGAATGTCACTGAGCATATGGGAGTGAATCCTAGACCAAACACAATGACGTTTGATGAAGATGTGCCTCTTTTTGCGTTAACTTTGATTAATTCAGCCATAGAGTTGGGAGGGCCATCCTTCCGCCATCACCCAGGATTGCTGAGTTTAATTCAGGATGAATTATTCTACAATCTTATGCAATTTGGTTTATCAATAAGCCCTCTTGTACTTTCAATGGTGTGTAGCATTGTTCTCAATTTATATCAACATCTTCGTCAAGAACTCAAACTACAGCTAGAAGCATTTTTTTCTTGCGTAATTTTGAGGCTTGCACAAAGCAAATATGGTGCCTCATATCAGCAACAGGAGGTTGTGATGGAAGCACTTGTTGATTTTTGCAGGCAAAAAACATTCATGGTGGAGATGTATACCAACTTTGACTGTGACATAAGTTACAGTGATGTCTTTGAAGATATTGCTAATTTGTTGTCCAAAAGTGCATTTCCTGTGAACAATCCATTGTCTTCCATACACATTCTTGCCTTAGATGGTCTTATTGTTGTAATGCAGGGAATTGCCGAAAGACTAGGTAGTGGATCTTTAAGTTCAGAACAATCTCCTGTAAATTTTGAGGAGTATACACCATTCTGGATGGAAAAGTGTGACAGTTTTGCTGACCCAAATGATTGGGTTCCTTTTTTCCGCCAAAGAAAGTACATAAAGAGAAAATTAATGATTGGAGCTGATCACTTCAATCGGGATAGTAAGAAAGGTCTTGAGTTTCTCCAAGGAGCACATCTTTTGCCTAACAAACCTGATCCCCAAAGTGTTGCCTGCTTTTTAAGATACACAGCTGGGTTGGATAAGAATCTCATTGGTGATTTCCTTGGAAATCATGAAGAATTCTATGTTCAGGTTCTTCATGAATTTGCTAAGACATTTGATTTCCATGATATGACCTTAGACACAGCCCTGCGTGTACTATTGGAGACTTTTAGGCTTCCTGGAGAATCACAGAAGATACATAGGGTGGTTGAAGCTTTCTCTGAGAGATATTATGAACAATCACCAGATATCTTAGCTAACAAGGATGCTGCTCTCGTGCTATCATACTCAATTATATTGCTTAATACAGATCATCATAATGTGCAGGTCAAAAAGAAGATGACAGAAGAGGATTTTATCCGAAATAATAGGCATATAAATGATGGCAATGATCTGCCCCGAGAATTTCTGTCAGAGATTTACCATTCAATTTGTAAGAATGAAATTCGCACCACTCTTGAACCAGGCTTTGGATTTCCTGAAATGACCCCAAGTCGATGGATTTCTCTGATGCACAGGGCAAATAAAACTGCTCCATACATTGTATCGGATTCCAGAGCATACTTAGATTATGATATGTTTGTGCTGTTGTCAGGCCCAACAATTGCTGCCATTTCTGTGGTTTTTGATAATGCTGAAAATAAAGAGGTATATCAAAGATGTATGGATGGATTCTTAGTTGCTGCTAAGATATCAGCCTACTATCATCTTGAAAATGTACTTGATGATCTGGTTGTGTGCCTCTGTAAGTTCGTTACCGTTTTGGATCCATTATCGGTTGACGATTCTGTCCTGGCCTTTGGAGATGACACAAAAGTAAGAATTGCAACTGAGACAGTATTCACCATTGCAAATAGGTATGGTGATTACATCCGCACAGGGTGGAGGAATATTCTTGATTGCATTTTAATATTTTACAAGTTAGGTCTCCTTCCTACTCACTTGGCCAGTGATGCAGCTGACGAGTCACAGGTAACTACAGAAATTGGACATGGAAAATCTACCTCAAATTCTTTATTATCATCTAATCTTCAATATATTGCTCCAAAGAGATCCTCAGGATTAATTAGCAGGTTTAGTCAACTCTTATCACTTGGCTCTGAAGAGATAAGATCAATACCGACAAAAGAACAGCTGGTTGCTCATCAGCAAGCTACACAAGCAATTCAAAAGTGTCAAATTGATAGCATATTCACTGAGAGTAAATTTCTGCAAGCTGAATCTCTATTGAATCTTGAAAGAGCACTCATCAATGCTGGATCTCAACATCTGAAAGGAAACAGAATGTCTGAGGATGAAGAGTCTTCAGTTCTCTGCCTGGAGTTATTGGTGGCAATCACTCTGAATAACAGGGATAGAGTTGTACTTCTTTGGAAGGGTGTTTATGATCACATATCCAATATTATTCAGTCAACTTTGATGCCTTGTGCTCTGGTAGAGAAGGCTATTTTTGGACTTCTTAGAATTTGCCACCGCTTACTTCCCTACAAAGAGAACATTACTGATGAACTTTTGAGGTCCCTGCAACTTGTCTTGAAGCTTGACGCACTAGTTGCAGATGCATACTATGAGCAGATTACACAGGAAGTCGGTTTCCTTGTGAAGGCAAATGCTTCTCATATTAGATCTCAGTCTGGATGGTGGACTATTACTGCTCTGCTCTCAATTACTTCTAGACACCTGGAATCATCTGAGGCTGGATTTGATGCACTGTTGTTCATTATGTCTGATGGAGCTCACTTGCTCCCTGCTAATTACATCCTATGCGTTGATGCTGCGAGACAGTTTGCTGAGTCTCGTGTGGGGCAGGTAGATCGATCTATAATTGCACTAGATCTTATGGTAAGTTCTGTCAATTCCTTAGAAAGATGGTCGAGTAATGCTAAGAAAGCTGCGAAAGAAGAGGAAGTGGAAAAGATGTTACAGGATATTGAGGAAATGTGGTTCAGGCTAGTGCAGGGACTGGGGAAAGTATGTTTGGACCAGAGAGAGGAGGTTAGAAACCATGCTTTGTTATCTTTACAGAAGTGCTTAAAAGGAGCTGTTGGGACTCACATCCCGGGTGATTTGTGGTTGACATGTTTTGATAAAGTGATCTTCATTGTGCTCGAAGACCTGATTGAAATTGCGGAGTCGCATTCTCAAAAGGTGTACCCAAACATGGAAGGAACTCTTGTTATTGCCTTAAAGCTTATGTCTGAAGTTTTCCTTCAGTTACTCCAAGAACTATCACAATTGGCAGCCTTCTGCGAACTATGGGAGGGTATGCTAAGCTGTATGGAAAAGTGTGCGAAGATGAAATTTAAAGGAAGAAGAAGTGAGAAGCTTCAAGTGCTTGTGCCTGAGCTTCTGAAGAACACTTTGCTTGTTATGAAATCTGGGGGCATACTAGTGCAGATTAATAATGGTTCGGGAGAAAATAGTTTGTGGGAACTGACATGGCTACACATGAAGAATATTGCTCCCTCATTGCACTCTGAGGTGTTTCCTGAGCAAGATCCAGAGCAGCTACAACACAAACAGGTTAAAGCAGTTGAAAGTTTGGGACCTGATGCAAACATTTCTGATCCTTCAAATGAAAAAGAGGGCCAAGATGGAGTTGAGATCAGTTAATTTGACCTGACAGTGCCTAAGCAACCTGAATTGGCTTTTCTGTGTCCCTGTGAACACCCCCACAATATTAGTCTAAGCTTGATAAATTTTCATTTTTCTATCTTGAGGTTGTGAGGGTGTTATAGCTGATTATGCAGTATATGACATTATCAATGTGGTTGGAGCAGTCTGGTCAGGCTAAGCATGAAGTGAAGTTGCCTGTTATTTGGTCTTCTCTCTTTCACATAATTGCCCCAGGGACTCTTCTTACTGTATACAGATGAGACTTTTGGTTGGAGATATGTTATACTACACAGAGTCACTGAAACTATAAAGCATCAGTATTGTCTTTCTAGGTTGTACAGAACTCAAAATTATCTCTTTTTGTATTGGCTTGGACATGTATTTACTCTGTATGTTAGTGATGTAAACAACAAATTTTTTTAGATGATCATAAATGTATACACACATATTAAGATTACCAAGTATACTTAGGAGCAACTGTTGTTGTAGACTTTGGTTCTGTTTATAAAGAGGGTAAAATCGATTTTGGTTTAAGCAAAATTAATTTGCTGTTGTTCAATGTATTCCCTTTTTCGTGCCCCGCACTCGGTTTCAACCATTGATATCACTTTGAAAATTCTTATCTTTTGTAGAACCAAGAAACACAGGTTTTTAACCCATTTAATAGTTGTTTATGGAGATTGAATTTCAGAAATTTATTTGATGGGATAAAAGTTTACATTAAATAATTAAATAAATTAAGTACATAAAGTTTCATGCGATTAGTCCTTTATCAATTATATAATTTGTATATAAATATACTTTTAGAATTATAAGTGTACCTAAAAAATAAGACTGCAAATTTATGAACTTTCACTTAAAATTTGGTATACGTTCATTAAAATAATATTTTACAATTTATTAAATGTTCTTGACTTCCTCTTAATTTAATATATTGTAATAAATTTTCTTGTCGATAATTTTATCCTTTAAATATTTGCAATATAAATTTTAATTTCACAGAAGTTTGACGTACAAAATTACTGTTATGTATGTGAGTATTAAGATGACTAAATTCGTAGTTTAAAATAAATACGTAATAAAATTTTCATATCATGATAATCGAAAAATATCAATGAAAGCCTTAAATATTTAAATTAATATATTAAATTGCTTTACTCCTTTTTTGAATTTAAAATTTATTTTAATAAAGTTTTTCAAGTATTGTTCTATACTAATATTTTTTAGTTGACATAGTATCATTCATTTTAAATCATATTTCTTTCTCGAAAAAATTGTATTAGTTTTGCTCTCATAATATAATTGTATTAGTTTCTTATAATTTCTGATGTTGAATGGAGAGAAGTGAAAATAATATAAAAAAAATAATGTAAACAACTAGAAAATAGTTTAGGGTGGATGTGGTATAATTAAAATATTTTTAAATATTTTATTATTAAAGTTAAAAATTCATATAAAAATTAGTAAATAAGATATTTTTATGTTTTATTTTAAAATAATCATTTTTTTTAAATATTTTTTTCTTTTCTCTTTTGTATTTTTTCTAAAAATCTAACTCAATCATTCATCAAATTAACTATTAAATTGGACTTGTAAATTTGTTTTTACTCTTTTTCCTAATTTTGAGTTTTCTTGTTTACGTAGTTTAACACATTTTGTATGTAACTCTATGTTAGTTTAAGATTTTAGATATATGTTTAAATAGTTTATCATGATTATGTGATACATTGTATTAATTGAATAAAAAATTATATTGAAAGTTTAAAATAAATCTCTAATATTTTCTATATTTTGCTGTGTCGGTTTAGACATGTGATACTCCTATATTATACGAAAGATGTTAAAGATAATCGATTTTTAAAGCGAACAACTTTAGAGTTTTTAAGTTTACTTTTAATTGATTTTTTTTTATTTTTTTGTTTTAAATTTTAAAAGAGAGATGTCTAGCTTATTTAAATTTTATAGGATGTTATCCTACCATTTTTACTTTTAGTAATGTTATTTATTCACCTTCCATATATTAACATACAATACTGATAAATATTTTTTTAAAAGAAAAAATGTGGCAATTTTCCGTGTACGTTTTCACTGTCAAAATTTCGTGGAACATAATTACTATGATTTTCCTTAAATTAAAATTAAAATTAGATAGATTTGTTTACAGTATAAAAATAAAAGTTATAAATAACATTTACCAGTTTCAAGTTAAACTGATAAAAATGAATCATGAGAAAGTTAACGGATATTAATATGATTATAAAATAATATTTAATATTTACTTATTATTACAGCACGATAATCATAAATAAATAAATTTTCCTTAGTTTTCGAGTCATTTTCTTTTCCTTTCTTTTCTTTTTCAAACTAGTTTACAGAGAGACGCAGTAAAGAATAGAAGATCGAAGATTCCGATGAGGATCAGTAGCAGTACGGAGTTCCGTCAACTTTTCCGTTGAATCGCCGAACAAAGCAAGGCCTCGCAACTTTCCGATTCGCAGAGTGTGACAGGTGAGTGTGATTTTTTTGCTTTCGCAGGATGTTGCAATTTCGCCATTCTTTCAGTTGCGTGGAATTTCATCTCAAATTGCTTGAATGAAAATGCTGGATCGCATCGGATCTTCTTCTTCTGCACGTTCATTTTGAGTAGTTGAACTCTTGCTCATGTGCATACTTGGGAATTAGGATTTGTGTATGTATGCTAATATTTTATACTTACATTACATAGGGTAGGGTTACCTTGTGTGTTAGACATTTACATACCGTGGTGCTGAATTGAATCTGAAGCGTTCTCAGTTTGTGTTTCTTGTGTTTGTATTTCGTGCTTCATTTAAGTTAGGGCATTACTCTGTGCTGCCCATAAGAATAATGTTGTATAGTGCTACAAACATATCTTACTAGTTCTCCTAGTACTCTATGGAGAAAGTAGAAAGCGTGGAGAAGCATTTAATTATTTGTTTAGGAAGTGGGAAGATTGGAAGGACAAAATAATTTGGTAACTTAATCTGGACCTTTTAGTCTTGATTAGAACAATTATTGATTATTTGGTTTGTGGAAATCTGGACTTGTTATTTTTGTTGTCTCATTGTATTTCATAAGACTCAGGCCTTGCTTAGATAAAATTCTCCATTAACATTTATAGAAGAAAATAAGAAAAATTAATTAAGTTTTTTCTTGTAAGCTAAAATGAACTTATGCATAATTCAAATCAACTTCTGTAGAAGTTAATATAAGATTGTTTTACAACTATACTGGCTTGTGCATAAACTAAGTTAACTTTTGGAAGAAACTTCTTCATTTTAATTTCTTGTTTTATTCTCTCATGAGTGTTTATGAAAAGGTTTATTTAAAAAGGTCCTTATTCAGTAATTACTTGACAACTCGTCTTGGTTACCATACTAGTCAGAGTGCTATAACAAGTCTTTTTAGTTATTTGGGTTGTGGAAGCCCTGATTGGTTATATTTATTGGGTTTTTCGTACTTATTAGAAAACCCTCGTTGAAAATCTATCAGATCCTTGCCCTGTCCTTCAAAGAGTATTGAAAAAATGGGACGTCTGAAGCTGCAAGCTGGTATCAATGCAATAGAGGAGGAGGAACCTGAGGAATGTGATGCTGCCTACCCTGACAAAACAACTTTGGCATGCATGATCAATTCAGAAATTGGTGCTGTTTTGGCGGTGATGAGAAGAAATGTCAGATGGGGAGGCCGTTATATGTCAGGTGATGATCAGCTGGAACACTCTCTCATTCAGTCTTTCAAGACAGTGAGAAGACAAATCTTTTCATGGCACCACCATCAGTGGCAAGCTATCAACCCTGCCTTGTATCTACAGCCATTTTTAGATGTAATTAGATCTGATGAAACTGGTGCCCCAATTACTGGTGTTGCTTTGTCATCTGTTTACAAGATCTTGACTCTTGATGTGATCGATCAAAATACTGTCAATGTTGAGGATGCCATGCACTTGGTGGTTGATGCTGTCACTAGCTGCAGATTTGAGGTCATTGATCCTTCTTCAGAAGAAGTTGTTTTAATGAAGATACTACAAGTTCTCCTAGCTTGTATGAAAAGTAAAGCATCTATAATGCTGAGTAACCAACATGTTTGCACCATAGTGAATACTTGTTTCCGGATTGTTCATCAAGCAGGAAGTAAAGGTGAGTTGTTGCAGCAGATAGCACGATACACAATGCATGAACTTGTAAGGTGTATTTTCTCTCACCTTCAAGATGTTGGCAATACTGACCATGCACTGGTTAATGGAAGCACTAACATGAAACAGGAGGTATGAGAATCCTGCTCCCTACTTTCAAAGGCTATATTTTTTCCCATGATTATTGTTTTAGCTTTTGGGGAAAAATACAAAGTGGAATTGGGGCGGGGGAGAGGGTGATCCTTTTCTTAGTATTTATTTCCTAGAGTTAACAGTTTGGTGATCAAGAATTTCATATTTATACCATCTATTTGAATTTTTGTATTTGGCCATTATTCTTGCAGACTGGAGGTTTGGATAATGAATATGCATTTGGAAGTAGACAATTGGAGAATGGCAGCATGAGTTCTGAATATGATAATCAGTCATTATCTACAAACTCTGCTCCCAATGTTTCAAGTGTTGTGAAAGCAACTGTGATGGATGAAAACACAGCCATAACTATTAGTTGCAAGGATGGTGTACCGTATGACATGCATCTCATGACTGAACCATATGGCGTTCCTTGCATGGTGGAAATATTTCACTTTTTGTGTTCTTTGCTGAATGTTGTTGAGCATACGGGAATGGGTCCTAGATCAAACACTCTAGCATTTGATGAAGATGTGCCTCTCTTTGCCTTAACTCTTATTAATTCCGCAATAGAACTTGGAGGACCTTCTATTTGTCGTCACCCAAGGTTGCTGAACTTAATTCAGGATGAATTGTTTCATAATCTGATGCAATTTGGTTTGTCAATGAGTCCCCTTATACTTTCGATGGTTTGTAGCATTGTTCTCAATCTGTATCATCATCTTCGTACAGAGCTCAAATTACAGCTAGAAGCATTTTTTTCTTGTGTCATTTTAAGACTTGCACAAAGCAGATATGGAGCTTCATACCAGCAGCAAGAGGTAGCAATGGAGGCCCTTGTTGACTTTTGCAGGCAAAAGACATTTATGGTAGATATGTATGCTAACTTTGACTGTGACATAACTTGCAGTAATGTCTTTGAAGACCTTGCTAATTTGTTGTCTAAAAGTGCATTTCCTGTGAATTGTCCATTGTCTGCCATGCATATTCTTGCTTTGGATGGTCTTATTGCTGTTATACAGGGAATGGCCGAAAGGATAGCCAATGGATCTGTAAGCTCCGAATATTCTCCAGTGAATCTTGAAGAGTATACTCCATTCTGGATGGTTAAATGTGAGAATTATAACGATCCAAATCATTGGGTACCTTTTGTCCGCCGAAGAAAGTACATAAAGAGAAGATTGATGATTGGTGCTGACCACTTTAATCGTGATCCTAAGAAAGGTCTGGAGTTTCTCCAAGGAACACATCTTTTGCCTGACAAACTTGATCCCCAAAGTGTTGCCTGCTTTTTCAGATACACTGCTGGGTTGGATAAGAATCTTGTTGGTGATTTCCTAGGAAATCATGATGAATTCTGTGTTCAGGTTCTTCATGAATTTGCTGGAACATTTGATTTCCAAGACATGAACTTAGACACTGCTCTGCGTCTATTCTTGGAGACTTTCAGATTGCCTGGAGAATCACAAAAGATACATAGGGTGCTTGAAGCTTTCTCCGAGAGATATTATGAACAATCACCACATATCCTAGCTAACAAGGATGCTGCTCTTGTGTTATCATACTCCATGATAATGCTTAATACAGATCAACACAATGTGCAAGTTAAAAAGAAGATGACAGAAGAGGATTTTATTCGGAATAATAGGCTTATAAATGGTGGCAACAATCTGCCTCGAGAAATGCTGTCAGAGATTTACCATTCAATTTGTAAGAATGAAATTCGCACAACCCCTGAACAAGGTGTTGGTTTTCCTGAAATGACACCAAGTCGATGGATTGATCTAATGCATAAGTCCAAAAAAACCGCTCCATTTATTGTATCTGATTCTAAGGCCTACCTTGATCATGATATGTTTGCCATAATGTCAGGCCCAACAATTGCTGCCATCTCTGTGGTATTTGATCATGCTGAACAGGAAGAGGTATACCAAACATGTATGGATGGATTTTTGGCTATTGCTAAAATTTCAGCTTGCCATCATCTTGAAGATGTTCTCGATGATTTGGTAGTGTCTCTTTGTAAGTTCACTACACTTTTAAACCCGTCATCAGTTGAGGAACCAGTCCTAGCCTTTGGAGATGACATGAAAGCTAGAATGGCAACTGTGACAGTTTTCACTATAGCAAACAGGTATGGTGATTACATCCGCACAGGTTGGAGAAATATTCTTGATTGCATCTTAAGACTGCACAAGCTTGGTCTTCTTCCTGCCCGTGTTGCCAGTGATGCAGCTGATGAGTCAGAGCTTTCTGCTGAAACCGTTAATGGAAAACCTATTATGAATTCTTTATCCTCAGCTCATATGCAATCTATTGGCACTCCAAGGAGATCCTCAGGATTGATGGGTAGGTTTAGTCAACTCTTATCTCTTGATACCGAGGAACCAAGATCACAACCTACTGAACAACAACTTGCTGCCCATCAGCGCACCCTACAAACCATACAGAAATGTCATATTGACAGCATATTCACTGAGAGTAAGTTTCTGCAAGCTGAATCTTTATTGCAGCTAGCAAGAGCACTCGTGTGGGCTGCAGGGAGACCTCAAAAAGGGAACAGCACACCTGAGGATGAAGATACAGCAGTTTTCTGCCTGGAGTTGCTTATTGCAATTACTTTGAATAACAGGGATAGAATTGGGATTCTATGGCATGGTGTGTATGAACACATATCCAATATTGTTCAGTCAACTGTAATGCCCTGTGCCCTTGTCGAAAAGGCTGTTTTTGGACTATTGCGGATTTGCCAGCGGTTGCTTCCCTACAAGGAGAACATTGCTGATGAACTTCTGAGGTCATTGCAACTTGTCTTGAAGCTTGATGCCCGGGTTGCAGATGCATACTGTGAGCAGATTACTCAAGAAGTCAGTCGCCTTGTGAAGGCAAATGCTTCTCACATAAGATCTCAGTTAGGATGGCGTACAATCACGTCACTTCTTTCCATCACAGCTAGACACATAGAAGCATCTGAAGCTGGGTTTGATGCACTATTGTTCATAATGTCTGACGGTGCCCACTTGCTTCCAGCTAATTATGTTCACTGTATAGATACTGCCAGGCAGTTTGCTGAGTCTCGTGTTGGACAAGCAGAGCGTTCTGTGCGGGCACTAGATCTCATGGCAGGGTCTGTCAATTGCTTGGCCCGGTGGACCAGTGAGGCTAAGGAAGCAATGGAGGAGGAGCAAGTGTCTAAGTTATCTCAGGATATTGGAGAGATGTGGTTGAGACTAGTACAAGGTCTAAGGAAGGTGTGTTTAGACCAGAGAGAGGAGGTTAGAAATCATGCTTTATTATCTTTGCAGAAGTGCTTGACTGGGGCTGATGGCATTTATCTACCACATAGCATGTGGTTACAATGTTTTGATCTTGTGATCTTCACCGTGCTAGATGACCTGCTTGAGATTGCACAGGGACACTCTCAAAAGGACTACCGCAACATGGAAGGCACCCTTATCTTAGCAATGAAGCTCTTGTTCAAAGTGTTTCTTCAATTACTCCCCGAATTATCACAATTAACAACCTTCTGTAAGCTATGGTTGGGTGTACTGAGCAGAATGGAAAAATATATGAAGGTGAAGGTTAGGGGGAAACGAAGTGAGAAGCTTCAAGAGACAGTGCCTGAGCTGCTTAAAAACTCCTTGCTTGTTATGAAGATGAGGGGTATACTAGCGCAGAGGAGTGCCTTGGGAGGTGATAGTCTGTGGGAACTAACATGGCTACACGTGAATAACATTTCACCGTCATTGCAACTTGAGGTATTCCCTGAGCAGGATTCGGAGCATTTGCAGCACAAACAGGGTGAACCAATAGGAGGTTTGGTGCCTGATGATAAGGGTTCTGTTCCTTCGAGTGAAACAGCAAGTCGTGAAGATGCTGGCATTGTGGGTTAATTAGAGTTTTCATGTTGCTACTACCTGAATCGGTTTTGCTGTTTATAATTATACACATGTTCCCTGACCTCAAAACACTGATTGTGAAGAATTTGTGGATCACATGCGCATCCTAATTTTGTTTTGCCACTGATAGAAGCAGAAGTATTATATGAGGGGAAGTATAGTTCTCTGGCAAGGACGTTGCAAGTTGATCTAGTGAAATCTCTGTCACCTGTCAGTTGCATTTGCCCTTTCTCGTTCCCCATAGAAGCTTCTTGTTCCAGTAATTTAGATGAAATATATTGTAGCTTGAGATAGATTTCTACCTTTCAGCGGGGTACTGTATGGCTTCCCTTTCTACCCATGGAGCTGCGGCAGGGATAGTAAGCCTAAATTTCCTATAAATTTTTACACAAAACCTCCATTTGCTCTTACTGCAGCATGCATATAATGGGTATGACAACAGATAGTTCTGATTTTACAGGCTGATTGTCTGTGTGATAAACCTTGAATCGTTTATGCGTGGCATTAGATATATTGATGTTTTGTGCCTTTGTATTTAGTATTTACATCCTGGTATTCACCTTTTTTCCTGAGCCAAATATTGGTCCTTGACTTTAGGCATGCACACAGTAGCATCTTCCCTACCTAATTCCCGTGTAATTTGGATGTTAAACAATGGACCAAAGACAATGTTATTCCCAACAGAATTACAGATATGTATTATATATGCTTGAGTGATTTCAGAAGTTAATTGTTCGAAATAGTTTGGAATGGTAGCGAATACATGCACTTACGGAATGCTTACCAATTGACCACTCCATTTTCATTCTTACAATTTTACGCATAGTTCAAATGTTACACGTGCCGTGTGAAAAAAAAAAAAAAACGAATTTCAAATTCATAGCATTAACTGTTAACACTCGGTTGAGATTCCCATGTCGGGAAGTTATTCATGGTGCTACTTACGAGTTCTTCCTTAAAAGAGTAAGAAGAAAATTTCGATACAAAGATGATGTTTTTTTTAAAGTTTAATGCGTTAGTTTAAAATATAAATCTTTAAAAATAGAGTTAGTAAGTTGGATAAGTCGTGGATATAAAATAGTAATGAAATTAGAATATTCAAGTAAATAAATTAATTACCACTCTTTGGGCTTTCAAGATCTCTGATTACTCAAACTATTAATGATAGATAAGCTTGCAAAACATAATTTTAACTTAATATTTCAACCTTATTTAAAGCTTAGACTTTTTATTGGTTAAATAAATAAACTAAATCCAACATTTAATAAACCAAACCCAAATAATTCACTAATGATAAGAAAACTTGATCCTCCCTCCAAGTGCAAAACACCCGACCTCCTACAATAGTACATAGTTTTTTTTTACTAAAAAAACAGTTATTTTCACAATTGTGATATTAAGGATCCATCCATGATGTAGAGACACACACGGTACAAAAAATATTGTAATTTCTAGCTGTCAATTTACAGTTTTCGGCAGTTAAAGGAACTGTTAGTTTCCATGTGCAAAACAAAACAAGTATTTAACATTAGAAAGTAGATCTTGAATATGCATTCTTTTATGTAATAAAAATTGTTCTTGAATATCCAGCGTACGAAGTTAAACAATTAGCCTGCATGCACAGTTAAATGGAGAAGGAAATACAACAATTAAGAAAAAAAAAGTTATCTGGCCACAAAACAAGGCCTAATTCAGGTTACGTCACCAAATTTATGCATGTTATAAAAGAAGAGAATAAACAACACCTTACCAAATCTTCTCCCTCTTGAAACCGTTCTTCTAACAAGCAAAACGACATTTATCGGTACTTCCTTACTTATCCTGAACCTGTCCCATGAAATCCATGATGTAGTTAAAGAAATATGGAGCATCTGTTACTGACAAGACAACCATTCCACCATTGAACAAAATTAAGTTCTTAATAGTGCACACCTGTGATTGATCTAGTTTTATCCAGGACTAGGAGCAATAATTTTCATTCTCTGCACAACATTATTCAAAGATTTCCTAGGTCTGCAGTTAAGTTCTGAGAACCTGCACAGAAGGCTCACCAAAGTAAAATTGAAACTTGAACATCAAAATACATAGAGGAATCATCTTTACCATTGCTGGTGAGGTGGTGGCAATTTCTAGTGTCAAAGACATTAACTTCAAATGAAGAGGCATAATGAGGGAAGGTCTTCCTGTAGTCCACAAGAAACATGTGCTTGCATGATTGAAAAGGGAAGCCAGAATATGAAAAGTGGAGAGAAAAAACAATACATATCTAGATATTTGAGGCCATACAAACAAGTGGAAAATTTCCCGAGACATTTATTATAAGTTGAGACTACATGAATATTTTGACAACTATATATGTACAAGGGCGGAAATGTCGGAGGTGACACCTACAAGACTCACTATAGTGATCCACTAACTATGCCGACCAAATAAAATAGCTGATTCCTAAGCAGTAACTGTTTCTTGAGGTCTGCACTTCCTAATCCTGATATGCATACTACCATTCTTTATGCTTCCACCCCCCAGTAATTGGCAGCAATGCCTGCGCAGTACCTGGTTAAGTACAGCCAAATCAAATTATTAATTTAACAGCCATTTTTAAACTCCAAATATATATGGAATTCAATTCTATTCAAGCATATTATTATCATGACAAGCTAAGAAGTTCTAGATCCAAAGATGTTTTTGTTTCAGTTGTGTGTTGAGAGAAAAGACTAAGAGAGGTACATTCTTCCAATATTCTGGGTCCAGCTTCAAGGCAGAAACTCTAATTCTTTCCACTTCCACGTTATTAATGTCTTTTCTCGTGCACTTCCCTTCCTTGCCTTCATGTCTCTTGTAGATAGTGACACTTCCACTTTTGCCCACCTTTGTAACCTCATCCAGGAAAAACACAGCTGGCTTCTGGCACGGGTCAGAGCTCATTGGTCTAGTATTGAATGTGAAGGGACCATTCTTCCAACTTCGCCAAGTCTTAAATGTCTGCAATGGCATCTGCAAGTCTGCTGCTATCAACAATAATGGATATATTTGTATAGTGTAACCCCATGAGATAGATATTGACCATCTGTGCTTATGATCATAGCAAAAGCTTTGCTGCACTATCCGGGCAGGGTCAGCATCGTATGCACTGATGAGCTTTTCCATTGAGTGAATTTGAGTCTGGTTGGGAAACAAGGAGTTCAATTGGCCAAGGTGATGGAGTGATAGAAGTGGTGCCAAGGGATGTGCAGCTAGAAGACCATATGGATCCCCTCTTATGTCAAGCTGAAAGAAAAAAGGTCATTAATAAACAAAATTTATTGATCATGGACAAGTCCAAAGATGCAAGCTGAACTAACAACATTTGAAACATGAATGAGATTGATTCTTTCTTCATTCGGCAGAAAACAATCAAAAGATTAGCTTGCACCTATGTTTAATATTGCTGAGTTTAATTTTTATGCACTCACAATGATAAGGGTTTTTATATTGTCAATCAATCACAAATCTTGCTAAAACTGACTTTACAAGGCAAATTCTGACTGGTCGTCTGCAATTTAAAATCCCTTTACGCTGAGTTCATGTACTCTATTTATCCTATTGCTAAAGTTCCAAAGTTTGTGGTACGTAGATGTCAAGCAGGAGGAGAGTCAAAGGGAGACTGACCAACTATGTATATCAGTGTATAGTTTGTACCAAAAAGTACACAAATGTAACAAGTTGGAAAAGAATATACCTGGTGGAATCCAACTTCTCTAGTAAGAGGCACCCCAATTTCATTCACACAGGCCCAAACCCTTTGATCAGAACCATAAAAATAGTAGTATCTGCTTAGACAACCATCCATCATTTTGTCTAGTTGAGCAGCTAATGCATAACTGATTGCAAATCCACCACCACCAAAGGCCATGTCATAAGAATGCATCACATTTTGCTCAACACTCTCAGAACTCCCACCAATATAGTACATTTGATTGTGATCATATTTTCCCAACACAGTAACTAAGTTCTCAGGGAAGAACACAGTATCATCATCTCCCATTACAAACCACCTAACATTTGGTAAACCAAGTTTAAAGCTCTCATAAACTATCCGAGCAATCCGAACTGCAGATGCTGAGTGCACATACTGGAACCGCCTCCAGCCCTGTGAGATTTGATATGGCAGTAACATGTCATCATGCAAAATCTCAGGCTTCTTGTCAAGCCAAACAAAACCTCTTGTGGTGTTTGGTTTCCACCATAGTTTACTGTAGTTGCTACGGTCATGCCAAGTGTTAGATGACCCAGCAATGCCAAACAGAATATGTGAGATGTTTGTTGGTCCACTGTCAATGACAGAAATATTCTGTACAGTATGTATATGCTCCGGTAAGGGGAACCATCGGTCTGGTTTAGCAAATGCTGAATGGAGGGCAAGTGATATGGAGGCAACAAGACACACAAGTATGCCAAACCTTATTAAGAGTATAACCATATCACCAAGTCTTTCGGGGATAAAAGATAGTCTGGATGCTTTAAGAGGAGACTCATGACCAGGTTCCACGCGATTGTGGCTCATCTTCTCCCTACTACATTTGAAATAACTCATTAGAAAGAATTTAGACATGAATCATAACAAATCATATAACTCGCAATTGATCAAAGTCACTATGAAACAATTCCATTATATCGCTACTAAGGATGCTTTAAGTCATGAAAGGGTGTTTGCTTACTTTTTATCTATGAAAACCTCATTTGCTTAGAATAATAATAATAATAATAATCCAACAAGTGGATTCGCCAAGTTTCTTATTAAGCAAGGATAATCCTTAAACCTGATGAATTTATTTAAACCATTAATTATTTTTCTAATTGATGCACTAAAAGATTTAAAGATCAAAACCATTATCCAGAATAAGCCAAACTAAGGTTTTTTACTATATCAATTATTTTCACCAGACCTATGACATCTCAAAATTGCTCAATAAAATAGTGTATCAAACATAACATGATAGCAGGAGGTCCTTGGATGGTGTTTGATCACTATTTAGTGGTAGGAATCCAAGTGAGTCTGAGTCTCACATTGATTGTTGGATCTTTCAAGAAAGATACACCGCAAAGATTCAACACCACTTAGCTATGAGCAAATTCATAAAAGAGATTATGACTCCATGTTCAACCTTAAACCTTAAGGCAATGGGTTTACGGGTCTTCTTCCTAGTATGTTGCTCAAATTTTCCATTTTTATTCAATGTGGGAGTCAAACTCACACTTGAAATCCAAACATTTTAGGAATTTCTTTACGGAGTCCAAATTTTGTATTGCCTAGTGCAAAGATAAGAAGAAATATGATCTAGTCTTTTATGATGAAAGCTTCCCTTTAGTGGCTTCATTGATTAAAAGATCAATCAAAGTTGATACTAATACACTTCGGGCAAAAAAAGGCTCATTTGCAAGAATATGTGTTGAAATTGATCTAACTCAACCAGTTATGGGGACAGTTTGGATTCAAGGACACTGGTATTACGTGGAATATGAGGGACTGCAAGTCGTTTGCAGTGATGTTTTGGTCACATGATAATTGCCTTGATCAGATATGGAAAGAGATGAACAAAATGGAGAAACAACTAGAACAAATATCAAAAGAAGGAAGAACTAAGGTGGTGAAAAGAAGAAAAAGAAAAGCAAAGGAAATAAAATCAAGATATAGCTAGTAACGGGAGATTCTGTCATGGGGATGGAAAAATCTAATGATATAATTCAAAGATAAGAAGACTTAGATAAAAAAATTCATGGAGTAAAGGATTGTTACAAAGAAAAAACGACAACCTCAAGAGGATAAGGTTTTTTCGAAAAGGAAACTCAACAATGTACCTCTCATCAAATCTGTCCACACATAAAAAGGAAGAAAATTATAAGCTTTGATGGTTAATAAAAGGAGGACCTTAGACAACAAGGTAGGGAAGAAGCGTTTGTTTGAGTTTACTAGTAATCCTCCTATGATTGGAAATAAGCAAAAAAGGAGGATGAATGAAGCAAGTCAAAGTGAATATGTTAATGGTGAAAACTTTGTAGAAAGGAAGTAAACAAGAATGAGATGGATACTATTATTATTAGATCACATCAGCAAGCAAATGGTACACAAGATATGCATGTTGGGAATCTTTCTCTGAAATTATATGCTTATATAGATGGTATGGTTGAAGATACAACTTCTGGTTCTAGTAAATTTGGAAATGAAAAGGGCTGAGCTTTTACTACAAGGTCCAACAATTTACAGCATACAGAAGTTTCTTGGGAAATCAGATTGAAATAGTACCAGAAATGAAAATGATAAATGGGATTGATACGAACCAAGGTCAGAGCCAAGTAGTTTTACTTGTTCCTTTTCATTCTGTCTTTCATGGTGAACTTTAAAGATGTTGAAGTGCTTTCCTGGAATATTAGGTGAGCCAATAATCAAATTGCTAAAAGAAACATGAGGTATATTATTCCGAAACATGACCTATCTTTCATGAAAGTTATTAATAGCATTAGCCAAGTTGTGACTTTCTATTAGAACATAGAATAAAAAATGGGGATGTATATTACGGACCTTCATCTTACTTGGGAGGCTGGTTATAGGAACATTATATGCTTACTCAGATTCTATGCACACTCTTCCCACTGCATGAGTACCTTTCTCTAATTCTCTATACATGGTATGTTAACGAGAGAGTAGAATGAAAACCAGAGATATGGAGCATATTACAGTGATAACCTTCGTCTACACACTTCAAGCTCACTAGATTGAAGTTGACTTGAGAGAAAATTTTATCTTAACGTCTTTGTTATCTTATTTTATTTTATGTATTTTTTCCCTTAAAAAGTGGTTAATTGTTTATATAATAAATAAATTAAGCTGAATTGCACTGTAAAAGAATTCCTGGGGAGAAGACACAGCACGTAATATGTTTACTGGGGATTAACATACCAAAACGTTATTAAAATGTATTTCTGAGATACAAGTACAAAAGTAAATTATAAAAAATAATGTTTTCACCGTATAGTAACAGTACCTTTTTTGCATCGACATAATTCACATAAAATGCACTTATGAAAATGATAAATTTAGATCACACCATCTCCCACTTTGAAAAAAAGAAAAACTGAAAGCATTTGTGTTCTCAAAGGCTGCTGCATAGCCAAGAAGAGTATAATCAAATGAATCATATTTAAGGATGAAAATGGAACACTTTGTTTTTTGTCCATTCGGGAAGAAGCTTGAGTGATAATGTAAAGATAATATATTATCGTTATCTTTAAAAATAGACATGGGAGAGCGATAAATAAAATCCCAACAATTACTTAAAACAGAACAGAAAAAACCTTCAAACACTTCATACCTCAGTTTAAGGATCAAATTGGAATACTTCTTTTCCTTTTGTTTGGTTAGACAATTCCGCTACTGCCCTTTGCATCAAGTTATGATTTTTTTAACCGCAAATTGTTCTGGCTCTTATTCCTGAACAACTCCCTGCAATGAAACAGAATAACAAAATTATAAAAAAAAAAATCCCACAAAAATAAAAACATAAAGGTTAAAACTTCACATGAAAAGATGAAGATGGCGATGACCCAGATGAATAATAGAAAGAAAATAACGATGATGAAGATTCAGAAGAAAAACAAAAAAAATTGGAAATTTTGATCATACTCCCTCAGCAGAAGAAGGGTAGGTTCCCATCATTCAACAGAATTCTCCTTCTCCTTCTTCTTTTGTATTTGTGCTGGTTTTGTTATGGTGCATAATCCGGAGACCATGTTTGAGATCATGATCTGCTGTTCACATTGCATATAAAAGGAGAACATTGTACATTTACACAGAAGAAGAGTGAGAGGAATGACTCAATTTTTTGTTGGGACCTTGAGGGGTCGGTTATGGAACATCATGGTCATGTGTCATGTAATATGCTCTCTTGCATCATCATGCACTCAGACTGATACACATTCATAGAAATTTGTTTCTAAAGGTTGTTCTTCTAAGTGTCTTTTCCTTTTATTATTATTTTTTTTTCAAAGAAATACATTTTTATTGAAAAAGTTAAAAGTGGCATTTCCACCACTAACAATAGATGGTATATATTCTTCTAAGAGATAGAAAGGTTATTTCCGGTATAGGTTGTGGTAATCCAATTCAATTTGAATAAAAATAATTATGTTCCCATCAAGGTTACGTTGATTTCTAATTATAAGAAATCATGTTAATCTTCAACTATAAATAATCATAAAAAAAATATTAATTTTTTATACCTAAAGTAACCGCCATTTTTAACTATTTGAAATATAAATTTTACACACTATAATACATACATTATCTTTGATCTCTGATGATAAATTTACTAGCCTAAAAAATATTAAGTAATAGTATCGCCATTTTTAACTATTTGAAATATAAATTTTACACACTATAATACATACATTATCTTTGATCTCTGATGATAAATTTACTAGCCTAAAAAATATTAAGTAATAGTATCGCCATTTTTAACTATTTGAAATATAAATTTTACACACTATAATACATACATTATCTTTGATCTCTGATGATAAATTTACTAGCCTAAAAAATATTAAGTAATAGTATCGCCCTTTTTAACTATTTGAAATATAAATTTTACACACTATAATACATACATTATCTTTGATCTCTGATGATAAATTTACTAGCCTAAAAAATATTAAGTAATAGTATCGCCATTTTTAACTATTTGAAATATAAATTTTACACACTATAATACATACATTATCTTTGATCTCTGATGATAAATTTACTAGCCTAAAAAATATTAAGTAATGGTATCGCCATTTTTAACTATTTGAAATATAAATTTTATACACTATAATACATACATTATCTTTGATCTCTGATGATAAATTTACTAGCCTAAAAAATATTAAGTAATAGTATCATTTGTGATAGTAGGAATTAACTATATGTACATTTGTAAAACTAAGACACATTTGTAGAAAAAGTTGATTTTTATTGTTAATTGAATCGTCTTCAACAGATACAGATTATAATTATATATTTTAATAGATTTAAATTTATCCCAACTCAAATTTTTATTCATATATTACTCACGTATCTCTAAATTTTTAATAATTTTATTGTTTAAAAAATTTCAAAATTTACTAAGATCATTATTCGATTTTCATTTTAACAATTCTTTAAAAATATCAATTAACTTATACAACTCGATCATTCATCTTAAATAAGTTAAACTTATCTTTAACAAAAATAATAAAAAATTAAAATAAAAGTTAACCACATTATTAAAAATTATGAATTTGATCTTTATGACAAAAAAAATTAAAATGATATGTGAAATGCAACGTTTGATCATCAAAAATTAAAATTAAAAACAAAGTTTGATATTAAATTGATAAAGAAATATATAAAGAAGAGGTTTGTTGAATTTTGAAATGACGCGTGGCTTTCATCAAAACATGACACTTTTTGATAGTGATGGTGCGAGATCCGAGAAAAGCTGAAGTGAGTGTCAGACTTTCCACAACTCCACTTCTTAATATTTCTCTTCTCCTTCCAAGGAAAACCCATTACAGCTCAAAAGTCATTTTCTATCAAACAAAATTCTACAAATACTTTTTTTAATTAAAATAGTTATCCTGGAATAAAGTGAAAAAGAGAGCTACGAATTAAGAAGAAGAAAAAAAAATGTAAAAGATAGATAAAAGAAAATCACTTTTTCTTTTTTTTTATTTGGATGAATGAATGAAAAAGAAAGAAAAAATAGGTAATTCATTTTAACGTTCTCACATAGAAGGCAAAGTGTTTTTTTTTTCTTTTTGCAGCGATCTTATTGCTAACTCTGAAAAAGAAAGAAAAAATAAATAATTATATTTTACTTGTATAGAGTCTAGATAGATAATACTGATTTAAATATTAATATCTTGCTCTGATATAACAATGTTTATGTTTATTATAATGAGTTATTTTATTTATGGATAGTAATTAATATGGATAGACAGCATTACGTACTCTATAACGTGTTTGTATTTATATTAAATGTTTTGTCGTGTATTTTATATTTTATATTAATATATTAAATTTATTTGGACAATTGATTGATGATGTGGCTTACTCGACTTTGATCAGTATATATATAAAATGTATATTTTTATATCAACTAAAAGTTCACTGTATTTTCAAGAAAAATGATTTACTATTAATTTCTAAAATATATCATTTTCAAGTTTTTTTTATGTATAATTTCCATGGGAGATCATTGCTAAATGGGAATAAATTAAACCTAAACAAATCATTATCAAGAAATGATTATTTTTACGTTATAGATGATACAAATTTTAAAACTATTTAATTTTAACATAAATTTAGTTTCTGAACTTGTTTTTGCAGTATTCTTATTGTACACTAAAGTCGTTGTAGCTTTCTTTTTCATAATATTATATTATTTTCGACTGTTTTAGATTTAACACAATTGCTTTTACTGAAAAAAAAAAACTTAAGACGGTTTTCCTATTATCGAAGTTATATTTTGTTTTATTGACATCATATCAATTTCTTATGGATATATTCAATTGGAATTAAAAAGAAAATCAGGTAAATTTAAAAAATGTAATGGTTTTTTTTATAGAAAATATTAAAAGACTTTTGTTATTATACTTTTTTATTTTAATTTTAAATTATTTATAAAATATGAAATATACTAATTGAAAAGTATACTTCTATGGAAAAAATAACCTAAATAATACTTGAGTTTGATTAAGACTGACTGTAACAAAAGTTGTAAGTATTGTTCGCTCGAATGTTTCCTTGTTCCTTAAAACCACTCTTTTAGACTTGAAAATTCATTCCTTAATTCGTTTGTGTTCGGTGAAGATTAACATGCAAAAGGTATTCCGATGATCAATAAAGTATTTTATGTTCAGAGTATACAGTGAATAAAGTATTTTTCAAGACATTATCTGGATTTGATGAGATATGACCTTGATTCTTAAAGAATCTTCGCAACTGCCTTAACTGATATTATTATAACTATGTTTTAAATATATTTTTTTTAACCAATTGGTCAGTCACCAAAATTATGGCTCGTTTAGCATCCGAGCAGTACACTTGTCCCAATCTCAATAAACATGTGTTTCGAAGAGTTTTGATATGACTATTAGATATCCAAAATAAGAATTGATGTTTGACGTATTAAACTCGTATTAAATAATAATATTTTAAAGATAAAATAATTAATTATTATATAGATTATATATTATTTTACAAGTAAAAATTTATTAATATTTAAAATAATTTTATTAATAATAAAAATTTATAAAATATTATTTATGATAATTATGGTAATAAGTTATATTTATTTTTACTAGAATTACAGGTTATAAAAAATGACGTGTCAACACGTATTAAAATATTATCATTATTATTATAAAAAATATTATAATAAAATAGATTTTTATGACTTTGGAAAAAAAAAAATTTATGACGGTCATAAGGTGTTATATAATTATTAGATTCTACATTGATTTTATATTATACAATAAATATAATATATTTGATTTATTATAATCATTTCTTAACTAATATAAAAAGTATAAAAAAATTATATTATTTGTATTTATGTCGGTTGCACGTAAAAAATAACCATTATAAAAATCTTAAGTATTCACTCATAAGTATATTATTTTTATAGTCTAAAAAGTGTGCTTTGAACACTATTTAGAGTTTGTATTCTGTGATATTCTTTACATCATAGGTTAGTATGGCTATGTATTCTCTAATAAAAAATGTTTGAAACAAATGTAACTTTCTTACAAATAGAATGAAAACTATAATACTTACTCTAAGTTAATTTTTTAATATGTGTTCTTAGATATTAGTGTAAGGATTTAGAAAATTACTTTAGAGTAGAAGTGGTATATTTTAAATGACTTTGAACATTTTATTATTAAAATAAAAAGGACATATAAATAGAAATTTCAATTATTTAAGTTTCATTTCAAAAGAACTACCATCTTTCTAAAAAGTTTTTTTTTTCTTTTTCTCTCATTTCTCTCTAAGATTCTGACCTCCTCGTTCATCAGTTTGACGATCAGAGTACGACATTAGACTCCTGGCAGCGAAGACTACAAGACTGTTCGATCAAAATCTCTGATAGAGTAAGTTTATTTTTGTCCATTTTCTTTCCTCTCCTTTTCTCTACGATTCTGACATCCTCACTTATCAGTTTGACAGTTTGACGATCGAAGTCTGTCATTGGACTCTTGGCAATTAACTCTACAAGATTGCCCGATCAAAATCTTAAATAGAGTAAGTTCATTTTTGTCATTTTCTTTGAGTCAAATTTTTAACTTAATATGGTTGTCTCTGCATAGGCTTCGCATGAGACTCTTTTAGCTTCAAGGTTAATCTCTGTTAACTTAGGATCCTAGTTATATAATTAGATTTTGATCAGGACTTTGTGGTGCAGGTTGATTATCTTTAAGTTTTTGGTAGATTTTGAGCTCTTAGTGAACATCTACTAAAGTTCAGGTAAGGGAAGCTAGTTTAAGTTTCCAATAAAACCTTAGGCTAGAAGATTCTGAATGTGGGGTGATGTGGTCACCAATTTCTTCAAATTTTCTTGCAGGATTTATTGTTTTTGTGTAGATTGGAATTTGTTTGAGATTGAAATTAAAATTTAGATATAGTAGATGCTGTAGAATGTATATGGTTTTGGAATTGAACGGGCTACTGAATATTTTTTTTTAAATAAAAAGTTTGTGACAATTTGTTTTAAAGTAACTTATGAGTGTGATTAGTTGGAGATTTGCTATGTTAATTGTAATTTGAATTTTTTGTTGTTTTTGAGATAAGTTAGTTATTGGGTTTAACATTTGATGATCAAACTTTAATTTTATATTGTGTGTTTTGAAAATTCTAAACTTTTGTATGATTTGATTGTTTGATGTTGAATATTGTGAGATTCAAAATATGAGTTTTTAATCAAGACATAGTATTATCAAGAAAGAAAATACCGTATTAAGATTGTTTAAGATGTGCATTGACTAGGGATTCGTCTAGAAGGAGATATCCTGACTCTCCTGAGGTAATGGAATCACGTAGATGAAGTTACTCAGGTGGTGAGAGTTGAAGGAGATTCATATGAATGCATAAGTTGTTTGAAAGATAATTAACTTTACCTGTTATATGAGTTAACCTTGTCATACTAGGAGAAAGATGATATTGAGAATATTTATGAGCATAACTGTGTGGATTTCACAGTGATATAGAATGACAGGTGCAAATCTTTGAATCTAAGTCAATGCATGAGTCTTCCGGAAGTAGGGTCAAAGTGTCTATGTGTTGTAAGTCAGTAGAAGTCTGTCATGTGAAAGATGAATTATAAATTTTAATAGACATTTGATGGTTTGAGAAATTGTATGAGACTTGATGAATTATGTTTATTAATTTGAAATTGAAATTATATAGAATTTTTATATAGCTAGCTTACCCTATTCTTTGTTTGTGTCTGTTTCTATATCTATGATGATCATGTTTTACATGGGAACAAATGAGATTGCAGGTAATAAAGCTCCTCAGTGAGCAGTTGGAGAAAGAGATAGTTTTAATTTGAATGCTTTGTTTTATTTTAATTTGAATGCTTTGTTTTATTTTTAAATTTTTTTATGTATATATTAAAATCCCTGATTCTTTTGATATACAATTGTGAGATAGATGTATATATATGTTAATTAGATATTACCTATTTTATTTTTATTTTATATGTATAAGTAGAAATTAGAGATGTTACAATTAGAATGAAATACAAAAATATTTTGAATGTTTGTGTTTACAATTAGTTAGAAAAAAACGATAATGATTATTTCTATTATCAATTTCAATTAGTTTTCTCGAGTCCCACTTAAAATAAAATTACATGTTTAATTTTTGATGAAGATAGATAATACTATAATTGTAGTGTATTTCAGATCAGATAATATAATATAATAAAATATTTTCTTTATTCAAATACTTTATTGTATTTTTGAAGTATTATAGTAGATTAATATTACATATTTAAATGAGACCACTCTACGAAAATGATATTTATAGAAATTCAACAAACAAAATAATTCATGAAAATTAATTTCTTCTCTTTCAGACTTTCAAAAATTAATTATAAATGTATCGAATTTTTGAATGTTGAAGGAAAAGTATGAGAAAGGTGGAGTGAGGAGAAGATGACAACAAGACACACCCACCAACCCTCTTTATCATCTGCTAACAAATTCACAACCACACTATACCTTTCACCTTTTCTCATCTTTTTTATTAACCTCACTCTTTTTGCTTTTAACCATTCCATTTTTTAATTCAATCCCATAATTTACAAATATTTTACTCTTATTTAATAAGATTTTTCTCAACACAAAACAAGATCACTAAATATCAAAGCATATACTGAAACAAGACTAATTATAATAAGAACCGTTCTTTTACAATTAATTCAGTTTGATATTATTTAGGAGTCAAAATAATTTATCAAAATATTTTTTAATAATAAAATTATTATACAATTTTTAATTTTAAAATAAATAATATTTTGAATATGATGATCGAGTAAACTTATACTACCTCAGGTGATTTGACGTCAAAAAAAACAAATTATACGTTTCATTTCTTCGTCCCTTCCGACAATGCTGAACCATGATGTGGTTTGGGCAATGAAGTTTCTGTACACTATCGACAAAACATCATACGGATGCATATGCACCGTAACCAACATACATGGATGCCATTGATGCTCATGTCATCCATACATTACACTACACACCCACATTCCATACTTAATTTTTATTTTTAATATAATAACTTCACTTCTTTCATATTATTTTTAATATACAGTAAATTATAATATTTACTCATATACAATATTGCTATCATGTTCACCTTTTAACATAATTAAGGGGCATATTTTATTTTATGTGATTTCAATATTTATTTCATGAGTGGTGTTGTTTTTTATGAATCACATGTCCTTCTTTAATTTCTTAAGATTTTAAGATTTATTTGAAGGACTTACCCTTTTTAATATTTATATGTGTGTAGGATCATGATATAGGTGGAATGAAGGATGAATTCCTATAACATAGTTTGAAGAATATGGTGTTTAATCATTTCATAGAGGCGTCTTGTAGTCGAGTTGTTGTGGACACTTCATTGGTTTGAAGTTCTTGCATGTCAAAATCAAAGACAAAGACTTTGAAATGTGTTGCCCTAATGTTGGTGAAGGTGGGTGTGAAGAACCATTGCTATCTTAAAGGGATGGTTTATTAATGGTGTGAGTAGCTCATACTTAAAACTCTTACATTATTTCTATAATCTTCAAATCGACACTTATCACCGACCTTTAAAGACTTGCACCAAGAATTACACTTTTTTGATAATTTTCACTAAAGAAATTTGGATAATTGCTAAATATACACCCTTCATTGTTAGGTACACCCACTTTTTATTTTTTTTTCTTCCAAAAACCTATTTTTTAATGGCTTAGTTTATGTTGAAAGTTTAAATGCATCTACATTATCGTTTTTCAGTGTTTTTCTGTGAGGTGTCGAAGTGTATATTATGCTTTTTAAGATGTTACTCTGTGGGATGGTGTGATAACAAGTTACCAATTTATTCCTTTGCCTCCATATTTTTCTCCTTTTAGTTTCCAATATCTTACTTATATATAAAGTGCTTAGTTTATGCATTTTCATTCTCAATCCAATATTAGTTTTAAACAAAACTAATACTGGGAGTGTACTTAGCTATTTTCAAAGATTTGTTCACAGTTTTTCAATTGGGCCAGCTCTGTATTTTCGGTATAGTTTCGGATTCTTCTTCCTGCACCCCTACGTTTTTCTTCCTGCACCCCCACAATTTTATAAATCCCAAAACTGACCTTCACCTTTTATTTGAAAAAACTAGTTTTTTAGGTTACCGGATATCGGGATCTGAGAGTGTGCTACAGTTTCATCAATCCATAAATGAATATTTTGAAGGCAAATTGTTGATTTCTGGATTGCTGAATCCGAAAGTCTAATTTTTGTTACGGATTGATGGATCTGGAAGATTACTGGATTCACCAATCTGAAAGATTACCGGATTCATCAATCCAAAAGATTTACAGATTTCCTATTTCATAAAACTACCGAATTGCATTGTCCGGAAGAAAAAAGAGTAGTGTGGGTCTTATATGCATTTTGGAGTTTTTAAAAAATAATAGGAATATTTTTGTTTTTACATTACATTGTGGGGGTGCAGGAAGAAAAACGTAGGGGTGCAGGAAGAAACTGCCTATAGTTTTTGCTAACTATTTTATCCAAGATTGTAAAAGACCCTGGACCCAAACTATATCGGGAAGGGTTTATTTACAATATATCTAGACTATCTTAAATATAAAAAATGCTTATAAAATTAGTTGCATATAAGTTATTTAAAACTTATTTCAATAAATTATTTGTATAATCTATAGTTTACAGTTTTTCCGAAAATAATTTAACCCCTTTTCTGTTTCAATTACAGAAATAATCTATTCATAAGTCTTGAATAATTGCTTAACTCAATTGTTTACCACCAAAGTAAAAAGGAAAACACAACCATGTAGTGCACTTCTTCTTTATTGTTATATAATTAGTAATTTTACTAAGCAAGAGAATTAAATCTAAATTTATGATTTGTTTTTTAATCTTTTCTTAACTCTGACGATGTAAGCCTGTTTGGATCCAATTTAACTTTTCATGGACCGTAAAAATACGGGTGGGTAGGTTAATAGAAGAAACCTACGTGACAATTATATTATAATATGATAAGCAGGAGTTGTGTTTGTTTCTTATTTCTCCTTTAGGATAAGCATTAGTTACATATGAGTAGTATATGTGGTCGAAATCCTGACGTCAATTATATTTGATTTTGGGTGTGATAGTGAACAACTATATCACAGTCTTTTCATTTGTCTTTTTCACATAAAATATTGTTTGAATTTCTCACATCAATTGGATTGGAAGTGACATTATCTACTTTCCTGTGTCCAATTACTCTTTACACAATAAATTTTGAATAAAATATAATTAGCCAAGTTGCATGGTTGATTACCAAGTGTCATGTCACGTTCAATAAATGTTATCACTCACCTTTTCATTTTCTTCCCAAACCACTTATTAAACTCATCTGTCACAGTACTCTCCCACTCTGCACACCCTGCAATTAGGTAGCTAGGCATGCTAAAATTATTTCCTGTACTTAATTAATTAACAACTATTATGCAGACACTACTTCTTACACCAAACTATTCTTCATCTTCTTCTTCTTATCTGTAATAAATTTCCAAACATGCATTCATTATCCTTCCACAGTATTAGACCATCAATATTATTTATTTTGTCTTTGTGTTCGAATCATGTTTCTACTTGTTTCATATTCTTTTCCCTCTTGTTTATGTTTAGTTTGGATTTAAATATAATATTTGACTTCTTATGATGGCCAGATTTATAATGAAGATTCTGATCGAATATTAAATTGCATAACCTTTTTTACTCACGTTTAACTGAGAATTCTCTCATTTATTTTCTTTCACCGTATCTTCATCCATCAAATTACAATTAATTCATGAAGCAGATGGATGATGGCGATTTTGAGTGATAAAAACAAGATTAAGTTTGTGGTTGAAACACTTATAAATCCTTCACCAACTCGTTCACAAAGTAGTCTCATAAAACATAATATTAAAAAATCCTTTCACTTTAGCTTCTCACTCTCAGTATTTTTTCAAGTGAATAGTTCCAAAAAACTTTGGAATCTTATATGTTTGGCTTGGTGAGTTGTTTTTTCACCATTAGTTTAATCCTCCTTACTTACAGATCTTCAATTTCACCATTGTCGAAGTGCTTTCCATCTCCGCTGGTGTGAATCAAAATTCTAGTCCTCTAGGGTACCTGGTCCATGAGGTGTGTCTGATCGTAGCAACTTTAACCCCTGTCGTTTTAGGGTTTGTTGTTGTCGGAATTTGAAATTTGGAAGATTCAAAGTTGTTTTGAAGTAGTTTCTAGAAGGTGGGGTGGACAGGGTGGGCGATGGTAGAGTGGGGTCTAGGAAAGCGGCGGGAGGGTAAGCGAGAGAGGAGAAGAGAGGATTTCTTTAACTAAATAATCCAGTTGATTGCTAATTTTCACTATATTTTAAAAATATTAAATTAAAAAAGTTAATAGATAGATCTTAGTAAAACATGCAAGTATAATACCGAAAAAGAGTGTCATTCGTCTCTTTTCAAACACAAAATTTGGGATCCATTTTTGTTTGCTGCTCTATTCATTCTCAAACTCTTGAACTCGTAAGAGTGGTGTTTTGGTTTACAGTGGCATTAGTGATCTCGCTAATCTAAACATAGTAGTACTTCTAAACCGCCTGCACAAACTCACATGTAAAAAATAGATGAATTACTGACTCCTCTATTATACAATGGAAAAACACAAATAATCGTTAACAGATTTGGTGTTGCCCAAGGAATAAAATGTTGCAGTGATTTTAGACACTTGTGCTCTCCTTCAATTTTCCTTTTGTCTTCTTTCCTCTTCCATTTGCCTCCTTTCTTCATCTATCAATTTTTTCTCTTCATCAAATTTTCTCTTTTGACTTTCTCTTGTTAACTCTTATTGACATTTTGCTATTTAAAATATTGATGAAAATAAAACTAACAAAACAATAACAAGTTTTATGTCTCTCCGCCTTCACTAAAATAGCTAGATAACTCAATTTTATTACTCAATCTCTTGTTGAAAGATTAATCTTGTGTGTACAATTCTTGGTATTGATTATTTTCTCTAATGAATTTTTTGTTATAGCAAAGAGTTAATAGAATAGAATAGAAGAGTGTTATTTAAGAGACACCCTAACTCATAAAAAAAATGCTCCTTCAACATAGACACCCCAAACACTAACCACACCAATGAATCAAAAGGCACTGCACCTTAACAGATTAACAAAGATCGTAAGCTCAAGGCTTTTATCGATTCAAATTGGGCTGGGGTCAATGAGGCTCGTTGATTCGTGACTGGTTCTGTGGTGTATCTTGGATCGTCTTATTTCATGGAGTTTCAAGAAAACAAGTAACATTTTCTCACAGGAATCTGTGAAATTTAATGGCTCACATATTTGCTTGATGGTTTTAAAACCCCTTTTGATAGCTTTAAGTCGCTTGATCTCCACGTTGTTGTCAACCTCATTTTTCACGAAATATACAAAGCAGCTCGAGATTGACGGGGTTATTAGTCCCGAAATGGCCAACTTGTGTTTACTAAAATTCCTATCAGTCTCTTCATCTCACATTTACACAAAAGCTTTATCACCAACTAATTTTCGTCCATTTAAATCCAAGTTGGGAATGTTAGAGATCTATTCCCATGTCCTGTGGGAATCTTAGCTATAGTTAGTTTTCAATAATTAATAATAAACAGCTATATCAGAATCTTTTAGTTGGTTTTTCTTTTTTTGTTATTTTTTGCTGTGTGTATAAATGAACTTTGCAACTTTTGTATAGCAGATTTTACTGATCAATAATGCTAGTTGTTTCATGCTTCTTCTTCTCTCTCTTCTTCATGAAACATGTTGAATTTGGATTACTATAGTGAATCAATAGTCTGCAACTATCTTTCGAAGTTTTATTTGCTAACTTTCCAGTTTGTATAATCTCTTTTCATTGTCATATTTTTCGGCTATTGAATGCTACATACTTCTTTTCGTTTGACCAAACCTGTATATATGAAATCGCCTTCATGCAACGAACACAAATTGGACAACACCCAGACCATTATCATTGAGTTCTTAAACTTGTTTATTACTTAGAAGCATACTCAGAACATACACATACTGGAATAAAAGGAAGGAAATGTATATATAGTTTTCAGTGAGTTATTGATGGGCACGCTGGATTTGGTACGGATGAAGGATTTTGATCCATTTTCTTTATTGCAATAGCTGATATCTTGATCGTGATTGATCATAAGTTTTGGAAAAGCAATGACATTATAAATTATACGACAGTGTATTGCTGTTGAAATTGAACATCAAACAATATGATATGTATATTTAGTTGTCGTATCTTAATCGGCTTCCACAGATCCACGTTTGAAACACTAGCGTAAAAACATAGGTAGCTGCTCCATTGCCTTATGTCAGCACAAATGGTAGCTAGGCACATATTGTTCCTCACTTGGTCACTGGTACAAGTCATTTGTTCTTGCTTGAGAACAAGGATTAGGTACTAATAATATTAATTTCAATTACTAGCTTGTGGGGCTCGGAGTGCATAATTCATTTACTGATTTAGTCTAACCAATAATTGAAATGCTTCTTAATAAATAGGACCTTGGTAACTATATTCCTCCCCAACAAAGTCCACTAAACATTAAAAAAATAAAAATGACAAAGAACCTAAAAATTAGTTAATACCAATTTGCTGTGCACGATGACACGGATAATTCGTTTGAAAACATAGTCACTGAATATACATTACAATTGGAAGAAGCCAATTCACTACCAAATATAAAAACCCAGGTGTTTCAACATTTGAAAGATAAAAAAAGCTTTTGCTTATTAGCTTCCTTTTTTTAATCTCTATTTGTTGTTTTCTTATGCTACTTTAGAAGAATTGAGTGAAATCAAATCAACCTTAGGCTACCAATTTAATCTGCCCTGAATTGACTTGTTCGTGTGTTTGTCTCAATCGTGTTCGTGTGTGACTGTGTAAGTGAGAGACAGAGAGAAAAAACTCAATCATACATCACTAATTTGACTTCTTAATTTGACTTGTTAGCTTAACGTGATATGGGAGAAAAAGCCTAAAAGATTCTTTAGGTGTTTTTTATGAGACAGGTGCAAGAGGAAAAGGTGTTTAGATAATCCAAATAGATGGGTTGCTCTTATAGCTCCTTCTCATACTTAATATATCATTTGTTCATGGATGACAAAAATAATGGCTTCAAAACATTAATATTCAAAGAAATTGTCATATATACACTGTATTTTTCTGAGCTTTAGCAATAACTCAAAAGCAATTAGTTGCCCTTTTCTCTTGGCAATTCGTTTCTTGAGTTTACATGCACGTCGTTGTATATTACACAGCATCAAAGTCTAACGAACATAATTTCTTTTCTTTAACCTTTTTCTTTTGGTGTAAAAGCTTTCATGAGAAACAACCTATATATTCTAATTAAAAATACCTACAACATGTACGAACAATTGTTGTATGGAGAATTTGTTTAATTTGTTTCTTCCTCACATGCAATTGGTATTCTGTATTGTGGAGAGGGACATGCTATAATCAATAAAGTTGTTACTATAGTGGAACAGAAATACTAGACACGAGTTTAAATGAGTGGTACTTTATGTGCGTGCTACATAGTAGAAGTTATTATGAGAACACTGGACAGTGTAACAGTATTACCATGCATATGGGTTTGGTGGAAGCTTCAGAGAAACAGTTTAAATGTATTTTCTTACTCTCATAACCGTTATCTCCATCATCCGTGTGAATCAAATATGATGCAAGACAGTTGCATAAATGGGACCCTCCCAAGACTGTGTTGCAAGTAAACCAAGCAATAAAACAACAGAAAAGCTTCAGTACTAAAGGCAAGACACAGAGCTTATAACAAGACTTTTTCAGATAACCTTTTTCTCTTCCCCCATAGATTCTTAGGTTGCTTTCAAATATAATAATAACCAGGACATGCAACCCTAAACTATTCATATTCAATTCCCTCCCTAGCCAGCCTTTAATTTTCTCATTATATAAAGCTTCTTCCACCACACCTGTTTCTCACTCTCATTCTTATCATCTCCCAACAGGTTTTAATTTTCCTTGCCACTAATACACATGGAGGAGTCTCAGTACCTGTTGTGGTTCAAGAGAAAACAAATCTTGAACTCACATATTCAACAACCATTTGGAGCCCGCAACGACAACACCAACTCATCATGGGAGGAAAGGGCTTTTGCAGAAGATGCTGCTAGGATACTTGGTGGGTGCATATGGCCTCCAAGATCTTACTCGTGTAATTTCTGTAAAAGAGAGTTTAGGTCTGCTCAGGCTCTAGGGGGACACATGAATGTGCACAGGAGGGACAGGGCTAGGCTCAAACAAAGCCTTAGTCACCATAATGAATCCCTTCAAGATCTTCACAAAAATGATTGTAAGTCACCAAGTGCTCAATTTTCTGAAGTGATGGAACTTCTCTCATCCAGATATTTTTGCCTTAATCCTTATTTACTCTAACCTTTCAGGTCCAGTTGCAACAAGCAAAGTCTCGTCTTCTAGGCCCTCAACTATATCCACTCAAGAAAATTGTTATCATCAGCCTACCATGTCTCCTTACTCTTCTTCAATTAGCTGGGGACATCACCACATGGGGTCTCCTGATTCAGAACCAAAAGGGTCTGCAGTGAATGGAAGGGAACAGTTTTTAAAAGGTTTGGGTTGCAATGATTATGTTGAAACAAGTTTGTCTGTGGGACAAAGTTCAGTGTTTGTCCAAAAGTTACCAATTGAATCATATGGGGACGAAGCTATCAGTTATAAAAGATCAAAGACTTCTATGCCTCCTTTGCCTGTCTTCCACAAGCCATGTTCAAGTGATAGACACCTAACTTTTCATTCTGCAGAATTTGTACTAAAGCCTGGAATGGAAGACTTAGATCTTGAACTCAGGCTGGGGAAGCCACAGAAAGTTATTTAGTATATAAGACAAACAGAAGAAGTTGTAATGGAGTGTCAGTGTTTACCTTTTTCTTTCCCCTTTCCTATTAGAGGTTCATAGAAAATAGGCAAGAACCTTCTTCGCCTAACCTAAAGCCACCTTGAGTAGAATTCTTAGGTTTATTTTCATGAGATGTTAATCTGAATACTAATATTATCTCTAGTTGCATGTTATCATCTTTTTTTTTCTTCTCTTGAATATGTTGATGTTTCACCTTTGTTACGAGCATAAAATTACGCGTAATGGTTGTTTTGTATAACAAGGAGAAACATGAAAAAAGGATAAGAATAGTTTAAGATAAAACTTACATGTGAAAAAAATAATAAAATTAAGAAACTACTGTAAAAAGGTATGAATGAGAATAATAAGAATGAAATTTTTCTTGAATTATTAGTTTGGTTACTGCATGCAGTTCACCATTTGAAAGCAAATGAGAGATATTGAAAATACAACACTATAGTACCTTCAACAACATATGCAAATTTCACCATCTCAAATGTGATAATTAGATTTGACCAACTAAAACATGTTAGTGGAAATTGAAAATCTTATGTGCTAGGGTTTCACAACGAAGGGGTTATGCAAAGAAATAAACCACAGAAAGTTGTTTTTTTTTTTAAGAAAAAATCAATTTCTTAGAAGTTTATTTTATTGATACAGTATAGTCTCATTTATTTGTGGTGAGAGGAATCAAAGAAGAGGAAAATTGGAGTGTAAGGTAATAATTAAAGTGGTGGAAGAACTGACAGTGACTGACAATTAGAAGTCACTTCAGCTACATATATTCCAGGGAACTAACAGTAGTCACATGCACATAAACCTGCACAAAATTATGAATAACCTTTTTACACGGATCATTACAAGTGATCGCTCACCCACTTACCACTTCACCTCATCATTCCATAAATTCCAAACCGTTCAGTTGCTTTCCACATGCTTTTTCTTACAAACACTTCCAAAAAACCAACCAACCACACGGAAATTGAATATTAACACAAACACAAACACCACAGCCAAATATTAATTTAGTTTGGTAGAGAGGGAAAGGACATCACATCATTGGCCTTATTAGCATGTCATTGTTTTTACTCTTGGTGTGATGTGTATTATGTATATCCATGTTAGTTATAGTTATCCCTAAAAATGTCCACTTCTTATCTTTCAAATATTTCGAAGCCCGAGACTCTTCTGCTCCCTGTAGTAACTTAAAAACAGTGTTAGCCACCTTATTGTGACACCGACCGTTCCTCCAGAATACACGGGGACGTCACAGTCTCTTCTTTTCAACCTTTCTTTCTAAGGAAATTTTATGAAATATCGCTTTTATTTGACTTCATGTTCTTTGCAGTCTGCCAAGAGCAACACATATACACGCAGAAGCAATGCATTTCTGTCTACGATCAAGGGGGAATTCCAGCTATATTCCCTTTTCACTATGTTTAATTTCCCATTACGGACTAACATATATACATTTATACTTTTATTCATAAGATACAACATTGGAACAAAAGAGAGATTAATGAAGAAAAGCATGTTTTCCATAGCAACTTAATCAACCATGGATATTGTACATGCACACTTATGCTAAGCCACTTATTTTATGCAAAAGTTTAACTCTTTATTTAAAAATTAGAAGAAATAAAAGTTTAATGGTCATTAATTGATGGTACAAAATAATTTTATCCAGTCATTTATTTATAAATCGTTTGTTGATTAAATAGCATTACATAACTTCAATTCTAAAAAGTTACATTGGTAAGTAAAGTTAATTACATGGACAAATTATTATATTGTATTTCTTCCAAAGGTTGGTTTGGTCGACCAGAATATTTAAGCATTTTGGAGTTTTGTTACTTGAACATAAAAAAAAAAAAAAAACTGAGATTATATATGTCACATTGTATATAATTATCTGTATTTTATCCTTGTTGTTTCTTTAATGTACACGCATCTCGAAAACATGTCACAAAATCAAATAAACAATGTACCTTTTGTTACTATCTCAATTTTATACTGAATTTTTTTTTCTTGAGCCGTGCCATGAAACGAACTTTGTGAGCTGTAGCAACTAAAAGTCATTCCGATCATAGTCTTTTTCTCTGTTTAAGCTTTCTTTCTTCTCCTAAAAACTAGCTGATAGAGGAAGTGGTGTTTGGTGAATGAGTTTGCAATTATGTGAATAAAAATGGTGTTTAGTTGGAATAGAAATTATGGTTAACTAATAATGCAGCATTTTGATTTTGGCAAGGCCTGATATCTGGGTGAATCTTATGTTTGAATTAGTGTAAAGATATATATATATATACATGCAGCAGAGAGAAGTCACATGGGGATGATGATGTGTGTGTTTCTGTTTTTATTTGGTGTATTTATTGTGGGAATTGAGATTGATATGCATGTTCCCCAGTTTAGGAAGTTTGTTTACTTTATTTAGGGTGCTTCGATGTATGCAAAGTGTAGTGATAGTATTTTGTATAGCTAATTGCTATATACTGGTGAAGTTTAAGAGTGTCTATAGAGATTGGAATTGTAATTGTAGGTAGGTAGCACGTGTGTGTCTATGCATTAGGATTGTTTATAGGTTCTGGCAGTGAAAACAACTACACAGACATTTCGTCGTATAATTAATCTATTCATTGGTTGTGAAAGACGATTTGACAAATGACACTTCACAACCTTATTCTCCCTTCCTACAATGTCGCTTTACTCTTCCATCTACAAATTTAAACCTTTCAAATATAAAATACATGTTTCAATTTGACAAAAGGGAAGGAAGAATAGGGGCTTCTACAATCTGCATGCACGTGATGCCAATTCTAAATTGCAATTACTCTCCTCCGTGACTACAATAGCTTTTGTAATTTTGTACCTACCTAAACCTACTCATCTCATTCAAAAATTTATTCAAGAAAAAATACTTCCTTCTTTATTCAAAAACAAAATTATTATTTCTAGCTCACATGAATAAGTCAAATCTCTTGGGATTAGTTCATCTGTAGCTTCTGATTCAAACTCAAACCTAGTTATTGGGCCCATCTGGGTATGGGAGAAAAGTTATTGGGCCCATGGAAAAGGATATCAACAACACTATCAAATACATATGCTCAATAAAAAACATACACCTTTTGAGATAAGACGATTTTTTCTTTGTAAATTTTACATAAGATGGTAAATACACGTTCCTCAGTCTTCATGGTCATAACTCACAAAAAAAAAGGTTAAAACTTTAGCAAAAGCAAACAAGAATGGCGAAACCAGAGGTTAGTGCAGAGGCTCAAGATGGTCACTTAAGGGAACCACTTCGTTACTTGAGGCACACGTGAAAGCGGGTTCCTCTTTTTCGCTTCTCACTCTCCTTTTCTCGCAATATCGTTTTTTTTTTTTTTGTTCTGTTTTGTTGCATGAAGTGAATTGGGTTTCTAGACTCCGGGGTTTGATAAAACGACTTAGAGCGATGTTTTCAAGTTTTTTTTTTCTGGGTGTGATGTGGTTTCACTGTTGATTCAGGCATGCTGTGGTGGAGGAAATGGCGGAGTTTGGTGCCAGGAGTACACTTGTTCCAGGAATGGAAAGAGAAAGGGTTTTTGGTTTGTGGGTCGGTTTGTGATGTGTCTTCTCCACCTCAAAGAGAGAACCTCATTAAACAAGTGGCCTCTGCCTTCAACGGCAAGCTCAACATACTTGTGAGTCTTCTTCTTTTTTTGTTTATGGTTAGAAATTGGAATATTTTGTCTTGTATTTGTGCTTAAAGTAGTTTAGAATAGTAGGCAGGATAATCTGAGTGTTCAGCTTTATAAAAAGTCATCACTGATTATAATTCATGAAATCGATCTCAACATTTATGAATTCATGAAAAGGAACTGTTGGATGAAGATCAAATTGTTCACATTTCAACTACATATCTTAAAATTAGACTTAGCGAGATAAAATATGAGTTGTTGCATCTTCGTCCAACGATTCTGATTAACTAAATGTGTGAAGGCAGGAATACAGTTAATAATTGAAAACATAATAAGTTTTGTCCCTATGAACATCTTGTGATGTTAGGTAAACGATGTTGGGATAACTGTGAGGAAACCAACAGTAGAGTATTCAACTGAAGAATATTCAAAATTGATGGCAATTAACTTGGACTCAGCATACCATCTGTGCCAACTTGCACATCCTCTTCTCAAAGCATCTGGAAATGGAAGTATTGTGTTCGTTTCCTCCGTTGCAGGTCAGACAAGGTTCTGGAGCCATTTATGCAGCAAATAAAGGTGAGTTGATGTGTAATTATTCATCTCTGGCTTTTTTGACATAGATTACAAACTATTTTGAAAGGTATTGACGAAATAAATTATTGTGCTGTTTTCTTTAGCTGCAATTAATCAGCTTTCTAAATATCTTGCTTGAGAATGGGCGAAAGACAACATAAGGAGCCACAATGTTGCACCCTTGTATACCAACACATCAGTTCATACACAGGTAATGCTCTATAGTTTATTTCATTCAAAAATCACTTTCAAAACTATATGTTTTGATACCTCATCCAGTTGGATACCTATAGATCCAACCAGACAATTTGTTGGGTTATTTTACAAATTGTTGAGGAGCCCAATGAAATCATCATGGCTTGAGTGTACACAGTGGAGATTCCACATTAAAAGGAGGTTTTGTGCTAACAATACATTGCCGTGACCTTACGCATGATCATCAGTATAATAATTAATTCAAATAACATTATCTTCTTAATTTGGGGTGCTAATTGTTACCATATATCTGACAGTTGCTTGCAAATAAGGAACTTGTTAATGAGATCATATCTCGAACGCCAATGAAGCGAATTGCAGAAGCACATGAAGTGTCATCCTTGGTGACTTTCCTTTGCTGCCAGCAGTTTCTTACATCACTGCACAAGTTATTTCTGTTGATGGAGGATTTACTGTGTATGGATTTTAACGCAGCTTGAGAATTGCTTGAAAGCAAAATGGACTTTTTTATTGTTGTATTATGTGAACAAAGTGGTAACCACTTGAGTTTTGGACCACCTATGATCAAATAGTTTTGAAATGAGAATGAGTTATTTTAGTATTTTCAAAATATATATATATATACACACACACACACACACACACACACATATATATATATATATATATATATATATATATATATATATTCAATGCCTGTAATAATGTGGGTGTACTTGGATCTCCTTATAATGTATCTATTAGTATCTAACTAGTACCACGAGCCAAGTGCCATCACCCTGTGTTGCAACATGATTATACTTCATCTGGTGAACCGAATGCAGAGCTTCCAACAATTTTTATTTGTAAAGTTGTAAAATGTTATTTTTTATGTAATATATATGTAAAGAGTTATATTATTATTAATTATATAATCATATTTAAAGGAAATATTAATATTCAAAGTTATTTTTATTATATTTAACATATCTTACTATTTATTTGATAATTTAAAAAATAAAAATAATGCTAAAGGCAGATCCAATCAGATCATGTTAAAGTTTTGAACTAAACCTACTTAGATGACAAATTAAAACACGAAGTGATTAAATGATATGGTTATCTCTTCAATGATTCATATCACAAACACCCTCCACGACCACCTGATTCTATTTATTTCCAAAATAAAAAGTAAACTATATTTATATTTTCTAGACATAGAAAGAGATCTTATTTTACTTAAACTATGTCAGATTTATATGATTCGATTTCCAAAATAAAAGTAAACTATATTTATATTTTTAGACATAGAAAGAGAATCTTATCTTATTTAAACCGTCTCCATGCAAAATATAGAGGTATACATGGACTCTTTTCAATTTTGTATATCATAACCCATTGTTTTTCTCATCTATATCTATATAAATATAACAATTGAAGGAGAAAAATAGAAACATTTGATACGTGAGGTGCCAGAAAATTTAAGAAAAAATAATAGACGTGACTCATTTTATGGATGACGCGGCGTGGTTAAACAAAAATGTACATGTAAAAAAGTAACTATTTTATTATTTAATAGACTGATAAGAAGAAAGGAAACAATTTTTTTAAAGTTATTCTTTTAATATTTTTTTAATTTAATATAAATATGTTATTTTTTAATGTACTTCAAATGTTATAAAAACATTTCTTCTTGCCCAGATTCGCTCGAAAAATTGGATGACAAACCTTTACATTTCCATTTTCTTTTAACAAAACATTATGCAAGATTACTCTCTTTCAGGAGGTAAAATAACCTTCCAACCAAGTGTTCTTCTAAACAGAATACTTAAGATTATTTTTTAATCACTTACTTAAGCTACTCAAGTTCATCATTACTTCACTCAATCACCAGTTGATTCACTTCTCTTTCTTGAAAAAAAGAGCATATTGAGTTAAAAGCAAGGCCCCTGATAAATTTTAATGCAAACATAAAGGTTTTTTTGTCATATTTATATTGCATTGCACACACTGCATGTTAGTCCTTTTCCAAAATACTGAAAAGGAAACATGCATTCTCTCTTTTGCCTAATCAGCACTGACCACAACACACACAAACAACCCCCACAAATGGGCCCATTGGGACATCAGCGCCACCAAATATCTAACCTCGTCGTTTTGAGACAAGATAAAACACGTTCTAATTCTTCATGGTCAGAACTCACAAGATAAGATCGTGAACAAAAGCTAACAGCAATGGCGAACCCAGAGGGTAGTGGCAGAGCTTCAAGATGGTCACTTAAGGGAACCACTGCTCTCGTTACTGGAGGCACACGTGGAATCGGGTTCCTATTTTTTTCTTTTTCTGAATCGTTTTTTTTTCTGTTTTCCTCTTTTTCTGTGGATTTCATTTGTTGCATTAATTGGTTTGGGTTTCTGGATTCTGGGGTTTGTTGATACGACTTGAAGTTGCGTTTTTTGTATGCTATTTTTTATGGGTGTGATTGGGTTTCACTTTTGATTCAGGCGTGCTGTGGTGGAGGAACTGGCGGAGTTTGGTGCCACTGTGTACACTTGTTCCAGGAATGAAGAGGAGCTGAATGCATGCTTAAAGGAATGGAAAGAGAAGGGGTTTTCGGTTTCTGGGTCGGTTTGTGATGCGTCTTTTCCAGCCCAAAGAGAGAATCTCATCAAACAAGTGGCCTCTGCCTTCAACGGCATGCTCAACATACTTGTGAGTCTTTCTTCTTCTTTTTGTTTGTATATTTAGAAATTGGAATATTTTGTCTTACATAAAGTAGGTTAGAATAGTAGGCAGGATAATCTAAGTGTTCAGCTTTATAAAAAGTCATCACTGATTATAATTCATGAAAGCGATCTCTAACATTCAGGCACTCATGAAAAGGAACTGTTGGATGAAGATTAAATGGTTCACATTTCAAATACATATCTTAAAACTAGATTTGGCAAGATAAAGTATGAGCTGTTGCATCTTCATCCAACGATTCTGATTAACTAAATGTGTGAATGCAGGAAATGTTTACTGCAGCACCATAAATACAATCTTAGAGTTTGTGATAATAATGACACATCTCAAGATAAAACCTTTAAAATCAAGAAACTATACTGTCAAAATGGGAAAAATGGTGTTAAGTGAATGAATCTACCACTTACTAATTTGTTTATTGTGCTAAATTTCAAAATATTTTGGAGCCTCTGTACCTACCCTGTCATGTAGTCTGACGCAACCCAGCTGTTTTGCCTGTGATTAGAATAGAAGCAGGATAACCCGTGTATTCAGCTGTATTGATGACTCTTATTTTGGGATATTAGTTACTGAATTTGTTAGAGATTGATCTCAGGTATTTCAATTCAAACAAGAGTTTCAATATGATGTGTATTGCTGAATACGGTATAATGTATTGTAATAACATCCTCGTAAACACTCAATGTGTTAATGTTTGTTCTTCATCCTGTTCTCGTCTTACATGCACTCAATTTGCAAGTGGTTACTGACTTATAAAATAAATAAATAAATAAATAATTGCAATTTCTTTACGTATTTTGCCTAAATAAGACTTTCTTATTGTTGCTTGAAATCCATCCTGTAGGCAGCATTAGTATCCGCACAATATAGTTAATTGAAAACATAGTATGTTTAACTTTGCTTTTTGTGATCATTTCAGCATAAAACTGTTAAAATTAAACATGTTCAATCAAATAGCTAGACTTGTTTCTCTTATGGGCGAGATTTCAGCACACAATAAGTTTTGTTTCTATGATCATCTTGTGAGCTTAGGTAAACAATGTTGGAACAAATGTGAGGAAGCCAACAATAGAGTATACAACCGAAGAATATTCAAAATTGATGGCAACTAACTTGGACTCTGCATACAATCTGTGCCAACTTGCATATCCTCTTCTTAAAGAATCTGGAAATGGAAGTATTGTGTCCATTTCCTCCGTTGCAGGTCAGACAAGTGTAGGTTCTGGAGCCATTTATGCAGCAACTAAAGGTGTGTCGATGTATAATTATGTCATCCCCGGCTCAAACACAGATTACAAACTATTTTGAAATATATTGACGAAATAGATTCATTGTGCTGTTTTCTTCAGCTGCAATTGATCAGCTTACCAAATATCTTGCATGTGAATGGGCGAAAGACAATATTAGGAGCAACAGTGTTGCACCCTGGTATACCAAAACATCACTTGCGGAACCTGTAATGCTCTTTCACCCGGTTTATTTTCTGTTCCAAGAGGGCTAATTGCCTTTTCTTTCTGAAGATTGGTTAATTATTTTGAGAAATAAAATTGAGTTTGATCCGCAGTGAACTGGTCGGTCATTAGTAAATAAATTCTAAGCTGATAGTATTAATTTATTTTGTTGATCCTGTCAATATATATTCTGTGTTGAAGTTTTACATTCATGCTCCTTTTAAGTTTTAACTTGTCTATTCAGCAGTATAAGAGTATTCAGATAAAAAGAGTGTCTGTCTATCAGATAAAATATCTTTGTAAACTTCATATTCAAGGTCTCTAGTCTTCCACATCTTTAGATTAATTTAGTTCGAAATTCAAATTCTTGAGAGAGCACATGTGTGTATGTGCTGATGAATTATACCTGGACATATAATGTATGTTAGCATGCTAATTGTTACCTTGTATCTACCAGGTGCTTGCAAATAAAGAAATTCTTAATGGGATAATATCTCGTACGCCAATAAAGCGAATTGCAGAAGCACATGAAGTGTCATCCTTGGTGACTTTCCTTTGCTTGCCAGCAGCTTCTTACATCACTGGACAGGTTATATCTGTTGATGGAGGATTTACTGTCTATGGATTTCAACCCAGCGTGAGAATTACTTGAAAGCAAAATGGACTTTTTTATTGTTGTATTATGTGAACAAAGTGGTTACCACTTGAGTTTTGGAACACCTATGATCAAATAGATTTGAAAGGACAATGAATTATTTTAGAATTTTAATCACTTCCACGACTCTTTTAAATCATACATGTATACGACATTATTCAAATTTGAGTCTTTTCTTTCTTTTTATTCATATTATGGATTGTATCCTATTCTATTTAATATTTGATAATTTTGCATATTTTATCAATGTTACATAATTTGTTTTTTTTTTTAATTATTTACTGAAATTGTATCTCAAACATTGTTTTAACTATAAATAACTAAAATATATAAATAAATAATCATGTCTTTTTCAATTTACGAGTTTCTATAATTCTTTTTGTTTTAGTTATCTTAATCTAAACGATTCTCTTTCTGTTTAAATCAATATTTTTCTCAAAATCAAACCCTAAGTGCTGATTAACTATTCCCGTACATATTATGTATGTTAGCATTGATGATGAGTATAATAATTAATTCAAATAACATTATGGGGGTGTTAATTGTTACCATATGTCTGACAGTTGCTTGCAAATAAGGAACTTGTTAATGAGATCATATCTCGAACCCCAATAAAGGCGAATTGCAGAAGCACATAAAGTGTCATCCTTTGAGACTTTCCTTTGCTTGCAAGCAGCTTCTTACATCACTGGACAGGTTATTTCTGCTGATGGAGGATTTACCAGCTTGAGAATTACTTAAGGCAAAATGAACATTTTTGTTCTTGGATTATGTGAACAAGGTGGTGGCCACTTTGATTGGTGAATGAACTATTTTAGTATTTTTAAGAATTTAGATACTCATATTCGGTGCCATCATTGTAACATTATGGGTGCACTTGGAGCTCCTTACACATCATTCAATATATCTATCTATTACTATCTGACTAGTGCCAAGTGCCTTACCACTGTGTATTGCAACATTATTGCACTTCATCTGCCACTGACTGAAACAAATGCAGATCTTACAAAAAATTTGATTCTTATATCAGGTGGAGCCAATCACTAATAATGATTAATTTTATACTAAAATATAGATAACCTCTATCATAGGGAATGTTCATTGATTACTAATATTCTTGAGTTCCCTTTGCTATGTGTGATTATAAACTCATCTAATTCAATCATAGTTGTATTATAAAAGAATAATTGAGATGAATAAAAGAGAAAAAAAAAGTTAAAAGAATATGAATATATATATATATATATATTTTACTTAAATCAGAGCACAGAGTTTTAATATATATAAAATATATAAACAGTATACTTATTTTAGATTTAGTTAAAGAGAATGTAAAAAACAAAGAATTAATAAAAAATGGAATAAAATAATATAAAATAAATGTTAAACATATGTATAAAGAGAAACCACTAAAAATTAGAATAGATAAAATTAATATTAGAAAAGACAAAATTAATATTAACTTTCTTCTAGAAGTCTTGTATCCATATCTTTTGTTATTCTTTGCAAGCTAGGAAGCAAATATTGATTAGATCCAACTTAAAATAAATACTCTTTAAAGATTGAGGACTTAAAGCTTTGGTATAAATGTCAATCAGTTGTTTTGTGGTAGAAATTGGAAGCAAATGTGTGAGATCCTTCTTCAATTTTTCTCCAACAATGTGACAATTTATTTTTATGTGTTTCGTAAGCTCGTGAAACACTGAATTTGTTATAATGTATGCTGAGTCATTGTCACAATATAAAAAAATGGTTGTTCAAAAGGAACTTTGAAATCTTGAAAAAGATAAGTTAGTCATTTAATTTCAGTTGTAAGAGTGGTTATTGTCTTGTATTCAACTTCACATGAATTTTTTTGATATTGTACCTTCTTTGATTTCCAAGATGCGAGGAAATTCTCAAGATACACACTAAAATTAGTCACTGATTGTCTTGAATCACTACAGGTGTCTCAATCACTATAACAAAAGGTTTTTAAATGAGCAAAAATGTTGGAAGAGAAAAATAAATCAAAACTTAGAGCTCCTTTAATATATTTGAGAATTGTAGGCTTAGCAAGACATTGAGAAACTTGTTGTACAAAAAAGGTTATGTCAGGTCGGGTATTAGTGAGATACATAAGTCTTTCAATCAATCTTCTGTAGGCTAGAACATTTGTAAAAGGATATGATTATCAATTGGAGTAAGTGTAGGTTTGCAGGCTAAAAACCTGCATCTGTTAACAACTCTAGTGCATATTTCTTTTGATTCATCATTATCCTTTTCTTACTTCTTGCTATTTCAAGACTAAGAAAATATCTTAAATCTCCAAGATTCTTAATCTTGAATTTCTAATTCAACGCTTGTTTGATTCACTCAATCTCCTTTTTATCATTTCCTGTTAGTATTATATCATCCACATACACGAATAATGCAGTAAAAGATTCTTCAGAATGGTTAATGAATAAGGAATGCTCATTCATAGATTAAATATATCCCACATAAAATAAAAAGGGATGACAGTTTGGCAAACCACTCTCTGTTGGCTTGCTTAAGACAATATAAAGTCTTTTTTAATTTACAAACTTGTCCTAGTTGAATAGAAGTCAATCAAGGAAGAGTAACCATGTATACATCTTCTTTCAACTCTCCATGTAAAAAGGCATTGTTTATGTCTAATTGTTTCAATTTTCAATTATAGGTAGAGGTTAGATAAAGAAGTTTTGATACCATATTTAAAAAAAAAATAACTGAGATAAACAAAAGATAAAAAAAGAAGTCAAAGCATATGAAAATGAATATTTCTTCTATTTTCTTTTTCTTACTTAAATCAAAGCAAAAAGTCTGGATATACAATACACTCATTATAGGTCTAATTAAAGAAACATAATGTAAAACAAATAGTCAATAAAGGACTAGAATAAGAAAAGACAAAATAAAGACTAAACATAAATCACTACAAGAAAATCATCGATTAGAAACTAATTTTAAATATAAAAAATAATTAGTTGCTATAGTGATCGAATTATAGACCATTTTGGAGACTAAAAAAAATTTTGGTTTATGAATTAATTTATATTATTGTTAAATGATTTCTAAATTGGTATCTAATTAGCTTTACCAAATTTATAATTTAAATAATTGGTAGTTAAAACCTTGGTAGCTAATTAGATATCAATTTAAAAATTATTTAATAATAATAGAAACTAATTTAAAAGAAAAAAAACTTTTTAATCTCTAAATAATTTTTAATTTGATCGTTATAACAACTAATTATTTTTTATCTTTAAAATTAATTTCTATTTAATAATTTTTTTATAGTATAAACAGTTAAAATTAGAATAAACAAATTTATATTAACTTTTTTCTAAAGTCTTTAATCAAATAGTTTGTTAAGTTGATATTTTTATTTATAGTGCGAATAAATTAAAAATAAAATCTGGTATACTAAAGTTTTGAAAAAGTTGAATGTTTTATTAGGTTATTTTAATGTATTTATAAAATTCTTGTATAGGTTATATCTGTTTACGAAAAATATATTTTGTTAATTTTACTAAGAAGCGGAAATATAATTATCAAGTTAGATAAATGTATTTTTTTTATAGTATTTATTGAAAAAAATTACATTATTATTAATTATACAATGATATGTAAATTAAATGTTAAATGTTTGAAGTTATTTTTTATTATCTTATCAGATTTCTTTTTAACTAAACTCGATAAATTAAAGAATAAAAGTCATTCAGAGAGAGACAGATTAATAGATTCGATTCGTACAGTTTTACATATCTTCTTAAATCCCATCCTTAAAATTGTAAAAACTATTTTACTTATTAAAATAAATAATAATAATTTAATATTTTACAAGTAATCAAATTCTTATCTTATTAACAATTAATAAAGAGATACAATTTTCCTTTTTGGTGTATTTAGTTTACCCTTAAAATTATAATAAATGTTTTTATTTATTAAAGTAAATAATAATAATAATGATTAATAATAATAATTTTACTCTTCTTATGAGTAATTAGGAAATTTAACTCTTATTTTATTAACACTATCTATGCATATTTGTTATAATTTTTTGTTTGGTGATAAGCATGTTTTAAAATTTGGAGTTTTATTTCTAAGTAATTAGGTTGATCAAATAAACCAGTTATAAAAATTGAATGTAATTTTTAATTAGAGATTTTTTTTAGAAAAACTAACACTAAAAAGACTATTCTTTTCAAATGAGTAAAAACAATTTCAATAAAAGTTTAAGGAAATAAAAATACATCTTTACAAAAATAGTTGAATATATTAAAAAGACTTCACTGTTGTAAATAATTATATTGAAATTTAAAGTTTGCAAGATATTTTGTTTAAACATGGTGATATGATAGAAATATTTTTATAATTTATAATTAGAAACTTTTTGTCATTTCAATGTCTTTTCTGTGAGAAGAAGGTAACTGATGGTGAATTGGATTTTAGATGAGCAACCAAATGAGGTTTACTTCCACGTTATCTCATGCCGCGCACAACTTATTTGACTAACTTTCTATTATAATTTCATTCTTCAAATTTCAAACCAACTCATAACTTTTAGCTTCATCAAAAAATCCCATAAGTCTTTCCTATCAAACCTGTCACTACATTAAAAAAATTATTAAATCAAAATTAATTTTAAAAACTAAAACATTTAATTATTATATTAATATATTAATTAAATTAAAAACCGATTTATAAATTAAAAAAATATTAATATTTAAAGTAATTTATATTATTAATAAAAATTTATAAAATAATTTATAAATTTAATATCTAAACATTAACTATCAAAATTTTAACTCCTAACTATTAATTACTTATACATACTACTTATGAGATTAGGTTTTGATTAAAATATACACTCACATTATCTTTTTCTTTTTATAATTTAATTATTATTAATACATACTTTAATAAATACATCTAAACTTGTATTTATCGATTCTGACGGTATACCTTTCTAAAATTTAGTTATTGGAAGACTAAATTTTAAGGAAGATTTTATTTTATTTTGTTTTGCTTTTCATTGATGAAGAAAAGTGAAAAAAAGTTGGTTCGGTGGTGGTCAGAGTTGGGAAGGAGTTTTGATTTATTTCTTTTTTAGTTAGTTGAGAAGAAAAAAATAAATTTAAAATGGTTTATATTTTTAAATAAATTTGAATTAGGGAGATTTTTGTGTGTGTATTTCATAATAAAATTGAAATGGAAAGAATAAATTAGTATAAATTACAATATTGATTTTGGAATTAAAATTTGTTAATGCATGACAAAATAAATAGTAGCAAAAATTAAATAAAAATGTTGGGGTATTTTTTTAAAATAAATATTAATTTAATGGTTTAAAAATTAGAAATAAATGATGATTGCAATGAAAGATGTTGTAACTAAAAAGTTAATTATATATATGACAAAGTATGATAAAAAAATTATGTAATAATATTTGGTTATAAATTTATATTAAAACACATAGAAGAGAGAAATGAAATATGTGTTGATGACTAATTAAAATGTAATTTAAATATGAGTTAAATGTGGATGAAAGATAATACATGAAATTGATAACATAAATATGAAGCATTACTAATTTAAAAAAGTGTGGATGTTGTTTTGTCAAGATGGTTGATGTAGATATTGTCTTCTAAGTCCTCAGTCAATTCTTGAGGAGTTGAATTGTGTGAATTTTTTGTTTGAACAAACTGTTCAATTTTCTGCGGTTGAATCTTCATGTTGTACACTTAGGTTAAGAAGTTGAGTATTTTTTCAACTGTTAATCATTTGTTGGATGTCAACATCTTTTTGTATTTTTATTGTGTAGTGATAAATTTTCGATTGACAACTCTAAATAGACGTTGGTAGTTTATTTCAAACTTTTTGTTACGATGGTCCATTGGATAAGTCCTTCATAATATGTTATTACTTCAATTGAATTGATTGGGTCTTGATTTTGTGGAAGAGTTGGATGTAGTGGATTGTTTAGAAGACACAAAATTTCCTCTGTAGATCTTCTTAACTTGGTATACAAATTCAATCATCGTAGGAAATGAAATTTGAGACTTCCAAGTTAACAATTGAGAAACATTTTCAGTTATTATTTGAACATTTTACTTAATTTTCCCTTGTGTGGTTAGTTCAGGTTATCAATAATATAACTTCGTTAATGTTTTCTGATCTGACAGTTACAAAGCATTACAAACCTTCTCTTTTAAATGGAAGAAGGTAAAATTTTGTGGGATGCAAGAAAATTTAAGAGATGGAGATTCAAAGTGGACACCATCGTTTTTTGTTATCCTATCATTTGTAAAGACAACAACAAGATCAGAATTGAAAATTTCTCAATGTCTGTTATGCAAAGATGGTTCATTTGAAAATGAAATAAAAAGTTTTTAAAAAGAATGAAGAATCTTTATATATCATGTGAAGGTTCCATGTTATTTGAATGGTTTAAAAGTTGTGTGATGGTGGATGCTTGAATCTATAGTTGGAGAATTATTGAGATACAAATAAAGATAATTGTGTTATGACATGTGAGATGGACTATGTGTATTACATGATAAATTCATTACAAGTGTAATCATTGGCCCATTAAAAGATAAGATGTAGTTGATACTTTGGTGTTGTTGAGATTCCTGATGTGTGGAATCTATTTTTGAAGTGTGTGTTGTGAAAAAATAAAATTATAAACCGTGTGATATAACAGAGAATATATTATGTAGACATATACAAATTTTATGTATAATTTTTCCACACTTTGTTTGAGTGGTATTGATGATCATGTTGTTGCACATTGAATTAAACGATTCAATGTGATTTTTTTCTGTTAACACATAGTTATCTCAACAATTTTATTGTTGTATATTGAATTATATATATTGCTATCACATTGAATAATTTAAAAAACATTAAAATCATTGAATCATTTAAAAAACATTAAAATCATTATATTGATTTTTATTTTAAAATTGAGATGACATTGAATTTAAAAAAAAGTTGGAAACAAATTAAAATTTAAAAAGAAATTAAGATAATATTGAACTTTTTAAAATTCAAAGATGAAATTGATTTTGAACGGTTAATATAATAATTAAAAAGGTAATTAATTTTTTCTTCTAGTTTAAAATTTTAATATATTTTAACTCTCTATCTCCAAACAACCAAATTGTATTTCACCTTACATAAATTTGTAATTTTTTAGGGTTTTCGCGGCCAGAATTAAAAAAGAACGTGAGAATTGAGTAGCTAGAGAGCCAAATTCTCACCAACTACAAAGAATGAGTTCAATTGGGGAAAATTTTCCTCTTTTCAATACTACTATACTATGGAAGGAAAAAAAGAGTCTTACTTCAACTGCTATTAGTGACGTGGCATGATTATATTAAAAACTTGACTTGTGAAATTTGTTACGAGAATGGATAACGATGTTGCTTTCAAACCTCCTATCTAACCAATCTTCACACCACTTATCCCTACAATTCTATATTTTCATATTATTTCGATTTTAGTCATGGATGACCTCAGCTTTTTAAATCACTCAAACAACTTATTTAGAAGTTAGAAAAATATAAGAAATTTAGAAGTTGACGTGCGAATGGAGATAAGATTGCAGTGGTGGAACAAACTTACATCTCTGCTATTTCCTTCTAAATTTCTGATCAAGTGATCATCCATGTGAAAACGACCATTGAACTTAAAATAAAAATTATATAGTCATTGTTAACTATATGAATTTGATTTAATCCATCAAGTTACACTGTCTCCCTTTTTCACAAGCATCTACTTTGCTGTAAGATGTGTTTATTCGAGTTGTTTTTCTGGGTTCCATTCTCACTTTTCTGGTGGCCTACAGTAGATTCATTGCAAAAGTGGCATCACCACTTACGTATTGCTGCCACTCATCCCAATTCCCATGCTCATTATTTACACCTCAAACAATCTCCAACACTATACACACTACATCATTTTGTTTTTATATCAGTGTGTTATTGTCACATATTATTGTTATGTGAGATAAAATATATTAAACATTTGATTTGATAAAAAAAATGTAATATTTGAGAACCCAATTGGTATAATTGAAAGGTAAAAGTAAAATAGTTACTGCGTTGAAAATATAATGAGAGAAAAAGGATTACTGATTCTGAAGTGATTTTGCTGAGAGAGAGAGAAATAATGTTGGCGGTGATGTTTCAGAGACATTGGCATTCGTTATTTTTGTCGCCATTTGCAGACATTGATGTGTCCCACTCCTGCTCCTGCCGCCCTCCTTATAATCTTCTTTATTCCTTTTCTTTTTTTTTTCATTTTTATTTATTTCAAACACTTAAAAAATATTATATATTTTTCTCCAATAACATTAAAATCTCATCCACCAAACCCACTTTAATCACTGTTAAGCTCCACTATAAATAACTATTTCTCAAACTTAAGGTCTTATTTAGTTCACAGGATGAATAACCACTCTTTTTATTTATAACCAAATACCATTAATGCTTTTTTTTATTTTATTTCTATCTTGTCAACCTATTCACGTCTCACGTATTTCTATCTTCTGAACCTATATAATCATAAACCTGAACTTGAATTGACTTATACTTCTGCGTCCCAATAAATATATGAAGATGCTAACCAAAATCTTGAAACTAGAGAGTGAAAAAGCTTACATTTTTAACACTTCTGACCATTTGAAGTAATAAAAGATTTAATTTTTGTGTATTATTGTAAATACAGCAGTTAAGGTTGTGATGTGAGAAAACAAAAGTTGTGCATGATAAGTTGGTATGTGTTTGTTGTTAGTGGTAGAAGTAAAAGTGGGTATTGCAGTAATTGTTGATAGAATAAAAAGTTAGAAAAAGGTGTATTTGTTGTGATGTAAAAGTAAGAGGTGAAATTATTGGGAGAAGTAGAAGAGTGAATGGAGTTGAGAAGAGAGGACAGAGGAGCAGTGAGAAGAGTGAGAAGAGTGAGAAGAGGAAAAGCAGAAGGGCACGCGTCACTGGAAGGCAGCATGGTAGGAAGTACCACTTCCTGAATGAGGAAGAGAGGAGGGTAACAGAGTAAATTGGGAATCATAACTCAAAACTCTTTTTACTTCTCCATCTGGGCCAACTTGCTGGGTGAGTAAGTGACACCACATCAACAAGTGGATGGAGTTCTGCTTGCTTCGGAAGTTGAAAACTTTGAACACAACACAAGAACCGCTTACCAGGGAGACTCCCCAAAACCACTTCATCCTTCAATACTACTTCTTTCTAATGCATATCATATCATAACATAACCATTTATTTCATTATTGATGTTGCTGCTGTTGCTGATGCTAACATCATCTTCCTTCTCCTTCTCCCATAAAATATATATAAAAAAAAAGAACAAGCATAGAGGACCCCGCTCACTCTCAAGGTACTTCCCACTGTTTCCATCTTTTGCCCCGTACTAATCTGACCCTTTTAGTGGCATAGATTGAGGTACAATTACAAAAGCATATTACCATATTACCGTATTATATCCTTTCTGCTGCAACAACAACAACCCCCCGAAAACACTGCGTTTTTGTCAACAAAAAACACCTTCTTCAACTTCAACCCCAACCCCAACCTCAACCTCAACTACTCCTTTCTTCTCTTATCATCTCTTGTACTTCTACACACCCTTTTTCCCTCCACTTTTCCTGTTGCCTCTTCGCCTTACTTGATTTTTAGGTGGATGTGACTCCTCCTGTTTACATGTGTGGTTAGGGTTTACATGCAAAAAGCATGTCTTTCGTGCCTAATTCAGACACAGATCTCACCTGTCTATTCTTTTCATCCGTCTATCTCTTTTCAACATAATATAAAGCTTCAGAGGTGAACATGGCCAATCGCTGGTGGGCTGGGAATGTGGGAATGATTAGAGAGCAAGAGTTGATGGAGAACAATAACAACGCGAATACTACTCCGACTAATAGCAGCAACAGCAACACAAACGCCAACACCAACACGACGGAGGAAGAGGTCAGCAGGGACAACGGAGACGACCAGAACCAGAACCTCGGAAGCCATGAAGGTTCGGAGCCCGGAAGCGGTGGTCGGAGACCACGTGGAAGGCCTCCCGGGTCCAAGAACAAGCCCAAGCCGCCGATTGTCATAACCAAAGAAAGCCCCAACGCGCTCCGAAGCCACGTGTTGGAAATCGCCAGCGGCAGCGACGTCGCAGAGAGCATCGCCGCCTTCGCCAACCGCCGCCACCGAGGCGTGTCGGTCCTCAGCGGCAGCGGCATTGTCACCAACGTCACTCTCCGACAACCCGCCGCTCCCGCCGGAGTCATCACCCTCCACGGAAGGTTCGAGATTCTCTCCCTCTCCGGCGCGTTTTTGCCCTCCCCTTCGCCTCCCGGTGCCACCGGACTCTCCGTCTACTTGGCCGGAGGGCAGGGGCAGGTTGTTGGCGGCACCGTTGCGGGTTCTTTGGTTGCCTCCGGGCCGGTGATGGTGATCGCCGCCACATTCGCCAATGCTACTTATGAGAGACTGCCGCTGGAGGATGAACAAGGTGAAGAGGAAATGCAAGTGCAACAGCAGCAGCAGCAGCAACAACAACAATCTCAGGGTTTAGGTGAACAAGTTTCAATGGCCATGTATAATTTGCCTCCTAATTTGCTACACAATGGTCAGAACATGCCTCATGATGTATATTGGGGAGCTGCTCCACCTCGTCCCCCACCCTCTTTCTGAGCCTCGGCAATGATGGATTTGCTTAATCTTACTGACATGTGAATTAAGTATGTTAATTTTTCTGACGGTTTTTCTTTGTAAGCATAAGACTAGGCTGTTGGTTTTTTTGGTTCCTTTTGTTAATTTTGCTTCTGAAAGAGACTCGAGTCAAGTAGATGTTATTATTATTATTATTATCATCATCTTTAAGACACTTTGTAGCAGCACTGGTTTGCTTATTTGTTTGTTTCTCTTGTGTCTAATGGATCTGCCTTTTTTTGTGGGAGGAAGAGTTGGATTATGATTATGTGTAGGTAATAAGGATGGAGTTTGAAATGGTCCGGAATAAGAGTGGAGCTAGCTAGCTGTGTGCGGGAATTTGTGGTAAGCAAACGTGTTGTTTGACTCTTCCATGTAACATTTAATAGTTGATTGAGTAGAGGAAGCTGATGGATAATTGTAGGGTGGGAAATGACATTAATTGGAGTCTATGCCGCATTGAATGTTTTCACACTTGCTACATTCATATGGAAATGGAACAAACATTTCTTTGAAGAGAAGGGAAGGGGTGACAGTGATATGGTCGGTTCATCTCCCTTTCCCTCAATGAATCAAATCACTCTCATCTCATGCATGCTGTTTGTTTGGACTTTAGAATAGACCATACTGCTTAAACCCAGTCAACATTATTATGCCTCGTCTAGAGGTGGTGTAAAAAAAGGTTGTCTGGGTGTAGTTCCCCTTGTTTTTGTTTTCTAGGTTTTACGGGTTTGCTTTTTAGTATTTTCTAAGAACCAACCTGCACCCATTAAAGTTGGACCCATAGTGGATAATATTGTTTATGGTCTTGGCCTTTTGGTCTGTGTCACTCGTGCTTAGAAACCCGTCTAGCCAACATCTTTTTATAAATTTTTTAGATAATAGTTCTCGATGGACATCAAGTATGGGATGGGTACCATAATTGTGTCCACTGTATTTTTAACTGAAGTATTCATCGGACCACCAAGGGTGTTCAAAATCTTGTACTGATCCTTAGGTATTCCTTTTGATACCTTACTTTTCCTTGCTTTCTTGCTCAATTTGACACTTAATATATTCTCATTTTCATATGTTTTGGAATAATATGTTGAATGTGGGAAACTGTAACTTCTTTCATATTTCATCTGTGGTTGAAATCCATGTGCATTATTTAACACTATATAAGTGTCTTACATTAATTGAAAAATTATACTATTAGCCATTGGGATAGAGCAAATTTTACAACTAAGAGAGGAATACGAGATCTAATAAATGATACAATACAGAGAGACAGAAAAATATTGTTACGAGTTACTTACTGTATAGATATACAAATTCTCTAAACATTTAGTTCTGGTCATCCTAGAGGATATTTCTATGAATTCCGCTGTATACAAAAGTTGATACATGTCATAATTAGTGTATTATTGATATTTTTGTAGGTTATACTAACGGTTAGTGCAATTTATACAAATCAAAATGAATATGATGTATGGTATTTTTTGTAGTGTTGTAAAATAGTAGAAACAAAATGGCTTGGTTCTAATTTAGTGTGAATCCATGATTTTTACTTAGTGGAGTCTTAATGTTAGTTACTATTGTTGAGACTAATGTGATTTAAGGAGTGGATGAATGAAGTAAGTATGGGGATGATAGTTCCTTGATGTTTGTTGTAGGGTTGTAGTGATGTAAATTAAGAATGTTAGTGGGGTTAAGTTTGTCTAATATGATGAAATAAAACCCTAGGCCAGTTGAGCAATAGTTCAGATGAGACACCCTGGTTTTCCACTAAATAGGCAAACCATAATTTCAAATGCATCCTCCCTTGGCTAGCTCTTTTCTTGCTCTCTGCTGTGACTTCTGAATTCTCTCAGAGGAATACTGTCTCATAACTATTTCATTCTAATATATACTTAAGCTGTTAATCAACATTTCATACAAAGTTTATTTTGGCATTGCTTCTAATTGCAACCCAAAAAAAACGTAAGTTGATGTGTGTCTTGGTTCAATACTTGGAGCTTGCATTGAGCATGTGTCGGTGGAGGGTTGACACCAGTCTATGGTGGAGTTTCGGTGGCAACCCCAAAATCAAACACCTGGCGCACATGTATATGTATGATAGGAAACTGGAGATAAGATAATGCCTCTTAATCAAACACCTGGCATGCCATGCCACAAAACTTTAGATAATGCCTGTCAACATATATTCCTTTTTATATCAATTAATCAATGTAGATTATTCTACAAAGGAATTCATTTTTTTCTTTCATTCAAATTTGTTTCTATAGTAGGGTTTTTTCTTTGCATGATAACATAGTTGTGTGTGATTAATTCCTAATAAAATGGGAATGGTTTGGTTGTGATGAAAGAGAAAGGAAGGGATTGGTCTAATGATCATGGGGAAAAAAATGATAGAATGTAGCAAGCTATTTGGTGAAATGGGAAGAAATTGAGAGAAAGTTAAGTGAAAATTAAGGTGAAAGAAAAAGGGAACAATTTGATTGAATACATATGATGTGAATGTTTTTCTTTCTTTCAACATGTATGATTTATTTCACACGCAAGGTGATCTTATTCAAATTCTAGATCAGAGTGATATCATCGTATTCAAATTCTAGACTGAGATATATAATTGATAAATTGAAGATATGATGTGATTAAAAAGAAATGAAAAACAAAAAATGTGTAACATGTGATATATTCATAATCATATATACATGTCATCCACACATACATACATTAATTACTCAAAATAATAATATCTATCTAATATTCTTATAAACAAAAGAATAAGTATATTAAGTAGAAAGATGTAGGAAAAGAATGGAGTAATTTAGGAGAATAAAATAAGTTTAGTTAGTTACACATATACACACCACTAATATAAATTTTGAATTTTTCGTATAGTTAAATGAATTTTTTTTTTTTACAGATAATTGATGCTTAAAATTTTAGTCTAATTAAGATATTAAATTGCATATCATACTTTATATGAAAATTTTTATTTATGAAAAAAAAAATTCCTATTTTTCGTCATTTCAATTAAATACAATTAAATTAAGAAGGTGTTGTATGTATTAGTATTAAATAAAAAATCTTTGAATGTTTCACAATTATGTTTAAACTAAATCTATAACTTTGAACATCTCCTAATTATTTATGTCAAGTAGCCGTCATAAAGTTGGTGACATATTAAATTTCCATTTGATGAAACAGCTACTAATCTTTATCACAATTCACATCATCAACCAATACACTATTCTTCAAAACATCAAAAGTCAAAGACGGAATCAAGTAAAAAATTTTAATACTATAGAAAATTTGAATTGAACTAGAAAAGTTAGGGAAAAATGTACTGGGAAAAATCAAATCAGGAACATATTTGCTTTAATCTGTGAAAAAACTACTCCAAAACAACTAGATAATCCAAATTACATTTTGCATTGATTTTTCTTTTTCTTTTTAATACAACGATGGTGTTAAATTTCTTCACAGTTAGATTAAGAATAAAAAATTAAAATAATATAAAAAACAAATAAAAGAAGAAGAAAAAAGAAGTGTGTGGGGCTTCAATTTGAGAGAGAAGGTAGGTTTTGCTAGGGTTCTAAATTCTGATTGGCAATGTTCCACAGTAATCGCGAAACGATGAGTGACCCATAACAAGCCCTCTATTCATGAGAACACCTTATAATAATATTTTAAATTAATTAATAAAATTAAAATATTAATTTATTAAATAGGTGTATTTATTCTTTGAAGTGTGAACTATTAACACTGCTTTGATGTTTGGTACGTGTGTATTTCTTTTGTTTGTGATTCTTGAAAATTGAAATGATGAATATCTATAAAAATAAAATAATACTAAAAGAGAATTGGACAAATTTGGTTTAATTGGTGGGTGAAGTGCTTTAGTTTGATGAAGCTTTGTCTACAAAACTTCAAAATTTTCTCGTAAACAACGTGTTATTACCATGATTATGTATAGTTGTATAAAAATAACATGTTGTGTGGCAAATTTTGGAACACAGGTCATTCATGGTGGGTGCATGAAAATATTTTAATTTAAATATTTAACCGAAAAAAAATCTAAATAAGTCAAATCTTTTAATTTAAACGTGAGTAATGAGAACATAAAAATTATTTAGGTTATTGGAAGTATAACAAAATGATTTCTTATATACTTATTAATACATTTTGAATCAATGTACATTTTTATATCAACAAAATAATATTTTCTCGTACATTAAAATAATTTGTTTAATTGGTCTATCCATTAATGGTTGATTTAGGTTAAATACTTATTATTTTATTACTTGTATATTTTATGTTGTAAATTGATTTGAGAATATTGATGTATAAGAATAAAGTGTGTTTCATGAATAAAACACACATATAATAATATTAACAATGTTGAGTGAGGAAATATGTTGTGATATTTGTAATAACTATAACGGTATTAATGAATTGATTTGACATGTGAAATAGGTAGTAACCAAGATATAACACTAAATTAATAATGTATATGAGGACTAAGTTCTAAGATTTGATAAGATTTCAAGTTCAAACAATATACAATATATTATAAAGTGATGAAGATTTTTTATATTAAATTAAAAGTAAAAAATTATCAACATTCTATAAAATATGTAAAAAGTTATATTATTATATGAGTTTGTTAAATAAAATTCATTTAGTTTAAAATAGATTCTCAGTAAATACCATGATATGAGTTTTGACATGATACAAATTAGTGGAGAAGTAATTAATATATATATATATATATATATATATATAAAATTAAAGATTCTCATCTTTAACGGTTCTTAATTTTATTTCTATTTTATCCTTATATTAATATTTGATTTTATTTCATTATCATGGATATTGTACTATTTTCTATATTTTTTTAAAAACATTTGATATATGAAGGGGTGGTGGTTTTGAATTAAAAGAGATAAAGGGGCAATTTTTTTTTGGATATTTTAATAATTTTTTATTTTATAAATATTTACTAAATAACTAATTATTCTTATAATTAATTGAAAACTATTTTTTTTCTGTAGTTATCATTTTAAATTTTAAACTTTGTGAAACGTGAGACTATTTATTTATTAAATGTTGAACAATTTAGTAGACGTGAAAATGTCTAAGCAATTTTTTTTTCATGTTTCTATTTCTCTTATTATCTCTTCTTATTATTTGGTATAGTTGATATTTTTTATCTAATTTTTAATATTAAACATAATTATATATAAATGATAATAATAAAAAACATAAATACAATATTATTTTAGTTTAATTGATATCTTTTATTTAATTTTTAATATTAAACATAATTATATATAAATGATAAAAAATAAAAAAGCAGAGACACAAGCATAATAACACCTGTGTTTCCGTAATAATCAATTATATATATTGATAAGATAATTAGTTATAGATATATTGATATTAATTATGATAGCTTTAAGTGAATAGTTACTAAACTAGTATGTATGTTAGTTGTGTTTTATGATCTTGTAATTTTTTTATATCATTTTGATTTATATATATATATATATATTTAAATTTTGATTTATATAATATATATTTAGTTACATAAACACGTATTAAATATAAAATAATGATAATAATAAAATAATAATATATATATGTTTATTAAACTTAGCACCAACTATGTTTTGATGTTACAATAAACACGCCAATGTAAAAATGTAGTACATAGGAGTGAATTTTATACAACAACCGAAGATAAAGTTTATATTGAAATATTTTATCTCATCAATTATTAGTTTAAGAGAGGCAATTTGATAACGATTGAAAGTTTAAAAAGAAAATCTTTGTACTTAGAGTTCCGCGAAGAGCCAATTATACTTGGAATATAGTGAAAGGCCATATAATAACAATATCACTAGTTTGTTACTCTAAATCACGAAAAAAAAAATCTAATTTAAAATTCATCCTTATCATAAAATTTCTTAAAAATTACTCTTTACTGCATTAAGAAATTAATTTTATTTATTTTTTATTAATACTGAAAAATATTACAAATATAATACTGCATTAATTTTTTTTATCAATACCAAAAAATATTAAAAATATAATATCCACATTTATTCCAAACGACCTTCAAATCAAAACAATTTGAATCCACTATTTTTTTTATAATTGAAATTAGTTAATATTTGATATTTCACTATACTGAAAAGTGTATAAATACAACTTTTATTTCTTAAGATATTTCAAAATTTATGAATAGATCGATGAAACAGAGGAGCTGGAAAAAAAATATATATATAAAATTGAAGAATAGGAAATAGCGCCAAAGCAATCTACAGAGTTTTATTCTTGCCACATCAAAACCCACTTTGTTTTACGCTGCTGCCACACTCTTTTTTGTTTCGGTATTCTTCGTTTCACTTTTATTCGCACCATAACCTTTTATGATTCTGCTTAGTTCTCAAAGATTTTATTTTTCGCCCTCTATTTTTGTTTTAGAGTTTCCCAACACTTGATCGAGGCATGGCGGCTGTCACGGAATTTGGGGTGTCTCAATTGCTGCAGGTTTGGTTTTCCTCCGTGTCTTTGAATTATCATTATTTGATGGACCACTTTTATTTATTAGTTGTTGTTGTCGTCATTTTGTTGGGGGAGGGGTGTTTCATGCTTTGATGCTTGTAATAGCTTATTTTGATTCGTTTAAGTTTTGTTCCTTTGGCGTAGGTTGTTTTTATTTCAGTTTTTCGTTGATTACTTGATGAAGCGTGTTAAACTAGCAAATGAAATGCTGCGATGTTTTATGGGTTTTCCCTTTCCCTTTATTTTTTTCTTTCTCCTTTACTGCTGTTGTAACATATTGGGATGGCTTGCAAGTTTGCATGGTTGACTTGGGTTTGTGTTTGATTTGTTTATATCTTTGTCGTTGACAAGTTGGTGCACTATGTTTAATTTGTCAAATGAAAATGCATCTTTGTTTTGGGTTTTGTGATTTTGGTTTCAGGGTACTTCAAGGCAGACATTGTTCTTGAAGAAGAAGCCTCAGAAACATAGAAGTCACATGCTTTGGGGTACGCTTTGGAATAGGAATTGGGCTCTGGGATCAACTCGAAGAGCTTTGTCTTTAAAGTGTCACGCTCAAGAAAATCCCGGAGCAGTTGTAGAAGAGCAACCTGGCTTGGTTGAGAAGCCTGCCTCGGAGGTTGTTCATTTATTCCGGGTACCGTTTATACAAAAAAGTGCAGCTGCTGAGCTTTTAAAGGATGCTCAGGTGCAAATCTGTAGTCAGATCGTGGAAATACAAACGGAGCAATGTTATAATATTGGCCTTAGCTCACAACTTTCGAGTGAAAAAATTTCTATCCTTAAATGGCTTCTTCAAGAAACATTTGAGCCCGAGAATCTGGGAAATGAGAGCTTTCTTGAGAAGAAGAGGAAGGAGGGATTGACTCCAGTTATAGTCGAGGTTGGTCCCAGGTTGTCATTTACCACAGCGTGGTCTACTAATGCTGTGGCAATTTGCCATGCTTGTGGATTGACGGAAGTGACCCGTTTGGAACGGTCAAGGAGGTACTTGTTGTTTACCACAAGTGCACTGCAAGATAATCAAATAAATGAATTTGCGTTTATGGTGCATGATAGAATGACTGAATGTGTTTATAGTCAAAAGTTAACATCCTTTGAGACTAGTATTGTTCCCGAGGAGATTCGTTATATAGCTGTTATGGAGAGGGGACGGAAGGCGTTAGAAGAGATTAATTTAGAGATGGGTTTTGCCTTTGATGACCAGGATTTAGAATACTACACCAAACTTTTCAGAGAAGACATTAAGCGCAACCCAACAAATGTGGAGTTGTTTGATATTGCGCAATCCAACAGTGAGCATAGCAGACATTGGTTTTTTACTGGAAACATTTTCATTGATGGGCAGCTTATGAATAAGACTCTAATGCAAATTGTGAAAAGTACACTGCTGGCAAATCCAAATAACTCAGTTATTGGGTTTAAGGATAACTCAAGTGCAATAAGGGGTTTCCCTGTAAAGCAGCTCCGACCAGTTCAGCCTGGCTCCTCATGTCCATTAGAAATTGCAGTAAGTGAGTTAGATGTATTATTTACAGCTGAAACACATAATTTTCCATGCGCAGTGGCACCTTATCCTGGTGCAGAGACGGGTGCAGGAGGTCGCATTAGGGATACACATGCTACTGGAAGGGGGTCCTTTGTCCAGGCAGCTACAGCTGGTTACTGTGTTGGGAATCTCAACACGTCAGGCTTTTATGCTCCATGGGAAGATCCCTCCTTTACTTATCCATCGAATTTGGCACCACCTTTACAGATTCTTATAGATGCTAGTAACGGCGCATCTGATTATGGGAACAAATTTGGAGAGCCATTGATCCAGGGTTTCTGTAGAACTTTTGGAATGAGACTTCCTAGCGGGGAGAGGCGAGAATGGTTGAAGCCAATCATGTTCAGTGCAGGCATTGGACAGATAGACCACCTTCATATAACAAAGGGAGAACCTGACATTGGGATGCTGGTTGTCAAGATTGGAGGCCCAGCTTATCGCATTGGTATGGGAGGTGGGGCAGCCTCAAGCATGGTCAGTGGGCAGAATGATGCAGAGCTTGATTTCAATGCCGTGCAACGTGGGGATGCTGAGATGGCTCAAAAACTATATCGTCTTGTTCGGGCCTGTATTGAGATGGGGGATAAAAACCCAATAATCAGCATTCATGATCAGGGTGCTGGTGGGAACTGCAATGTCGTGAAGGAAATTATATATCCAAAGGGTGCTGAGATAGATGTCCGAGCAATTGTTGTTGGTGATCATACAATGTCTGTTCTAGAAATTTGGGGGGCAGAGTATCAGGAGCAGGATGCAATCTTGGTGAAGCCTGAAAGTCGTGATCTCTTGGAATCAATCTGTAGCAGGGAAAAAGTTTCAATGGCTGTTATTGGAACTATTAGTGGTGATGGACGTGTTGTGTTAGTCGATAGCTTAGCAACCCAACAGCGTATTTCAAATGGACTTCCTCCACCTCCGCCTGCAGTTGATCTTGAATTGGAGAAAGTCCTTGGTAACATGCCTAAAAAGTCTTTTCACTTTAATCGGTTGGTCTATGAGCGGGAGCCACTTGATATTGCCCCTGGGATTACAGTGATAGATTCTTTGAAGAGAGTGTTGAGTTTACCATCAGTCTGTTCAAAACGTTTCTTAACAACAAAAGTTGATAGATGTGTTACTGGTCTAGTTGCTCAGCAGCAAACTATTGGTCCTTTGCAGATTCCCCTTGCCGATGTTGCTGTTACAGCTCAAACTTTTACTGATTTGACTGGAGGTGCTTGTGCCATTGGGGAACAGCCAATTAAAGGCTTGTTAGACCCCAAAGCAATGGCTCGGTTGGCTGTTGGAGAAGCACTAACAAATCTTGTATGGGCAAAGGTCACTTCCCTTTCTGATGTCAAGGCTAGTGGTAATTGGATGTATGCTGCCAAGCTTGATGGGGAAGGAGCTGACATGTATGATGCTGCCATATCTTTATCTGAAGCAATGATTGAACTTGGCATTGCTATTGATGGAGGGAAAGACAGCCTTTCTATGGCAGCCCATTCTGATGGAGAAGTTGTCAAGGCTCCTGGAAATCTTGTTATCAGTGTTTATGTTACTTGTGCTGATATAACAAAAACAGTGACTCCAGACTTAAAACTTAAGGATGAAGGTGTTTTGCTTCATATTGATTTGTCAAAAGGTAAGAGGCGGTTAGGTGGATCTGCTTTTGCCCAGGCATTTGACCAAGTTGGGGATGAGTGTCCTGATCTTGATGACGTTCCTTACCTTAAAAAGGTCTTTGAAGGTGTTCAAGATCTTCTTACTGATGAACTGATATCTGCTGGCCATGATATCAGCGATGGTGGGCTGCTTGTTTGTGCCTTAGAGATGGCATTTGCTGGTAATTGCGGACTTAATTTGGACATGGCATCTCAAGGTAACAGCCTCTTCCAAACACTCTATGCTGAAGAGCTTGGGTTAGTTCTTGAGGTAAGCAAGAAAAATCTGACTTTGGTAATGGACAAATTGATCAATGTGGGAGTTTCAGCTGAAATCATTGGTCAAGTAACTGCCAGTCCATCAATAGAAGTTAAGGTTGATGGGGAGATTTTCTTAACAGAAAAAACTAGCAGCCTAAGGGACATGTGGGAAGAGACCAGTTTTCAGCTGGAAAAGTTCCAAAGACTGGCATCTTGTGTGGATATGGAGAAAGAAGGACTAAAACATCGATGTGAACCCTCATGGGATCTGACCTATTTTCCTGTCTTCACTGAGGAAAAGTTTTTATCTGCAACTGTGAAACCTAAAGTGGCTGTGATAAGAGAAGAAGGGAGCAATGGAGATCGAGAAATGGCTGCAGCATTTTATGCTGCTGGTTTTGAGCCATGGGATGTTACTATGTCAGACCTTCTCAATCGAAAGATCTCTTTGCAAGAGTTTCGTGGAATTGTGTTTGTTGGTGGATTTAGCTATGCTGATGTGCTTGATTCTGCAAAAGGTTGGTCTGCTTGCATAAGATTCAATGAACATGTTTTGCAACAATTTCAGGATTTTTACAAGCGACCGGACACTTTTAGTCTAGGTGTATGCAACGGGTGTCAACTAATGGCTTTGTTGGGGTGGGTACCTGGTCCACGAATTGGGGGTGTGCATGGTGCTGGCAGTGACCTATCACAACCAAGGTTCATTCATAACGCGTCAGGGCGGTTTGAATGCCGCTTTACAAGTGTTACCATACTGCCCTCACCAGCTATGATGTTTAGGGGCATGGCAGGTAGCACAATGGGTATATGGGCTGCTCATGGTGAGGGAAGAGCTTACTTTCCAGACGAAGGTGTATTTGACCGAATTGTTCATTCTGAGTTAGCTCCTGTAAGATATTGTGATGACGCTGGGAATCCAACTGAGGCCTACCCTTTCAATCTGAATGGCTCTCCTTTAGGGGCTGCAGCTATTTGTTCCCCAGATGGGAGGCATCTTGCCATGATGCCTCATCCAGAGCGTTGCTTCTTAATGTGGCAGTTCCCATGGTACCCAAAGCACTGGCATGTAGAGAAGAATGGGCCTAGTCCTTGGTTGCGCATGTTCCAGAATGCGAGAGAGTGGTGTTCCTGAGATCACCACATTTTTCTCTTTTTTCTATAATAAAGCACTTGTCCTTGTTTTTGTTGATGAATTATCCATCTCTTCCTTTTGTTTACTTTATTTATCAATAATTAATGGACAGGTCTTAGCAGTGGAAAATACATTCTTGAAGAAACCGTTTTCAGTACTAAAAATATTTGTACTTGCCCAACCGTTTTATTACCAATATGCACACGGATTATAGGCTGTAGGTCAGATGACTACCGATATGCACATTAATTATAGGCGGTTGATTTGATAAACAGTAAATCAGATGCAATGGTTGTGAGGATAGCATAATTTTTAAATTAAATTTGTAAAATAAATGTCTGCAACATAATGCTTATTTTTTATGCAATCATCCTGTACAAGTGAAATTCAGTTGCAGCTTTAGTTTTCATAATTTTACGCTGCTACAATGTTGCTTGATTGGAATGTGTTAGCAGGTAAGGAAGAATGGCCAAATATTATTTATTTGAGTGACTACACGGAGTAAGTTCACTCAGTCCTTCGTTATATCCTCCATTTGATCTGGTATTAAAGGTACTTTGAGTTCTATTCCAATGCATTCTTTTGGAACATTGGTAATGGTAGATCAATTATTTTCTGAAAATAGGTGAGGTGGTTGCTGTTGGTGAAGGAAAGACAGTTGGAAAGACAAAAGTGGATGTTAGTGTGAAGGTAATGGTGCTGCTATGTTGGAGGTATTTAAACCTTCTGTGGTCTGTGTTTAATTTTCAGGGGAAGGAGTGGGGTTGACTCTAATTGATGCTTTCATGTGATGTGTTGTCTTTGTAGAGACCGGTGCGCAAGTTGTGTATTCCAAATACGCTGGTACTGAGGTAGAATTCAATGGTACAATGCATGTTATTGTGAAGGATGATGACATTGTTGGTATACTTGAAACTCATGACATCAAGGATCTTAAACCCTTGAATGATAGAGTCCTCATAAAGGTATTTCCTGTGCTTATTCCAGTGTTTGGATCTTTACGTGGAGAGTGATATTAGATCATTTGGCAACCGTGTTTTTAATCATATAATATAATTCTCTCGATGTATTTAGGTTCTGCTCTGATGGTAAGGTTTGTTAATCTTCTTATCCATATAAGAGCTGCATCTAAAGGCACTGTGGTCCTATGTTCATCTGTATCCGATATATATCCTAACTGCTATCCATGTAGGAAGCATCCAAACCTTTAAATAAAAAGTTATGAAACATCTAATATAGCCATCATGGTTCTAAATTATGGTAGAGTTTCGTTGTGATCTTTGACATTGTGGGAAAACGTGATTGATGCAGCTGCAATTACGGTTGGCTGCTATGCGGATAGGATCGCAATTCAAAACCATGATAGCCAAATGAAACATTGAAGTATGTAGAAGTTAGAAATGTAGGAATTATCGTTTCTTGTGCAAGAAATCGTAGTTGTCTTCTTTATGGATGATGCTCAAGAAGGGGCTAATTAATTTTAGTCCCACTTGTAGGCAATAAGTAGCGATTTATGTTGGCAATGCGTATGCAGTTATTGTTATTGTTGTTAGAAATATTTTTTTCATTTGGATTTTCAGAATAGAAGTTATGTTGGTAGTATGTTTTATGAATTAGCTTATCTAAATTGCATGCAACCTCCTCACGTCCTATGTATATCTAATATATTTTAAGAATTGAATTGCTGCATCAAAAAGGCATATCAAATATATGTACCCTGTGATTGATTAAGTATTGAGTGCAGGTTGCTGAAGCTGAGGAAAGAACTGCTGGTGGGTTTGTTGCTTACTGAGGCAACCAAAGAGAAGCCTTCTATTGGAACAGTATGTACTCTTAAAATCCTATCAGTCTTCTTCTGTCTGAAAAGAAGGGAAACTCCCAAAGCAGATTCTCGTTCGTGGATATTTATTAATGCTATTTGTAGGACAATTTTTTGTACAAACACTTCTGAATATGGTTTCTTTATTTAGCAAAAAGTCCTATGCGGGCAAAACAAGCTAATCCTTATGTAGTTTTTTCCTTCTCTATCTGCTTTATGGTTTGAAAAAACAATAAAACTGTAAAATCACTACTTTAAAGCTATCTTCAGTAAAAGTATCTTTATTTTATTTTATACGAATATCACCATATCACATCATTTAAAAACATTACTGTAATTTTTTAATATAAAAATCTCATAAGATTTATAATTTAATATTTTTTTCACATTTTAATTATTTTCAAACCGAAAAAAATAGTTATCATTTTTTATCATTCAGAATCTTATTCAAAATTTAAAGTTTTAAAATTCAAATCACATCAAGTTTCAATCAAGATTCCTTATCAAACTTGGATTTTAAAGTTATATTTTTAATTAAAACACTTACATGAGAGATAATTCAAAATATTTGAGATGTCCGAAGCTTTATTGGAGAAACTAAAGTCCAAAATATAAATGGATAAATAATGTTTGTTGAAACACGTACGCAACGTTGAATTATCATCTTTTATGTCTTCAAAAGGTAGGGATTCATTATCCTACCCACATTATCATTTTTGGACCATTTAATTAAAACTTTAATGTTTTTTTTTCAATTTCTAATAATGTTTCCTTAATATAATTATTTTTTCAAATTTATAATAATGATTACATTTATTATTTGTGCTATATATTATTTTAGTCACCAATTGAATTTTAATTGATAACGTATTCTTCGTTATTTATATCATGTTATTGTTATAATTTTATTTTAATATAATATGTATTTACAACTTATTTTTAATGAAAACTAAGAAAAATAGGAAACTTTCAAGCAACTTGAAAATATATGAAATTTTTTAAAAAGTCACCATTAAACAATGTAATACTAAATGATGTAACATAAGATAATTCAATATGAGATGATATGAGATAATGCAACATTGAATGATGTAATCACGTGATAAAACACACCATATTATTATGATATAAAAAGATAAAGTAGATTTGTAGAAGTCTAATGTCTTCTTGTTTTTTCTCTTCTTTCCCAAACATAAGCCATGCAAATACTCTAATGCAAAGAACACTTTTCTCCATGCACAATCAAACTAATTTTCCAGAAATTTTACTTTTATTGCAGTGTCATATCTCAGGTTGTCAACCTTTACAAACAACTCGAGTTACTGTAAATTTGTATTAATATTGGAGATTTTTATACCAACTTTTTACAAAACAACTATTGTGAATAAATGTGTTATTTTTTTATATAATGTATTATAAAAAAAATTGGGATGAACAAAACAGAAAAAAAAAATATGAAAAAAAAATTTCTTCCATTTTATTTTTTTTATATCAATCAAAACAGATACTCTAAATATATTCAAACAATACATTTATTTTAAGTTTAGCTAAGGAGAAAAAATATAAAAAAGAGAGTCAATAAATACTAGAATAAAAAAAATATAAAATAAAGGCTAAATATATCTAAAAAAGAAACAACTAAAAATTATAAAAGACAAAATTAATATTAATTCCCTTATAAAAAATATTATATCCATATTCTTTGTTATAATGTTCTCAATGATAAAAATGACAAAATTATTAAATAAAATTGAAATAATAAGTAAAATTGAATATGTTTTAGGCATATTCATTTATACAAGTATTTCAATTTTAATTAAGACTAGCATGGTATAATATTAAAAGGGTTAAATATATTTTTAATTAATGTACTATATATAACACAACACGAAATTGATTTTTATTTTTATATAAATTTTAGGCTATTAAGATACTTAATATAAAAATAATTAGAATAAGTCGTTAATGTTTAGGATTTATGATTGAGGCAAAATGAAAATATTAAACAAGCTTAAATTTTATATAATTAAATATCAAATATTTGAAGTGATGGAATAATCTATTTTGTATTTTTAAATTTGTTTTTTGTTATTCCGAAGCTTAACATTGAAGAAAAAGCAGTAAAGTTGTGAATTTCCTTTAGTAGCAAGTGAAGAATGTTGGCCACACAGAACAGGTAGAAGAAAGAAGGAGAGAGAGATGGTAGGGTCGAGGGATGTAATAGGGCTCAATCCCCTTCATTCATGAAATTATCTGAAACTCACCAATTAAATTTCTTGTTTCTACCAAAAATAATTCATCTTCAATTGAACCCATTGGCTACAATGTGGGGTCATTAGTACCATCTCTATCTTTGTTAAAGACCACCTCAAATATTATGCCATTTACCAATTCTAATATTATTACTCTTATGATTGGTTATCAAGATTGAAGATGCTTGAATTTGAATAAACGACAAAAGTCCTTCAAGGCTTGTGTGGCAAATAAATCTCCTTAATTCTGGTGGAGATAGAAAAAGCTGCAATAACAACCTCAAAATCTACGACTAAGAGTGACAAAAAACCTTGCAGGCACAGTATCTTGCCACGTGGCTGCTGTTCAATCTTCTATGTGTGGATCTCAGGCCTCTGTGACCAATCCTTTAGAGCACAAGCAACTACTATAAGTCAGACGTACCCTTCGGTTATAATAAACCATCCACCACTGAATTTGCAACTCAAGAACAACCTTACCCTTTCTCTCCACAACACTTCCATGGCTGCCTCCCTCTCCACTGTCGGAGCTGTCAACAGAACCCTTGTACGATATCTTTCCTACTTTCTTACACTGTTGCCCTTTTCATGTCTTCTTTGATATCCATCTTTATCTAGCATCATGGTAATGATTACATGATGAATGGCCAAGTGTTAGGGAATGTAAAAACAAGTAGGCTCGCACATGCGTATATTCCACATGTTTATTCACCTCACGTAACCCTGTGTCACTTCCAAACAAGGGTTACTTTATCTTCATTTTATGTGTCATAGTTGTATAGTTACATGCTGAGTTCAAATGATTGGTGCTATTAAGCTGGTGCATCAAGTTGCTTGATGTGCATGTTTATATGGCTCATCATTGTGCATGGTATAACATGAGTTACTGTGATGTGATATTGCAGTTGAATCTGAATGGATCTGGAGCCGGAGCTTCAGCTCCCAGTTCAGCTTTCTTTGGCACAAGCTTGAAGAAGGTTATTGGCTCAAGGGTCCCTAACAGCAAGGTGACGTCTGGAAGCTTCAAAATTGTTGCTGCAGACAAAGAGATCGAGGAGACCCAGCAGACCGACCAGGACAGATGGAGGGGTCTAGCCTACGATGTTTCTGATGACCAACAAGACATCACAAGGGGGAAGGGTTTGGTTGATTCTCTTTTCCAAGCTCCAATGGATGCTGGAACTCACTATGCAGTCATGAGCTCCCACGAGTACCTTAGCGCTGGACTACGCCAGTGAGTACATTTGCTCACATGATCTATAAACCGTTTATTTACTGTTTCCTTCTGTTTTTATGTCAACCTTACCATCATCATCATCTATCATCATCTGTGGTGCTTAATTTAGGTATGACTTTGACAACATGAAGGATGGTTTTTACATTGCTCCAGCTTTTATGGACAAGCTTGTTGTTCACATCGCCAAGAACTTCATGACCTTGCCCAACATCAAGGCATGCCACCACAAACATCTTCTCTGCATTAACTGCACTTCAACTTTTCTCAAATTGAGAGACACCATTCATTTTTTTTTCAAATCTTTTTGCAGGTTCCTCTCATTCTTGGTGTCTGGGGAGGCAAGGGACAAGGAAAATCTTTCCAATGTGAGCTTGTCTTTGCCAAGATGGGAATCAAGTGAGTTCTTGCTGAACTATCCCCTTCATTATGTGAATTTTTTAATCACGATCATCCCAAACCGCATTCAAATATAGCTAAAGTAATTTTATATATAAAATCACATGTTCTGTATCACGTAGAGGAATTAGTTCAGTGTACAGAATTCATTTTGACTTTAAACAACTTTTGTGTTGAACCCAAAATTTTATCCTAGAGTTTACTATTTTACATGGTTTGAGATAAACATGTCCGAACATGAATTATTTTACCTCGAATTCATTTTCACAAATCCCCCCCTCAAACACAGAGTAGAAAGTATTAATATCTGGCAATACGCATACTTCATCAAAGATTTGAATTATATTGTATTGAAGCTCACAACAAATAAATTCAACACTCTTTATATTTGATTTGTTTCAATTGTGATTACATTACAGCCCCATCATGATGAGTGCTGGAGAGTTGGAAAGTGGAAATGCCGGAGAGCCAGCAAAATTGATCAGGCAGAGATACCGTGAAGCTTCAGACTTAATCCGGAAGGGAAAAATGTGTGTTCTGTTCATCAATGATCTTGATGCAGGAGCAGGTCGTCTTGGTGGAACCACCCAATACACTGTGAACAACCAGATGGTGAATGCCACTCTCATGAACATTGCTGATAACCCCACAAATGTGCAGCTTCCTGGTATGTACAACAAGGAAGATAACGCCCGTGTGCCCATCATTGTCACTGGTAACGATTTCTCAACACTTTATGCTCCTCTCATCCGTGATGGGCGTATGGAGAAGTTCTACTGGGCACCAACAAGGGAAGACCGCATTGGTGTTTGCAAGGGAATTTTCCGCACCGATGGTGTTCCTGAAAAGGACATTGTCGAGCTTGTTGACAAACACCCTGGCCAATCCATTGGTAAGAACTAAGAACCAAAAACTGTAACACTAAGGTAGAATTTGGGTTCGAATTTTAAAAAAGAACAACAAAAAATGAGTTTAAGAAAGAGAACAATTTGATTCCATTGAAAGTAATAAAACCAAGGAGCAATTTGATTGTATTTTCAGAAATAATTACAATAACATCACCCTTGTTTTGAAAATATTGTAAAGAACAAGGGAAAACAAGAGAGAGCAGATAAGAAATAGTAATGGTATACCATCCCATGTTGTGGTGCAGATTTCTTTGGTGCACTGAGGGCCAGAGTGTATGATGATGAAGTAAGGAAGTGGATTTCTGGTGTTGGTGTTGATTCCGTTGGGAAGAAGCTTGTGAACTCAAAGGAAGGACCTCCTACCTTTGAGCAGCCCAAGATGACTCTGGACAAGCTCTTGCTGTATGCTAGCATGCTTGTCCAAGAACAAGAGAATGTGAAGAGAGTCCAATTGGCTGACCAGTACTTGAATGAGGCTGCTCTTGGAAATGCTAACGAAGATGCTATCAAGAGTGGATCTTTCTTCAAATAGACTTACGGGCCTACATCTTTGCAGGTTTGCATCTTGCTTAATCTTCCTTCAACTTGCAACAATAGTCTCACTTTGATCTGAAATTCTTGAATTGTTTTATGTGCAGGCAAAGCAACCCGGCAAGTAAATATTTCTGTCCGTGATGGCTGTGCTGGTCCAAGTGCTAGCAATAGTGTATTACATTCTTAGCATTCTCAATGTGTTCTGTGCAAAGAGAAGATGCTAAGTTTGAAATAATTTTACCATATGTTTCTTATTGGACTGTCCTCCTCTATAATTTTGGGTTACAGTTTGCACTTAATGAATTTGGTGCCTTTTCCTTTTGTCCTATATTCTTGATTCTTCTTTATATTTTTGCCTGTCACTACAGCTTCATTTTCCAAGTTCAGATAATAAACTGTTAAGAGAACATCACAAATCATAAACATTACAAATTGCAATACGAAAAGAAAAACATTGTTAAATATGATTTCTTGTATACCCTTCAAATTTAATGCATCTTGATCATGAATACCAAACATTGCTAGAAAGTGATTAAGTTTGGAAAATTATTGACACTACTGAAAATAATCATTTGAAAAAACGCAGAGTCCATACAGAAGTATACAACAGACAATGAGAATGCTGTAAGTTTTTTCCTTCAAGAAAAAAAAATCCTTTAAAACAAGATATTAAAAAACAATGCAAGAGAACATCAAGCTCATAAAAAAATCAAGCAACTCTATTGTGCAGCCATATTACTTTGAGTTTAAAAGTTAAAAATCAAAGCAGAAAAAAAGGGTCTGTTCTGTGTAAATTTAAAAGAAAGGACCTCCTGACATCACATTTACAGGTCATCCATATTCAGCTATATATATCTCTTCCACGTGCAAATAAATAAATAGTGGATATTAAATTTCACAAAATAATCCTAAATCCTATTTCCTAGGAAAATGAGAGAAAAATATGAGCTCAAAAGTGATATAATATGATATGATCGAGAGAGAAAAAAAAAAAATAGAAGAAAAATAATGTGTTTAAGATGTCTTAATATCATTCCTTTAAATTTTAAGGGAAAATGAGAATAGGAGGAGATAGTCCTGAATAGGAACAAGACTTTGAGAATCCTACCTCTGTAGCTAAAAATGATGGTTTTATAATTTTTTAAATACAATTAATTGATAATTCTTTTATCTAAAAAGAATAATGTTTTTAAATACAATGAAACTCTAATGTTTTTCTCTTGTTGTACAAAGGGTGAATAAATATCTAAAAAGGTGTGAATTATAAGTTGCCATAAAGCAACAAGAAGAAAATTGCAGGCAAAAATGAGTAGAGGGAGGGCTAGGCTATATAGTTCATATGCATGGAAATGGTGACTATATGAGACTAAGTTTCTCCAACAGCCAGAGAATAGTGAAGAGCACTAGTGATGGGTCACTTTCTCATTATTTGTGTCTATACAATTAGAGGAAAAAGAAATGGAAAAGATTTTATTGAAATATTAACTTTTTGTTTGAGATAAGAAATATGAAAAAAATGGTATTTTTGGGATTCATAAGTATCTCCCCTCCCCTTCAATTGGCATGTAATAAGGAAGATGATTGATATTTTTTTTTCTACATATTTTTTTTAGTTTTTTAAAAAGGTGTAATCATTTTATACATAAAAAAATTGAAAATAATATGTATTTTAATGATAAGAGTGTGTGGTTAAACTAATTCTTAAGTAATGTGAAAATAATTTCATTATTTATTAATTTTTACTCATTTTAAATAAGTGAGAGATTTTTTTTTTCTTTTTTCTCTCCATTTAAACACATTTTTCCATCTTATTTTTATTCTCCATTTGTTAGTTTTACTCTTTTTCTCTATTTCACTTATGACGTGAAGGAGCATTAGAGCAAGCACTAAAATTTGGTGGAGGTAGTCAAATCTGTCACGAATAGACAAGGAGTGCAATTTGATAGAACTATGTTACGAATTTGGATTGGAAGAGTAGGCATTAAAGTAATTACGTGCTACTGTAATATAAGTTTACTCTATACGGTTAATTCATAAAGAAAATTATACACATGTTTGTATAATTTGATTATCACAATTAAATTTGATTGATTTGATTTCAATCAACTTGCAAAATCCAGAAATTAGTTTTTTTATTCAGCTTCTGTAGTTCATCTTGTTTTATAGAGTAAACCATTATATTATTTTTATGTTATGTTACCTGCATGTTCTGACTTTCATGGTGTCACTTAAACCAGAAGACAAGCCCCATAAAATCACAGCTTTCTTTGCTGAGTTGGAGATGCTCCATATTTAATTATATCTCAGACTCTTAAACATACATAATCCAGAATCACACTCTTGCATATCAAATTATAAATCATGATATTAAGCTATTCAACTTTCCATTATGTTATTTTAATATCACTATAATTTAAAAATTACGAAAAAGGGGAGACAAAGTTCTGATCCATGCAAGTGGTAAAGAAAAACATTTGACATCAAATATTCACGTGCTATCCACGTTCAGCTGGAAAAGTCTCCATGTAAGGCCTACATGCAAACAAATTCATGGTGGATGACAAATTTTAAGGGAAAAGGACTGTAGGAGGTGATACCAACACATAAAATAAATTGTATAAAGCTGATACAAAAAATAATTTGAAGTGGAAGTGGACGATGATGATATTCAAAATGGTAAAGCTGTGTTAAGTCACAATCCGTGGTAAACACCAAACATGTGAGAGAAATGAATCACACCAGTAATAACCACGTTTCAGTTTATAATCCACACACGCTCTTGAATAGCACCTCACAGCACAGAGCACTATTCATTTGAGCTTACTTAATGATTCTTACAAACAGTATGAAGTACGTAACATTTGTGTACGAGTTTTTGGGTTGCTCTGCCTCGTGATGGCCAAAACCAGAACACTTGTTCTTGCGCTTCCTGTGTGTGTTTTGACTCTTCTTCTGGTCACAGACATTGCAAAGTCTCAAGAGTTTTTCTTCAACGGGTTTGGTGGTGCTTCTGCCACCAACATAGCCTTAAACGGAGGAGCAGTGATTGAGCACAAGGGCTTGCTTCGTTTAACAAACAACACTGAGAGAGTAATTGGGCACGCGTTTTATCCAACTCCAATTCAGTTCAAGAACAACAACAAAAGCTCTTCCACCGACACAAAACTTTTCTCCTTTTCCACTGCTTTTGCGTTTGCAATCATTCCTCAGTACCCAAAACTCGGTGGCCACGGTTTTGCCTTCACCATTTCGCGCTCCACGTCCCTCGCGGACGCGTACCCGAGCCAGTACTTGGGCCTCCTCAACCCAAAAGAAGTGGGGAATTTCTCAAACCACCTTTTCGCAGTGGAGTTCGATACCGTCCAAGACTTCGAGTTCGAGGACATCAATGACAACCATGTTGGTGTGAACCTCAACAACATGGTATCCAACAAATCCGTGGAAGCTGCGTTTTTCCCTGAGGACTCAGCCAATAAGCAAAACCTGAGTTTGAAGAGTGGTAAAGTGATACAAGCATGGGTTGATTATGATTCATCAAATAACCAATTGGAGGTTAGACTCTCCCCAACTTCCTCCAAACCCACTTACCCAATTTTAAAATACAAAGTAGATCTCTCACCAATTCTCCAAGATTCCATGTACGTGGGGTTCTCTTCTTCAACAGGGTTACTAGCAAGCACACACTATATTTTTGGTTGGAGCTTCAAAATAAACGGAGAGGCCAAAACACTTTCCTTGCACAACCTCCCATCGCTCTCTGCCCTTAACAAAACTCAAAACCACTTAATCTTAGGACTCTCCCTTTCATTCATTCTAACACTCGCCACAGTTTCTCTGGCGTGTTACCTATTCAGAAGGATGAAGAACACCGAAGTAATCGAAGCTTGGGAGAGGGACGTTGTTGGGCCGCACAGATTCCCATACAAAGAGCTGCACAAAGCCACCAAGTGTTTCAAAGACAAGAACCTCCTCGGGTTTGGAGGGTCCGGTCGCGTCTACAAAGGGGTTCTCCCGAAGACCCACATGGAAATCGCGGTGAAGCGAATCTCGCACGAATCTAAACAACGTATGCAGGAGTTTGTGTCAGAAGTATCAACCATAGGAAGACTCCGACACAGGAACCTCGTACACTTACTGGGTTGGTGTCGGAAACAAAACGACCTTCTACTCGTGTACGATTTCATGAGAAATGGAAGCTTGGACAGATACTTGTTCGATCAACCAAGGAAAATACTAACATGGGAGGAAAGGTTTAAGATAATAAAGGGGGTGGGATTGGGGTTGGTGTATTTGCATGAGGAGTGGGAACAGACGGTGATTCACAGAGACGTCAAAGCTGGGAACGTTTTGTTGGATAACGACATGAATGGGAGGTTGGGGGATTTTGGGTTGGCCAAGCTTTATGAGCATGGTGCCAACCCTAGCACCACACGTGTGGTGGGAACGATGGGGTACCTTGCACCTGAACTCACACGAACGGGGAAACCCACCACCAGTTCTGATGTTTACGCCTTCGGAGCATTGTTGTTGGAGGTGGTGTGTGGGAGAAGACCCATCGACGTGAAGGCGTTGCCGGAGGAGCTGGTGCTTGTGGACTGGGTCTGGGAGCGGTGGCGCATGGGGGCGCCGCTGGCGGTGGTGGACTCCAGGTTGGGTAGTGGGTTTGATGAGGTGGAAGTTTTGCTGGTGATCAAAGTGGGGTTGTTGTGTTCCGCAGAGATACCGGAGAAGAGGCCCAGCATGAGGCAGGTGGTGAGGTACTTGGAGAGGGAGGTGGCGCCGCCGCCGCCGGTGGTGGATGGTGGTGGTGGCTGCTATGGAGAGTTGCATTCGTATTCGCCGTGGTCGTCGGTGGGTGATGACGTGGCGTCGTCGCTTTCACTTTCTGGTGGCCGGTAACCGGTAAAGGGACAAAAAAGACAGTTTAATTACTAATTTTCAGTAGTTGGAATTAAGGGTCAAAAGATTCTCTTCTCTGCTTATCTTTTTTATATTAATGAAATTTGTTTGTTTATTTAGGACATATACTGTTAAGACTTCCAACACTTCTTAGAAAATTAAATAAAAAATGAAATAAGTTTATTAATAAATTAAAATAATTTATTCATAAATTAAAAATTGCTTTTTCTGTTACAGATTTAATTTTAACTTTTTTAACAAATTTAAAATGAGCAATAAAATTTTCATTTTAATATAGTATTACTTATTATTTTTTAATTTATTCTCATATTAATTACTCTTCTTAATTTACTCGAAATAATATGTTTATGATAAAATAATTGATAATCATACTAACGTTTATAAAAAAATATTTTTAATTCATGTGCAAATTAATTTATTTTATAAGAAAATACTTCTTTAAAATAGTTATGAAAAAAATTATCCGAAGTGAGAAGTAGTAATAAGTATTTATGATTTATGATGTTAAAATATACACGTGGTGTTTAGGAATTAATTAGTATTTGTTTTATTTTATACAATATCTTGAATATAAGGTAGAATAAATTAAAAATTATCATGATTAACATCTACATTAAACACTTTTACTAGAACATAAACAGCAGAATTTGCTTGTTTTCGAATTAAACCCAATCTAAAGTTTGAAAAAACTGAACCTGTATTTCCCCATTAACACCCTCACAAACAAACTTTGCAATGTGTAAGGTTCAAAATCTGTGAACCAATATAGAGCAGCTGGGAGAGTAACCTGTTTAATTTGAATGAAATATTAAATTTAAATTATTTTAAATTTGCTTTTAAGATAATCTGGAAATTTATTTATTTTTTAGTTTATTTATATATGAATTTTAAAATCAAATATAATTTTACAATTTATTTTAAAATGATAAATAACTAAGTCTGAAAGTAATAAAACAAAAAATTATAATAACTGTATTATAACTTATATAAGCAAAGTGATGTGTTTTGGTATGATTTTGTTCGAAACTTGTATTTGGCTCCTATGCAGTACTACTAGTTCCTTGTTTTCTTAGTCAAAATCTCAATCATTTATCATACAACTTTTTATTCTTTTTTAAAGATTTCTCCTACTTTTCATAATGCACTTTTTGTTATAAAGGGAAACAATTCACAGAATACAATTATTTTCTAACTTATTGACAAATAATCATCAAACTTATCCAATATCACTTTTTGTAATATAACTTCTTAAAATTATAGTATGAATTATATTAACTAAATGTATTTAAAAAAAGAATAAAAAAATATTTGAACTTTTTTAAGATGATAATTTATTCAAAGTAAATCAATATAAACCTAGTGTATGTGTGTGAGAAAATTATTGAATAGAAAATACTCATGAACTTGTTTAATTGTGATAATGCATTACAGTAATTCATAAAAGACGAATCTTAGCCCAAAATGAAATTGAAGGTTGAAATGGTCGCTTTCCTTTTCATTTATTTCAGTTTGCAATAGCTGTACACTCTAGAAGGCAAGAAAAATAGCAAAACTATTAAATACGGCAGATGTAATGTTACTAAACTGTACAAGAACATTGCAAATCATGCCAATTCATACGTCTATATACATACATACATACATATATATATATATATATATACATATACATACACATACATACATATATATATATATATATATATATATACACATATACATACACATACATACATATATATATACACATACATATACATATATATACACACATGCATATACATATACATATACATACACATATATACATACATATACATATATATATATATATACATATATATATACATACATACATATATATATATATATATATATATATATATATATATATATCAATAAATAGGATGCTGGATGCCCCTCACTTGTCCACCGAGAACCTCCTCAATCTCCCTCCATCTTCTTCCAACATTAATAACTTGGAAACAAAAATGTGGGAAGCTATCAACACTGATCAACAAACAAATGCATGGTTATTCTCTCTGATCATTTGTTATTGGTTTACCAACTTTTCAACCGTGTTTTCATCCTCACTATCTTTTCCACAACTGAAAATTTCATCATCATCAAACCCTACAATCAGTTGAAAACATGTTCGTTAGTATCATTTTCTACCGCACAATATTTTATAAATACTTTAGGAAATAAAAATAACAAGAAGAAATTAAATTCTTTATAAGCTACAATGAACTCGCATATAAGTTCATTTAATTCTTTCTTCTTATTTTACTTTTCTGTAAGTGTTTAAAGAGAGACTTGTCCAAACAGATACTAAGCACATGTAGTATACCTTCATCCAATTCTTCAGCTTCATCATTTAAAGGCCTTAAAAGCATTGTGTTAACTGAAGATGGATCCAGTGCCATCCAATCTGAGTTCCCATACTCGTCTATGTATAAATCCCTTGGCCTGATCCACTCATCAACATAACTAATGCTGTCAAATGATAGGGGATCACTAAAATCTTGATCTTTGCTCATAAACCTGAAAGAAAAGTTAAACAGTATAATAATTCCCTTCAATTGGCAACTGCATTAAAACAAACTATCAATATTCAATGTACAACAGTTTGAGCTCACATTTGTCTTAATCGTAAATTGCAGTGAACAAAGACAAGATCCGTAAGGTGTTGGCGCTCTATATAATTCCTTGTGTTGACTATTTGTTCAAAAGGAATCTGGTTTCTCTTGCAGGACATCACACTGGATGTTTGGCTGAGAATACGAATTGCTAACCGAGATAAGTTAGGGCAGCCTCCTCCATATGTTGACCACCATTCAGCTACAAAAATAGCATATGTAAGTCTTATGTAAGGAAAAAGTAAATTATCAAGCATAGAAGTCAAATAGAATCTAGCTGTCGACTCCAGAAAGATTTCATCAGGGCAAAATTTCTAAAGAACTAAGCTGCCAGTGATTCTTAAACTACAAGTAATTTGTGCAGAACTTTCAGACAACAAAAATTTCATGCCAAAGTCAAATTTTGTCCTCTTCCATCTTATTGGTTTTTACACCAGCATTCTTATACTATTACTATTTTCATACTATGAATAGATTCTAATTCATTTTTTCAATTAAGTTACTTAGACTTGAGATAGTTAAATCACAATATAACAGATGTGTATGCTACTCTTACAAGGAAGCAGATTATCTCTTGCTCTCACCGCCATCTTTCTCCCAAAGTCACCTGCAGCAGACTTATACAAGTTTATCTCTTTGATAATTTTATCTTGGATTCTTGTATCAGATACCAATCTCTCTATGCAGTCAAACATTCCTGAGACAATCTGACTGTGAATATCTCCTTGAATACTATAGAAGAACTTTGGATTAAGGTAGAATCCAGCAGCGTGAAGAGGATGATGCCACAGCCTTTCCCATCTATGATGTATAATATTCCAGTACACCATATATTCCTCCCTCTTACCAAGTGCTTTCTTAATTGCTTCTTTTGCCCGGTATATTCCAGCATAAATGTATCCCATTGCAGGTCTCATCTCACTACTAGCTATTCTCAGAACTTTTAAGAGAGGGGCTGTTAGACGAACAATCATGTCACACGAGGACCAAAATGTTTGACTGCTTAGGCAATCTAACATTTCAAGCCCTGATGATTTCTTTGAATATGGGCAATCTGCCCACTCCTGAGAAGTCACCAAGGCCTGTAAATTGTGTTTAAGATCAACCATCCGTTTCAATGTGGTAAAATTTGTTGCAAATTGTGAAAAAGATGGATCCACAATATCATTCCCTAACGTATACCTTTTAACCATAATCAAAATTGCACTGTAATTGTACACAAATCTTGTTACAGATTTAGCTTGTTCAATAACTGCACTAATCCACTCAAGATTTCCAAAATCTTCAAGTATGAAATCAATGCAATGAGCAGCAGAAGGGCTCCAATAAAGGGTGGGAAAAGTGTCGGTCAGCCGTCTACCAGCAACAGCATATTGTTCTTCACCAGACGTAATCACTTGCAGCACTTGCCCGACTCCAACTTCATCTACTACTTGTTTTATCATGTCATACAGAAAATCTGCAGAAGCTGAAATCTCAGTCGCATCCATAGATTTCAAAAAGACAACGCCTTCAGGACAATAAGCCAAAAAGCTTATCAGTACTCTCCCAGTTTCTGTTGTCCATTGATCAACCAAAATGGAACAGCCAGTCCTACCCCAAGTCATCTTGCATCTATCTATATCATTCTTCACTTCCTCCACAGAGTTCTTCAGGATCCAACCCCGAAGTTCATGATGCGAGGGCCGCTCGAAACCCGCCCCCCTTGAAGAAATTGCATCAACCATTTCATGAAAATAGACTGAGTTCACAGCATCAAAAGGTGCACCAATGTCATACAAAAACCGACCAATCGCCATATGAATGTGATTGTCCACCCTTTTGGGAAACAATCCATTCTTCTCCACAGCAACAACACCCTCGGAATTTGCATAAATTGCTGCAGGATTCTTACTAGCTCTCATCTTCTTCCTCCTTTCCATATTCTTACTCATTCCTTCACCAGGATTCACTACCAAACTTGAATTGTGGTCCACTCCAATGGCCTGCAGCCCCTGATTGACATCAACCTGGTTATTATTGGGAAGCGAGTTCACAACAGTGGTCAAAGGATTAACACTCATAATCTCCTCCTCGATCTTCTGCTTCCTCCTCTTCTTCACCACAACCCCATCCAAACTCTGCTGCATGTGAAGCCTGACATCATGGGGGACACGGCTGCAAGTGGATGCATTCCCTTTCTGGCAAGCAAGGTGTTCCTTAATTCTATGAATCCCACCACCCTTGAACATCTTCAGACAATATATGCACTTCAGCTGCACCTTGTCCCCATTCTTATACATCTGAACATGTTTCCATGCCGGGTCATGTTTCTGGGATGTAATTGGCACAGGTTCCAGATTCGAACCCATTTTTCCCTATAATCACAGCCACCATTTCAGAGATTAATAATAATCTAACAGCCATATTAGTGTGAATGCAACAAAACCAACCACTTTCTCATGACCCAAATCGTTATTTACTTTCCACAGAGCCAAATTGTAACAAAGATGCAATCTTTTTCAATATCAAATCCTTAACGCTTCTGGGTCTGGTTTTGAGGGAAAAAAAACGGAAATTGAAGAACCAAATAGAGAGAGTGGGAAAGAGGAAAAAATGCATACCCGGTTTGATGAATCGCTTTTTTTTATTATTGGAGGAGAAGAGGGGAATAGGAAGACAGAATGAACCGACTCCAAGAGAGAGAAGCAAAGAGAACCGTGGAGATGTGACCGGACAGACCGGTTAGGGCATAGAGAGAGGGGTCCGGTTGAGTTGGCTTCGCTTGGAATAGATCCGGTTTCGGCGGTAAAAGGTAGCTAGCCGGACCGGTTTGTTTTCTCACAAAGAATGAGAAAACCGATATTCGTGCCGATCCTCTTCTCCTTAATCTAATCTTCTGTTTTTATATTATTTTATAATTTTAAATTTTAAGTATAATCTTTGGAAATACACTTACTTTTACATTAAATACAAATCATTATATTTTTAAGATACATAACATAAGATACGCTTGCATAAACTAATCTAATTCAATAAAAAACCATTCTAATTAATAACGAAATAACCCAAAAGTTATTAGTCTACGGTAAATTTAGTTGTTTGTTTTAAAATTAAACTCTTTCAAATTTTTAGTTTCAAGATAAATTAGATAAAAAATTCTCTGTCATATATGTATATTTATATGCAGTATAATCAAACATTGCAATTACACTAATAATGGCCACATACTAATAACAATGATACAGTTAATAATGACTGTAAAAGTAATAATAATATTGATTATCAGCATAAACATTAAAAATCTACAATGTAAATAATAATTGTGATGATAATAGTGTTGTATTTATATATAAGTTTTATTATCTAAAAAAGTTACATATAAAATTGAAAATATTTTATTGTATAATTAGACAAATATTAAAATATTTTATAATTATAATTTATATATATATATATATATATATATATATATATATATATTATATATTATTATAGTTTGATTTTTTATTAAGTTTAATTTTGTTACTTGTAATTTCAAATTGATGAATTATTTTTCAAAATTTATATGTGTTCCGTCCTTTCAACCTTATCATAATAAATAAAAAAATCATTAAATATTAAATTTAAATAAAAAAAACTAAATTTACATTTTTTTTAAAATAGAAGGACTAATTCAACATTGAAAGTGCAAATACTGAAATCAATTTAACAAAATGTATAGGGACTAAAACATTTTTTCCTTTGTATATTCATAAAAATATATTTAATTAAATTTTTTACCAAAACCATATAAATATAACTACCAAATTGTATAAATATATTTTTAATAATATATATATGGAAGATTTATACAACTATTAGTCATAATTACATATTTGGTATTTTTAATTACTTATTGTATATTTTCTTTTGGGCTTTTGGGAAAAACTTAAAGGGTGACAACGATGCTATAGTAGTATAAGCTTAAAAGGAATATTTTATCTTCATAAATTTCAGGAATAGAAGTATAAACTGTACTGATATAATTTTATTTTCACATCTAATTAAAAATCATTGCCTAATTTTTGTTTTACAAATATTAATTGGTGAAGGGAGGATAAGAGGTGGAAAGTAGTGGGAAACGGTTTTCAAACATAATTAGAAAATGGCTAAATGCAAGGAACCTCCATCACATATATATAGCTTTTTCCTTCTACACAGCACCATTATATGAAACACAACACAGTTGAAGAAAGAAGGAGCAGTTCCACTTTCCCAAACTTAATGCCTACTTCTTCACATTACTTCCTTCTCTTTTGCATTCTAGTCTCCATCTCCCGCACAGGTTCTTATCTTCTTCCATCTCTGACAATCCATGCATATCCCATGAAAGCTTTTCACATCTTTTTTCTTGATGATTAGCTATTTACTGTGGTATTAATGCTTATAACTGTTTTACTCATACTCACCTTTCTCTTATAATTTACTTCCATTTTTCATCACATTGCTTGTTACTTCTATTACGTTGACTGATTTATGGTGTCACGTCAAACAGATGGGACACAACTCATAGTGGTAAACAACTGCAAAGAAAGTGTATGGCCTGCAATTCTCGGCAATGGAGGACAGCCTTCACCTAAACATGGCGGCTTTTATCTTGGAAGTGGCGAAGAGGTTGTTGTCGAAGTCCCTGAGGGTTGGTCAGGGAGAATCTGGGGCAGACAAGGGTGTTGCTTCGACCAACAAACAGGCAAAGGTTCTTGTCAAACAGGAGATTGTGGAGGCCTATTGCAATGCAATGGCATTGGTGGAGTCCCTCCTGCAACCCTAGTAGAAATGACCCTTGGAACTTCAAAATCAGCATTGCATTTCTATGATGTTAGTTTGGCTGATGGGTTTAACCTTCCTGTGTCAATGAAGCCACTGAGTGGTGGTGGTGCAGATTGTGGTGTTGCTAGCTGTGAAGCTGACTTGAATGTTTATTGCCCTGCAGCCTTGGTTGTGGAGAGGAATGGGAAGGTTGTGGGGTGCAAGAGTGCTTGTTTGGCAGCAAAGTCAGATAGGTATTGCTGCACTGGTGAGTTTGCTGAAAGATGCAAGCCAACTGTGTTTGCTCGTCTCTTCAAGACCGTTTGCCCTAATGCTTATAGCTATGCTTATGATGATTCAGCAGTGCTCAAGACTTGTGTGGCACCTCGCTATGTCATTACATTCTGCCCTCCACATTGATCATGTGTCTGTGCTGTTTTCACTGTTTTCTTGTTTTTCATTCAGTATTAACTTGTGTTTATCTTAGTTTTGCAATTTTCAAGGGTACAAAACCCATTTAAGCATATGACAACATCATTTAAATCATCAAGTGCTCTACCATTTGGAGTTGTGATCAACTGATTGTGTTCATTATTTCAATTATTAGATTGCTATCAGCCAATTACTTATATTATATTATCATATATTTAATTTTCTAATTAATATTTACTTAAAAAACCATATTCAGCACTTGTGTCGTTGAGATAAGGATATTAACAGAATTGATATCTGACACTGGTTCAATCTATTTATATTTGTTTCTTCAAAGTTATCCACGACTGACCCTATACTCAAGCCACAACTTACGTAAATCCATAACGATAAGTGCAACAATTCTAAACATATATACTTGAATATTTCTCTTCTTCTCTACTCTTTCAAATGGAATGAAATTACACCTTCAACCTCTCTAATTAATGGCTTCAAATTCCTTGGACATGAACAAGAAAGAACAACATTATCCCTCTTGGACAAGATTGCAGAACAAACAATTTGAGAAGGCATTGGTCTTGTACGATGAAGACACCCCAGATCGGTGGTGTAATATAGCGAAAGAAGTTGGTGATAAATCAGAGGAGGAAGTGAAGAGACACTACGCAATTCTTTTGGAAGATGTTAGTAGAATAGAGTCGGGGCATGTTCCAATTCCCGAATACAAGTTCTCTGAAAACATGCATCATCATGATGCAGAGGTATGCTTTAATTAATTAATTAATATATATATATATATATATATATATATATATATATATATATTTCGATTAAACGTCACAAGTATTATTTATCTTCTCTCTAGTAATTTATCGAAATTAAAAATAATGCAGTTCACCATGCAATTTTTTTTTTCCTTTTAATTATGCAGGCATCCCAAGTATCTTATTTTCTGAGTTAAAACCAGCTTCGAACCTTGGTAAATATCCGTCGTATTCAATATAAAAGTATAAACTATTTACCCCTTTTGTAATTAACATCAATACTTAATAAATCTATTGCTAATGCTATCATTGTAAAGTTTATGTATAGTGTAAAGTGGCTCACAATTTGAACTTTCTTCAATAAAAGCACTTCAATGATCCTAAAAAGAATAAAAATAAAGGATTTCACTGCGAGTAAATTTCCAATTTAATGTCTAAAATTGTAGGACACTATAAATTTAATTCCTAAAAGTATTGAAATTTTAAAATTACTCTTAGACTTGAAGATCATCACTTAAATTAGTCCAATCATCCCCTTAGACTAACAAACCATAAGTTTAAACTTCAAGGACTATTTTGAAATAATGATAATTTTAATTTCAAGGATGCAATTTGGAACAATTAGCCCCAACTCGTGACAATACAAGTTTCGAAATTATTGTTAGCACCATCCCTTTTTGTAAACCCATCACTCGTCTCATTTGTTTTGCTTTCTTGGGTTGTCTTTCAGAATTTAAATGCAGAAACTGTCTAAACAATTGACTTTTGAAAGTCTATTTGCTACACGTTCATAGCTCTAGCAATCGTTCATAATTGCGTGTTGAATTATGTAATAAACAGACTTCTGGAATTATAATTCTGGAAACAAACAATTAAAATAAGCATTGTAGTGATCCCTAAGATGGAAGTTAAAAAAAATAGAATAAGCATTGATTAGAGATTATTTTTTAATAAATATAAACCAGACATGTGATGCGTTTAGGAAAAAAGCACTAGCTAAAAAATCCCAGAAGTTTCTGAGACATGAGAGTTGAACTGAATTGTTCCTTAAGATACTTTATCATCTAAGAACAAGATTGAGTGTGTGACGCTAATGTCTCTTGGGTGAGTCATTAGAATGACAACAATTAAAATAAGATACGAGGTTTAAAGGTATAATATGTCAAAAAACATAAGTGATGACTTTTATCTCAACCTTTTTTTCATTCAAAAGATTTTAATTATTATCTTAATTTAATAATTTGTGGTAGCAGACATACACAGCTAGGTATTAGTTGTGGTAATGATCACCTTGATTTAATGTAATTTTTCGTTAAGTTGGATCGATGAAATGGTACAACAAATATTTTGTGCCTTTGACTTTCTTACAAGTTTGCTCATGTTTACTCTACTGTCTAATGAGTTATGTAAAAAGTAACATACGAATTAATTTACACATTTGAAGTAAACACTATAAAATATTGTTTCATATTCGATTCAATTTATCTAAACTTACTAGCAGTACATACTACAAATTTACAGACCGGAAGGTGACACGTTTAGAATAGATGATAATATCAGAAAGGTGGAAGCTTTTGGAAAAGGTTGGCAAACCCAGGAGTACACATGTTGAAAACCAATAAAGTCTTCAAATCCACATCTCCTGGAGCAAAGATGATATTTGGTGTGCTTGAAAATTTGCATTATCTAGCATATCTTGGACAGTGTTATCCCAACAACTTGATGAATACTTCAGATTGGTACTACCATTGCAGAACCAAAATAAAATTGACACGAATGACTAGCCAAGTCTGCAAACAAACGCTTGACAAAAGGATGCAGTTTCATCAGGACAACACAAAGATGCCACCAAGAATGGAGATCAAGCTGTTGGTTCAGTAAATTCCAAAGATAAAGTTATTCATGAACATCATGTATGATAATCAACATATCAATAAAAACATGGATAGTTAGGAGTAAGTTAATAAAATATACACCAATTTCATGAAATTCAGGATCTGGAAACACATGAAGAAATTTCACCTTTTTGTCGTGACCAAAAGCATTTCATTTCAACTCTGTAATCAAACTACTTCTTTAGAAAGTACATTCCATCCCGAAGTTCTAACTTTTCCTCAGAGACCAGACCAGATAAAAAACTTTGTAGTTGTTGGAGCGACTTGTCATATGGGGGATCAGCAATGCAAAACATCTGAATACAACCATGTAATTAAATCTATCGGATCATGGTATCAGCATACAAATACTTGTATAGGAGTAAAACTGATATTTTTATCACGAAGTACAAGTTTAAAACCATTCTTACCTTGAGAGTATTGTGAATTCGATCCAATGCCATGCTACCAAAGTTTGTGAGCATCCCCAGGATAAATTTCTGCAAAGAAACTTCATCAGTTAGACATGTTTTAATCTATGCATTGCACATCCCTAGCGTTTAAATACCTCGAGATGCATAAATGAAAATATATGTGCACCCCAAAAGCTCTATCTTTGGCAAAGGAATATTTGTTCATATTGGCAAAACTAGGAATAACAGGCTGATGACGATAAAGAACTGTATTTATTTATTCAAGGAACATTCATTTTCTAGGGTGTTTCTTCATTAAATATTTTCCCTGCCCTCGTGCATGAAAGCCTATTTGTTGTAAAAGATCCATTAAGAATTATTTTGCTACAACATATATTAGCCGTCTAAGATTAAAATTTAAATAGCACACATTCCAAGGATTCTCAAGTCTAGGTATTGGATAATTAAAGTCTGACCATTACTTTATCCCACATACCTCATATACAGTCATTTCCTTACGAAGTTGATTTTCCACAGAGGCCACAGATCTGTCCTCTTCCTCGTCACCTCCTAGAAGTTCCTGCGTACCAGCAGTACTGGCTCCATTCTTACTTGTCTCAGCCATGTTTTCCACAATGGTGTATACATGGTCAGAGGAATCTTCCCCTTGCGACTCTGTAATGATTCCCTGGATACAAAAAAGACAGCAAAAGTATTTAGTTTAAACTTCACTACTGAACTTAAGACTTGCACTGTTTTAAAAAGAAAATTCACAGCCGTGAAATTGTGCTCAATTGAACAGCAAGTCATGTCATTGAAAAATTAGAATCATCATACATAAATGAACTTCAATGTTAAAGTAAAAAGTGTACCTTTTGTTATGAAAAAACCATCATAAGTTAGTTAACTCAAAAAAGATAATAATATTTGTTTCCACAAACAAAATATAATTATTAAGAAATAGACTTTAAACCTAACTCAACCTTATAAAACCAGCTTATAAGACAAGGTTTGCACCTACTTATATACTATGAAATGTCTTTATCCCTAGTCGATGTGGGATCTCCAATACACCCCCAATTTGATATATGAAGAAGAGAAATGTTTCTGGTTTCAAAGATAAAGAGTCAGTGGTTGACCTCTTCTTGATTGAGGCGCTTCAGAACACTGGTCATCGTGTCACCATTTTGCAAATGGAGTTGGATATCCAAAGGTTCCTCAATAATGCAGATCAACAGCATTTTGAATTTCAACATTTCCGTTCTTCATATATCAGATTGGCTGCACATTGTGTTGCTCAACACTATGGTATGCAAACAATGGTTCAAGATAATGGCTTAGATGGTCGGGTAACCAGGATTATGGTCAGAAAGTTAGCTAAAAGCAAGTATCCTGTGGTCCGCTTGTCTAAAATAATCTAAACAGTTGAAAAATGATAAACCTGAGCAGATTTGCCATAAGGCCTAGGCCAAATGGAACCAATTTAAATGAAGCCAATGAAGTTGGAAAGAAAAACAATGTTCTTAGAAGTGTGGAAGAGAGGAAGGAGGAATATGACCGAGCACACATTTTTAGTAGCTCCAAAAATTGTGATTCACATGATACTCAGTCCCAAGCTTCAACAGAAGAGAAAAAATTTCTTATAAGCAAAGATCAGAATGAAACTAGCTAGATCCCTGTGGTTGATTCTAAAAAGTGCAAGACTGGTAGGGATATTAATTCTACTCGAGTTGTCATATTTACAAATAAGGAAAATGACTGTAGTGATCCGGATTATGATCGTAACTATGGAAGGTATGTCAGGGGTATTCCACCTTCTTCCCTTAACTTGATGCCTTTTAATTTGCAACAAGTTCAACATCCACTCATGCAGTATGACATTGCTTTTAATCAATTAAATTAGATGTCACCAAATCAAGTTTTCACTAAGATATACTCGAATATGGTATCAGTCATTTTGAGTCTATCCTAACGAAAGCTTGATTAAAAACAATGTCATACTGCATGAATGGATGTTGAACTTGTTGCAAATTAAAAGGCATCAAGTTAAGGAAAGAAGGTGGAATACCCCTGGCATACCTTCCATAGTTACGATCATAATTTGGATCATTATGGTCCTTTCCCTATCTCTGAAACTAGCAAGATCTCTGTGGTTGATTATGAAAGTTTTAATATTATATTAAGAAAAGGACTTTAAACCTAATTTAACCTCATAAAACTGACTTCTAAGATAAGGTTTGCACCTACTTATATACTATGAAATATCTTTATCTCTAATCGATATGGGATCTTCAACACACACCTCTCACGTCGAGAATACCAACTCGTGCATGAGACTATATATTATAGGTGATCCAATAACGGTCCGATAACAGGTAGACTGATATGCCTAACAAACTCTCACTAGAATAAATTCTAAATTGTTCTAATATCATCTTAAGAAGTGGACTTTAAACCAATTTTATAAAGTTGAGTTAGACTTAAAGTCCACTTCTTAATAATAATCATGCTGCAATTAGTAATACCAAAAAGAACAACAAAATTTGCAGAAGTGGTCTATTAGACCCACCTTGCTTATCCAGAAATGTATTCTCCGATTTAAAGCATCTGCAGGTATCCCAATAGCAGCTGCAAGGTTTTTAGCAGTCCAACTGAAAAAAGAAATGCAGTATAATATTACTACACAAGCAAAACAACAGACTAAAGGTAAGCAAAGATTGCTAAGGATACCTTGGCTGATCTTGAAATTTCATAATGATAGATGCATGAACAGGGGCTACTGTGAATTGCATTTCCCTATCTTGAAACTGCAACTCCAGCTGAACCGTAGAAAATGGTAATATAAGGAGCAAATACAGAGGTAAAACAGTAAAAGGTGAGAAAGGAGGGGGGCATCATTATTCATAAAGCTCAAAACTGTGTCAAATATCTGCAGAGAAAATATAGAGCAACTAACCTTGATGGTTCCAAGACTTTTTTTCCACTGTAGCTTACGAGGAGTTTTGATTTCACTGAATCTCTTCGCATAATCAGATAAGAGCTGGTCAACAGGTTCAGGCAGGTTAAGGGGTTCATCCTGTAAATCTCTTCAAAGTTAAAATAGTACAGACACAGTTTTGAAGGACAACAATCAAATCACTAAAAATCTATTCTAGTCCAACAAATCATTACATTAAAAAAGGCTAGATTTTTTTTATCAGCGGCTGGATTATGTTATCATAGTGAGCTTGGTTTATTTTTCAAGTTTAACAGAACTCAATAAAACAAAAAGTAATAGGCAAAGTTGCCTGAACTTTCTAGAAGAGATAATTGAAATGTAATATCACAAATCTGAGATTGTTTAACTGCTTGAAAATAAACACCAAAAACCTGATTTCATTTGTGTTTTATTTTCTACTTCATCTTTTTAGAGAAAAATTCAAATATTTGCTGCAAAAAATTGTTTCATGCGTGAGTACTAGTAGTACATTTACATTGGGAGAATATAAATTTGCCTCTACATAATGATGACAACAATGAAAAATGAGTGATAGTAGCAGGAAAGGTAGGGACAGAAAAAGAAAATTTTGATCATTTTTATTTGTTTAGACAAGATAGGATAAACTGTGTAAAAAATTGATTTCATTTACAACTTAATGCATTATGGATCAAATGGACCAACATAATTCCTGCATCTCAAGTAGAAGTGATTCTTAGACAGAAATTAATAGAAAGAAGTAATGAATTGGTACTGCTAGAAAGTGAAGAGTACATATAATAGTAAACAAATAATAATAAATGTATTGAAAAATAATTTGTTGCACTTTCTTCTGAGAATAAGCCTTAATGCTGAGCCTAAATATAATACACAATCCTAGTGAGAAATAGATGTCGTGTCATGACATAAATAAATGATTTATCTGCTCATAAACTAAAGTTCAAAAGAATCAATAATATGATTTTGACTGCAAACCTGTATTGGAGGCCAGAAATTAGAAGATATGATAGTGGCAGAAATTACATCCATGGATATTGCACTGTCTCCCACTTCAACACCTGAGGGAGTATCACCAATTTGTTTGTGAAAAGGACTTGAAGATAAATAATAGTTAAAAATGTTGTTGGCAATTATCACAAACATGGAAATATGAACTTGGAAATTACTTGTCTGGGGTTGCTGATTTATGGTAGCTTTAATGTTACTGTTGATTCGCTTTGAGCCAATTAGGTCATTGAGCATAATCTCACATTTCTGTAGGCTGCTCTCTCCAAAGTGTATCTGCAAAAACAAAAAGCATTAATAAGTGTTTAGATACCAATACAAAACATGAATGGATACAACAAAAAAGTAATAAAATATTAACTCGACACCTACCAAACAACCAGGTTTCATGAGTTTTTATTTGAATAAATACCTTCAGGAGTTCTAGAGTACGTATCTCTGAATCAATATCATAATCTGATTTATTTAGAAGTTTCTCAGCAAGCATAGTTCGATATTCATGAACTAGTTGATCTTTTGAACCAATTATGCCAACAATCATCCCAAGTATGTCAACCTTCCTTTGGTTTCTGCTTCCCTTTAATGGATCTGCTTCCACAGGGTCAGGTTGCCATCTGCTTGGAAAAGGCAATTACAAGAAACGTCATTTATAATATGGCAGGCACATCAAATCAGAAAGAACATTTAAAAACAACTGATAATCATCCAGAATACAGATATACCGCATGGCATTGATCCATGCTTGCCTATCATCACTGTTAAAATCATCATCAACACCAGCATTCTCTTGAATTTCTTCATCTCTGTTCAACTCTTCAAGAAGGCTATCTCCAGGATTCCCAGATGAACTTGAATTTCCACCAGTCCCATCAGTGAGCATTGTTACTATGCACTTTATGGTATCCCTCCTTCCTCTTAAATAATCCCTTATGGGTTCACCAACTGCCTCAAGGAAAACACCTGCAGGATCTATTGTCCTAAGTGCTTTAATAGTTGAAACATACTGGTGCAGTATATCATTGGTTGATGCGCCTGCAGTAAGCAAGCGATATCGTAGTGCTGAAATAAATGATTCCACCAGCTTTGAATGTTGTCCAGTGTATTCAAGACACAATTTTAAGTCTTCAATTGCAGGAGAGCTTCCAAAATTGGTAGAGAGAGAAAGAAAACAAATTATCAGAAGACATGGCATGAACAAGCAAGCCACAATCTAGCAAAGAATTAATTAGTTGAGACAAGTCAAATGGCACAACTGCTAGATGTTGGAACTTGAAAGTTATCCAAAACCAAAGTTAAAGCATGCAACTGCAAGAAGAAAGAGTTGATAATTCAAATTCAAAATTCATTGTTCAGACAAACAGAAACAACTTCATTTCTAGAATAAAATGTTAAATCCTAGAACAATTGTCGATCTCTCTGCTATAACTGGAAGCTATAACCATAAATATGTTTTAGTCAAGGGTGTTTATCTAGCCATTCAATTTGTCAAAAAATAAAAGAGGATAATTAATTTTCTAATAGAAAACCCAGAAGAAATAAAGCGAACTAGAAATAAAGTACCTCTCAGGATAATCAACAATTATCTCAAATAATTTAGCAATTCTTAAATCTTGCAGTGTTTCATATGCAAAATATTCCAGCCGCAACTTCCATCTCACTAGCCCTTCAGAGGGAGTATTAATTCCAGGACAGCATGAAGATGGTTGTGGTGCCAAAGGTGATTTCAGACCTGATGAAGTACTCTCATAACTAACTACATCGCCAAGATAGACAAGAAGTGCATGCAGAAATTGGAGAGGAACAGCCTGAATGATTCCCGTTACCAGCATACTGTGTTAGAATTGTGAGAACGGACATTTTTTTATATTCTAGATAAAGTGCAGTGACTGTCAAATTATATAACTAGGGTCTAAAGATAAGTTCTTCCATAAATGACTTTGGAACTCGTATGCACTATGCAGATACTTTTTATCTACCACACTTAATGCATATGAACATTGATATTTTAATAAAGCATGTAAATTAGGTTGTTCCTGTGAAAACAAATAATTGGCCAAAGCAAAGCATCATAATAAAATATTATTTAATTGAATCCATATACATATGATATATGTAATGAATTTAGCATATATCATGAGGAAAGAAATCATAGTTATGTAAGAATTGAGATGCAACACGACAGCAAAAAACGCTATTACGAAAACAAGTGGAGTGAAACTTGTATGTGGCATAAAATTTTGACAAGACTGGATATTGGAAATGTTTTTGGCTGGTTGGGCATCCTTTGACCAGTCCCTTTTAGCAATTCCCAACATCTAAAAATAATAAATAGCTAAGTGCTATCTGAATGATGAAATGTACTACAACATCCATTATTACAATCTGATGCAAAATTCACATTTATAATGTAATTAGAGTCAAAATTATGTCTCAATGTAATTATAAAAACAACAATTGAAAATTATAGCATAATTAGGATGAAATTCTATATGTATAACAAACCTGTATCCAGCTTTTAATAGATTGTAAAACAGAACTCCGGAAATCATCACCAGCTACATCATTTACTTTTGCCTGCCATTCAGACAAGGAGAAAGGAAAATGGCATCCAAAGATTATATTTACAAAGAGACACGTAAGTGAAACAAAATGGCAAGAGCCGAATTGGTAAAATGAGATTGAGGAAAACTGGAAAAGCCAGGATTTTGAATTTCAGAAACATTCTCACCTTCAGTAGTAAAAATATAGCAGAAGCATAAGCATCTTCAGCCATGGAAGTAAATCCAAGATTTCTAAGGTCAAGAACAACCTTTCCAATGTTCTTCACCAGTCTACTGTTTTCTGAGAACCTATGGTCGTTATAGCACTCATCAACATCCATTTCACCAACCTTGTTGCATACTTTTCCTTTTTCATCTAAATCCATGCCATCCTTATTTTGAGATGCATCATCACAAAACTCTTCATCCATGATCGTACTTAACTCCTCCAGTCTTCTTTTAAAATACCAATGCAGTATAACTAATAGTTGCAAACAGGAAAAAAAACATACAAGGCAAAAAGGAAAGAAAGCAGTAAGCTCCTTAAAAAATATCAAATAGTAGAAATTGATGCGAACAGGAAAGACAGTAACTGTATTTTTAATAAGCAGAGCTTTCAAGCAACTAGAATGTTCTCACAAAGACCAAAAAAAGGACGTGGCTTCTCCAAAGTGAGTAACTCACTTTTAGAAAGTAAAGTAACAAATTTCAATCGATGGTGGGTAAACATTACATGAAGAAGCTTAACAAATCAAGAATGTATTTGGAACATCAACTATTATTTTTTTTTTATCAATGATAGACATTACTTATTTACTCATACTCAGCTGCTCACTTTAAAAGAGTCAATCAAAATAGATCAAGAGCTCAAAATATTGCATTAGGAGCTAACCAATATTAACCAGTATATTAGAGCTGACCATAGCAAACTTTGATATAAAAGTACACGTATGGTGAAAACCATGAGATTTGTAAACAAGTTTTCAGAATTAAAACAATCGATTTACTTATAACAAACCCTCTTTAACCTATCAAAAAGCAACAAACTACAAACAAACCAGGGAAATGCCGAGGAAGTGTGGCCATAAGAACAGAAGAGACAATCCATTGATACTTAGAAGTAAGGTAATTTCTTTCTCCTTCAAGATCATGTTTATCCTCTGACATCTGGTCCTTGTAAGATTGCAAACCATGCACCAACATCAAAAGACACTTCTCCTGATACTGTTTCTCCAAAGTAACCTCTTCCAAAGCATTATACAACACACTCTGAATCTCATCCTCATCAATCTGTTTCAACCATTCACGAACTAAACACTCACCACAACGAAAAAAGAAAAGAAAAAAAAATCAAGTAAGGATCAAAAACACTCACATCAAGGTCATCATTCTTGTTCAAACCCGCAACATGAGAGTAGGGATCAAAATGGCGCCAAAATCTCGATGCCCCATTTCGTTCAAAAGTCTCCTGCAACCAAAAGAGTCGATAAATTTTCAAACTTTGGACAACTATTGGTGAAATAAATTGTGGGGTACCTCGAGGACTCGAAGAAAGTGGTCTTGAACAAGGGAATGGAGACGATGTTTGCAGAGGGCGTGAACGTGAGAAACGAAGTCGGGACCAACGGAGAGATCGCCGTTCCCGGTGAGAAGGGATTGCGTTGCGTCGCAGAAGCCATTGTAGCTGCCGATGATTTCGTGAAGAGAATCCTCAGTGAGGGAATCCAAAATTGCTGGGTTGAAGAAGCAAGAGTTTAGTTCTTCCATAGCCTTGGGAATTTTGAGTCAGTGAACTAAACTAAAAAATGCTCACTGATGAAAATGTTTGAAATTGAAAACGCAAAGACACAAAATTGAGAATGTTTTATTCTATGTTTCGTTCCATGTGCAATTGTAATTGTTATAATAAAAATGTAGTTGTTTTAACATTCTTTCATATTCTAATTTTTTTTCGTGCTAATTCTTCTTATTTCAAAGATCTTAGGAAATTTCTTAGTGTTCTAAACTTATAAATGTTAATTATTAGTTCATAACTTTTATGGGAAGATTGGTAATCGATAAAATTTTCACATTCTAAGAATTTTAAATCCTAAAAATTGTTAATCTTAAGAATGAATAAATTATACGATAAATAAAATTTATATTATTTTATCAAAAATATTTATTTTATTGTCATTTTAAATGTTTTAATAAGTAAAAAACACAATATCATGTTACTAGATACTAAAAGTTATTAAGGGATTTTTAACTCTTACTAATAATAACACATTTGTAATTTTGAGAATTCTAAAGAATTGTTCACATTTTTTAGAAATAAAAAACAAACGTTAATAATTTTATAAAGAAAATAAAAACATATATAGATATAATTTTGAAAAAAAATGGTCGAAGGATATATTTATAATTTTGAAAAATTTAACCATTTTATAAGAACTAACGAATACTCAAGCGCACACATCCACTTATGTATTCACATTTTTTATTTTATTGTTTATAAATAATTATATTAAATTAAAAATTAAATATACATTTTTTTTATTTTATTATTTATAGTTAATTATATTTAATTAAAAATTAAATAAAAAATATTAAATGTATCTATTATAAGATTTATTAAAACTAAATTCGTCAATCAAATATACAAATAATAAATAATATTTTAATAATTTTAGTATCATCATTAAAGTTATATCATAATAAATATAGATGTAAATCAAACTTCATGTACTTGATGACGACAATTGTAAACCAATATTAAAACATAATGTATGTGAAAATGATGGAACAATTAGAACAAAACCAACAAAAAAAAGGAAAAAAGAATGAGGATGAGAGTAGGTATACGTGTATAAAAGTGAGGGATAGAGAAAAAAAAGTAAGTGTGAGAATAAAAGCATGTATAAAAGAATGTGAGAGAGGGAAAAAGCTTAAGATAAATTAATATTGTAACTCATTTAAGAGAAAAAATAGGAGGTAGGTTGTTGATAGAGAGAGAAGTGGAAAGTGTTTGAGAGAGAATATAGTAAAAAGTTTTTAATACAGAGAAGTGTAAAGTTGTTAAAAATTTACACATTTAATTTTCATATTATAAAATTAAAAAAATAAGAGTGTACAAAAAAAATGACAAAAATATCAAAACTAACAATAAAATGATAAAAAGTCTCTTATTATATATTTTTAGAATAATAAAATAAAATATTAGTATAAGGTTAAAATAGAAAAGTAAATATGTAAAAAAAAAAAGTTAAAGAAAAAAATTTCCTTTTATATATAAGTATAAAATAGATGACAACTGAAAATTTATAATTTTACAAGAATAAAAAAACGTGTGTTACCCTTGAGTTTTTATTTAAAGTTAAAACTACTCATTATTATGTGGCCTAAAAAATTAAAATATGTAAAGTTTGTTCCATAAATAACTAAATATGTTTATGCATTGTTACATATTGCAAGACCTAAAGGATCATTTTAAAATTAGGAAAATTTTGAGATTATTTCATAAACTTGGATTTAACTTTTATAATGCATAAATGACATGTAGGAATTTGAATTGACTGCCTAGACTCCTCGTTTTGCTACCTTGTCTTATATTCTAAACTTTCTTAAATAACAGGAAATAAAAATAAAATATATTTTGAAATAAAAAAAGAATCATTTGGTTTGTTTTTTAAATGAATATAAAAGCATGATAAAATTTTAAGTTAATTTGTAGGCAAACAATTAAAATTGTGCTCCAAATACATGTTCCAGAGCAAATACAAAATTGGCTGGCTTCCTTTTTTAACCCAATTGTACAAAATTATAAGTGTTTTTTGGAACTTGAAAACACCAAATCATAACTTGTCAATGTGAACAAATAGTGGGTCATCAAAATGAATGAATGATGCAGTGGTGAAGTCTACTTTGCATCAGTCAACCCAATTAAGAATTAGCATGCAATGAAGTTAACTTCAATTATTATATCCTATAGACTTTTTTTCAGTCTTTTGTTCATATTGCAATTTTCATACAGAATATTTAGCACATGATATATAGATAAAGGGTTATTAGAATGAATTGGAATATTTTAGATATTTATGGTTGGCAAGGAAAGAGAATAGCTGTAAGAGATTACTTTATAAACCTGTTATCAAAATTCAAAATTACTTTACATGTCATAAAACCTGTTAATAATTCTTTTATTAAAAACAATTATAGGTTAAGAAAATGAACATCATTTCTCTCCAAAATACTTATTTATTAAATAAAATATTTTAACATTTATCTTCGAATAACAAAAGTTCGAATATATTTTATGGCCTTTAATTTATGCATAAAAAACACAAGACAAACTGATTAAAAAAAAAAACTAGACATAAGATTATATTAAATTTCAAATTAAGGATCGAATTTTATATAAACAACTAACAAATGCTTTTCTCTTTTCAGTTTTAGAGATATTCAACTGTGTATAGATAAAATTATTTTTTGTTGTGATGTTACCTTATTAACCTTTACAATGCAATATTCATACGTGACTTTATATTTGAACAATGTATAATATGTAAATTGATTTTACATTTTTTTATATGTTATTTCACATTTGTTTAAACTTCGTAGTAATGCCTTTTTATAGTTAATTCACAGTTAATAATGCAACCTTCATAATTACGTAGTTTTTTTTTATTTTTAATATTCATTCTATTTTTTATTAAAAACATTTTTGTTCGGCATTTAAAACATATAAAATTAAAAAATCAACCTTATGATATATATATATATATATATATATTCTGCATAAGATTTCGAATTAATATATTATTTTACATATTTAAAAACTTTGACATATAAAATAAAAAATGCTATTGATCAAATATTAAAACTAAATACTATTATTTTTTTTTTAAATGACTATTTTGGTTTTGGTTTAAAATAGATGAGAATGAAATCAAATATAATAACACTTAATAAATATTGTAGCATTGATGATTTCATTATCATAAGTATTTTTATATGGGAAAGTTACATACTAAACTACATAGCCTTCCAGAGGAAAACAAAAATACAAAAAAAATTAGGTTCTAGAGTATCTTTTATTAATACATGGTTTATTAACAATGAATAAGAGAATGGTTTATTAAGTATTAAAAAAATAGTTTATTTTTATTTTAGATTTTATAGATTTTTTTATTTTTCATCTTTGTAATTTTGATATTAATATTTTAATGTTTATACAAATATGAATTTTCTGAGTGTAATTAAAATGCTTTTTCTTATTTTCATGCTTTAAATTTCTGAAATCACAAATTTTAATTAATATTTAGTTTAAGATATATAAATATTAAAATTATTAAATAAAAATTAATTAACACAAAAATAATTAATTATTATATTTACTAAATTAGATACTAATTAGCTAATTTACAAACTATTTATTAATAATAGAAATTAATTTAAAAATTAATAATTTTTTAAAAAAATAATATCTAATTTAATCAATACAATAATTAATTATTTTTATATAGTATTAAAGATAAAAAATAATGTTTATTGAAAATGAATTAAAACAAAACATAACTAAAATAAAATGAACTCATTTTAACTTTTAAAAAAGTACATTCGTTTTTCTCTCATTTTATCATGCTTCCCTCCTGATCCTCAAGCATTATAATTTTTTGTTTGTCCAAACGTAATCACAATTCACCAGCAAGAGGAGATAAATGAAATGATTACAGGAACGAACGAACAATATATCAATATATTTTCCATATAAATTTGTTGTATTGAAAACACTGTTGATTTTGATGTTTAGTGTAAATTTATTAATACATATATCTAGTTTCAATCAGATAAAAAATAATTTATAATTGTATCTACTCGTCTTCGCAATTTAAGAATATATATATATATATATATATATATATATAATAATAATAATAATATAAAATTTAAATTGGATGTAGTCTAAATAAATGAGATGAAAAATAACCTATGAATATGTATAGTTTATCTATATATCGTTTTTATTAATATATGAGTTCTGGTTTAATCTCCTATTTTATATATATATATATTAATAATACTTTTTTCATGTAATGATAGATAATTATTATTATTTGAGGTGTCAAACTTAAGATATCAGATTGTATAATGATACTTAACATAAAAGCTTTTATTTAAAAAAAAATTTAAATAAAATCCAACCTAATAAGATGAAAAACCTAACTTGAATATTTTATGTAATATTAATTGATTGAATGATAAAAAAATATTTATCTTTTAAGTTTTTTTAGTTCAATAAATGTATATTAATTTGATCAGAGTGTTCATTCAATACAAACATGAATATGTTTTTAGACTATGAGAATACGAATGAGACATACATTTAATTTGGTAATAGATATTGTATGTTACCTTAACATTAATTAATAATATTAACATTAAGAATATAGATTAACTAAAATATGATGAATTGAATATATATTAGATCTTAGTCGCTATTAAAATTTTGTGTAGTATATTTTAAAGTCTTACATTTAGTTTTTACATGATACGATGTTAAATATAAGTTCATTAATACACATACATATCATCATTGATATAAGCATGATTATGATGTTGATAATAATAAAAGCGAACCAACATAAAAAATGACTTCTCTTATATTATATTTGGAGTTGGTTATGCTCTATATTCGTTTTGAAGAACTGAGATGTATAAATTGAAAATATAATACACTTTTAGTATATTATACTATTCAAGTGTTTTTATTACTATTACTATACTAGTAATTTCTTTCAGGAACATTACACAATATTTGTGATAACTTTTTAAACATAAAAAAAAAATTTAAAAGTATAGTATCAGTGATATCATAAATATAAATATATAATTACAATAATAATAGAGGTGATTCAGTTTGGATTTAATTTATAAATAACAAACTTTTAAAATTAAATTGAGAATTGGATTCAATTAAAACTTTTTTAGGTTTTCAAATTTTGGTTTCTATTGGATTAAATTAATTTATGAATACTCTAGTTTTTAAAACTGTGACTGAAATAACGAAAGGACTTTTTTTATTAAATTAAAAGTACAATACTATAATGATTTCTCATGTATTTTTAATATAAGTTCTATCACATACTACGTTTTACGGCAAGAATGACAGTCAAGAAATAAAAATACTATATTATTTAATATTATTCATATATCTGTAATTTTTATGAACATGATCATAATACATAAGTAAATATTTAGTTAGTATATTAAATATCTTAATTTAAAAAAAAAAACTTTTTTGTTTATCCATTCGTTTGACATTTTATAATAATATTAGAGTACGATATTAATTTATTGGATTTTGAATCTGTACGGGTAACATTCATTACCGAAATCTGTATTAAAAGATTATCCGATCGTTTATATTATTTATTAATTAATATGTGTCATTTAAGACGACCAATTCAAATTCAATTATTATTATTTTTTTTTACGGATTTTCAATTATTATTACTTATCAAAATGAAACGTACACCTTTATTTCATTCTTCCTTCTATGTTTATACTTTCTGTTTTAAAATATGAATAAGAACAAGCAACCAACCAAACACGGCCTTAAAAGATGGAAAGGAAAAATGCACCCAAAACGCTCCTTTGAAAAATAATGCCCTGACCCCACGACTTTCGGAAATGACTTAAAATTTTTTCCTATTTGTAGAGAAAAAAACAAAACAAAAATCCCAACAATCATAACTAAGGAATGGATATTTTTAAGGGAATGTTAACAATGTCAAGAGTCTTTCTTCTAAAAATAACATTATTTATGGTACTAAAATATGAAATTATTTTTAGTTTAATTGATTTTTTAATTTTAATTTGTATTTTATTAAAAAATAAACTTTAAATTTAATCCAATTTTATAAAATCAAGTTCATAAAACGAAGTTTGTATTCGATAATGGATATTAATCCATTTTTGTTAAAATAAATTTTAAATAATTTTAATATTATATTAGAAATTAATATCATATTAGAGAGTGAAATACTTTTTACATGAATTAAAAATATTTTTTGTATATCAACATTAAGTAAATATTGAATTTTTGGCAATTTTGTCCGTAAGCATCATTTTAAAGTACTATCAATTCATACACTTGCCATTTTTAGATGAAAGGAAAATAATGCAAGTTTCATTCATTAACTGTGATTTAAAAAAAAGTTAGAGAAGAGTTAGGGACTAAAAGTTGCAAGAGAGAAAAATTGTGAATTTCACCAAAATTCATGAGTTTAGAAGGGTAGAGTATTTTGACAATCGATTGCAAGTTGTTGTTATGTTAACCATCTTTCAAGTTCCTTTTAAATTACACAATTTTTTAAAATTTAGAATATTTTTCATAGAAAGAAATTAATGTATAATGCTTTTTAAATAATTTAACGAATTAATATAATGAATAAAATAAGAGAATTTGCATTTATATAGATGTTACAATAAATTATATTGATGGTTTTTTGTTAAACTTTTAATAAACATTTGACAAAGATCAATATGAAAATAATTTAATCAGCATAGATAATAAAAACGGTTTTTCCAATTTAAAGACGACATTAATTTAAGTGGTAAGAAATGTTGACAACATTAATTTAAAATAACAGCGAGGATAAACATTGTATACGGGTATATATGTAGTTGGAATTTAAATGATTATTATGATTTTGGTATTGGTTAATTAAGATTAAAAAAATCTTAATAAAACGAAGTAAAATAAGGTTAATGTAGTGTGTTTATAGTCTTAAATGCGTATGAATAATTAAGATGAGATAATTGCATGTTTGAGAAAATTTCGGTATAACCATATCAAATTCTTTTTAAACTGTAAGACTCATAATTAAAACTATAACTTATAATATTTAAACAAAAGAATTATTGAGACAATTTTCTCTATTCTGAAAATAAAAAACTTTTTATTTCATCTTAAAAAGTATTAAGATACATATTTCTTAATAATTAAGTAAACAAATTTATATTTTACTTTCCTTAAAATAATTGAATATTTAATTTTATCTAAAATTAAAAAAAAAATACATATGTAATAAATGAGTAATCAACATTGCCATATGTTTTTTAGTAATTATAAAGAAAAATTAAAGTAAAAGGTAAAAAAATACATCTGCATTAAATAATTGAATATATATATTTTTTATCTAAAACTAAAAAAACACATATGTATTAAATGAGTAATGAACATTGATATATGTTTCTTATTAATTATAAAGAAAACTTAAAGTAAAAGGTAAAAGAAAATCCAGTATATTATAAAAATAGAACAAAGGGAAAGGAAGAAAATAAAAAAAAATATTAAATTGAGAGAAAAATTGAATTCAAAGTGTGTAATTTTTTTTTTTTAAGGAGGGAAAAGAATGATTAGCAAGTGTCCAAGGCAAGAGAGAGTAAAGTCGGAAACAAAGTCCCAAAACAGGTCAATTAGTTTATTGACAAGATTCCATCATCAAAACGGTGTCGTTTGGGTTGCATCCAACAAGAATCTGCCACGTGGTTGGTGACACGCTAAGACATGACTACGCGGTTTCGCTGTTATCTTTGTTCCAAGCGACACATGACTTTGCCGTCGTACCCCCGCCTCCCTCTCTCTCTCTCTCTCTCTTCCATGGAAACTCCCACATAGACACATGAACAGTTCCTCGTAGTCTCTTACTCCTTTGATCTTATCTTCTTTTTTTCCCTCCTCTTTTTGGGCTAATTGAACCAAAGTTTCATAGGTCTGTTTGTGCAAGAATCTGGTCCAAAAATTTGAATCCTGCTTGCGGATCCGTTCGGTTCCTTCGAGATCTACTACACGATGATGTCTTCTGGGACATCCTCGTACTGGTGCTACCGGTGCAGCCGCTTCATCCGCGTTTTCCGCCAGGATGCCGTGGTCTGTCCCGACTGCGACAGCGGATTTATCGAAGAAATCGAACACCCGCCGCGTTCAGTTCACCTTGACCCTCGCCGCCGCCGCTTCCCCGCCGCCGCCATGTACATGATCGGTCAGCGCCCCGCCTCCGATAACGCTGCCCGTCCTGCTCTACGCCGCACCCGCCGCAACGGTGGTGACCGCTCCCCTTTCAACCCTGTTATCGTCCTCCGTGGCGGCGCAGCTGCCACCTCCGCTACCAGCGAGGACGAAAGTCGAGGCTTTGAACTCTTCTACGACGATGGTGCGGGTTCTGGCCTGAGACCCCTGCCTCCGAGTATGTCAGAGTTTCTTCTTGGATCTGGATTCGATAGGCTTCTGGAACAACTCTCTCAGATTGAGATCAACGGTATTGGAAGGTACGAGCATCCTCCTGCCTCAAAAGCAGCCATAGATTCGTTACCAACCATCGAAATCGATGACACTCACTTAGCCATGGAATCACACTGCGCCGTTTGCAAAGAAGCTTTTGAATTAGGTACGGCGGTGAGGGAAATGCCGTGTAAGCATATATATCACCCTGAATGCATCTTACCATGGCTCGCCCTTCACAATTCTTGTCCTGTTTGTCGGCACGAGTTACCTGCGGATTCCTCAAATGTAAATTCAAATGCGAATTCAAATCCACCACAAAACGTGGGCTTGAACGAGGAAGAGAACGTGGGGTTGACGATTTGGAGGTTGCCCGGTGGAGGGTTTGCTGTAGGGAGATTCTCCGGTGGGAGAAGAGGTGCTGAGAGAGAGCTTCCTGTGGTGTATACTGAGATGGATGGAGGGTTTAACAATGGAGGTGAGCCCAGGAGGATTTCATGGTCTTCTAGAGGGAACAGAGGGAGAGAGAGTGGGGGGTTGAACAGGTTTTTCCGCAATTTGTTTGGTTGCTTCAGAGGTGGCGTTGGAAATAGTGGTACTAATACTACACAGCGTTCTACTTCTAGTAGAGAGTCTATGCGAGCGAGTTCTTCTCGTTCTAGTATGGATCCTTCTCCGCGGTCACGCAGGACTTGGTCTATGGATGTAAACAGTGGGATGAGAGCATGGTAGTAGTAAAGGGAAAAGAAGAAGGTAAGTAAGAGTGTATAAAAGCTCTCAACTTTATTTCTGTGGATTCCCCTTTATCATTGTCAAAGTGTACATAATGATATTGGTTGAGAGTCCTCAAGGATGCAATCCAATCTAGTGACTGATTCTCACATCTTCTTTGACGGGGAACTGTTATTTAGCAATAGGTCATAGGGACAGGGAGTGACAGCAATGGTTGAAAGTTAAACCCATGGCGAGAAGGAGATTGAAGCAGGGGTTCTGGGGCTGTCAAGTGTTTGTGTATCTTTGAAATTTTTGGGGTGAGGAGATATGATACGATGATGTTGATGATCTTGAACTTCATTCTACTTTCATAATGAACTGAAGTACCCTTCTATTGTTTTTTATTCTATGCTTTTATCCTTTTCACAGTCACACCTATACTGCAGTTTATGGTCCTTCAAATTCATTGGTTTTTAATTTTTTAGCCTATTGCTGTCTCAAATTGATTGTGTTCTTGGTGTAACTTGCTTAGTTTAATGGTCAGCTACATCACTTTTTCTTTACTACAGTATATTATTTTTCCTACCTAGCTAAAACATTGATTCTTTTGATTCTAAAGAAGCATTTGTGTGGAATTGTTTGTTTTTGTCTCCTTCTGCTTTATTCCTTGTTTTATTGATCAGTTAGCAGTTTTTTTTTTTATGGTAAAAAATTCTAATTCTGTACTGCCATTGTGGTTCAGTCTAAGTTGTAAGACATTCTTGAATTCTTTTCATGACAATTCTGGGTGAAACTAACTCTCAGACCCTAAAAAAGACAAGGCAGCTCTCAGATGGGTGAAACTTTAAATGTGATTCACATTTATTTACAGTACATCATCCTTTATATCTGTTATTATGATGAGTGCTTTAACTTTTGAGTAATGTTTCTGGACCTGGATCATGCACAACTTGTTCCTATTAAAGTTAACATTACTCATGAATTTATTAGGCTATTTGATACAAATTTTAAGGTTATGTTAGTATTCTTCTCTTTTGTTTTATGGCATTCCTTCTCTCTGTAGTCCTTTGCTAACTTTTTGTGAATCCGGACTATTTTGGATCATTGGGGAGTTGGCTCTGTATTTTGAGTGGACATTGATCAATTATCATGAAAGTAGCATTGCCAAATCAGTAAAGCTATTACCCTTCTTTCCAAAGAACTTTTTTATTAACATAGAAAAATTATAAATTCCCTAAACGGACATTCCTCTTATTAATTATTTAAACAATTCAAATCGATATTTAAGTCGAGAATTTGTTATACAATGTAATACCTTTGAAAATTTTGATTATGGGGTAACCCGTTTTTATTAATTAAAAGAATTGTTAATATTTTTAAATTTGTAAAGTAAAATTAAAACAATTTTATAAATGTGGCAAAACAAATGGTAATATTTTTTTGTAATCTATTTAAAAAAAATCGATAAAAAATTTAATAACATTGTAAAAAAAATTGAGGATGTGGGTAAAAAATGAATATACACAATGATGTCTATTTTAAAAATAATATTATTGTACCATAATTGAAAATATATAGCTTGAAATATTTTAGTTAATGAATAAATTACTAACATAAAGGTTGGAAATTTTTAAACAATGATAACCAGTTAGTAGTTTATGATATAACAAATTTTAATTAATTTTAAGAATGTGAAAAATCTTCAAGTTATTATTAAAATTGAAGAGGTAGAGAAATGAACACAAACACTAGACCTAATGAAGTGGATACTGAAAGGCTGAATAAGGTCATTTCAAACACATCCACGAAATCAAACTCAAATTATGATCGATGTGAAACACAATTTGTAGCACAAGAGACCATAAACTTACAACAATTTATAACAAGAACAAGGTATGTGTTTGAGTTGGGTTTCAATCCCTGTCATTGGATAGTGGGTACTTATTTCTTCTGCACGCCATTCAAGTGCCAATAATTTCTACACATGCCCTTTACCTGTATTCAGGGAAATTTCAAAATTGGAAAGGGATCTTACAAGATGCCACCACCCTTACGCTGATTTTGATGCCTTTACTTGGGATCATTTCATGGTGGAGAACATAAATATACTACACATTTAAAGCTTTAAGCAAGGAACACCATATTCCTATTGATATTTTTATGGTTTTTTTATTAAAGGATCCGAATCTTGATATGTATGGAATCCTGATTTTCCCAACTATATGTAAGCCTAGAGATGAGCATCAAAATCATATAACACTGAGTGATTATGGGTTGTGTGTGAGCTGTGATATAATACTATCATATTTTTGTGCTTAAAGCACGTAGCCACGTTTCATTTGAAGGAGAAATGAAAGTGTTGCCACTTTTAATGTAACGGGAGATTAAAGATTATGAAGTGAGAAATAAGCGTGTACGTTTGAACTACTTGGATGAAAAATAAGAATATTCATTTGTTTAATATATGAAGTATGATGAGGAGAGAATATGAGTAGGAATTTGGTGTGAATATTAGAGCAAAAATAGATGAATTTGTTGTGCTAATTTGCATACAAAAAGCTCGTCCCGTCTAAGCCGTAAAATTATGAAATTTTCAAATCTATTTTATTGGGGTTGGGTTGGTATGAATTTGTTGTCCTCTCCTATTCATAACTAGAAAAAAATAAGCATATTCACATTTTTACAAAATATATATATATATATATATATATATATATATATATATATATTGTTTCAAAAATTATGAAAGTGATATATGCCTTTTTTAAAAATTGTATAGCATAAGTTAATTCTTCGAAAGTTAGTTTTATTTTGCTTGTATTTCGTATGGGAAAAGGATACAAAATATCTGATAGTTATAACTTTTAAGTTATTTTCATATCACTAAAGTCTACTGTTTGAAATTTTCGTATCTTAAACTTTTAAGTGTATTGATAATTTAAAAATCAACTTTTAAAAAAGAAGTCATAAGTTTTCATTTAATATGTATGAAAGTAGGAGTGACAAAATGGTCAATTTCATCCTTTTAATCTAATTCGTAGTTAGTCATAAAAAAAAGGGGACCAGAGAGACTAGTTTACCATGACAAATTGGGTTAAAATTTTTGATTTGTTACTGACAAGTGGATGAACCACTCTATCAATATTTTTTAAATACTTTTTTTTGTAATTTTAAATTTTTTATATTTACGTACATATTTAAAAAATATATTTAATTATATAAATATTTTTTTATCTTTTAATTATTTAATTAATATCTATAATTAGATAAATTAAAATAATAATTATTCCATTATAATTAATAATTAAAATTTAATTTATAAGTATTAGTAATTTAATATTTTTATTTTACTTCGGTTGTAATAACAATCCGCTCCAGTGTAACAATAATATATTTTCTTAATAAAATCTTTGTAATGTTGATTGGAAAAAAATTTTAACTACAAAAAGTTTGACTTTAAAGTAAGTGTAAATTTATCTTATAAAATAAATTAAAACATGTTAAATAATGAAATTATTTTCTCAAACTAATTGGAAAAAAGAAAAATAAGTTCTGTAATAAGAAGAAATATATGAAGATATGGATACAACTTTAATTATTTAAAAATATAAGATTATATTTTATTTATGATTATTTAAATTAAAAAAATTAAAATTGACTTTTCATAATTAATATGAAATTAATATGGAAGAAGGAATATATGAAGATATGGATACAACTTTAATTATTTAAAAATATAAAATTATATTTTATTTATAATTATTTAAATTAAAAAAATTAAAACTGACTTTTCATAATTAATATGGAAGATAGAAAAAAATATGATTGTGAGGAGGTCAAGAATTAACTCTACCAAAAATTTATTCTATATGTATTTTGAATCCACAACTCTATAGAAAACCAAATTTTGAATCACAACTCTATACAAAACCAAATTTGGTAAGAGATTGTTTCAGGGAAAATTTGTTTTCATTGTGTTTAATTTTTTTTAAAAAAATAATATGACGAAAACTTTTTTTTCTGTTGAGAATTTTAATAAAAAAATAAAATTAGAAAGTTTGGTTACTTAAATAGTAAATAAGGGGTAGCAATAGCAATGTCTGAGCTTGTGTCTTCTTTGTCGATTGGTGTATTATTCCAGTGATGCGCCTTTTAAGCATTTTTATTCACCAAATAACAAATAATATATCGTTTTAAAAAATAAGTAGTCAATATTTATATTTATACTTTTGATACCAAAATCATTTTTTTTTATCTCCCAAACACAGAAACCAAGATGGTCTTAATTAGTCATCATCATAATTAAAATCATGTCACTTCTTTTTTAGCATTTTTGTGTTTTTGTATAAAAAAACTGATGTTCACACACATCACTAGCTCCATTTTCTCTTTGTTAAATTTCTCTCTCATTGTTATATTTTTTTGTTTTCATCCAAAATTGACGTTTGTGTTTGCATTCAAATTAAGGCCACCTATTGCGTAATAATTTCCTTTTGTCCTCTACTATCGTGTGCCGAATTTTTTATGTTCTTTCTTTTTTGCAGATTATTAAAAATAAATATCTTATTAGAGTTGATGAATTAGGTTTTCAATATTACACTTCAAAAAACGATTAAATGTACTTACTGATAAAAAAATTCACATCAATAATGAGATTCAAACTTAAAACGAATATGATTCTCTTTTAAAGTAAAAATGTAAAGTTGCACTGAGTAATTTGTATGTTAAAAATGAATAATTAAATGAATGTAATATATAAAAAATATGAAAGTTAAAAATTATGTTATTGACTTTTCAATATTTGCATTTCTCTGGCAAAGTGACAAGAAAATTAGCGGCGAAGCTGATGATCATAACTTATACTTTTCAACCCTTTTTCCCATTTTTTCATTAAATTCCAACTTCAAATTCTATGGTGGGGTTTGTTGGCATGGCAGCATCTTTCTTAGCCGTTCTTGTTGAAGATAGTTCACAAATAACAATTTTAGGGTTTTATTAGGGTTTTTGTTCTATGGTTTCAATCTGGATCTGCCCGAATATAACTATATTACAACACATAATGAGTTTCTAAAAAGATCTTAATTATTTGATTATCACAAAACACATTTTTATAAGGCAACTTTATAGTATAATTTAATAGAGTATCTATCACGCGCATACTTATATAGTTGATTAATAATTTAACAAAGTAATAGAAATTTAAAGTGAAAAAAAAAATTGCAGCCATTGTTCTGCTATGAAGACAAAACCGCATATGAGAACAAAGAAGATGCCAACATATTAATTTGACCAATAATTGAAATTAAGGTAAGTTTTTGTATGGTTTTAATTAATGGAATATGACATAAAGCGAGTGGTATTGGAATATTAATACCAAATCTTTGGCCATATGTTACTAGAAAAACAAATTAGTTAGTACTGAAAATTGTGAGTTTGATTGGTTTGTGAGATATGGGTATGTCATTATGTGCAAATTTCAAAGGAAAGAAAGACCAAAGTAGACTTTGTTTCCCTAATTGAATTTATATTGATTGATACCAATTCTCATCTTAGATTCTATTTTTTTAAACTCATTCTAATATAAACATAATATATATTATTTATGACTGAATATTCATTATGATAATAGAAGGTAACTATAATTTATTTGTTAACAACAATTATGATTGTTTAATTAAACAATATTAGTTGATAACAATTAAAAATTTGTGTTTGACCTTAAGTTAGAACAGATAAAAAATACCTATGATAATTTTTGGCATGAAAAACTTCAGTGAGACAAAGCACCTTAATAGAGATAAAATTAACAATATATTAACTAAAACCAACCAATGACGTATAACCAATAATACATAACCAAAATTGACTTAATAGTACACATACTAAGTTTAAGCCAGCAATACTTTGACTAAAATTGAGTTGCAAATACTCAAACTAAATCAAAGAAAAGAACACAAAAAGAATAAACATATATAAAAAAAATTATGACAAAAATTTAAAGTTTTTAAAATAAAATTTAATTTTTCTGTACATATAATTCTATAAATTTTAAAATTTCTTATTCAAATAAATTATTTTCTATGCAAGTTTTTTTACAAATATCCCATTCTCATTCGGATAACAATTTTAGTTATAATTGGCATAAATCTTAATATAAGTTGCCTACCAAACTGCTAGCTGTAACAAAATTTGAACTTGATCATAAGAGTAGAGGCACCAACCAAATTGTGTGATTTTGTGAAAAAAAAAACTATTTTTTTATAATTATTTTTTTAGTTCAACAACCCATATTAAGGGTTACATTAATCTCTAATTGAATATAGAAAATATTATTAGTCTTGTGTAGAAGACAAAAAAAGACAACAACAATAATTAAAGTGCATAGAAAAAGTTATTAGAAAGGATCACATCTCACTTAATTAAAACTGGAGTCATTATGATCATACCATATACAACTCATACACGTAAGTCTAAATCATTTTATGGCCATAATTTATATTAAAAAAAATCTAACTAATGCCCTTAATTTTTTTTATCGGCACTAATGCCCTTAAATCATTAATTAAAATAGTTTGAAGTAAAAAATATTGCTGTTAAGATATCTTTAATGCACGGATTGTAATTAGATTTAAAATTTAAAACACTAGTCTTGTAAGAAATTTCATTATAACATCCTGTGACAGAATATAATTTTAAATGTAATAAATTTTAAAAAAAATTATGAAAAGATATATCTACATCAAAATGTAGATTTTGTAATTTTTTGAATTAGAATAAAATTTTAAAAATGTAAAATTGATGTAGCAGATAAATAAAAAACAAAATAATATCCTATAATATAACTCTTGGAAATAAGTTTTATAAGATCTATACTCTTGGAGTTGAAGTTATTGAAATAGAAACATAATCTCGATTAAAGTGCATAAATTTCAATGTGGTGATGTCTGGAAAATATCAAATGTTCATAGTCCCAATAAAAGGGAAAAGTCAGTGTCGTCATTAAAATTATAACTAATCATATCAGTTTAGTCAAAGACTGAATCAAAAGACTATTAAGCCAGAATTCATCTTAACATTTTCTCGAATCAATCACTTTAATGGTTCATTTCTGGCGACAACTGTGTAACCAAATCTTACTGAACACATAAAAAAATTGGTAATATGAGTAAATTATCACCAACTCAACTAACAACCAATCAAAGGCAAGTCCAAATCAAGTTGAACTACATATTGCCCTGAATTGACAAAAAAACAGTAACTTATAGAACATGTAGTCCACAAATCAACATGCCTTAGCCTAATAGGTGTCTCGATCTACATGCAAATACACAATGAGTTTTAACAGAGTCAAAGGCCACTTCATTATCTCTAAGCTCAACCTTTTCTCTCCCGGTTTTCCTAAAACTCTGCTCTTTATGTCTGATTATACCTTCTAAAGTGAAACCTTTTTCCTGAGAAAAGCCCTGCTACCATCTAACTTTTTTCCTTCTTTTTCTCTGCCTCTCACCTTTCAAATCAATCATGTCAACAATAGAATTAATCAACGAGCATCAGTGTTTACAAGAGCTGGTTATGGCCAAAAGATATACTTTACACTATAGCATAGTACTATAATATAGATAACAGAATGGAGTATGAATGAAAATAATGTAATAATACCATTTTTTAAATATATGTGTAGTTCCAAAGGCAGGTGTAAAGATATATGGAGATTAAAAATATATTAGCACATCAGTTTATGCAGTCCACACATCTTGAAGACGGCCAAAGTGAAAGTTGTACACATTCACCTGCATGTCGTGACATGACACAATTCAAAGTTGAATCCAACTACATAAGAGAATTTCAAGAGTAGAGTAGAGATATAATGTACGTACCTCTAACACTTTCCACCACACAACATAGTGACTGTCTCCCAGTAAACACATCCTTCACCTTTCTCTCTCCCCATTATTTCCATTGAAGTTTGAAGCCTCCAATTTAAGGTAAACCAAAGCAATAGACACAACACAACATGGCCTCCAATATCCTCTTTCTCCATCTTCCTTCTCTTACAATTACCCTTTTCACTGTTTTTCTCCAAATCCAAACAACAACTTCTTCACCCCAAGGCCCTCTCATATTGCCTCTAATATCCCAGACACTCTCACATGGGTTTGTTTCTGTTCCAAGTCCTTCTTCACGTAAGCTCTCATTCCACCACAACGTCACCTTAACCGTTTCACTCACCGTAGGCACGCCCCCACAGAGCGTTACCATGGTCCTCGACACAGGCAGCGAACTCTCGTGGCTCCACTGTAAGAAAAACCAAAACATTAACTCAATCTTCAACCCACAACTCTCTTCCTCGTACACCCCAACACCCTGCTCCTCACCTATTTGCACCACCCGGACCCGAGATTTCCCCATACCCGTTTCCTGCGACCCGATGAAGCTCTGCCACGCCACCGTCTCATACGCTGACGCCACCTCCTTAGAGGGGAACCTCGCCACTGACACGTTCTCCTTATCCGGTTCAGGTCAACCCGGTATTATTTTCGGGTGTATGGACTCCGGGTTCAGCTCCAACACCAAGGAAGATTCCAAAACAACCGGGTTAATGGGCATGAACCGCGGGTCGCTCTCGTTTGTGACGCAAATGGGGTTTCCGAAATTCTCGTACTGCATCTCCGGTCACGATGCCTCCGGCGTGTTACTCTTCGGCGACGCGAAACTCACATGGCTGGGTCCTTTGAAGTACACGCCGCTGGTGAAGATGAATACTCCATTACCCTACTTCGACCGGGTCGCATACACGGTTCGGTTGGTGGGTATTCGGGTCGGTTCAAAGCCATTGCAGGTGCCCAAGTCAATTTTCGCGCCGGACCATACTGGGGCGGGACAGACAATGGTGGATTCGGGTACCCAATTCACTTTCCTTCTCGGGTCGGTTTACACTGCTCTAAAGAACGAGTTTTTGGAACAGACGAAAGGGGTGCTGACCCTTTTGGAAGATAATAATTTTGTGTTTGAAGGGGCGATGGATTTGTGTTTTGGGGTTAGAGGGGGTGTTGTGCCGACGGTTCCCGTCGTGACAATGGTGTTTGAGGGGGCGGAGATGGGTGTGTCCGGGGAGAGGCTACTGTATCGAGTGGGTGATGACGTGGCAAAGGGAAAAGATGTGTATTGTTTGACATTTGGGAATTCAGATTTGTTGGGAATTGAGGCTTATGTGATTGGGCACCATCATCAGCAGAATGTGTGGATGGAGTTTGACTTGGTCAACTCAAGAGTTGGATTTGCTGACACAAGGTGTGAACTTGCGAGTAGAAGACTTGGCATGAGTCCTTAGTTTTGTTAGATTTGGGTGTGCTGTGGCCTACCATTTGCTCTCTTTTTTACAATACATAATTCTACTATAACTGTTTATCATTCATGTACACTGTAGTTATTTTTTCAATGTTTAACGCAACAAATCTATATTAATTACACTAATTCATTTACTCCAGTGGTGATATCAGTTTAGTTGTACTGTTTCTTAGATCCTACTATTTGTTAATGGCATTGAGAGTTTGGTAATATGTGATGTGATCAAGTTTTGTTCAGAGGCTTTTCTGTAGAGACAGTAGAGATGTAGTATTGGTAGGGCATATAATGGTGTAACTTAACGTCACAGTTACTTACAACAAGTGAGCAGAGTTTGCATAATTAAATACTACAATTGTCAACATAAATTTACATCTCAGATATCTTGACTGAAAAAGAATGTAGTTATTGATGAATGTTGCACATTTTATGGAAGTTTTATAAATTTTATGCTTGATTTGGTGGGGAGAATATCCAAGAGCTTCCATTTGGAGAAACAATCCTTGATGATAACTTTTGTTAATTTAAGGGAAAAAAAAAATCTCCTGAAATACAAATGATGTTAGGTATTTTTAGTGTGAGTTTAGTTTAGATTCAATTTTTCCATATTTGATTTAAATTTTTATATCAAAAGTCAAAAAAACAGTAAATAGTTGTTTCCCGTTTTTCGAATTTTAGATGTGATTTTAAAATCTATAATAGACTATAATAGGTATTCAAACATGTATTTAATATTATGAAGGGAAGGATGAAAAAAATGGGTTTGGTTTAGTTGGTTACACGAGGAAGACACCAAAATAAGATGAAAATATTTAGGGTGTAAAAAAAAATTTAACAGTTAAGGATTTTTTTTATGTCAAAGGCATCAAGTGTAATGTGAATAAATATATGGATGCTAGCGTAATTTGATCATTGTAAAATGATCAATATAAAATGATACATTTACTCTCATACTAAACGAGATGATGAATGATGAAATTTATTAATGTTAAAGTTAAAAACATAAAAAAAATAAAATTATAAATGACAAGTTAAAATATAAGTTCAATTAGTTTCATGTTATTATAGATGATATTATTGTAGATGATCATACATCTTCACACCGAAAATAAATAATCAAAAAATTTTAATTACAATAATTTACTAAAGAATATATTATTGTTTGTCATATTATTTAATCTTTTAATCTATTAAGTTATGTAGACTTTTTGCTTGAATTACAAATTGACTTTCTTAATTAAATTTTATTTTCAAATAATTTAAGTTAATTTGTGTCATAAATGAATATTCTTTACCCCTTATTTTTTATTAAATGTTTTCACCTATTTCGGGTGCTAATATTACTATAAACATGCCTACAAAATATTTTTCTATATGAGAGTAAAACTAATAAATCATTGTTTTAACTATATACAAAATATTTATGGTTAAAATTAAAATATATAATTTAGAGAGTGAACTTTGTTATTTTAATTAAACATTTTAAGTTATTTTTCATGTATACATCATATTACTTTGTGATCATCTAAAAAAAATATCTTTTACTAATTTTTTCTTTATCTATTATATACTATTTTTTTTATTCTTTACTTCTTTTAATCAATTTTTATTCTGCTTATACACATACATATATTTTGATTTTCTTTATTTGTTAAATAAATATTTTTTGATAATAGTCTTACAGAAATTGTAATTAGCATATTATTTAAATTCTTCACTACTAAATTGACTAATGATTTTAAATAAATAAATAAAAGTATCTTAAAAAAGAAGAAGTAAATGTGGTAGAATATGAATGCAAGAGTAAATAATACTATTTTTAAAAATGTTAATTTATTACAGTATTATTTATTTTATTTTATTTTATTTTATAATGTGTTTTTATATTCGTCCATTACATGACTTATTTTGTCTTGTACGTATTTTATTCTTCTTCACTTTTTATCGCTCTAATTTGTAAAATGTTGAGAATGGACGCATTTACGCGAGGATTACCACACACCACAGACTTGACCATTGTCTAACCAAAATACAGAAAGATCTAAAAAGAAAAAGAGAAAACTATATCACCGTTTCTCGTGATCTTCGGCAAAGAATCGAATCGGGAGGTGAAAGATCCAATTCCGACTGTCTTGTGATCGAAAGCGGATTAACGCTGTTTCCGATCACAACCCCCAATCACATTCAGCTGTCGTTCCTCGCCAATTTCGGTAACCCTCTACCTCTCATTGTCGACGCGATTCCATTTTCAAAATTTCATCACCTGAAATGTTTTGCCAATTTTTTTGTTGTTATTATTATTATGACTGAGCGTTTCTTTCTTGTTACTATTCGATTCAAAGTTATTTCGAGATTGAGCTAGGGTTTTTGTTTGACCTTGTTGGAGGATTTGCTGTTGGTTTCATTGATGCCATTAAATGACCATAGCGTTGTGAACGGTTGTGGTGGATTCTTGATCGACGTTATTTCCTTGATTTGTGTATCTCCATTGGATTGGAATCTTGAAAATTGTGTAATTGTATGTAATGCTTGGAAATGATTTGCCTCCGCGGTTCTGGTGTTTTGTGTGTTCCTGTGGAAAATGGATTTTGAGTTAGTAGTGGAAGCCTAGTGACTGATTCTGTCAATTTATGTTATCCTTGATTGGAGCTGGTGGATGGCATGACATATATTGGAATGGATGAATCATGTTCTGTTAAGTTTAAAACTGGCAAGTTTGCTTTCGTGACGTATTTGGGATGATACTTAACTTTTTCATAAATGCTCCATACACTAAATAAACTGAATAACGGAAGCATATTTTAGGATCATGTTCTATGTGAGAGTGAAAACATTTAAAATGTTCACGGATTACTTTGAAAATTGAAATATGAGTTATTGTGCTTTAGATAGTTATTTATTGTTAAGCAAGACCCAAACTTGATCCTTTATTATTCCTTTGTGGTAATGTTATTTTTATGATGGATATTTCCGATAAGTGATAATGTTCTATAGCATTGGCCAATTTTAGGGATGATCCTGGTAGGGTCAGCATGTGGTATGTTAGATACCTTCTGTCTGTCTACCTCTTTTGGTTTATCAGATACTTGATAAAATTATATGGTATTCATGGTAAATTTTCATTTTTCCTTCCTTTCTGTTCCTATCGAACTTTATTCTTTTGCATTTATCTGTTATTGATTTCTTGTCTACTGACCATGGTTTTATTTGATATTTCAGAATATTCAAAGGTTTTAGATGCTGGTTTTTGTCAACTCTAGCGAACCTGTGAAGTTTTAATTCAAGTTTTCAAATATATAGAGCCATGAGTTTTGTTTTTCGAGGAACGAGAGCAGATATTGAAAATGGGTTTCCAGGATTTATACCGGAGAGGCGAGCATTGGTATGTACTGTATAAAAGTTTTGATGGAGCTGACACGTGTGATGCTTTATTGTTTCTGTGTTTTCTTGTTCTATGAATAAAACATCAACCGACAGTCTAAAACTTCATACTGATTCCAATATTTTATCCAGCGTGTTCATGCAGCACGTCCTAGTAATTCCAATTCACTCACTTTTCTCGTGACAGGTTTGTTGTTACATTATGTTTTCTTCATCCCTTTCGTTTTTAATATTTTATTTTTCCCAATAGATTTTCCTTCAATGTCCCATTTATGTCTTATTGTTTATATGTTTCAGTTCTTCTGTTATTCATGATACTGAACTCTCACCAGATGTCCCCAAATTTTCTGGTAAGGTCCTGTAGTATGTAAAGTAGGCTTGCAAGTTTTTCAATGAAAAAATGACATTAATTTACCCATGTGGTTTATAAGTTCTTATCTCTACTTGTAGCTCTGGCTGGTGCTTGGTGTTTTCTTGATGGCAACAATGTTGAGGATGTACGCAACATGCCAACAGCTTCAAGCACAGGGCCAAGCTCATGCAGCAGCAGCCAGTGGCATTCTTGGCCACACGGAACTGAGGTTGCATATGCCACCATCAATAGCACTTGCAAGTCGAGGGCGTCTGCAGGGTCTCAGACTTCAGCTTGCACTTCTTGACCGGGAGTTTGATGATCTTGGTTTGTTGTTATTTTCAGCTGTTTGTGATATAAGTTGCAACTTTGCTACTCATAAATTTTTTAGAACTTTCTGAAAATGATTTCTACTATAGTAAATTTTTGTTTTTTAATCTCTTCATATGTTTCATATTGTGTATTGACTACAGATTTTTCTTTCCAATCTCAGATTATGAAACTTTGAGAGCTTTGGATTCAGATAATGTTTCTACTGCACCTTCCATGACCGAGGAAGAGATAAATGCTCTTCCAGTCCACAAATATAAGGTTGCCGGTCCCCAGAGGTAATTAATCAATCAGATCTGTCGTTATGTTCTCCCTTTAAATGGATATTAATATTTATACTAACAGCTCATGTCTGTCTGATGCGGCAAAAAAATACTGCTCTCTATTTTCATGTTATTAATCAAATATCAAATATTTGGATACATTGGAGGATAATAGTGTAATGATAGTATAAAAAAAGGCCATGTTGAAATTATGATAGCTCTGATTGTGAATAATATATTCTGAATGATGACATGGAAGCACTGGTTTTTTAGTGCCATGCTATTTGGGATGCTTATGATTAGTGTGAATTACCATATTTTATATGATTATACGAAGACAACCTTAAAACCATACTTTCTTTATTAGCTGTTGACATCCTGTCCAGTACAATTTTGTCTGCCAGTTATTAGTATTAACTTGAAATTCTAATTGAAATGGGAATTTACATCTTCATTTAGAAATAGCGTATATATGCAAAGTAAATAAATTTAGTATTTGATTATTTGACAAGAAGCTGCTTTTGCTTACAGTGGTGGTTCCTCAATGCAACAAGCATCATCTTCCACTTCTGTTGAGGTATTGTCTACATTTGGGCCTTACTTTTTCCTCCACCCATGTGGCCTAATCAAGTGAATTTCAAAGTTTCTCATGATAACTTCATTGATTCCTTGGTTGCATTTTCTACTTGTTTTTCTTGTAATTTTCCTATGATATTCTTGACAGTATGGGAAAGTGCTGTCACTGCTCATGCTGATGTATTATTCTGTGGATACCATTGTATCACTTTACATCATTGTTATTTGTCTATTCATTGCAATTCTTTTTGGTGATTTAAATGACTAAAGGATCATATGAATATGCAACGTCTACATTGTAAGTCTTTGTTTTGTCTATAGAGTACAGACATGATTCACTGTAAAACATTATGGCATTTTTTGGTCGTTGTAGCCAATCTCACTTGAGGGAGAAGACATGGTTATGGTTATCATTGTTGTTATACATTGTTATCTTTTCCTTTCGGTCAAATTGTAGAATTTTTGTTTTATGAGCTGCTAGTGTGTTGATCTACATGTTTCATTTGTGGCAGAAGAAGCAAGATAATTCAGGTGCTGTTGGGAGCATGAAAGCCTCTGACGATGAGCTCACTTGCAGTGTATGCTTGGAGCAAGTTAATGTTGGTGAAGTACTGCGTAGCTTACCTTGCTTGCATCAGGTTTGTTTCATAGCTTAGTAATCTGTAACTTTTGGTCTAGTAGCTTTTCATGTTGTTTGATGATACATTGTGTCATTTCATATCTGCTATTGTCATCTGATTCTTTGATATATAGAAGTAAATAGGGTTAGAGTCATTTTGAATTTATGAGAAGGAAGAAAGGTTTTTCTTATATCTAAATTAACACCATTTTCTAAGTAAAATGTGGTTGAAATCCTGTCAATTTCAGCTATAGTTGACTTGGATTTGTAGGTTGTTGTTTATATTGTGAAAACTTTCGTCTATGTGGATTTCCGTAATGAATTTGAGCATTTAGTGTTGTGTATCCATGGAAGAAGCACCTGCAATACATTTTATAAAACATATGTTTTTATACAATTATATGATAGTTTTCTCCAATTTTAAATCTGAACACATTTAAAGAAGTGTAATATGTTTTAAACTTATCTTTTGGTAGTAGTGAAGCAAAACATCTGCAATTTTGGGAAAGTAAATATCAGTACGAGCATGTTTGATAAACATTTGTGTTATTTATTGAGGGATATTTGTTGACTATTCTCGTGACAAAGAATTCTACATGCACTGAAATGATAGTTGATATTCTGTATTAATCTATTAATCTCGTTTTAATGATTCTGAGACCTTGTTTATGTTTTTATTTTTTGAAGTTTCACGCTAGTTGCATCGATCCATGGCTGCGCCAACAAGGTACATGCCCTGTATGTAAATTTCGAGCTGGATCTGGGTGGAGTGACAATGGACATAATGATATCGCAGACATGGTTTGAATACATCGTCTAATTTTTATTTATGGACGTGTGATTAAAGTCTACAACTGTAACTTAGTGTCGTGATGTATCAAAAGTAGTAGTTTTTGACTAGTATTGGTGTAATTACCCTGACGTGTAGGGATCAGAAGAACGGCAGAATACCGTGTAACAACTATTCTACTTATATTTCTTCGGCTGCTGTGCTTAACCCAGCGCCATCTGCACAAATTTTTCTTTACTGCTACCATACCTCTCTTCCCCTCCCTTTTTTGTGTGTCGCAGTGCTTATTGATCAATTCAACCAGGATACTGATACTGCGTTAGAAGGGACAAACAAGGTAATTTATTTGATTTGATTTTATTCATCCTATTTCTCTAATTTATAAGGAACAGGATCTTATAAGGTTTTTATGTATAAACTAAAACATAAAATATTTTTTAATTCTAATAAAATATGTATTATATTTTTTATTTTCTTTTTATATCATAATAAATTTATGTATAAAAATTAATGAAATATAAAGTGACAGCGGGAGTATAATTAATATTATTTAAGATTAATAATAAATAACTCATGATGTTTACTTGTACTTGTTACCTTACCAAGTCATCTGTTCAGCCAGCCATGCTTAGTTCAGGGTTATTTCTTCCTACCTACACGGAAGCTCTCCAAGGACCCCTAAAATAACCATATGAATATGAAATGACGATTTCCTTTTTTCAAAGAACTTTTAGAGGGTGATTAATTTTATAAAGATTTTGAAATGCTTTAAAGAAAAACTGTAAGCAAATGAAATTTTAGGAATTTGATTATTTAAAATAATACGAATTTCAAATTCTTCGTGAGTTTTTTTGGTTTCATTGTTGTGTCATGACTTTGTTTAGATGAGAAAATTATCGGTTTGAAAGAGACTAATTTTTTTGACTAATGTTATTCAATATAAGTCATTTATTTTTCAATTAACGTTGATAAGAGGTTTTTTTTCCGTTGATTTTGTTGAGATTATTTTTCCATTTATGTGAACTAAGGTTATTTCTCTATCAACAACAGTTAGAGTTTTTTAGGTTAATGTTGGCAAAATTATTCTTTGATGAATGTTAGATATTTTTGGTTGATATTTGTGGGGTTTCTCGGTTGATATTGTTAATGTAATTTTTTTCTCTAAAGTTGGTCAAGTTTATTTTTTATAATGTTTAATGGACAGAGTTTCAACAAATTTTGACAAGGGTTATTTTAGTCAATATTAATTAAGAATTTGCTTAGACGGTTAAAAGGTTTGACTAATTAACCATGATTAATATCAATCAAAATAATTGTGACCAACTTTTATCCATTATTAATTTTTTTTTATATTTTGTAATAAATTAAATAAAAAATTAAAATTTAATAAATTTGAATTATTTTATTCAAATGAAATACTTTATAAAATAAATCAATTCGAAATGAAAAACAAATAAAATTTAGTAGATTTGAATTCTAGGAAAATTATATGTGTATATATATATATATATATATATATATATATATATATATATATATATATATATTCCTATCTAAACACTTGGTAAATATTTTAAAAATTTTGTTGCATGAATTTAACACTCTCCTAGAAAAACTAATTAAAAAAAGGGTTAATGAGATTTATCGTAACATCTCATAATGAGATTTATCGTCATAAAATGAGTTTTTGGAAATCGTTTAGATTTTGAAATAGATTTTCAAGAAAAGGTGTTAAATTCCTTTTAGAATGGTCTCTGCATGTCGTACGTGCCTACAAAAAATGGATTTTCATAAAAAGAGCTTTCCAAAAATAACTTGCCGGTTTTAATTATATATTTTCTAGAAACTCATTTGAGAATAATATTTTCAAAATGATAATAAATTATTTCCAAAATAACCTTTGTAGGATGGAGTAAAATTTATTCTAAAATGATCTTTTCGGAAGAGTGTTAAATTTGTTATAAAATGATCTTTCACAAAAAAAAAAAATTCGTATAGGGTGCATAAGTTTTTCTTTGTTAAAAGGAAAACAATTATTCTTTGCCAAAATTCTCTTTAGATGCATATGCAAAATATATTTTAAAAATAAATTAAACCAAAGGTGCAGATACAAGATAACACACAAGCCACAACATATCACATTACAGACAAAATTAAGGTATTCAACGCCAATTATGGTAGAGAACTCTGAGAGAATTATTAAAGAATTAAGTGTTAAGTATCTGCTAAAGAATTTCTAGTGTTGCTAAATATCTATCTATAAAAATAAAATGCTAAGAATAGCTACTCTTATGAACACACTTCTTTTTATTGGTTAAAATTATTTAAAATCACAAAAAATGTGTAGTTTCCATATCTTGTTTAATGTTTCTATATCATGGTTTTATAGTTTTCAATAATTTTTAACTCACGAACACTTCTTAATATCTCTGTATTCTAAGTTCACCTCACTGCCCAACTTAGCTACTCTCTACCTTCAACCACCCTTCGTTGCAAGTAACTCAACCATGGCTATAGCCTGCATTCAGAAGTAATGAAATAGGGGGTGTCTATGTTGTTGCTAGCTGCTGATTACGTAGCATCTTACCAAACATCATATTTATGTTATCTGGATGGACAAAACCAATTATTTATACATCGTTTAGGATTGGCCAAAGGGTGAGATGCTGAATAGTAGATAATACATAACTATTTGATTTGATTGTCACCAAAATATATCAAAGTTGTGTAGATGTTTATGAGACCCTACTTTGCTTTACCTTTACCCTTTCCTTGACCTTTTTTCGCTCCTAACTTGGCTTGCACACGTGCAGCAGCAGCTGCTTTTGCTTCTTCTCTCTTCTTCTTCTCTTCCTCTTTGACAGCAGCAGCTAGCTCTCTCTGCTTCTTCAGCTCGCTGTTTTTTTTTCATCACAAGATACCATATTGTTGGTAATTTCTAGTGAAAGGAGACATCCAAAACAAACTGAAGCATATGTATTTGGTAAAATGTTAACAAAAGTTACTTACTCAAGCCTGGCCCTCTCCTCTGAAACACTTCCCAAACTGGAGCCCTTCCTTGGCCGACAGGCAACTAACTCAACTTCAAAAACAAGTGTTGCTCTGCAAGGTAAATGAAAAATTCTAAATTTGAAGTCACTGGTAAATGCATGTTCTTGTTTGCGAGGAGAGAAATAGAATGGATAGAAATAAAAAAAAATGACTAGAAATAATTTAGATATAAAGTGAAAATTAAAAATGTTTAGTTGAAGAGAAATAGATAATAGATGGTAAGAGAAATAGAGAAATGAGTAGAAATAAATGATAAATAGCTCGGTAGATCTTAACATTTTAAATTTATTTCCATCTTATTTATCTTCTTTTAAAGACTCTAACTTTATTTCCATTCACCCTCCACCCCTAATTTCTCACCTACCAAACGCATTACAAAGGCTGATTTCATGACATGATAATTCAATAATTGAAAACACTTGAAACACCGGTAGATTTGTATCCTAGGTTTTTTCTGTTCATACCTTTTAAAGAGTAAAAATGTATTGACAAATGCATGTTCTCAGCTTTCTCATTTTTCTAAGCAACATCTTTCATTTTTAAACTTTTTTGTTTAACAATTATGTTTCCTAACAATAATTGTGGCATGAGAATAGTACTCTGGAGGAATATCTGGAGGAGATCCCGCACTGCCATATGCATATTCCGGTTTGCAGGTTATTTTTGCAACTTCTCCGACCTAGCAAGATTAGCAGATAAATATCAGATAAAACCATTATCTAAATACAGTTTCATCAAATGTATGCTTTATTAGACCTTCATGGTTTTGACAGCAATTTCCCAAGCCTTGATAACATTGCCCTTTCCAAGCTCAAAAGAGAAGATAGTGTTATCTTCATGTGTTGTGTCAAAAACTTCACCAGTATCAGCAAGTGTGCCTTCATAATGAACTGATCAACACAAACAACATTGAAATGAGATTACATAGCTTAAGCAAATTCTCCATCACTTAAAATTTGGAGATACACAGGATACTCGACTAATATGTGACAATGAAGCTGCCATTCACATTCCATGAGCAAACTAAATATAGTGACCAATTTGCAGACATGCTCACTAAATTCCTAAAGAGCTCTCATATGGACCACATTTGTAACAAACTCATGCATGTATGTTCCAGCTTGGGGAATAATTAGAGATATTCTACATAGTCATTTTAAGGTTTCCCTATATTATACTTTGAATGATTATAAATAAAGGGTTTACAAGTGTGTGATTGTACACACCATTCACAATAATAGAGAAACACTTTATATCTAAATGGAAAACTTACCATAAGCTAGAGACTAATCCAAATTGGACCTTAATTTCTAAACTTTTCCTTGTAAGTATCCTAATATCCTACAATTCCAATCCACTGTATAATATAGTCCAACATGATCTTTCCATAATAGTCTCAAATAGATGGAGCTTGACACAAAGATACTCGTGAAGATAATTACAGTTTCACATATAAGGGGAAATTTTAACATCCAAGTAAATTATAGCAAGTGTAATGTATGTGTTCCCATGTATTTTAGAATTGAGATCATGCATGAAGACAATATGATAAGCTTTTGAAATAGCATTATATGATTGGTTAATGCATAAGAGACAAGAGATGTTCTTTTTTATTCTAATAAGAAGGTTTATATATAATTAATGATTGGAATGACTTCTTCAGCACCTTAAAAGCCAAGAGTCACTTTACTAGATAAAAATTACAAAAGTATGACTGATTATGTAGCCAAACTCTAAAGGTGTTGAGTATATTGCATCTTGCTTTGAGACTACCATGTCCTGTAGTCCACTACTAGACAAGTTCCAAAATATTCCCCATGCTAGTATAAACATACCATCAACAAGAGGAAAATTTTCTGTTGGACCAACAGCGTCAGCTTTGCTTTTTCTCAAAATGGTCTTAATGACTCCTCCATCACTGGTCAAATCAATTGCATCACCCATTGTTTGCACTCTGTTGATAAGACAAAAAAGCTAAGAAACGTAAACATGGATAAATGGAGCAATGTCATGCACCTCACAAGGTTGTATTAAATCAAGCCATCAAACTTCTCAGAACAAATGGAATTAAATTCAAACAACCTGATCAGAAAACACAAGCATGACCAAAAAATTTAAAATTTAATGACCAGAGTCACCAAGTTTTTGATCAGTTACCAGTCATTTTTATATCTTAAGAAGAACTAAACTAGTGGTGGTCCCTCTCAATCTTTGAAAATGTAACCGTCATTACAATTACAAAAATTTCTGTATGTCCAAATGTTATTGGAAGGAAAGTCAATCAATTTCATAACTGCGCAAAAGAACATGCATAAAACAATTGATCATGAAATATCTTTTGGCCGCATCGTGAACTTGTGAAAACTAAATAGTGGAGCTCAGATGAACTATTCTAGATCCAAAGCTCAAGGACAGTATTCAATTACTATCTTCAGTTGTCTGAATGTAATTCTCATTGCAGTATAGATGCTAAATTACCAAGTTTATGATGCATTGCGGTAACTATTTTTGTATGGGGATTAGGGAAATTGGGGGGAAATGTTGGAAAAGGGCCCAAAATTTCCTTATACCCTCCCTGGTAAGATAAACAGTCTATCAAAGGGTTCAATATATTCTCAGTACAGAAGTACATGCAAAATAATAATAATAATAATATGAAATGAAAATTTAAACTATAAAACAAAGTAATCACTAAACATCAGTCACACAAAAAATACAACCAACAACATTTACCATGATAAAATACATCAAATCATGAAATTTAGATTCCATTTCATTTTTCAGCAATCTATTCCCAACACAATACCATTAGAAAAACAACAGTCGAATTCTCAATAAAACAACAAAGATAACAAAAATTCAAGTTCTCCATTTTAAGAACCTTCAAATCTGCAAATTTTTGCCTAGTTTTCACAAGACCCATTATGCATACACTTAAAGAGATTTTGAATTTTTCCAAAAAACCTCACAAATTGATTCGGAAGCAACGAAAGAATGAAACGAAATGAATCGAGAGGAAACTAACCCTTGATTTTTAGGTGAACGGAAGAACGAAGCAAGTGAACGGTGTAATTGATGAAAGCGCCGAATTTGGAGTGGCCATGCGTTTGAAGAAACTCCTCTCCTTCAGAGGTTTTAAGAATAAATGCCAAAGCACAATCATACCCACGCGCAAACAGAGCGTGGTTTACGTTGCTTGTCAAATTGCCTTGCGCGTGTTTTACACATTTCAAGGAAGGGAATGGGGGAGTTAAATATTAAGTGCAGTTGTCGTAGTGAATGAGCTATTTTCATTGTCAAATAACCATGAATATACCTAACAGTAATTTATTTAGAATTTTAAATAATTTAGTAGTTTTATTTATTTTTAATTTTTTAAATAAAATATTAAATAATTTAGATTTATATTTATTCAGTATTTTAAATTATTTATTTATTTTATATTTTTATTCAAATAAAAAATTAATTATTTATTTATTTATATTTATTTAAAATTTTAATAATTTAAAATTTTATTTATGTAAAATATATGTGTCAAAATTTATAAAATAATTTTACATAAATTTTAGTTTATTTATACATAAAACAATTGAATTATATTTAATTTTAATCATAAAAAGTAAACTTATAATTTTACATTTTTATTTATTTAAAAATTATTTTATCAATATTTATAATACTATTCACAAATTATTATAAAACTTTTTTTCATTTCTCATCAGCTTTTCATTAATCCAAAGAACTACACTTTTTAATTATCTTCACATCAAATCTATTCAAATTCAAATAGAAAAGTATAGATGAATAATATACTTTATAACTTTCATGAAAATGGTTAGAAACAGTATGCACAACATATTACATATTTGTTGTTGTAGTGAAGAATAGCATGTGTGTTTAGAAATTAATATATAGAAGATTTTGGGGAAGCAATTAAGCCTCACAAAATGCAAGATTGAGTATCACAATATGGTAGTAGAGGTCATTGATATTTGGCAATATTTGATAACTATTTCAATCACAGTTTCCATCTGATTGCAAAAATGGGTCTCTAAATGATGTATTTCTTGTTGAATTGGAGGAAAATGTCAAAACTCCTGTGAGTTGATATCTGGAATTTGAGAGGATAAATTAAGAATTGAGTAACTAAATTCGTGTTTTGTTGCAGAATAAAGGATTTGAACTTACTGAAATTATGTTTTATATATTTGTTGTCACTACTTTAATTGGGAAGAGGGAATAATTGGTAGTATATATTATTTGAAGGCAATGTGAATGAGTGTAGAAGGAAATCTAGAAAACCAAACTCTCATTAAATTCCCTCAAAAGCTCATCATTTTTAAAATAAAGAAGAAAGGTTGTTGATGTATAAGCCTGAGATGCTCATTTTTTTTAATGGCGCAATGGCAAGAAAGTTTGGTTTTGGTTAGGGGTGAAGAATGTGATGGATGAGGGGATTTGTTTTCAAGTTGTGGCATGGGTGTAAAGTTTTAGGATGATTGGAGGGTAAAATTTGAAAGGAAACCATAAAGATAGTATTTTATTTTATATTTTATTTACATATAATATTGGTATTTTTCTTATTTAATAAATTTATTTTCTTAATCAAATATATCTCCACTTGCATTTAAAAAAATTATTAAATAATAACTAATTTCATAAAAAAGTAATTAGTTACTACATTCATTAAGTTAAATATTAATTTCTAAATTAAAAAACTATAAATATTTAAAGTAATTTTTATTATTAAAAAATTATAAAATAATTTTTAAATTATTAATTTCTAAATTAAAAAACTATAAATATTTAAAGTAATTTTTATTATTAAAAAATTATAAAATAATTTTTAAATTGACAATTAACATTAGTTATCAAGGTTTTAACTATTATTTATTTTAAATCCTAAAGACTAAAGAACACTCCAAAATCTATCCCATGTTCATTTGAACTTTGAACACCCAAAAACATCATATTATTCAAAATGAGTCTAAAAAATCTCTATTTTATGCTAGCTTGAGCTAGAATATTTCGTCCAAGCAAAAATACCTTGTTTGAGTGAAATATGCAGATTAATATTGCATAAAACTATTAAAGTTCAAGTTTTCAACTAAAATTTCATACTCAAACATATTAGACAAAAAACAATGACAATTCCTTATTTAGTGTTGGATAATAATTCTAATAAAGTTAATATGTAATATCATCTATATATTCAACATCTCTAATTCAAAATCAAAAAAATCAATACACACAATTTCTTAACTTCAATTATACAATAAAATATTTCAACTAATTTATACTATCATTCAAACACTTCCAATATCAATTAACACACATTCAATAACTATATTCACATCACAAACAACTAAAATCTAAATTTTACAATCTCAAATAAAACACATTAAATCACTCATTTAATCATTCCAACATTTAATTTCAAACAATACACTATCTTATTGACAATCAATCAGTCCTCCAAACAAATATTAGGACTCGTGACCACGTCACCTCTACATCCATATTTTTTAACTTAGAATTCTATTGGGAATTTAAACTAATTTCCCTTACCTAAGTTTGAATAGGTGCTCACAAATAACTTCAGATCTACAGGACTCAAGGACAACTTAATCTGCACTATAAAAACTAATATAATTATATCACTAGGACTCTAAGCTAATAAAGACTAATCCTAAAGCTAAAAGTGTTACATGCAAAACCTAACTGAGACAAATATAACAAGTTCAAAATTTGATTAAAATAAAAAGAGTAAAAATGAACTTACTTTATCTAAAATTTTGATATAAAGTCTTGTAGTCTTTATTGTCAAGAGTTCAATAATGAATTTCAATCGTTAATCTAATGAATGATGAAGTTCAAATTTTAGAGATAAGATAGAAAAAAAAAACTGAGAGAGATGAAACCTGAATAAATATTTTTTTATTTATAAATTATTTTTATTTTAATAATAAAATATTAAGATATCATTTAAAATATGTGATTAGTGTTATAAAACTATTTTTATATCTTACCGTATTTTTTAGTTGTGTTTAGATAGAAATATTCTTCTAAAATTAATAAATTGGATATAATATGTGAAACTTGTAGCCTTTAAAAAAAAGAAGTCAGATCGAGTTAATTTGTGTTTTAGCCAATCATGCATATAAAAAAAAATACTCTATGTATAGTAGTATTAAACTCCTAAACTTATAAGATAACTATTATCTTACCTAAATTATTTTTACAATAAAAGATAAATTATGTTTTAGTTATATTTATTTGAGCACCCAACAAAAGTTGAAGTTGTTCGGTGACATCATTCTCACGTTTTTCAGAAGAAAATGGAGGATAGGAAAAATTAGAAAAAACAAGAAAAATGAAAGAAAAAAATGTGATTCAAGTAACAGAACGTTGGTGGTTGTGGAGCGATTTGTAGGATGTGACAGTGAGGTTTAAAAGAAACACGTGAGGAGACTGAGTTCAAATAAATCTAATTGTAAATCCAAGTTTTTAACTGACATGACCACAGAATGTTCAGCTCACTATTGGAGGTCGGCGACAGTAATTAATCTTTGCTGCCATGCTATAACGAAAAATCAGACGCTGAAGAAAAGTAAAAAAATAATAAAATTAAAAGTATTCTAATAATAATAATAATAACGTTAAAGTCAATTGTAGTATTTTAGGTATGTTCACAATTTTGTCATAAAAGAATATTTCGATAAATTAAGAAATTGAATTGTATTAAAATTGTTCTTAACTTTGGTTTCTGATTGAAAATTATATTAATAATATTGAAACAAAAAATATTTTTTCCTAAAAAATAAAGGAAAATACTTTTATTATGCTATTATTATTATTACCACATTCACAAAATAATAATAATTTTATCACCTTCATAATTAATTATAAATGTTTTTCAAGTAATGTATATGACATAAAAGGTAAAAATAATAGATTTCGTTGTTTTATTTTAATTTTTCACTTATTTTATTTTATATTTGTGTATATAGAGTGAAACATTTTTTTCTCGATTCTCCAACTTTTTGTTTCCTTCTATAGCAAATCGATAACATCCCTTTTTCCTTTCCCTTTGTACACCTGTGCGAATAAAGATAAATATACTATTTTTGTTTCATAATAATAATAAATATCTCACTTCTTAAAATAATTTTAGTTTTTAGTAATTTTTTGTTGTTGTTGTTATAAATCTATAGAGTAATATATTTTTGTTTAGGGGTAGTTAGAAATAAAATTATTAATATTCATGGAAACTAAAAATATTAATAAATTTATTTTAGGAAAAACTAAAACTTTAAGAAATTTGGAGGAGGAAATCGATAAACATCATCTAAAATAATAAGTTTGAATTTTACTATTCATATACAGATTTCTTGATAAATAATCCACTGATATTCTCACAAATGTTTTTGAGTCATGTTCTAATTCCAATAAGTTTTTTGAAACTCTATCCATCTAAAATTTATTAATATAATAAAATAATTACAGTAAAACAAATTGTGAGATTAGATGGACAAATTTGAACGGAAAATTTTCCTGCTAATGTTTTGTATTTTTAGGTTAATTTCTTATGAACAATAATGTTAAATATCTTACAATAAATTATGTTATTTTATTATCTTATTAGTGTAGAATAAGTGACTTTGTTGGTTATGAATTGGATAACTTAGTTGGATTGGTTAAAAACTTCATTGGTTATTTTCACTATGATCTCTTGATTTAATTATTAGGTTTCCTTTTCATATTTATTTTTTAATTATTAAATTTTTGAGCAAACATTTAATCACAAGCTAAACATAAATTAATTATTTATTAATCATACCTTTATTTTTCACCTAATTTTTATTTAACTTACTCTCATGATTTTAGGGAAAATTTAAGTTAAATAAAAAAATAAAGAAAATTAGAACTATGGTTGTGTGTTTAGATTTGCATGGATTAGATGTTAATATTAAATATAATTAAAATTAATTAGCATATTAGTAGTAATATTAGATTGCAGGAAGAAAGGTGAGAAAAGAAAAGGACAGAGAGTGGGTGAGAACAGGAAGCAGTTGATGTGTCAGTGTGCGTGCGCGGTGTCTGAGTGTCTCTGCTTCGCACTCACATCATACTCTTTTTCTTTCTTCTCTTTCCCAACGCTCCAATCCCAAAGCAACACGTGCCATCCCTTTGTTGATGTGACCGTTGACCATGTCCTTGGGCCCGGCCCACCCACTAACTAGTCCTTTCCTTTACCCACGGGTTTTTCTTGCCTCAACTTCTCAAACACCCTTTCTACACATGCTTCGCTTTTGGTCCCACCTTTTCTTGGATTTTACCCATCTGAGCCCACCACCCCACCCATTAGGGCCACTCCCCTTTCCTTCGGCCCTTTTTACTTCACTTTTCTTCCTTCGCTTGCAAACCCTATTACTTTCTATATTCAATCATTTATTTTCTCTATACAATTATCACTAACCATTAAAATTCTCTTTCTAATCTATCATCGTCTCTTTCCTTCACTTAATACTCTGTAAGAAAAATATTGAATGCAATTAAATGTATTGAAGGTTCTATGATCTGGAACTAAAAGATGTTTCAAGAGGATTATTTACGTTGATGTGATCACTGTTGCAAAATAATGACAAGAGAGTATTTTCGTGTTTACAAATCACTGCATCATATAAGATATTGTGTTTATCCTATTCAAATTACTAAATATTCACGTTAATACATTAAAGAATTTACTATGATATTGAAGATTCATAGAATAAAATGATATACAATAAACGAACTATTAATGAGAAATATTTTCATCAAGTCACGTCTACCTATTATCCTTTTTCAAGAATACACAACTATTCTTATTCTCTATACAATTCAAATGGATTAATAACCATTTATTCATAAGTTATCATTAATTTGAAAATTAATATAATAACTAATAACTCAAACTTCATTTTATAGTATGATTTATTAACTAATTTCTTTTGAATTAAGATCGAAGATATTTTTTAATCGATTTTTAGATGTTTATTGAGTTGGTTATTTGGTAACTCAAATAATTTAATCTAATTCAATTAGATTTGATTGAATTATATATTGATTAAGTGTGAGATAAGATTTAACTTGAAATTCATTCTTATACTTGTGTTATAGATAACTATTTTTTTATATATTTTAAATTAGTTTTTGACAAACTTGTTATGATTTATGATTTGATTTATTGACTAACTTGAAATCTTGAAATCTTGTATTTAATTTATGTATACATTATTTTATTTTATTTTAATTAGATTGATATTTGAAAATTATTTTTAATAAAAAGAAAAAATGTTTTTCAAAATTTTGACCTAATTAACTCAATTCAATCCAACATGCTTAACAGATAGTTAAGTTGATTAGTTTAATATAAAAAATGAAAAAAATCCAACCCAACCCAACCTAATTCAATTAAATATTTTTTAGTAAGTTAGAGTTTCTTCAAATCCTACTGTACCCAACCCAACCATAAACACTTCTATTGATCTTTGAAATATAAATCAAGTCATAGTTTAAAAAAAATAACAAATATTAAGACAATAAATGGATGAATTATATAGATTAATGAAAGACACACATAAACATACATATATTTCAAATATATATATATATATATATATATATATATATATATATATATATATATATATAATTCAATTACATTTATCTCTAACTAAGAAAGAAATGTTTAGCTATCCAAGAAAAATAACCAATCAAAATTGCACGTCAAAGATAAAAAGAAAGACGAAAAAGTCTTCTATAGTACTTTCCAACTTATAAAGTACAACATAATAGAAAAAAAAATGATAAAAAAATTGAAAATAAGTGTCTTGATAGTTTATACTCTTAATTTAGATTTTTATCTTGAAAATATTCTCCTTTTATAAAATGTTTCACTTAACTTTGAATCCTTTCAAGTTTATGTGTTCTTACTCATCCCTTACCTTTGTTCATATTTATTTTTATTTTACTCTTTATTTATTGATTCAGTTCTTAGTTCACATTTTTCATAATAAATATAATTAGTTTTAGGGAGAACCTCATAAAAACAATTTTATATTATGCAAGGATAACATTATAATTGCTAATTCTCAACACTTATTTAGAAAAAAAAGAGAATAAAATAAGCAGAACTAAAATTGGAATGGTTTACATATTGACAATTCCCATCAACAACACCAATTTTATTGTAAAAATAATAATAAGTATTATATTTAATCTATTCAAATTGTTCAACATTCCTAATAATAATTATAAGGATTCACAATAATACCCAATATTTATAAAATCAAAGGATATAATATATCTAATTAATAAAAAATAAACTAAGTGATAAAATATATATAATATAAGAGTATTTACACAATTTATCACCATCATCTAAAACATGATGTCACCTTAGGTATCCTATGACACTAATCAGGATTGTGCAAAACACCCATCCAAAAGGTCACCCTATAGGATCAAACCTTACACACACAAATACCAACACATATACATGTATATAAGTAATTGAAATTGGATCCATCACCCACAAAAAACCACTTTAAAAGGACATATGTCATGCATATATCATTTCATGCATCTTCGCAATAATCATACATTTTATACATAATATCATCAATATAATAAAATAATATATTACAAAATTGTCATTATCATGAAACTTCAACACATTATCACTTGAGCGACCTTTTAAATATAACAATATCCATCGTCTCACTTGAATAGTACATTTTCACAACTTGAGTAAAATTCAACTCAAGAACAAGATTTTCTTTGGGTCGTCCTTACTAAAACGACCACTTTGTTGCTCAAACAATTCATTGCTTAAGCATTATTACTAACTCTTGAGCAATAACCAATTGTTGAAAATAATTCAAAAAAGTCCTCCACTGCCTTAGGATGTTTAACCATCTAGACAATGCTTTAGTGCCTATGACATGCGTCACGCATTGTCACATATTCAAGACACACATACACCGTCTTTATCACACTTATGCATTCAACACAAAGTTTGAGTCACAAACTATACTGTTTGAGCACCATGTACAACACTTAAGCAATATTTTGATATTTTTCAAAAGAAAGAGAATTATTTTGACTTCTCTCTCGCTTAAACTATAGGTCAATGCTTGAGTTATATGCCTCATTACTTGAGCGACCAACTTTTCGTTTGAACAATCACATATCGTTTAAGCAATATTCAACCAAAGATCGTATCAATATAGCCCAAACAAATATTTTTTATACTATTCTAACTTTTACAAGGTTTCTTTCTTTCCAAATTCATAAAAAATGTTGTTCTCATGCTTAATAATCTTAATAATACACACCAACAATGGCATTCCAGACCTTACATAATTCTCATATATTCATCTTTTACATACATAGTCTGAACTATTGTATTTCAACAACTCTTTTAACAAACAACACATTGTATAAATATATTATTAATTCTCTTACACTGGATTGGAGCATGATTTCAACCATTGACACTTTGTAATCCTTCCCAAAACTCCAATTAATCTAGATAAGTGCTCACAAGATCAATCCCAACCTATTTATATACTTTCATTTCCTACTAACACTATAAGAAAATAATTAAATAAAAACCAATTTTATAGACAAAAATTAATTAGTTGTTATATTGACTAAATTAGGGACCAATTTAGAGACTAAATTTTTTTTTGTTTCTAAATTAGTTTTTAAATTGGTATCTAATTAGCTACCAAAGTTTTAACTACAAATTATTTAGATTCTAAATTTGGTAGCAAGAACTTTGGTAGCTAATTAGATACCAATTTAGAAACTATTTAACAATAATAGAAACCAATTTAGAAACCAAAAAAAATTTTAGTCGCTAAAATGGTCTATAATTTAGTCAATCTACTAGTTATTTTTTGTTTCTAAAATAGATTTATATTTGATGATTTATTTTAGTATAATTTAAAATCGATTAATAAAATATCCTTGGCTCTTACAACAATTTTCGCAAAATATATTTTAAAACATTATTTATTCATCTTAATTTTTATTTCAAAATTATCAGAAAATAAATTGTCAACTTTTTTTTAATAATTTTAATTCTAAGGATGATAATGAGTTTTTTTTTTCCTTAGTTACACCACTAAAATAATTTTTTTAAAGTAGGAAGAAGAACTAAAAGCACCACTTTAAAATTTAGAAGAGACAGGAGTAACTATTTATACATTTAAATTTAGGAGACAAAAAAAAACTTGTAATGTCCCACAAAATTATAAGATTATATATAAATACTATAAACATAGTTACACACACATATATATAAACATCTTTATTTACAGACTTATTTTTTATTCGCTTTAAAATCTAATATTTAAATATTTTGAATCTTATAAAACTTGATCTGGGTTTAATAAACAAAAATATATTTAAGCAAAAAAATTGAATGATTTTTTTTTATATAGTTTTATTAATTGCATGTGTGGTTAGTTTTAAAAGAAAAGAAAATTTAGAGAAATTGTTTTAAGAAGAAGAGATAGTTTAAATATAATTTTTTCAAAATAATCAATTTCACTTTAAGATAGTGAGAGAAAATCGGATGGATAAATTGAATATTTGTAGAAAATAAAATAGATTGTCTACAAGAAACAAAAATCCTTGTAAAATGGGTTCACAAACAAATAACGAAAAACAATTATTGATTGATAATTACAGGGTTCAACATGTAAAGAAAAGTTGAGAGAGAAAGAGAAACAAGACTGTTCAACAATTATGAAGAATGAACTATCAATTTTTCGAGGTTATGAGATGCCATTATTTAGATGGGTACATATTGTTGGATATATGACAACAAACTAGACAAAGATGGTTCAAACAGGGGACAAAAGATAATGATAGTTGATAGAGTTTCATTTTTTTCCCTTAAATATAAACTACACTCAAATTTATATATACTAAGATCATATATAATGGATTGAAGAAAATCTCTGTTCTGTAGCAATTTGATCAAAAGGCCATAATTACATTAAAAAAACTTTTCATTTCCTTTCTTTATAATAAAATAACATTTTCCTTCATTTTGTATAATATTTTTATTTACTACTTTCTATTATTTTAGTTGTCTAATATTGCATAAGTGAATGATAAGTAGTGGTCCAAATCAAATCTAAGCATAGATGAAGATTTTAGAAATAATCTAAGCATAGGAGTGGATTGGAACATGAGATGATTATGTTTTCATCATTGAAGCATGAACCATTTCCCTTCTCTTCTTTTCCCACTTCCTTGTACTCTGTAATCATTAACATCCCAACTTAATCTAAGATTCTCAGAATAATGTTTTATTTGATTGCACACAAATTGCATCAAAAGAAGGTTTTGGGTGGAAAAGCAAAATCTTTGACTACAAAACCTGTAAGCTTGACCATGTTTATGAACAAAAACTATCCAAACCTACAAAAATGAAACACAGATGAATGAAATTAAAGAAAATAACAACAAATCCGAAGGATTCAACCTGCATAAAATTATCCAAATTGGTGCAGTCCATGATGACATATAACTCTTATAAAATTAACACCACTTCAAGAAAAATATAATGACTCATTATATCAAACTAACACGAAAAGAAAGTATCATCAAGATAATATATATTATAGACAGCACAATTAGTATTAAAATTCAATATTTCTCTTACACGGCAAGAATTTGTAATATTTAATTAGTGTACACAGAGGAACTTCATACCCAAAATTCTAAACTTCCATTTTTTTTTTCATTCACTTAAAGAAAATACTTCATAGATAGTTTCAAATTCTTCAATTTGAAATATACAATAAATTTAAAAACTTCCTTGACTTTTTTTTAAGAATTGGTTAGATGACCAATCTTTTATAATTATTATAAAAGCAAAAACTCAATTTAACATATTTTCTTACAAAATGTCAATTATTAATTTTAAAAGGTGTTAGTTCTTTTAGTTGAATGAACATAATTTCCATTTGATTTATCCAAAAGTAATAATGAGAAAAAAAATAAAAGTTGAAAAGTAAGTTTTATATTGTTTCATCATAAACTATATAATAAAGGAAAAGATACTCTTCTAATTACTAGATAAATTACACACCTACACTTCAACAATCTCAACAAACAATAAAAACATACTCAATGGGTAACTCAAAACAATCTGAGCAAACAATAAAAAAACATATTGGTTCTAAACACAAATCATTTTCTAGTATTTATTAATTAAAGTAAAATGTTATTTCACTATCTTTTGAATCTGTTTCACCTTCTCAGTCAGTGATTGTTGGAGTAACTCTGATCCAAGTAAAAATGTCTCTCCATCCTAATAGGAGTTCTACACTTTTTTTCATACAAAGTTTCATATAGTGTAATTCAAATACTAACATGAAAAATTGTTAGTGCATGTAAACTCTAACAGAAACAACGTTTCATTTCAACTACCTATACAAATATTCTAAAGATTTGATAGATTTCTCAAATTGTTCATCTATTTAAAGATGATATGCAAAACTCATTTTCAGTCTAGTCTCAAAAAAACTTATGATGTGAAATTCATAGTAATATTTATGAGTCTTTTATTTTAAAAACATACCACTTAAAGATATTTCAATCATATTTGTTAAGTTTCACAAGAAAAAATTGATGTAGAAGGTGCAAGTCTGTACATCATCTTTTTAGTGAGCTAGTAAGAACGCCATTACATAGGACGTTAATAAATTTAAATAAAATAAATTTTAAGTTTTTAAGAAAAATAACAAATAAATAATCTCAAAGTATTAATATATAATATATATATATATATGCATGAATATTATAATAATAATAATATTTATTTAACTAAATCAATTTATTATTGTAACAAAAAGAATATATTTTAAAATTAACTGTCTTTTATTTGTTTATAAAGAAGCTAAAATCCTTTTATAATTAACCTAAGACCTAACCTCTTTATAATTAAAGATGTTTCTAGTTCTTAGTTCTTCTAAGAACTGTTGAATAAATATACTAAATTTTGTTTCTATTTGTATCCCTAGCAATACTTTCTCGTGATGTCAGTAAAAAACGACAATTTAAAGTTAATTTAATTATAAAAAAAACCCTAAACAGTAACTCTTTAACTTGTATCCATTTAAATAATTCAAGTTAACTCGTGTCCAAGTGAGTGAGAGTTCATGTGTTGCTCGCTCGCCTGCGATGCCATTGTCAGCGTCTGTGCCAACCTGCCATTCCCAAAGTCATAAAAATAAATAATAATAATATTATAAATAAATATTATTATTATTATTTTTTTACTTTTTCATACAATTTCTTTTACTATTAGTGGCCAAGTAAATGGTTATTTTTCTTCCAAAAAAACTGCTTAATTTAGTTATGATTCCCAAGGACAATTCCACCTTCACAAATTAAATAATCTTTACCCGATCTTGAAAATAAAAAAGATATTATTTATTTAACATCTTTTGTTTTGTTTTTCTACGCAGAGTCAGGTTCTGGTGGCAGTTCTGCAACTTCACTCCCACTGTGTAAGCAACAGCAAACCCAGCTGTAAATAAATTCTTTCATGGACGATATCACCCCTCAATTGCATCTCAATTACTCTTCCAAAAATTTACTTAATATCATATTAATCAATCCTGCGCTATTTAACCACAGGAACATGCAGTGGACCAAATTCCAGCAATGTCCCTTCACAAGTTTCTCGGTCCAACTCTGTGTGTTACATCTACCTGTTAAAAAGTGTTCAAAAAGCATCTTTTTCACGGGACAATTTTGTCATTCTACAAAAAATAAATAAATTGCCTCGGGAATTGGAACTTTCTCCAAAATAATCTATTTTGCCACCCACACGTAATATTTTAAAAAATGGTTGATAATTTCAATACCAAATAATATATTAAGAGGAAATTGCATTTACCTTTTTTTAAAAAAAGACACTTATGTATATTATTAATTTTAAAAATATTTATACTGTAATAAAATAATACTTATATTTTTCTAAATTTTAAATTAATATATATTATTTTTGTATTTCTAATAAACAACATTCACTTTTCTTATATTTATAAGAAAATGAAAATTATTTTATTCATTTTTTTTTATGGAAAATAATTTTTTTTATAAATATATATTTTTTTTGTATTTCAAAATTTTAATTTTCAAAATTTTTTATATAAGTTTGCATTGATAAAATATTTTTTTTTAAAAAATTCAATTTTATTTTATTAAAAATAGGTCAATATGATTTATCAAAAATACATCAGATGTGAATGTCTAATTATACAACTAAAGAAATATAAATATCCTTTTATCAATAAATGTGTATTTTTCAATAAATTTCTAATCTAATATCCAAGATGAAAGACATAATTTTGTAATTTTTTTACTAAAATCTTAACTGAGTTATTTTATACTTTTGTTGTTGTTTAATATAAAATAATAGAAGTAATTATATTTATAAAAATTTAAAAAATGGTATTTATAAGATTTGAAAGGTAACACTGAATATTGATTTTGTTGGAAAAAGTAGGTTGTTTATTTTACAATATTTTATAGTATTAAAATGAGAAATATCTACCTTGCAGAATTCAGAAGATAGATTTGTGATTCAAACCAAAAAGATCTTAGTGTAGTAAAGACTTTAAAAATTACTTTTAATTTGTCTCGTAAACACCGTAATAATAATATTTAGCACCAAAGTTAGTGCAGACCTTTGACCGAGGAAACGGCATCTTTGTTGCTTGCCCCTTTGCTCGTTCCAAAGATGTTTATATTTGGCATAGACCTATTAATTTTAATACTAAATTATGATTAATTAAAGACAAACATTAGAAAATATCAGTTGAAAAAAAAAATTATTCTATCGTAATTTTCTAGAACATAATTTTTTAATAAAAAAACGCAATTAATTTTTTAATTTTGTATGAGCGGTGGAAGCATGTTGAGAAATAAGAAATTACATGAAATGATTATAGAAAGTATGGTGTTGCGTCATCCTAAGCACACATTAGATCTACACAAAGCCTAGCACACACCTCAGCTCACCTCATCAGCCTGCAATGCTTGAAAGAAATCTCTCACTTTCAGGTTTTAGATCTCAAACATCCATCACTTCTTCTTCAATCCCAAACAACAAAAACACCTAGAAAAAACCTAAATTTATAAAAACCAAGTTACATCTATTAGTTAAAATATATTTTCAGTTAATTTCTGAATTCTAATTTACCATATATGTGCCCTATTTCAGGTAGATATGAAATTAAACTTGAAAGCAGCACTACCATGAAGATGAACATCTTTTGATAGAGGTTCAAACCCCCCTTAACCGAAAACCATTATTAATTCTAGCTCACAAAAAAAAGAGAGGAGATTTCTATGTACAGTTGACTCCAAGAAAAAGTTCATGTCCAACAAAAGGATCTGATACAAAGAGAAGAGAGATAGAGGAAGAAAAGAAGAAAATAAGAAAGAAAGAAGAAGAGAAGATCTTTTTCGTGACAGCAGAAAGCACATTTTGTGGTGTTCATGAATCACTGTACTCATGCCAGCATATGAGCATTATGACACAGCGTCTCATGATGTAGAAACGAGCCCTTTGTTCTTTGACCAACCTTGCACACTTTCTAGCAAAAGCACACTTCCTCTGAGTGGAGGAATTCTTGATGAGAGGGGAAGTGGTGGAGGAAGTGGTCTTTGATGATGAACCTTCTTTCTTTGACTCCTTACACTTCTCACTACTATTCAAGTACAAAGTGGTGGTGTTGGCTGCACTACATGTGGATGCAGAAGTAGAAGAAGCCATGGTGGAGAGAAGAGAAGCAATTGTTGACTTGAGTGAGGAGTGAGTGGGTGGGAAGGTGAGTTTAGTGAGAGTTGAATGAATGAGTGAGTGAGTGAGTGAGGGGGGAAGGGAAGAAGGGAGAGAGGGTGAATATTTATAAGGGGTTTGTTAGATTGGGAAAAGAAGTAGCAGAGCAGATGGTATGTGTGTGGCACTGGGTATCACCTGGGCCTTCCTTTCCCAACACTGGCCCACCACAAATTTAAATATATCACCAGTGTAATAACTGCCATGTTGTTCTAAATTAATACCACAAAATCATCATTTTTTTAATTCTATTACTTCATTATTTATTTCTTTAATTCTCAACTCTAACATAAATTCAGATAGGAAATTTTAAAACATTTATAAAATTTAATTACACTGAATTTAAATTGCATTTATTTTAATTTTTTTTTATAAAACAATCTATGTTTATTATTTTTTTTTTAAATAGGTTACCAAATATAGAAATTTATCTTAGTTTAAACAAGATTTAACAATTAATGTTATAACTAACTTATATTGTTTCTAGATTGACGTTGGTTGAGGTTATTCACAACCTTTTGTTATTGATGCTATAATTAATTATTTTAATTGATATTGATATAAGTTAATTTTTTAACATTATTAGTTAATATTTAGGTTTACTACAAAATCTTATTGAAATTGATGAAAACAATTTTAGTCAATATTAAAAAAAAAATCATTCAACATTAAAAAGAATCAACAACTGTAAAAGTTGATATTGATAGCGCGGATAAGAAAATGTACATACATTTATTAAGAAATAGTAGTAAAAGATGACAATTGAAAAAAATATATAGGTAACATGCAGAAAATACTTTGTTTGATAATAAATGTTGACTTAAAAATAATCTTGACTCTTTGTTGAATAAATAATTTAAAAAATATGAATTTAGAAATAATGTTAGTTTTTTATTGGATAAATAATTTTAATAATACAAATGGAAATAATTTATTTGGTTTCACATTAATTAAAAATAATAATGATAAATAGTATATCAAATACCTATACAAAATCATTGTTTTATAAGATTTTGAGTTAAAAATAATGTTTTGATATTATTATGTAATGTTGATGATTTATTAGTGTCAAATCTATATGACATTTAATTTAAAAGAAAATAAATTAGTCGAACTAATAAAAAAATATTATATTATGATTAAGAGTTTGTTATGTTAAAATGTGATAATGTAATATTATATTAAATATTGTTTAATATGTATATAAGATTTTAGATAACCTTAATAGATGTTGTAAGGATACTAAGATAATATTGTGAATGTCCTACCAAAATTATATCTGAGAGTATGTACAAGTATTAACCTTAAACAAGTAATACTTTATATTTAGTAATGATATTATATGTGATTAAACTGGATATGAGTAAAGTAACATTTATGTGTATAAATTTGGTATTTTAATATTAGTACATTTGGTTTACATTACCCCTCCAATATGTTTGTTTTAAAAAATATATGACAAATTCTATTCTTTTGCAGGAGTGAAAGCAGATTAAGTATTATCATAAAAGTAACTAGTTATTTATGTATATGTTATACTTATATTGTATTTAAACTATTATATAGTTTGCAAGAGATTATAAAGAGAAGTTGCGAAAATTTTCATATTTTAACTTTTCAGAAAATTTTAATTTTTTTAATTTAAATAATTAAATTAATCTTATAAATTTCAAAAAAAATATTTTTCTTCTAAAATTCTTCATTTCTCTCTCCTAAGTTTTAATTCTATAATTTTTTTCCTAATTTATTGAAATATGTAAATTTTGATCCAAGATATTTTTATAATATTTAATCCCACTTTTGATCATTAATATTTGTGATTTGGAAAAATAAAAAAAAATCACTGAAAAGTAATTCAAACACATGAATTTTCATATTTATAATTGTTAGACACCTGTTCAATGTTATTTAAAATTAATAAATAAAAAACTGTAATGTTAATAAAATAAGTTATCTAACTTATTATTTAGTATATTTTTATACAATAAATATAATCATAGTAATTTTAATATGCACTTTAGATGACATATTACTACATCAGTAGACTTTAGTCTCACTTAAATTTTTTACTTCAAATGATCATATATAAATTGATTGAATATTAAAGTGAAAGACTGAATCTTTTTCTACCATTATGAATATAATTGAGTTCTAATAATAATAATTAAAAGGAAGGATTTTATAAGTTATTAAAGAATTCTTCATTGAGATTAGTAAATGTTTTCAATTGTGTAAAATAGTAAAAAAATATATATATAATCTAAAATTAATAAACAGTAAAAGATAAGTAAACTAATAACACATTATTATGTCACAATGATGGAAAAAGCTAGTAGTAAGTATATCCATAAGCATCAAAAGATTTATATTAAAATATATATATATATATATATATTTTATCCATAAAAAGTAAAATAAATATAAATTATTTAAGGTGATCAAACTCTTATACTAACCATAATACAACAAGTTTCAAAATCTCTTCTAAACGACCTAAATCTTTTCAATCAAACTTTGTATCATGACTCTATTTAAACATAAAAGTTTTGTATATGTATTTAGCAAGAGTAATTTCTATATTAAATACATGAATGGTAAATGATACAAGTAGCGTAAATAACATGAGTATTCCTTCATCTCTGAGTTTTTTTTGTTGGGATTGAAATTCTCTCTCTAAGATTTCATTTCATTTGTAGGAAAATGTTTGGGAGGGAAGTTGAGTGAAGTTAGGAAAGGGATTGAGCGGGATGAAATTGAAAATATGTGTGGAAGGTGCTTTTAGTAAACAAAACCTTAGCGTTTGAAAAAGCTATAGGCTGTGAAAAGTTCCTTTTCATTCAGGTAAAAAAAATGTTTTGGTTTTTGATTGAAGGCAAAAATGGCCAATGAGGAAGAAATTCTGATAGACTCTGCGGCATTGTGACTACTGTAGCTGAAATTACTGTAGATGATGTAGAAGTCACTTTACTTCTACTGTCACCAAATAAAGTTGTTATGCATGTAAACCAACCTCTTCTTGTTTTTCCTTCTGTAAAAGGAGATTGTCATTTTCTCATTGAGATTTAAAAATGTCTCGTGACATAATCTCTTTAAGCAACTCTTCTTCGTTTTTGTTCCTTTGCTTTTTTTTCTTTTTTTTTTAATCAATTCAGGTTGAATTCCATACTAGAAAGATAGCTTGCAGTGAAACATGTTCACAGTAACATGATCCAACTTATAATTTTGTACTGTTATATATTTGACAAAATCTTTAAATACGTATTTTAGAAAGATAAAAATAATTAAATATGTTTTTGAGTTAAAAGTTATATAAAATTTTAACAAAATTCAAACATTTTTTACAAAATAAATTATATAAAAATTAATTTTAACTTAATAAAAAAAATATTCTTCTATACATGTTTACAAAGAAAGTAATTTTAACTTAGTTTTACAAGTGCTTACAGGGAAGAAGGTAATGTTTAGAAGAATATATTTACATAACAGTATTAACATTGAATGAATTAAATTCATGATGGAATGAAGTACTAACATGATATTTTTCTACTTATTTATATTTTATTTATAAAATTATAAAATAAAAGATAAATATTATTTTCATTTATTAGATCACTTTGATATTTAATTACTAGATATGAGTTGCATCTAAATCATTTAGGTGTTTTAAGATCACCAGTTACAAAAAGAATGAGAAGATGTTAAAAACCTATTATTCTTACATGAAAAATTGTGCAAAATTGTACATAATCTACTTATGTAGCTGAGTTTTTTTTTTTTTTAAATATTCTTAAAGAGAGAAGATAAATTATTTCTTTTATTATTCTTTTAATTTAGTCTTTAATTATTAATTAATTAACTAATATTATTACTATTTGAAAGAAATTATTACATCAATATTAAAAAATTTTGTATATTCACCTTTTTCAAATCATCCCTTACTTTTTTATATAAAGTATATCTTTTCAGAAAATGGCCATAACTTTCGTTACCTCATTTCGAACAACTTTTATTTTTTACATTTCTTCATCCGACTTTTCTATCAAAAGTTATTGTCGTTTGAAGTTTTTCATACTAATTTTTTCCAGGACTCCTCCATCATATCTGCTAAATCAAGTTCTCACACAAATCCTAAACTACTAAACCTTAAACTCATACGTGCAAATATTTATTATAAAATTAAAAAATTTAAAATACTAACCTTCTATAATGAAGTTGCGGGTGTAGCCAAGTCAAATCCAAATATTCTTATGTCCTAGCGTTGTGTTCATCCATTCACAGTCATCTTCATTGTGTTTTTTCTCACCAAAACCAATACCCAATCTTGCTAAATGGAAAGTACCATCAACCCAAAGCAAAAATCAATAATCATGCACATGTGCTATGTAAAGAAGTGATGAAAACTAACCCTAACAATGAAAACCTTTGGCGGCTCTAGCATGCGGAGAGTGTTGCAGGTGGCACGGGCCTAGGGATAGAAGAGGGGGCGCACAGGCGCTAGCAGTGGCAAGCTCAGGGTTATGAAGAAGGACATGTGGCTATGGAGTGGAGGTGAAGCGGGACATGGAGCGAGGGTGAAGTGGGGGAAAGAACGAGCTGCAGTGGATAGTGAAGAAGGAGAAGTGGGTGCACAAAAAGAAGAACAAAAATCCTAAAATGTCCAAAGTAAAAATGAGAGAAATTGGATGTGCGAGAGCTTAAAAGCAATATATATAACGATGGTTTATAGGCAACCGTCATTATATATGTCTTTGAATGAGTTATAAAAATGATTCCTTAGCAAATCATCGTTATACATGCCCCTGAATGAGTTATAAAGACGGTTCCATTTTTTAGAAAATCATTGTTATGTGTGTCTCTTAATTACAAAATTGTCACTGTACATTTTATAACGATAGTTATTTTTAAACCACCTTTGCATGGGGTCGTTAATATACAATAAACTAATTGATTGATCTCTTTATAGAAAACATGTAATCAAAGTTGTAATATTTTAATGGTAATATATATATATATATATAAATGAATATATATAAATATTTATAATTGTGGATAAAACTTTTGTATAAAATGCATGAAATAAAAATATATTAAAGATAATACGATATATTTATTAATAAAATGACTTTTTATAGACACAGTGTAATATTGGACAAATATATTATCCTCGTAGTGTTTTAGAAGACTATGTCTCAGGAAGACTTTTCAAATGCAATTTTAAAATTATTAAACGAAGTATACTTATAATCTAAATGAAAACTTATAAAACAAACTATACTTATCGTCAAACTAAGTAAAAGTTTATCAAACAACGTGTACTTATAGTCTGTCCAAACTAAAATTGATTAAACAAAACATTTGTGTTTGTTTAATTAGACAAAACTATAATACAAGATGTCTTCATCTGTTAATTTGGAAGAAATAATTTCATCTAACAAAATCTAACACTTATATCAATAATAATGTTGTCCACCTTATTGAATATTGATCTAATTAATATATATATATATATAATATGATTATTAAAATTTATAAATTAATAAAAAACGATATATTAGAAAAGAGTGTTACATTTAGTTTGTGATAGATTTAATATCATCATAAATACTCGTCACAAAAAAAAAAGTGCTTTTTTTTTAATGCATTTTGTACTTTTCATATATGATTTTTTTACAGTTATATTGCATGTGTTATAATTTTTTTTGTTCACCAAAATAATAATAAAACAAAGTTATGACTTTTTTTCTTAATATTTTTTTCGATTATCCATACTTTCACGATCATGGAGGCAACAAGTATATAGGACCAAATTCTATATATATGTCTACATCAATCTTTATGGTGCTATGATTCTGAAACCTGTCTCAGATTCTTCCTCATTCTATGAACATATTCCATGAGAGGAGCATGAATTACGATAGAAAATGATGAAAATTGAGAGAACATATAAAAAGTGCATTATAGGGTCCCGCATAATTGAAGGATCGTGAAAGGAGAAGATAAGGTCACATTCACGTTTAGAAATTGCCCACACTAAATTTATACATCAACTTAGTCATAGTTATTATCACTATATTTTAGTATGTATATTATTTATATAATTAAAATGATCACAAATAAGATTTTGAAAATATGAAATCTATTATTAAAATTCATAATAAAAATTGTTCAATATATAAATTATATTTTAGATTCACAATATTTAAAATATTACATAATTTTTAAATATTTTAAAAGCATGAAAATCTAATTTATAGGTAAAGATAAAAAGAGTATATTTGAATTTAAAAATCAGATGGAAGACTAGTTTAATATTTGAATGATAATTTTTTTACTAGTCATGATGTATGAAGCATGTCTCCAAATGAGATTATTTAAAAGAATATATCTAATTAAAAAATAAAAAAGAATTATACCCTTTGAGTTATATTTTTATTTATAATAAAAGAATAAATAAGGTAATAAATATTATGAGACGACTATATAAATGTTAGGTCCCTTTTACCATTTGACAAAAGGGAGTTGCTCTCTCCTTTTATTGTGGATGTTGTTTTTAAAAATAAGCTTGTTAGAATCAAACTGGTCATTGAATAAAAACATAGATTTTAGTTACAAAAGGTTAATCGAGTGTCCAATAGGAGTCAAACTAATTTTAAAAATCTTATAATTTTAATTTTTTAATATAATAGTATAATATACAAGGTAATATTAGTAAAAAATAGTTATATATGTATAAATTTATATAAAAAAAAAACTTTACTTACAAGTCTCATAAGCCAAAACATATAATAAAAATAAGTTATATATGAAAGCAAATAAGTATAATACATTATATTTAAGTTCAACTTGAACAAATAAAATTCATTCAACCCATTCAAATATCATTGCGCAAATATATTAATTGAACATTCAAATATTATTAAACATCATTCTAATATTAAAAAAACTAAAATAACAACCTACATAATTAAAAGTAATAAATAATTATAATAAAAAAAATGAGGTGAGTCATATTCAATTTGAGTGACATTTATAAAAGTTATATTTTTTAACCTAATCCAACTTGAATCCGTAGTAAGCTAGATTGATTGAGAGATGTAGGGCATTTTGATACCCTATCCATTCATGTAGTAACAATAATACATAAAAGGCAATTGGACAAGAGAGTTCTTAGCCACTTAGAACAACTTTGATTTGATACATCCTTGGCTACTAATGAAGCTACCTTCAATGTTGCAAAGACAAGTTCAATCACATTACCAATATGTTGCTCAGCATGTCGACTTGAGTTTTTGTAAAACTACAAATAATCTATGATAATAAAATTTATGTGTCCAAATTCAAACATGCATAAAATGTGGGTTTTCAGTTTAAATTTCAGATCACAAATAACCTCAATTCATTCGTTTTTTTTTTCCAGAGTTGGATTTGAGTTAGAATTTTCAACCAGATGACAAAAATAAAATAATTTTAAATCATATTAACTTAAATTTTTTAGCAGGTTGAATTGGAACACCTCATCGACTTAACTTTTTTTTATTGTATATTCCATGGATTAATTTATCGGTGACAATGAATTAAAGTACATATAACAGTTTTAGTTTTAACCTTTTAAGGTGTATTTCAAGTATTTAAAAGGCACATTCAGTAATAATAGTATTAATCATTTGTGTTATTTCTAGTTTATAACTATGATCCAACAAACTGAGATGTACATGTGCATTATAATTAAATATTTTGATATCTGTTTATAGCCTTCTGGACGGAAAATTTTTCTTCCGAAAACAAAAATTAAAAATGAAAAAAGGAAATGGATTCACCTTGCTCTCGTTCTAAACTTACACTTAATTAACTACCCACAAGGAGAAGTTTCAGAAAATTATGCTAATAAAAGGAGATATCCCACTTGTCAATCATATATTTTATTTTAATCCAATTTGTCTGCCTAAAATATAAGTTTTATATCAATACATGTTAATTGAGATGGTTCATGTAATGTTAATTCAATTGTTAGGCCAATAAATGTTAACTACAAATATAGTATTATTATCCTTTCTAACAAGGACAGTCACTGTTAACCATGAAATTGAAACTAATAATTTTAGCTTTGCCTCCACTTCGTCAAAGCAAAACTTTTTTTTTATAATAGTTTTGATATATATATCCACATAAATTAAAATTTACTTTTATAACACAACCTTATAAAATTGGAGTGAACGTGAATGGCATATAATAATTAGATAATTTGATAGGTGTTGAAGTAAATGTTAGTGTATGATATGAAGAATGTTTTACATTGTGATAAAAGTGTGTTAGATAGTTATGGAGTTTTACATTAAGTATCTGAGCAGTGATTTGAAGAGATGCATGGAACGTAATAAATTGCAGGGAAATGGAAAAAAATTAGGGAGAAATGAGGGATGGTGATATTACAGGGAAATGTGGATTGAAAGAATGACGTGGTGTGAAGTGGTCGGTGGGGGGTCCTGCACCCAACACATTACAGAAACCGCAGAAAGGGGTGTAAGTTGAAGCGTGGAGCCAAAAGCTTGGGCATTGGACACCTAACCTAATCTACTCCTTTCAACTTTTCTGCTTTCAGTTCTCTTCTAAGCACTTCCTTCATATTCAAATCATAATTAAAACAAGAGTTTCACATTTGTAGATATGCTAACATGGGTTGCTTTCTCGGACAAATTTCAACTCTTCTAATCCATTCTCATTCATCCAATCTTATATATAAACCTACCGGATCATTAAGGATTTGTATGCATCCACTTTCTTATTTTTTTAAAAAAGATATGTAAGCGATTAGGTTTATTACTTATTTTTTTAAAGTGTTTGATGTTCTCCAAAAATTTTATAATTTTTTATAAATAAATATAAATCAGTTTAAGGGTAATTCAACTCCTATATATCTTGAACAATATTCTAAAAAAAAAAACAGATTTTTAGTTGAGTCAAAAAGAAAATTTCTAAATAGTCTAATTAAAAATATGTTTATTCCGATGTCGCAAAATTTCACTTACCAAATTTAGAATATAAATAATTAGTAATTAAAATTTTAGTAGTTAATTATATACCAATTTAAAAACTATTTATCAATAATAAAAATTCATTTAGAATAAATAATTTTTTTAGTCTCTAAAATAATATTTAATTTAGTCAAATAACAATTAATTATTTTCAGTCTCTAAAATTGGTTTTCATTTAATGATTTTCTAATAATGATTATTTTAATATAAATTAATTAATATATCAAAAGTACTTCCATAATTATTTTAGTTAAAATATTAGTAATTAATTAGATATTAATTTAAAAACTATTTATTAATAATAAAATTTAAATATTAATAATTTTTAAAATTTTAAAATAATATTTAATTTAATTGATATATAATTAATTAATTTTTATTTTTAAAATTAATTTTTATTTAATAATTTTTTTATATCAGGCTTTAATTGAGTTTAATTGATGAAGTATATATATCTTTTAACAACATCAACATCATATGAATGTGGTTCTTCAATGCAAACTTTGGTTGAGACGGTGGACATTTTAAGTCCATCTAAGCCCCTAATATGTTAACCAAACCCAACCCACATTATCAAAAAAACGATTTCCATGATGTTTTTCCTGAAAAAAACAGCATAATTTTGCACGTCAGAAAAAAAATGATGAACATTGTAAGTTTCCTCTCTCATACTATATACTTAACAAAGAGTCATGGAAATTCATATTTATTTTAGCTTTTCTTTAAATTATTTTTTATAATGATTATTTCAATAATTATCTTAGTTATTACTAGTAATAAAATGAGTTAGTTTCATCTGTTTTGACTTATTAAAAATAGAGTTGAGTAGATTGAAAGACTTGAACTAAGAGGCTAATGGGTCAGCCTATCAATTTTTTTATTTATTTTATATACATATATATATATATATGTATTAAAAACATATTTACATTTAAAGATAAAAAAAAGTACACTTCAAAACCATCCAGAATCCTCAAATTAGCAACAAGAAACTTTAATTATTTCTTAAATAGAATACAAACCCCTGAGAAATATTTTGTCGAACACTATTCCACTATATTATCCATTGATATTTTTTTCTTTGAACATGAAACATGCAAAACGTTTCAAGTTAACCTTTACCAAGTTCAACAACATCAAGCTCTTAACCAGATAATGTGATATGGGATCATGGGATAGTAACATGCATGATAATACTTTATAAATTGTCTATATTAAGTTCTCCACTTATGATTACTTTTGTCCTATTATGATATGAATTTAAAAATATTTGGAATCTTAACTACAACGTTCACAACTACCAGCTTCTGTTTATATCACTAAACCAATTATGCTTATTTTAAAATTATGTTTATGTTACTTTTCTGTTTATTTGGCCATTGTTATCCATGATGTACCTTAAGGTAGAGAGACATTAAGGAACAACAAATCTTCCTAACCAAATACTTGCCCTTTTTCAACTCACTAAATCTCAATCATTTGGATTCAATATTTAGTATACCTCCCTTTGTTTTAAGTTCTGATGAAACCAATAAATACAACATAATTTCTTAATTTAAAAAAAATATTTATAAAAAAATTTCACTGTCCACTAGTGTCTTTTTATTTTGGGGATTTCATTGTTGTTGCTACTAAAATTTTGAGAAGTTATCAATTTTTAAAAAATAATTCAAATTAAAATGATAGCTTCAAACTATGTTTTTTTCATATCATTTTCAACCTGCTTTTTTTATGATATCTCTCGTATTTCCATATTTTACCACAACCCAACACTCTAATGTATTTGCTTTGTCCATTAATCATCATCTTGGATATCTTCAGTGAAATTCAATCATGAAGAAATTAAGTATGAAAATAATAAACATACATAAAAAAATTGAAAAAAAAAAATAAACAGAAACCCGAGCATGATAAAAATAATAATCAGATTTCTTTGTATTTCTTTTATTATGTAACGATAGATTGTCATAGAATAAGAAAGAGATGATATGGAAAAAAAAAAAAGAAGGAAGAGAACATACTCAAATTAGGAAGATGGGGAATAGAGATATAGGGCAGAAAGTTTTCCTACACAAACTGAACACAAAAGCAATCGTTTTTAATTTTAAATAATTTTTTAAAATTGACGATAATGTAAAAAAATTATTAAATAAAAACTAATTTTAAGAAATAAAAAATAATTAATTATTAGAGATTAAAAATGTTATTAATATATAAGCAGTTCTTATTAGTTATAGTTAAAATCTTAATAATTAATTAAATATCAGTTTAGAAATTAGTTTATAAATTTTATTAATAATACAAAATATTTTAAATATTAATAATTTTTTAATTTCTAAAATAATATAAAATTTAATTAATATATGATTAATTGTTTTTTATTTTAAAATTGATTTCAATTTAATAATTTTTTTTTAACGTACAAATTTTCATAAATCATTAGCTCAACCATGTCTACTATTCTGGAATACCCTTCACCTTTTCTTCCCTATAACCAAACAATATCTTAAATTTATAACCATGAATAAAGTCATAGCAGCAAATTGTTCGTGAACTGTGGAACAGAAGCCCCAGACACCTTTTCTCGGTCGACTTTCGTTGTGGATTCTATAATGTTTTTGTCTTGGTTCTACCTTTTGTTGCATGGCTGTTTTGGCGGGTAATACCAGGCATTTGATTTTCTAATACTAAATTAGTTTGTGGACAATCTTTTCCTCTACCATAACAATCCAATTCGAAGAATTAAAAAAAATGTTTGGAATCATAACAACATGCATAACAAAATTTGTTAATCTTACATGCATAAAGAATGTAAAAGGACAATGATATTGTTTGACCAAGATATGGGGTAATTTTATGCTTCTATATTTATGATGATTAATTTATGTAATTGCACAAACCACACACGCATGAAATAAAACCTCATTTTTCTTTGGTCGTGTTTGCTTTTTGTCACTTGATTTGGTCAAAGTGCATGTTACCTTAACAAAAAATGAAAACATTAATTTCAAATAAGGCTTATGTGTACCAAGTCACGAACCATGTGAGATGTCAATTGAAAAATCAAAAACTGGCTACGCCATGTGGTGGTTACTTGATTTTGTTTACAATTTTGGGAAAGTTAATAATTTAGTAGAACTTTTTGTCCAATGACATGCCATGTGTTCAAGAATAAAACTAAATGAAGCTCGAAAACCATAGACATCAACATAAAATAATGACTTAAAAATAGACAAACATTGGGCTCATTAGTTACTTCATTTTATAAGAGAATTTATATTAAATATCGTACCATATTCATTTCCATTAAAAAAAGGCATGCCTACCGTGTAACCAAATTGATCAAAGTGAACGTGAGTTTATTTTGTACATATACCTATTTGTAGATTTGTTACATGCTTAAAGTTAAAGATTCCTAATTATAAATTAAACCGATTGGGATGGGATAATTTTGAGATATCTTGGTATCCAGTATCAATCGATCGATATGTTTAAAAAATGATATTAAATAAAGTTAAGTCGTACAAAAAATTATGTAACACATCATTAATCACAATCTAAATATTAATCTCGATTCAACAGTAACATGACCCATCATATAACTATATAAATAGACACAACAATCAAGACAGATATGTTTTATTATATATTTATTGCATCAAATATCAAATACTTATTTGAGTGTAAGAACACCTTTTGCATGTGTCTTCTCGATTGAGAGTTGAAGGTAGAGAGCAATGAGTGAATGAAGAAAGCAAAGTCCAACCAAAACGAAAAAGTTAATAGAGTAAGGAGCAAAGAAAGAAAGTGACAACCAACTGAAGCGAATAAGTTAATTGTTCAATTGGTAGAAGATTTTCTCAGTCCCTTTGTAAAAAAACATAAATATTTTTTCTCTTTTAACTTAACAAAACATTTTTTTTTTCAAAAATAAGAATGTGAAGGAAATAATGAACATCAACATATCTTAACATTGTGATATAATTCATGTTAACCAACTTATATTCATTTACATTTACATTAAAGTATAAGTAACCTATCAAGAGCAAGAGCAAGAGCAAAAAAGAGAAAATGTAAGTGGTAAGTATATTTCCTTATATTGGTCATTGTTTAAGGGTGAAATGCTATTCATATAGTGTCCCAAAATCTTTCACTCCTTTTCCTCTTAAATAATACGTTCACTCCATCACTCACACCACGATAAGTAGAAACAATCAAAATACTAATGAAATGTTGTGATCAAAATCTTATGTCCAGTTTTTATTAAAGAAAATTAACTGAGATTTGACAAACCAACCTTGAAGATAGCAAAATTACACGCAACACTTGGAATAGGTACATAAGCTACTTTTGGCAACATTACACTTAGTTGATGGCTTGATGATGTTGTCAATTTTGTCTTCCACGATAAGGTTAGCTTGTTTTCCTAATTCACATGCCACAAATATGTTTATGCAACGAACTTAGACCAATAATTCATGAGAACAGTGCAAAGTGCTCTGCTTCAACCATTTCGCAGTTGCCAAAATCATTTTTCTACTGTCCCCTTACTAGACCAATACTTCGTTTCTATTCAAAGTATTAGTTTCTTTCTCCAACATAGTACTGGTTTTTATAGCTTCCTACACCAACCAAGGGACACCAAAAGTTGAAGTAGGGAACATTTCTCATATTAACAGTGCTTTCTGTAAAATTCATTTATATATATACACACACAAACACTTTGAACAATAACTTAAAAAATAATAAGCAATTTGATCGGTTTTCAATTTGTCTCTGTTGTGAGTTGAAGAGTCATGACTAATGAAACACAATATATAAAAACAAAGAAGCATTAGGGTCTCGTATTATTCTACTGCCATGCTTGTTCAATGACGTTCATTCATCCTAAAAATTCATAATGAATGCAGCAACACAAATGAAGAAACCCGAAGAGCTTAATTTAAACTATATTGTCTAGCCTTTGTGCATTTTGATTCCATTCTTAAAACACTCCTTCCACCAACACGTGTAAATTGGTTCTAGGAAACTCCAATATTTTTTCTGCTATCTAGAAAATTGTAGGCTAAAACATTTGATACCAACCATTGATTTTTGGATCATTTAATTACACAAGGTTTGTTTGGCGCATTAAATAGCAGTGAATTCATTAACTCATTGCATTTAAAAGTATTGTCTGCTTTTTTATTAATGCTCTGACTTTCAGAGAGAAATATACTTAAAGTTGAGAGAAAAAGGTATTAATCTAATCTTCAATATCACATTAGAAAAAAAACATTAAATTCAAGAAAGATGAAATGAAGGTTGCACACTTGACCAATTCAAAATTAAGAGGTAAATAATGTTTTTATCTTTTCACATTCAGCCTCTTTGTAGCATGTAAACAATTTTTTTTTCAGCATGAGTGAAAATACATTAGAATGATTTGGACAAATTTTCCGTCACGCTACCGAACACATCTTTTGCTATCTAGGGAACGTGCATGTGATTATGAATTAAGGAAGAGAGTTACATGAGATGTAAAAACATTGTTTGTGAAATGGGGAACAAGGACTCTTTCACTAAATTTGATGGGGAACTTTGATAAGGTTTGTTTTTCCATTAGGTGCCTGACCAGTCAAACATAAACAAAGGCATGCAGCTGCGCAAGTCCATCATCAAAATGTTACGTATTAGGTCCATGAATCCACATGAAAAACTGAAAACTGTCAATTACAAAATTAATTATTCCACAGGCATCACGAATCATGTGGTGGGTATTTGTTTTGTCTTATTTTCCATAGGTTCCGTAATCCATAATTTGTCCTATTGTTTTATTCAACATCACCAAATACTGCATGCACTCTTGATACAACCATTATGAACAAAATCTGACTAGATAGATAGCAATCAGAAAAGTAGTGCTTGGGGCTCTGATGTCTCTAAAAAAATGTTAATAAGATGCTCCCTTAATGTAATTTGAAAAGGGATAGAAGGACAACCAAAATAAAACAAATTTTGCTCTATATTAATGCTCTAATAATGATTATAATGATGATAGGACAAAATTATGTATTATGTATATGAAAATGCAATTTAAATATATCTATATTCCTAACAAACAAATATTTTAAATATGATAATTAATCTTAATAATACTATCTCAACTAAATTTGATCGATGTTAACATATCTATCTTGTTGTCACACAAAAATGTTCTGTATTGTTCATTGATAATAACAAGCCTTCAATTCAGAGAATTTAGAGAAATACTCTTAAATTTTATGTTTCATTGTCTATCTTGGGGAAGCCATGTTCACTAGTTCCGATATGCTAACATCTTCAGAGACTTTCATCCCCAAACTGTTGGTGAATGTAACAACATATGATTATTAAGAAATTAAACCAAAGGTGGAATGTTACGTTAAAGGAAAAATATACTAAAGTATTTTTTTAGTTCATGTTTTCTTCCTAATCATAAACGGATTCTGTAAATCCCCATTTGAAAGAATATTATGTTGTCTTCTATTTTTCTCTTATTTTAAAGTCTCCACCGTGGCTTTGTTTCATCACTCAATAAATGTGCAGAACCAGTTGATTCTATAATTTTATTCTGATTAATTTTACATTATCGGTCAAATATCACATGCCTCCATGAAAATAGCAGAACATCATTATTGAAATTGTAGCATTGACTAATCACCCTGATCTGATGTGAAAAATGAAAATGTCAGAAGTTGTTTTTTTGGGTATATACATTGATTTAAATTAGGTTAGTGTTCAAATTAACCCCTTTTACCTGTTCACATTGCATACATGTTTTTCTCTAACTTTCTTTTGATGGATAATCAGCAAAATAACCTTCCAAAATAATATAGTGATGAGGGGTCTAAGAAAACCCAAAGAGTAGGGAAGAACGCAAAGCTTAGCCCAAACTCAGATCAGCCCAAACTACTTATCATACTATATTACTCAAGTATAAAGAAAGATGTTCCAACACTTGCCCCCTGAACCCGGAAAAATACTAAAAGACTGTTTTATCCTTTTATTGAATAGTTAAAGAAAAAAAATAGAGTGAAATGGAATATTATATATATATATATATATATATATATATATATATATATATATATATATATATATATATATGTGTGTGTGTGTGTGAGAGAGAAAATAGTAGTAAAAATGGTTTTTAGTTTTTTTTTTTTTTTTTTACAAAGTCTATATATTACCCTTGTATTTCTTTTATAAAATTGAACATGCTATGCAAAAAATATATTCAAAGCACAATTTCTATAAAACTAAGGCATGCATTGCATGCAAAAGAAAGAGTTTTCAATCCTACATAATCAATTATGTACCTTCCCCTGTAAGTAAATATCATATGCCACCAAAATTTTGCAGTCACTCGAGAACTTTATATTTGTTCCATTATCACTCTATCTATGATGATTAAAGATTTTACACACATGTGTAAAGATTTTTCACAATCCAAGTAAGTTTTTAGAAACTCAAAATCTTGTTCTGACATTATCTCCCTTTGAATCCTCCACTTAAAAGAAGAAGAAAAGAAATAACACTCAAGTAGGGTTTATTATACTTACAAAATTCAAGCTTCAATCCATCTAAAACAAATCTATAATCCTCTAGCTCGTCATAACACAGTTAAAAACTGGTTTCTAATGTTTCATAAATTGGAAATTTTTAGAATGAAATAAAAAATAAACTTCTAACTTTTATTTACAAACTTGTATTTACTATTCACTTGAAACATATTATTAAAACAGCACTAAATGTTAGGTTATTGCAAGGAGAAACATAGATTTAACACATAGATTTAACACTAATAAATTATGAGCATTCTACATAAAAAACTGAAACTAATATATTATTTATAACTCAAAACAACCTTAAGACAATCAGTTTGTGTCTTCTTTTTTATATACTACCCATCTTATTGTTTCCAACTCAATGTGAAACATAAACACACTTGAAAATCCTAATATAATGATCTTAATTTTTTCCTTAATCAAATCCGTTTTTTGAAAAGTAAAAAATAGTAATTGACAGAAAGACTAAATTTTATTAATTTATACAATAGTTAAATTTAGGTGAATTTGTTACATATATTAAAATATGTTTAATAGAAATTATTTTTAAGTGATTTTAAAAATAGAAATTAGTTTATAAATGTTTGCAGTTATAAGAAGAGTTTAATAATTAGCACGGGTATAAAATTGTGGTAAACTAATATATTGAACTACAAACCTCCATCTGCATGACGCTTAAAAGTAAAGATACCAAAAGTTACTTACAAAAGATTTTATTTTAATTATTTAAATTTTAAAACTAAATTAAGAGTATTACACTTTCCCGCAGCATTTTTACAAATAAATCAGTAAGTTGTTTTATATTACTTTTTCTCTGCTACTTTTTCTTCCTTTAAGAACCTTTTGTTAATGTGGTACATGATTTGTTTTTCTTTCTTAAAATCTTCTCCTTGATTATACGTCAAGAAATTTAAATTATCCACGCATTTTAAAGCAAACCCAAGTAAAAACAACCTTTTACTGGCCTGTCATGTCAAGCAACTTTTTGCTTTAGAAAATTATTGCTATAAGAAAGAAAGAAAAAAGCACCCTGTGATGGTCCTCTTCTCTATCACTATCACATGCATGCCACAACTCAAAGTGACACTGTAAATAACCCAAGTGCTCTTCCAGAATGCATAGCTTAGAGTCCATTTCAGAGTATTCATCACTCTTTATTTGTTAGAAAACATTTTTTCAGCTTCCATGGTGAGATTGTTCTTCTCCTCATATGTAACATCTACACTCAACTTTTAAATTCCAATCTCTTCATTTTGGTTTCTTCTGGCCATTTTCGTCTCTATATATATTGTTAACTCATCAATCACTTTTACAACTGACTCCACAATGTGGATTCATTTAACACTACTAAGTGGCTTCCATTGATCTGTAAATGTCAATTTGACGTTTAGACTCATATACAGTTATAAAGATACACAGTTTGTTTTTAATCACTTCACACGCACCACATTTCATGACTACAAGTCAGGCTCCACCAAATTATCATCCTACAAATATCCTTTATTTTTTATGGGTATAGTTAAAACTTTTATATTTACACATAAAAATTATGAAGTTATTGTAATTTAAATTTAACTCAACAAGTTACATAGTAAGAGACAACAAACTTAATTCTTACAACTAACATCCATATTAATAAGTAAGTTTAATCCTTGCTGATAAAAAAAAAAAATTTAATCCTAATTTAATTTTATAAAATTAATTTAATAAAATAAAATTTATTTTCATTTATATATTATAACTTAATTTTATTTATAATCGATGTATGATCTTTAATTTTTTTACACTAACAACGACGAGAATATCAAATATGAGAATTGAGAGAAGTGAGTAATATGATATATTAAATATTATCCTGTAATAATAAAATTTAAGTTTAACTTAATTTCATTAAATGAGTCATATAAAAAATTTATCCTCATTTATATATTATATATTGATCTTATTTTAAAGTTTTATAAAAAAAAAATAATGATGTGATATGTTTATATTCAAGTGATTAATTTATGTGTAAAGTACCCCAAATAAAACTTAATAGATTTTAAATAGAGAACGGATAATTCAAACTACAATATAATAAATAACTATGTAGTACAATTGCTGTAAAGAAGAATAAAAAAAATCTTTCAAATACAGAGATACCTACGATAGCTGTATCGTTCGTGTCACCTTGTAGAGAGAGCAAACAAGAGCGAAATATATATGAATTTGTGTTGGGGAAAGAAAAGTGTCATATGATTGGACCATAAGTAGACTCTTTAACTTATGTTGTATAACATTACCATGACATCTTAGAATAAAACTAAGCTGAGTAATGGTTTTTCATCAAAATGATGCAATTTCTTCTCTGTATTACCAAAATGTTTTTATTTACGTAATGTCTGTATTACCAATTCATTGGGCGTGGCAGTTATTCAAGAGAATTATATATGTGAAAAGACGCATCAAACATAACCCAGAAATTTCGCTGAGCAAAACAACCTACTATACACATATATGTCTACATTAATTGTGCACACAATACATCATATCCTAATTTGCATTGCATCTTAGCTTACTCCATGTGGAAAACTCCAATGTTCGGCCCCTACTCATCATATTCCCTTATTTAGCTACTTTTACTTGTATGTGTATATGTACACGCCATCTATAACTTCATTCAAGAAATGTGCATGTGTGTGTAGAAAATGGGGTTGAAAATATGTTGATGTTGCTCTTGCATATATGAATCATGAAATTAGTTTGGTAAGCACCACTTAATCATGACTGTGAACAAGTTAATGCTAAGAGAATGCAGCAAGTACCCAAATGCAGACCGCAGTATAAGAGACGCACGCAAATGCTAACTTTGCTATAATTATGTAAACAAAGACATTTAATGTCTTTTATTAAATTTATATAATTGGCAAGGTTAGAAATAAGTTGGTAGCTTGAATTTCTTTTTGAATTTCTTTGTGTTTTTTAATGAATGTAGTATTATCCAGACACAATGTAAGAAAATGTAGGGTATGAATTAGCTGGGTATCCATAAGAAAACAAAGTTCCAAAATAATAGAGTAACATTTTGTGGTTGGAAATAGTATCTTGAATGTGTTTGTTGGGGAGATGTGGTGAAGATTAGGGTGAAGCACCCGTTTATCCACATGTAAGTTTGTGGCAATGGGAAGTGATTTGTAAGATTGGGCCATTGTACAAGCAGGGTAGTCTCTCTGAGTCAGCTCAGGCTGGCTACTACATCAGTGTGAATTATGTAGTGAAGAATTTTTAGGTAGTCGTGTTCATGCCAAAACAAATCAAATCGATCCCATCACAGGGAAGATGAAAACTTGGATTTTAATAAACTTGTGGGAATCTGAGTAGTGTGGTACTACTGGTGTTCAGTTAATGTCCTTCAGGTAAAGGACCCTCCACCTCATACATGCAAAATAATATCACGTACATTCTTTAATTACAGCACTGTTCAAGTTTTATAGATAGATAAGACATGATTAACATATATATTAATGCTCTTTTGCCAGAAAATAGTCAAGAGTACCATGACATTACAAGGACAAACATTAAAAATCTTATATATCACATAAAAATTGATCAAAACTTTAATCAGCACGACAAGACCATGTAATAGTTTTCGTCTCTCTGTGTGTGTCCACAAGTCGTAGGAGTAATTAATTGAGTGGAAAGAAAATCTCTCGTAATTGAAGGTTCGAATTTATGAGTGTGAACCAGAAAAACCAAGGGAGGGTGTGAAAGTGAGAGGATATTTATGGTTAGAAAGTGACTGCGGATGATCACATGCATGGAGTGCATATCAGATGATGGTGATGATGATGACATGCAACGCAATATATGATTCTAGTTGCTGCTTCTTCTGATATTTGTTTAGATTCATAATTTAAGTGGTGACCAAATAGGAGAGTGGTGATGGGGTGATGGGTGATGATGAGAGTTGATTTGACCATTTCTCAGTGGCAGTAAAATTGCACTGCGATTTGAATCTAAGAAAATGTCTTATTATTTTGTCTGCTGCGGTTCCCTAGTGTTCTATTCTGATAGAGTATGGTGTATGCATATAAGCATATGATGTTGGAGGTAAAATCACAAGTGGGACCAGGTTAAGGAGGGAACAATCAACAACGTAAGAAAAATGTGGCAGAAAAAGTGAATTGGCCAAAAAATGAAGACGTTTTCTCTGGCTTTCACAAGTTTTTTACAGCAAAAGAACACGAAATGAAAGACTAGCATTCCTCTTTCATCTTTCGCAGGTGGCAAAAATATAAGCCATTGTACCAAAAGAATAATTTACATTTTTTAAGAACATGACCCCACCATAGAGGTTCTAACTTTTCTCTAGTAACGTAACCTGTGGGCCCAGGAATCTTCTCAACACACTCCCATTACAACAAACAACCATTAAGAACTTACCTAATATCAGCGTCTTCACTCAACCATGGAGCAAGAAAAATTAATGAAATACTGCACTATTACGTTCTGCTTTCTCACCACAATTTTAAATTTTATCTACTTGGATGTGAAATGTTATTAACAACCAAACCTACATGACCAAAACATACAAAGCATCTATAATACTTAATCTACATCCACACTTGTCCCAAAATGTAAGAATTCTTACGTACATTCTTTAAGAATTTAAATTAAAGATAACTTATAACTCCTTTTTCTTATGAAGCCACTTTTTTAAAATAAAATTATAAAAAGTCATTAAATAAAGAAATAAACAATACTTCAAACACATTAATATTTAAAGATTCTTTCACCAATTTTCTAAGTTCCACTTCACAACTACTTATTATTTTGTTTATTGTAGCACCTTATTTAATTTTGATTTCGACCCATTTTTTCCTGCTATCACTGGAGAGTTGACAACAAGAATAAGATTTCGGGCAGATCGCGATCACTTGGGAGAAGAGGGTATTGGATGCAAAATTGAAAATAACTATACTATTCAAAAACAACAAAATAATGAGAGAGGAGGGCCCGAGCAGTAGAGGTTTCTTGAACTGTTGAAAAAGACCAAAGAATAGACCTGTGTGAGAGAGGTCAAGAAGAAAAAAAGATGAAGAGTACAAGATACTAAATTTCATTGTATGCACTTATCATAAAATGATATTATTCTTACAGGGCTGACAAGTATTTTACTCCTCTTGTTGAATGATCATAGTTAATAATGTCGTGTAGGTTTTGATCTTTCATTGGTGAAGGTGGAGTAATTATACAAGATAGTCCAATGTTTAAGTTAAAATTTGATATGCGGTATATAAAAGTGATAAATACTTATTAATGCATAGTTTTATCTTGATTAGTGTGCATATTTATAGAGTTGTAATCGACCTTAAATACTAGATTTAAATTGAACTAAATTGTTGGGTTAACCTTAAAATTAAAGTATCATTTTGTACTATCATTACAACAATTAATCATGTTATGTCAAGGAACATTTATTAGATTTTTTCACGTTATCCGAAAGATTATTATCAATTTTGACAAAAATATATTGAGACTATGTGGTACAATTTCACCAACATACATGACAATTTTAGTTTTCATTTGATTCAGGTTTTCAGAATAATTAAAAGTTAAAAAGAATATAAAATTTTATTAAAATCAAAATTTATTTTTAACTATTTTTTATAAATTATTTAGATTCTAAATTTGGTAAAAAAATCTTGATAGCTAATTAGATACCAATTTAGAAACTATTTAACTATAATAGAAACTAATTTAGAAATCAAATTGTTTTAATCTCTAAAATGGTCTCTAATTTAGTTAACATAGTAATTAATTATTTTTTATCTCTAAAATTAGTTTTTATTTAGTGATTTTCTTGTATTGATATGTCAATTTTTATTACATCAATTATAAAACTGATGTGATATATAACAGGTTTTCTACATCATTGGCATCTACACGGATAATGGAACCAATGTAATAAATCTCCTGTAACCGATGCAAAATGTAGTATTTGCATTTTGGAATGAATGATGAGGAAGAGAATGGTATGGTAGAGGAAATCATTATAGATATGGTGGTTTTGCACAATTATAAAAACTTTTGATCTCATCCATTTAAACAACTTTTCTGTATGGATTGTTAAAATACTTCAATTTATTATATTTATTTTTTATTAATAAAAAAATTATTAGAATAACATTCTTAAAAAATACTTGAAATAAAAAAAACATTGTCATATTCTAGATTTTGCTCAATAAAAATAATTTGTTGAGTAAAAGTGTTGAAATTTAGTTTTTTATTTTATTTTTAAAGTTGAAAGTTATAAATAGTTTTTTTTCTAAAACAAGAAAAAGCTTTAGAATAGAGAATTGAACTAAGAGAATAATACGCAAGAGAGACTCTATTAAAGTCATGGGTAAAGGTTAAAAAAGAGAAATCTTCATACATTCTTATGATCTTCATGATTTTATTTTATTTTGTCATCTGTTTAGCAAATTTCTCTCTAAATGGATTAAAGGTAACCATCCAACTCTTATATTAGTTTTGATTATTTAAATGTATTTTGTTTTTATCTATCTTTGTTTTTAAATACTTTTATGGTTGGAAAATCATATTTGAGTTATGTGTTTTGTTATAATTGAATTACCTGTTGAGCTGAGCTGAATATTTAAGAATGATAGTTAATATTAATCAACTCAATGATATAAATAGAAGAAAAATAATATATAATGTCGATTAAGATCATAAGTATAAATGAAATTCAATCTCAGTATTATTAAATTTAATATTTTACTTAATGTTTACTTCCTTTTAATGATTAAATTTCTATTATTTTTAATTCACATTAAAATAAAAAAAATGGAAATTATATATATAATATTCGTAATCAACAACTACGTAATTATCAACTTTTTTACTTACGAAATTCTCATCAATCAATTTCAAGGGTTTATAGTATTCTTATAATATCTTTAGTTGTCGGGTTAAGTATTATTTTAAATTTATTGGTATAATCAAAACAAATCATACCTATTTTTATATTTCAATTTGCTAATTTTTTTGACAAGTAACCGAAAAATCACCAAAATATGGCAAACCCATGTTTGGGAAACAACTTCCTATTCCTATGAAAATCAAACTATATAATCACACATAATTTCATTTCATCAACATTAATTACTATAAATGTTTATCATAAACATTATTTAAGGAAAAATGTATTATATTTAAAAGTTTAATTCAGAAGTTTTCTCTTTTAATTATTGTGGTGGTCTAATACAAATGTTGTTCTAACGTCTGCAGTCATCTTTTTAGATATGTAATTTGTATGTGAAAAAATGTAAAATTATGATTAAGTATTTGAATAGTGAAACTCATATGAAATACTTATAAGTGATAATGAAGATGATGTTGTTAAAACTATTAAAAAAGACTTGAATGTTTTATAAAATATTTTAAATGTCTATTAATAAGAAATAACAGTCATTATTTTTTAGATTTTTTCTTACAATGTTTTAAAAAGTAATGTCCTGATTGGTTTAAATTTATTATTATTTTTTATATATTATAAATTTTAGTCTAGTTTTTAATATTTTTTTTCTTATTTAATAATATTTTTCATGACAGAATGTCTAATATAAAGCTTTATTTAAATAAAAATATTTTATTATTAATATTTGTTTAAACTCTTTTTGGTGCTTCAGAGGCTCTTGATGGACATAAATCTTCTACCATAAAAGTTTGTCTGATTTAAGTAATATCCAACCCCTAGTTTTTGTATGACTTAATCATCTTTTAAACTTTAGTTCATCCCATCCTCTTTCTTTATTTGCATTTTCTCTCTCTCCTTTTTCTTTACTTTTTTTTGCATTACAAAGACACGATTGTAAAGACAACACAACCTTTTTCTTCTTTTTAATTTCTCAAAAACATACAAATAAAATGAAAATGTACAAAAAAAAAATTCTCCAAAATCCAGATGCAAATTGGCCATTTGAAACCGGGGGTGGGCAATTCTCTATCCCACCCACGCACCCCTAATATAGTATTTTAATGTCATTTGTCCTTCTTCAATTAAAAACTTCTTAAAGGGCGAAGTTGAATTAATAATAATAAAAAAAAGTAACAAATGAGCAATGAGGTCAATAGAGAGAACGAAAAGGTAATTCAAAGTTGAAAGTCAAAGAAATTGGTGTGACCGCAGGGAATTGGAATAGTTTAATTTACACTCTACTTGTCATTTTTTATGCCTTTTTTTTTTAATTATTGGGGGTAGTGAATTTCTACGGATTTTAAAAAAATGGATGTATGAAAATTTGAAAAGAAAGTGTTTTTAAATTATATGATAATTATAAATTTTGTTGTATTTTATTAAAATATTTAAAAGGTAAGTTTATAAATTTAATTTTTTATTGTTATATTTTAGATATATAAAAAATTGTGGAAAATGGATGTTGAATTAAAATGTTAATAATTTGATTAAGATTTGTGAGAATAAAGGTAGGTGTGTAGAGGAAGAATAGGATTTGGTTTCCGTACAAATTTGGTCACATCAAAGTCACGTCCTGGGATGAAAGCTGTGGGGGTTACTTCACTGTTGCAGATTGTCATTGCCTACGCAAAATAAAATACTCAACCACAACATTCTCACTATCTCTCAAACAAATTCTCACATATTCTTATCTTCCATTTACCTACTTCTTCCAACATTACACTATTTACACTTGTTTTCAAAAATCAAACAATTCACACATGCTGTTTCAATCACGCTTGTTTTAAATAGTTTGTTTAGGATTTTTTTTTATAGTTCATCGATTCGATGCAGTTTCAACAGAAGGAAGATTTTATTGCAGAGGTTAAGATTGAAATTTGAAAAAAATAAGAAAAAAATATTAACATTCACATGAAAAAAGTGCAGAGACATGTAATAGCAACTTTTGGAAAAGCAGAAAGCAGGGTCACTCTCTTGCCGCTCACAATCACTTATTTATTCAGCATATCATTCCCTTACAGGCAAAAAAAATATGGATGTGATGAGATTTTGCTATGCTCTGTTTAAGTAATAAATTGCAATTAGTCATAAATCATAGATAGACACACTGCTTTGACCAGTGATGTGAGTAAGGACATGCAACGAATCCCTCAATCTTTCCCTACCAACAAACCCTTCTGGCGAATCACTTTTACTAGTAGCTTTTGAGCCAAAATTAAAGTCATTTCAACCTCAAATCCCTCATTATATGATATAGACATGTTTTAATAGAAAACGAACAAATCTTATAAAAATAATAACTTTTTAACTTTATATTATTTAGAAGTATTTTATAAGTTTTGATCCTTCGATTAAGTCAAAATCACTCTCATATGTGATGCAAACTAGTAGCACACCTTGAGTAAAAATAATATATATTGAGGGTTATAAAATATTTTTAATTATTTTGAGGAAGAGAAGGAGGTGTTTGTTATTGAACGTGATACGTAGCATGAAATGATAAAAGATTGAGGGTTGTGGAACCCAGTCGAGTTAAAAATGCATTATTAGTCCTGAACAATACTTTCGGTGGGGTATGCTTTATTTGGCCACACCGCAATTTCTTCATAAAAATGAGTAAACGTATAAACAAAAGGACTTTTTCTTAACTCAGGCACAACGACTGTTATAATTAAGATCAATCTTTCTATTAGGACTTCTCCAATTTGATTTCCGTTGAGAGGAATAAAACCTTTTCCTTTAACTTCTACAGCAGAAAATGCACTAATTAATCAGGAATTAAGTTTTATTATTTCGTAAAGAGGGCTGGTTTAGGGTATTTGTAAAAAGTATGCTCATATTTTAACACACATTTAATAACTTAAAATAATAATATTTATTTTAGTTTTTATTTAAAATTTTAATATACATTATTATATTATTAAAATGGGTTGTAAGATGGATATAATTTTTGTATTCAAAGCATTGTTTTTCATTTGTAAAACAGTTGAAATCTACCAAATCTTTTATTTTACGTTTCATTCATTGAGATGTGTGCAAAGATGTAAACATTCATATTTAACGACTTCTTTATGATACCATCACTCTTCATTCCTTTCTATATATATGAGCTGCATTATTTACCTTATTTTCTTTATTATTTGGATTTAATGGCATTTTTGTCATCGTGTTGAGTCATTAATTTTGAATTGCATTTGACATAATTGACTTATACCTTCCTCAGTGATCTAATCTAATGTACATAATTCACATCATGTACATTTAATGTAAATCAAAAATCGATTATGTTAGGTCATAGGCAAAGTTACAAAAAATATTCCAAAAGATAGTGAAGTACTGAAGGAAATTCCAAAAGAATTAAGAAAATATCAAGAAAAATATAGAAAAGGAAATATAATAATAACAATAATTATGCATGGTGGTATCTTTCAAAATCTACCGCATTTAAAAAAAAAAAGAGAGATTATAAACTCATATGTCTAGCTCTAACTAGCCCCGCTAATCTTTTATATTTTTTATATAATATATATAATTTTTAAGGAATGAATTTTTTATTCGGACTTTTCATTTTTAAAATATAAAACGGGATCAATTGAATTTTAAAATAATCATAAAAGTTATGGGTAGAATTATTAATTTTTATTATTATATATACAATTTAAAATCAAATTATATTTTCCAAACTCAAATTTAAGTATTTAAGTGAAAAAATTAAATAACTTTAAAGCAAATTAAATTATCAATGCATTTTTAAGGTTACATAGGAAACTTGTAATAAAAAAATATTTAGGAAGAGAAAAGGTCATTTGACGTTATAATACTGTTAAAACATGGCGCAATGGAAGTTGTATTTAAAGTGAGGATGGCAAAGCCTGTCGGGCTCTTATAATGTAGACAGATTAACTTTTCGAAGAATCCGTTTATTGGTTTGACCTATTTAATTTATTTTTATTTATTTTTTAAATTTTTAAAGAAGAATTTTGTGTTTTTGAAATTAAAATTAGTAGTGATCAATATTTTATATGTAATTTTATTTATATATATATATATATTATAATATATTTATTTATTGAAATATTATTAATATTTATTTTATTTTGTTAAGTATTAATTTTTTTATTAAAATATTAAAGTTTAATTTAATTTAATTTTTTTTCCTAATTTTTATTATTCAAAAAGTTATATTACATCCAATCAAATAAATCCAAAATAAAAAAAATACGAAATAATAAATTAAAAAAGGGGCTAACTCACCCTTTCCCACCCCGTCCGCGCTTTTGACACTTCTAATTTAAAGAAAGGATTTAGTTCATCATGTGAAAGGAAATTTGAATATCTGTTGAAGGAGATATTCATATTTGTTTTTTACTGTGCTTAGACCACGCTTATCTTTAAAAGAAGATATTTGTAAGAACAAAAACATGGCATGAGTGCTTGATATGGTATAATCTTTTTGCTTAATGATGGAAACCATTTTTTATTATTTACAAAAGCTACCACTTTAACTAACAGTGTGAAAAGAAGTGAAAAAAACGACCCCAACTCCCGAATCTTATGCTAAATCGGCATAAAGAGATAGGTTGTATATAAATAAAAAAAATGTGTTGAAGAATGAGTTGATATAAGAGATAAATCCAGAAGGAAAGACGCACTCAGAATCTTAACTAGCTAGTGCGGCATTTCGTTGCGTATTAAAGTACCTGCAATTCATATAAGGTAATTTATTTATTTAACATCCTTACTCCACTATATCATAATATCTAATCTTTTCTACAACTACCTACCTTTTTTCCTATCATTTATCCATCAACTTTCTTTTAGGTATAACTAGGTTAAAGGCTATATATTCCTCATGATTTCCGACTTTTCTAGGTCAACATGTAGCATTTCAAGTTCTACACAATTCCTTCCCTTCGCCTTCTTCATACATTATACAACCCTATACTGATTATCTATTTGTGTTTCTAATATTTAGCCATAATAATAAAAACAAAAAGAATATTTCTTTAAAATCTACAATTCCACCAAATATAATTGATTTATCCTATACTTTTTTACCTATAGTGTATTTCTATTTCATCTTAGCAAATGGGCCACTGCCACATATAAATTAATTTCACAAAACCAATCCAAGGAATCAATATCTCAAAAGGTGAAATTGAATATTTTGTAAATAATTCAACAGTAGTTTAGTGCTACAATAGCTTTAACTAATATCGTTAATATATTTTTTTTTCATATAACTTTGATACTAATTTGGTAAGTGAGTTTATGTTTAATTTTTTTTATAAAAATTTATTATGTTATGCATCACTGTGAAACTTGACATTTCAACTAAATTAACATCTCAAGTTCTAACAATCATCTGTCGTCACATGAAAAAATATTATTAAAAAAAAAGAAATACAAACAAATATGGAATAACTAGGTCAAAATCAATATAATAAAATTTAAGAAAAAGAAAAATGATATGTAAGTAATATATATTTATTTTAAAAAAATTTAATAATAGACAAAATGAAAATCTATTATACCTATGAAATTGTTTTTATGAATAAAACCTAGATAAATATATCTTTTTAGCTTCTTCAATGATATGTATAACTTCATAGAATCTAACAATCAAAATATTCTAAATATCTCACAACCAATTTATAAAGTGATACTTACATTATATTTATATATATGTGAGAGCAGAATGACTCAAAAATAAAAATTAATTTCAAATATAAGAGAATATATATATATATATATATATATATATATATATATTTAGTGATAAACAATGCAATCCCTTTTACTAAATGTTTTGGGTGACGATAATTCGTTAGAAGTTTATTTGGAATTATGTATTAATCATAATCATATTTTTATAATAGGTTCAAACATTCTTAAAATATTTTATTTATTTATTTATTTATTTATGATAAAAATATGAATGTCTAATATTTATTATAAAACATAAATATAGATAAACAATATCATAAATTTATTGTTATTAGTTTGTATAAAATTAAATCTGTTATGTAATTCACATGTACACATTTTTCAAGCATCTCTTCCACCTTTTTCTCTCTCTTCCAGCATAGTAAAAACATGTAGCCATTATTTGATCCTCTTTATGTCTCTCTCTTAAAGATTTTTTTTTTGGTTGGCAGTAGTTTTATGCGGTTTCAAATCGTACAACTTAAGATATTTTTAAATCAACGCGCTTATGATATTTTTAAAGCAATGACTCCAACTTCATATGATTCAACTAAACTTACTATATATAGGTTTTTTTAAAAGAATTTTTAGACATCAATGCGAATTAAATCTCTTATCTCAATCTTAAGTTTTATAGAAATAAAATAAATTATTAAATTAAAATTTATATCTTTACATTAGAAAAAAGACCGTATATTTGGTAGGTGAATACTACAATAAAATTATTAAATAGAAACTAAATGTAGATAAAAAAAATAATTAATCTTTATATTGATTAGAATATATGTTATTTTAAAAATTAAAAAAATTATTAAGAACATGACCCAATAAACTGCATTTTAAAGATAGTTTGAAAAGACAGCTGAAATTTGAAAGTAGAGAAAAATGACTCATACATTTAAAATTGTATGTAAAGTACTCTAAAGTGTAAATGCAAGTGAAAAAAAGAGAAAAGTTCTTTAAAACAATATGAAAAACTAATTCTATTCCAAATGTAAAACATTTTTTATTTTTATGAAGAACGGGTTTAAATAGGATTACAACTAGGGATAACCTATTAAAGAGAGAAGCGCAGATAATTAGTAATAAATGTGTTTTATGTAATAATCATATAAAAAGTGTAAATTGCCTCTTTTTTAATGCAAGATTGCTACAATGACATGTAATTTATGTGACAAGTGGGTAAATATCATAAATGTGCCCCCAAATAGTGTATCAAATAATTTTTATCAAATCAATATACTAGATCTAAGAAAATATGGGAACAAAATTCGGAAAACCATGTGGATGACTATAATAAGAGGAATATTTGATACAACTAAAATCCTCAACATGGATTACAAATACAATAAGAAGAGCAAATTTTTCCTACTTACACCGGTGCATTTGTCCAAGGACATGTATAGGTAGCATACAAAAATGAAAGTCTTATGCACATGATGTCGAGAAAACTTGGAATAATGTCAATAAACTTTTAGCTACCAACTTTAGAATCTAATTAGTTGGTAGTTAATTAGATATCAATTTTTGTTCTTCTAACATTTGCAGCAAATCTTAAGCTAGAGGAGAACAAGAATGTTTGGAGTGCAAAGCAAATATGAACTTCAAAATGTATTGTAAAGCATAACCAATCCCACACTCAACACTTGGGTCAAGCAAAAGTCAAACAACTTGACAGATAAACTAGGTCTTGAAGCTTCCAAGTTAGATATCACCATTCCCAAGGGAATTGACCTAATTACCAGTTCAATCCAGAACTAGCTAATGGGAAATTTAATCTCCTAAGTTTGGCCAAATTTTGAAATAACATGTTATAGACTCATCCATCATATGAGGTAGGGATGAAGAACGACACTTTTAATTATGTTTTTTTTTTTGGTTGATTTTAGGAGAATTTATATTTTAGTGTGATATTTATAGTTTGAAAAATAAATTAGGTTGAATGAATGCACACTAGTAAGAGTCATCATTTATTGTAATATATAAATGTAATATAGTCTTCTGTATAGAATTTTGTAAAAGGATTAGAGTACCGGTTGCTTATAAAAAATACTATATGTTTCTTTAGCTGAATGTTTAATAGATAGTCTAATATCAAATAATGTTATTTGTAAATGGGATGATTTATATAATATTATCAATCCTATCACTAAAATGCACATTGATTTACATAATTTCAAAGAGTAAAATAATAATTAAAGAGGCATTTAATTGTAAAATGGTAAAAATAAAGATAACTTACTGTATATATTTTAAAATGCATAATTCTTGAAATTCTTATAAATTCATAAATCTTATAATTTCATTATATAAATTCTTCAAACTATAAATCATAGTTTTTCTTATCAGTAATAAACAATATATACATATGAATCATTTAAGGAGTGATCCAACCCATATACAAGGAGAACAAGAGCATCCTAATAACAACAAAAACCTTCCAAACATTTACTCTAAATATAATCCTGACATAAACTCCTACTGACAACAAACTAAAGCAAAGAAAGATCAACCAATAAATTAAAACAACAATCAAAAAAAGAAAAATAAGCATAAGGAAATTTAGAAATAATCAAGGATCAAATCTTTAATTGAATCAAGGAAAAGATCTCAGAAAAATTCAAAACTCCACTTTTAAAAATAATCTTATTCCTATAAGTCTAAATCCCACTAACAATTGCAATTTAAATATTTTCCATCCTTGAATTGATTGACTCTGGAATATACTCATCGTCAACTGCAGAAAATCCTGAAATAAGCCGGAAGTAAGCGTGAAAACTCTACATCCCAGTAATCTTTTAAATATTTTAATTTGACAATAGTTAAAACTGTGTGCGCTTACTTTAATTTGTAAACATAAAAGTCCCGTGAAGAGAGTTATATATGGCTGTTACCATGACAAGGGATGCTGTAGTATTATTTTGTCGCGGGAACATGGTCGGTGATCACTGACTATGACAGAATAAGATGTTATGCATATTCAATAATATTTGTTTTTGCAATATATTGATTTAGTTTTGTTCTTTGTATAAAGTGTCTATATGAAAACTTGTCATCAAAACTAGACATATATACTGTGGAAATCATATTATTATGAGACTCTAGGGGTGTTCTATCCCTTTTAATCGTGGCACCTCAAAACCAAAGGACAATGAAAATTATTCTGAAAATGAGTGATTGAAGATCCCTTTGCTATGATTGGAAAAGCATAAACTAAAACAAACTTTGGCTCCTCTTCTTGTCCAAGAGATAATAAGAGTCAAATCAATATATTTGTATAAAAGTTTTTTTTATTACTAGTCGATTTAATCACTTGAAGATTTCCGCATTTTCTTACAATTAAAAAAAAATCCCAATCTTATAATTTGATTAGATTTTTAAATCTTGTGCGTGTGTTCAATAAATAAATAAATATATGTATAATATTTTGGTTTTATGTTTATGGTATCTTGATTGAAAGATTCTTTTTCTAAAAAAAAATATTAAATGAAAGAGATATTAGGGTTTCCAACTCTTATAAATGAAGTATAATATGTAAATAACTATTACTTAAAAATAACTACTACTAAAATAAATTTAGAGACAAAAAATAATTAGTCACTATATTAACTAAATTAGATATTAATTTATAGATTAAAAAATTATTCGTATTTAAAATAATTTCTATTATTAATAAAAAGTTATAAAATAATTTTTAAATTGGTATCTAAATTAGCTATCCAAGTTTTAGTTATTAATATTTTAGATTCTAAATTAGTTTCTAAAATACTAATAGAAATTAATTTAGAATATAAAGTAGTAAGTAGTTAAGATTTTGATAGTTAATAGTTAAATACTAATATAAAAACTATTTTATAAATTTTTAATAACAATAGAAACTAGTTTAGATACTGATAATTTTTTTTAATTTATAAAATAATTTTTAATTTAATTTAATAATTAATTATTTTGATCTTTAAAATTAATTTTTATTTAATAATTTTTGTAGTAGTAGCAATATCAGCTTAATATCCCATCAAATTTCCCTGTTCAATTTATTGCACAAACCCAAATGCACATATTTTCTAGACACACAGTTACAAAGATTTAATGTCTAAACACATACTAACCTATCAACTCAGTATATATATATAAAGATGAAAAATTAAGTTTTTTTCAAGATTGCTGATTAAAAAAGAAAGTTGCTTAAAGATTAATTTGAAAGAGCTACTGCATTTTCTATTTATATTAAGTTTTTCTAAGATTAATTTTGAAGAGTTACAGTATTTTTATTTTTACAAGTTTAACAGTTTTAATTGGTAATTCCTTCTTGAATTTTTAAATAAAAAAATAAAGGAGCATAAAAGATGAAGTCAAGGAATAATTATTTTAACTGAATTGGTATATGTATGTGAAAGCAAAATTTTCAATCTGAGGATAAAGTCTAAGATAAATTTATGTTCATTCCATCATATAATAATAAATGAACCGATGCAATTGGGTTCTTTCCATTATATATATGCATTATTTTGCTTTAATAATGCATACTACTTTTTCTTTGTCGAAATATATATAATATGTAGATTAGAGGATGAGTAATAGTATGGAAGAGGAGATGGAAATCCTCCACCTTGGTATAGTTCTGGATATAATGAAGGAACATTGTAAGAAAAGTGAGGAGTGTTGAGAAGAGATGGTTAAGATGAATAGAATTTTTTGTTGGAGGGAAGAGAGATGAAATAAATGATGTGAAAGAGAGAGATAGAGAGTGATTAAGAAAAAAGGAGATTATTAAGAGAAATGTGAAAATGAAACTAATGAATAGTCCAAAAGGGGGAAATGGAGGATGAGGGAAAAGGAGGAAACCCTAGGGAAGGAGAAAGGGGTGCAGGGGCTGTCAATTCCGGCCCCCACTTTGAAAACGCTTGTAGAGGACGCAAACACTTGCTCCAATCCCAAACGCCACCTCGTTCCTCTACTGGGTAAGTTTTCATTTTCCATATCTCACACATCCTACCTATTATTCCGCTTCCATCTCTGGACCATGGACTTGGTCACACTGGTTTTAAGTTTTTGGTAAATTTGGTGCCTAAGATTACGATGTATAACTGTTGTACGTGTTACATCCCCTCTCTCTCACTCACTCTCACTCTCTCTCACTCTCTCTCTCTGACACATCTTAAGCACCAACCAATCTCCTCCTCATTTATTACTTCCATTCCTACTTCACCACTCTCTCTATATATACACCACTAAACCCTTTCTTCCTTCTCAGTTAACTTCTTTCTCTTCAACCTAGCTTCCTTCCTGTTATGATTTTCGTGTTTCTTCCTTGACCTCTTGCTTTTTTTCTCTTTGCTTTCTTCTTAACTTTTCGACAGTAATTGTGTGCTTTCTACACGTTAATCACTATAGATGGTAGGTACTTTGGTAGCTTTTCTTTTGTATAGAGACTTATCAATGAATAATACTGAGTGGGTCTTGTGTTTGTTATGTTGGCCTACACATACACATGGGACTGAGGACCCTTTTATGCCTTATATTGCTTGTTCCTCTTTATCTTGCCTTTACTTTTGCCTCATATATTGAATTAGATTAGATTTAGGGTTAGGGTTAGGGCTGTTCTATTCTCTCCTCCTTTTCTACTTCCTGATATTCTTCCTTTCCGACTCCTCGTTTTTGTTTTCTAATTTTTGAAGTTTTCCTTTTCATTGCCTAGTGATCTTGATGTTGGTAGCACAGAGAGGGTTTAATTATGAAGTCCTGAATAAACAAAAGAAACCAGTCACTGTTTGCCGGTGGAGCATCATCAAGATTCACAAGCTTTAGGGGCATTAATTTGTTTGAGGTGGTCCCTTATTACTCCAAACCAATTAGCCTTTGCGATGGGAATCTTGATGATGCTGCAGCAGCAATAAATGACTAATACTACCAGGTATTGTTTGAGGATCTCACCACTACACAACTGTTCTACAACGCTCAGAGCAAAGGAGGTTATTAATTAACTCAATAGTTATCATGCTAATTAGTTTTCTAATATTTAAGAAGTTAATTAGATCATCGCCCAGTTACTAGCCACTTTTGGATTTACCTTTATTAACTCCAGTGGCTGTTGAGTCATGTTCAACATGAATGGTTAAGTACCTCAGGTTTTTGTGGAAGTTTTCAATCAAGTGCAGTTGAGACCATTCGTTGATAGAGACAGCATAGATAATGATGCCATTGGCCTGTCTGGTAATGCATTCTGTAATCCTTTCTTGTGCCATTTTGAGGTTTAATATTCAGTAACGATGGAGTTGAGTGCTCTTACTACCTTTATGGAATTTGCAGTACTGCAGAACCCCTTACCACCTGCAAAGCTCAGTAGGTATGTCTGTACGTTGATGGAGCATTGTGTACTACCATGGATCATTGAATGCTTTTACTTCATGGACATTTGGGGTAACACTATTTATCTTTCTCTTCTTCAGTTATATAATACACACATATACATACATACATATATATATATATATATATATATATATATATATATATATGTATGTATATGTATATGTCTATGTATATCCTTAATTTGAGTTTGGGCAAGCATCTTTTTCTTTTACACGATGTGTTTGGAATATTAATATGTCATTAATATTGCAAATATGTAGGTTGCACTTTCAGTACTCGTGATATTGCCATGGAAAGAAAGCAGATTAATTAGTTTCTTATCGGAATGCATATAATTATCCTTTTCATTAACAGGATATGTGGTGCAGTCTCTGCTTTCCTCATAAAGTAGCATCTAATCATCTCTATTTTTTGGGTTTGCTCTTTTTTCTTAATCTTGTTAAAACGCTTTTACATTTCTTTAGTTGTTTTTGAGAACAATATGCTAGTAAAAATTTAACTCATATTTTCTGGGATATATAAAGCACAGAATTTAGCTTTAGGTCATTAAACGATCTAAATATTCTTCTAATAACTTTTAGATTAACAATACATTAATTTGTTAAGTTGAATTCAGATGTTGAAAACTGAAACCTCTAATTTGCGATTACTTTTTCTTCGGTATGGCTAATTTTTGAAGCTGAGTTGTTTGTTTCCTATGTTATACTATGAAATATTGCAGCAGTGAATAAAACTCCTTCTGAGAAGCAATGGTAACGTAACACATTATATTTGAATTGTTTTTAAGATTGATAGTTGGCAATGTGTAATTACAAAACTTGAATGCTAGTTAAACACTCACCAGGAATATATATATAGTTCAATTCATGCTCATGCATTAATTTAAACTAAAATAAATTAAACCTTTGCACTTATTTTCTGGTATTATGCACTTATATTCTTTCACTAAAGACGAGTGCACACTTCCATTATGCTGCGTACTGTCCCCTTGATCGAATGAATGATGTTGGCGTCGTACCATGCATATGATGCTAAAGGTATATGTTTCATATTTATTTTTCTCTTCACTAATCATATTAAGTTTTTAATAACACCAAAAATTAAAATATATTGAAAAATAATTCATTTGCAATTAACATTATTTGAAATTAAGTGGATCTCTCTTGTGGTTCAACGTCACATTATGCAAGTCTCTTGTACATAGTTGTTCCATTTCTATCATCTATCTTATCTAAAATGGAACATCTTCAAAATCGGATCCTATGTCAGTGGTAGAACAGATTCCAAAAAAAAAAGGAAACTTGAAAAAATGAAAATATAAAACAGCAAACTTAAGCAACACATGTTCAAAACCAATGCTGTTAACATTTTCAAAATATCTTACACGTGATCACAGTCTCGAATTGTATGATCGATACAACATTACTTTCCTACGAAGATAGATATTTCATGTAATGTTGGTGTATCCATCCATATTCTGCTTTGAGCCAAATGTTGCCCTCAGAAATAATTATTAAACTATAAAACACCATTTTTTTACATCAATCATTTGCTTTTATACTTATCGTTATAATTTGTAAATCTAAATGCTTCATTGATAACAACAGCTAAATGTATGGAGGATCAACAGAACTTCAAAATTGAAATGCAGAAAGAGATTTAATCATGCAAAATAAATGAACAAATATGATTTACATTTTGCGTTCTTTGATAGTATTTTATATGCAATACAATAATATCTTCTGCCAGAGTTTTTTACTATTGATTTTATTGTGAAGTCTGTCAATTGTCATTTTAAAAAATAATCTCCTCTTATTTTTTTTAAAATTTATTTAAAGGCCTGTTTGTTTCAAATTTGGGTAAACTAATACTGTAGAGATCACTGTAAAGGGTAAATGCTGGTCTTTATAATTAAATTTTATTATAAAGAAATACACTTGAATGTGTTAGTTATATTTAAAATTTATAATAATCATTTAGGTTATGACATAAAGTTATTTTTATCTATAAGTTATTACTCTAAATAATCCTGGATTCAGTTTCTTAGGTAAGACATTAGAGTTCAACGAACCCACTCATGATATATACTTCGTGAAAAAAAGGTAAAATTGTACAATTTTTTTAGCTGATTGGAATAGAACTAATGAAAGAAGAAAAATAATATTAAAAATATTTAATAGAAAAAGTAGGAAAGTGAAAATTAAAAAGTAACTTTTCAGAATGTATATATTATTAAGTTTGGATTGAACTAATATATAATAATGAAATATAACTTAAATACTTTCCAAGTTATTTTAGTGGTGAAGATATGTTAAAACTTGAAATTTGCATTAAAAAAAAAGAGTGAGAATTGAATTTCCTAGTATTAAACAAATAAAAGGTGGTACGAATGATAGAGCAACCGATGAGAAGGTAGAATATTTGATGGATTCCATTAGTTTCTGTGTGACCCACACCAAAGCATGATGCGTCATATCCTACATATATGCGTTCCCACCTCCATTTCTTTTCCACGTTATCAATATCCATTAACGATCTCCTCAAAACTACAAATGCTAAGACTGCAACTTTAGCATCATCATCCATGTGTTTAACTTAAATTTAAGATATTATAAATAATAAACTGTGGATTTAGTTTAGGTATGTTATGATTAGGTAGGTTAAGAAAGTATAAAAATAAGAGGAGTATATATATATATATAAAATGTATAAATTGATTGTGTTGAGATTTGAAATAAAATATAAATTATTGATAATGTTGTTTGAAAGAAGAAAAATGTTATTTTTACTATTGGTTTATAATCTCTTAAAAAAAATATTTTTTTTACATGGCTTGCATTTTAATAAAAGATTATTTTTCTTCTACTTTTAACAGTTGTAATCTAAAATATTTTACGGATTGTATTAAATCATGAACTGAATCTAAATACTTGACATATATAGTTTCAAGGTTGATCTCTAAAGCGCACGTTGAACCATATACTTAATAAACTTATTAACCTTATTGTCTTGAGAGATTGTGAAATCATGGACCGAATCCAATTATATAATAAAATGATTTTAATTCTGATCTATAAAAATAATGAAAAAAATCTATTTACTTCATATTAAAAATAGGAACGTGATTTCAATAATTGACTAAATATGTGAGATAATAATTAATTTTAAAATATAACTAGAAACATGATCAATAATTAAATAAAAAAAGGATCCAATGAAAAAAAAACAATCCAACTAAATATCATTATTTCCGATTAAATTAAAAGTTCCAAAATTTGAAATAGATCTTGTTGGGTCGTAGATGTTAAAAATATATGAAGATTGTTGAAAGAATAAAGATGTATTATTGGAAAGGTAGGAGGCAGTGTCCGCATGGAAGGTGAGAGCAGTAGGGAAGAGGGACAAGTAGTACGCCGCACAATCTTTAATCAGTGAGTTATGGTACCCCTCCTGTGTGGTACAATAATTCAACATAATAAAAGCACCAACTCACCACGGCTTCTACTTTCTCCCCACCATACTTTTCTTTTCTTTTCTTTTTTACTCACAAAACCAAATCATTTTCATGAAAATGCTTCAACTATTTTTAATTTCTTGCTTATGCAACTTTTTACTTCTAATTTCAAACTACAAATGCACCCTTTCTGGCTTTTTCGATTAATTTTTTAATTCTATTTAACTGCATATTTAAAAAATACTATTATTTTCCAATTTTTTCAAAGATTTACAAGTACAAACAAAACACGTTGTGGAGTATTGTGAGAAATACAGAGGAAAATATTTTCGCCTTTTACTATTAAAAAAGCATACAAAACATGCTATATATAGAAATATCATCTCAACTTTGACCATAATCTCTTTCTTATTTGACCAATAAGTTAATATTTAAGTATTTAATATTTCAATAAAAAAGATAGTCAATATTGAATTTTTATATTATTTTATTCTTTCTAATCATTGTCAAACTCCAAATGTAACATATTTTTGTTATCATAATTGTAGTTTTATTAAAAAAAATCAAATTTAATTGCACAACAACTAAATCATACAAAAATAAATAAATAAATATCACACACTATTGCAAATACTTGTTGAAAGAGGAAGATAAATAATTTTAAAAGTCTAAGTATATCTAACTAGTTCTTGGAAAGTATAGGTTGCCATATCTATATTAACAAAGTATAAGTATAAAAGTGCAGGAAATATTTTTACTGGTTTTTTTTTTCTTTTTATATAACTCAAGTATTTTTATATTTATTTATTATTGATAAAAAGGATGATAATATAAAAAAAAAAACACCAAAATCTAAAATGATAACTATTATACTTCTTTTTATTTAAATAAAAATGCAGCAATTTAATGAAAAATATATATTAAAAGTCACCTTCTACACTTTTGGACAGAAATATACTTAATTTTTGTCACTTAAATAAAATTATAACAATTTAATTAAAAATTTATATCACAAGTCAACTCCTACTTTCACTTAAATTTTGGCAGCATAGTTGTTACAATTATGTAACAATAAATAAATGTTCTGTGTATTTATATTTTTTATTTCTTTTTCTTTTTTCTTGTAGATAGATTGGGATGAATGGTCAATGAACTTTAGAAAAAGAATTATTACTTGGTTTCTCCTTTCACACCAAAGAAGGAATTCATGCTTCAGGTTTATTTCAATAGATTGAATGTTGACAAAAAAAAACTTATTATTTGAAAATATTATAAATAATTTTTCTTAGATACATTTATTTTGATTTTTGGTAATGTTTCTAGTAGTTATTTGGCTGTTGAAGAGCTTATCGTTGAGAAATGTTGTTGGGTAGTTTTTCTAGATACATTGTCTAAATTATGCATTCATTCAATGCAACTAAATTATTTTCTAGTTTTTCTTGTTTATTTGTTGGTGAAGAACTGTAAGCAAAACCTTATTTTCTCCTCTCTTTTTGTTTATAAAAATTAAGGTAAGAGACTGGTCTATTAATATCTTGTGTTTCCTTTTTCAGTAATATCAAGTTGGAGAAGACAAACAATTTGAACTTCCATGACCTTCAATCGAGCTACTTTAAATTCTTAATTATTGGTGGAAATCTTTAAAACTAAATTTTTTATCTCTCTTTAGAATTTAATGGGAAGAATTTAAAAATATAGCACTAACCATTGTTAATAATTTAGAATTTAAAATAATTAATACTAAAATTTTGTTATCGAATTTAAAAATTAGTCTACAAAAGTTTTATTAATAAAAAAATTACTTTAAATACTAATAATTATTTAATTTATAAAATAGTATCTGTCTTAATTAATATAATAATTAATTTTTTTTTCTAAAATTAGTTTTTATTTAATTTTTTTTGGTTTTTGTAAAACACAAAATTACCATTAACACTCATTACTAATTAATGAAGAAAAGGAAGAAGAAATAGTGAAACAAAATTCTAAACTATGATTTGTGCCTTGATTGACCAATTCTTGCAAAGTAAACTGGACTATGTCAATTGAACGAGACTATAACAATTGAGTGATGACTTTTTTATTAATTTTCTTTTAAAATAGTTTTAGAACTAAAACGTAATAATAAAATAAAAAGGTATATTTGTTAGATATTTTTTTATAAAATTTAATCTATTGAATACAAATATTTATTATGATTTAGGTAGTTAAATTTATTTAAAATTTACATCAATGAAACACAAATTACATCATTAATTTTAATGTTTATAATAATTTTAATATTCCGACTTTTATATTTTTGGATAAGTTCGAAATGATTTTTATCCATTATTTTTACCAATAGGTTAATTTTTTAATATTTTTATTCAAATATTAATACCTATATGTGTACAATTTTTCAAATAAACCCAAATATTACGAAGCCAGCAATATCATTGATATCGGCCCAAGCAACAAAAAAAGGTATAAGTATTGGCCCAGACCTCACTAAAGCACATACCTGAAGATTGGTATTTACAAGGGACTGATACTTACACACCCCTTTTTACTAAGTGCATCTATTGTTTATAATTTATTTCAATTTGAGATTTTAGTCTCATTTATGATAAACTTGTGATTTTTAGTTTCATCACATGTGATTTAATACTATATCATGAATATCATCTCTCTTAATTTCAACCACTTGTAACTTTTTTCTTTAATTGATCAATCTCTTTCATTTACCTGTACAAGTGATGAAGTAAGTCACAATAAGAAATAAAAAAAGAAACAAAGAAAGAGAGAAGAATAAAGAAAAACAAAGATAACATGAAATTTGACTAAAAAACTGAAAAAATTGATAGAAATATGACACTAATGAAAACCAACACCAGCATGTTAAATCCACGAGACTTTCAGGCCAAATAAGTGAAAAAGACAATTAAAATCTTATTGATATTCAATTCTTTTACAATAACCATTTTAAAACTCTTACCATCCACTATTACATAATTATTCAATAAAAAATAATTTTAAAAATTAAAAATAATTAATTTTTATATTTATTAAATTAAATAGTAGTTTAAAGAAATTAAAAAATTTATTAATATCTAAATTAATTTATATTATATTAATAAATAATTTTTAAATTAATATTTAATTATCAATTATCAATTATTTAAATTCTTTGGTAATTAATTATAAGATATCAATTTAAAAATTATTTATTAATAATAAAAACTAATTATAATGTAAATAAATTTTTTATGACTCAAGTTTCTGATTATTTTTTGCACAAGTTTCAACATAATTAATGTCATTCACTCATATTATACATGTGAAGTATGCTTCTAATCAAATTTTCAAGATAATAAAATAATCTAAAAAATATATATTTATTGAAACTTGCAATATATTGCGATAGAATAAAATTAACATAAAAATATTTTTCTTCTTTAATCTTTCTAGTTTGACCTTTTTATATGTGATTTTTTTAATATATTTTAAACTCCTCAATCAAGTGTTCGAAAACAAATTATTGAAAATTTATTCATGAATAAATTTTTTTAAATACCACTTCAGCTCCTTAACAATATACATCTATCTTTATTTAAGTAATTAACATAATACTAATTGAATAACTATCAATAGAAAGATTTTATCAAATACTATGTTGGATATGCAATAAAATCATGGTGAAGGTGGACTAGTAATGCTAAGGATACTTCTTAGGACTTTAGCCTTATTTAACTAATAAATATATATTTGAAAAAGTCAATGTATTCAAATTAGTGTCTAATAATTTGTCTAACTGATAACTTAAAAAAAGCACATGTATTACATTAAAGGTATGAGATGAACTAGTAGTAATAATTTGACTACAAAATTCATTTTGATGGGTTGACTTGGAATGGAGTTAATGCATTTGTTTATGGGTTGATGTTAAAATTTTAATTCAATTAAGAACATTAGAAATGAAATGAAAATGATGGTATTCTACTAGCTAGAAAGGAACATGCGTGTATAAATATATATTCTTACACGAATTTAAAAGATTCGTTTTTAATATTTGTCCTTGTCAATTTTGATGAGTTCAGTCTTAGACTTTAGTTAATAGTGAAAACTATTTGTAAAAAGTATTTCTCTACTCAAGTTAGGACTTAATACACGATGATGAAAGTATTAATTACTATTAAATGTGTATCTTAACCTAAGTGTAGTCAATCTACATTGCAAGAAAATCATTAAATATATTATAATTTTAAAGATAAATCATAATTAGTCATTAAATTAATCAATTATTTAAATAATTTAGTTAATATAGTAATTAATTATTTATTATCTCTAAAATTAATATTTATTTAATACTTTTTTTTATAGTATTATTTATAAAATGAAGTTGACATTTCAAAATGATATTTTTAATTAGTATAAATATCACCGTTAATCTTATATTATATCTCACATAATTCGTTAAACAATATGAACTAATTATTTAAGGAGGCAATAAATATAAATATATATATATATATATATATATATATATATATATATATATATATATATATATATATATTTAACACCCTGATGTATACAGAGTATTAAGTTTATCCAAAATTTGCATACTAATATGTTTTTGACAATTCTTCTTATAAATATTTCTAAAAAAAAAAAGAAAAATTTAAATTAACTTATTTATAAGTTGGTAATTTATTTATATATAAATTAATTTTTTAATTTTTGTGTAACTATTCCTTTTTTTTTAACTTGTATAGAAATTAATTTTAATTTATAAAAACTATTTTACCTTTTTCTTTTTGAACATTGTTTGAGAGAAGTTCAGCCACATATTTAGTCAAGTTACTGTAATTGAAATGATGGTGTTGATAGGAGATAGAAGATGGATGCATCATGAACATGGCTCAACCAATTTTTCATTGAATAATTACTACCCTATTATAGTTATATGTCCCGTTTTTCAATAGCTTTCTTAATGTTCAACTGCCATCATGTCAACTATATTAAATTGCTATTGTCTTCGATTATTATTTTTATTCTGTCACATAGAATTTTCGTAAATCAGTTTGAAGTTTCCAAATCTCAAATTGCTTGAATGTGAGTGCACTAGGGATTATTGCTTTAAAAAACAGTTGTATGTATCAATTGAAGATGGTGGGAAATGGTCAATCTTTATATATATATATATATATATATATATATATATATATTTCTATTGTATTGTTATATGTTTATTATATTAATGATAAAAAAAAATTCCAACTTAAAATATAGAAAATAAAATCATTTTTTCAATTATAATTTATTTTGTTAGAAATTTTTATTGTAATACATTATTTTTTATATTAATTTTTTTATCTTATAAATTTATATATTTAATTAAAAATAAATAACATATAAAATATATATATATATATATATATATATATATATATGAATATATTTTGAAGAAATTACATTTGTACTGAAAAAATGAAATAAAGTTATTATATTTATATAAATGTGTATATAAGATGTCCCATTAATAATAAAATCTTAGTTATATTACAAATATAAAAAATTAATTAAATATAAAATATTTGTTTATAAATATAAGTGGAAAATATAATTTTAATTAAGTAGGATATGTGTTAAACGAAAAGAAAAAAGGAAACAGTTTTAATTAAAAAAACTCAGGTTAATTTTGAAAAGGTTAAAAGATTGGTTTACTGAATTGGTAAATTTTAAAAATAAAAAAAAGTGGATAATTTAAAAATAATATACAACTGAAACATCTTTTTAATTATTCTAAAATATTTTTTAGTTACAATATCTTATGACAATATTGATGGCATGCTAAACTAACTTTTGTATATATTTATGGCTTTGTCCAAGTCAATAGCAAAATATTATTTCATAAAAACTTTGTAAGATAAAAGTGAATAACATGTTATATGTGAATGCATATATAAAGCATGACTATTTCATGTTTATTTGTTAGAAATTCTAAATATATTTTTAGCTAATTATATTGTATATGCTTATTTTGCTTAATAATAGTTAATTGGATATAAATGTAAGAAGAAAATGATTTTTTAATTGTATATGATAAATCATTTGTGTTTTGTGAAAATGTGTTTTCTAGATTTATATAACTAAAGTGTTGTATTATCCTTCAAGCAATGTCAATGAAATAAGATATGATTGTATGTACTCCTTAAGCATTTGGATGAAGGCTCAAACGATGAAAGTTATAATTCTAGCAATGATTTAGAACTTGAACGAGAGAGAAATTAAGACAATTTATGTTATCTATAGTGGTTACAATTCAAGTGACATGAAGTCGCTCAAACGGTTAAGTAAAGCTAGTGTATATGATTCTAGAATATACAAGACCATACAACTATATGTCATTAGTCAAACAACAATTTGATCAATAAAATATTGATGAAATGGTGGATTAAGATATGTTTGAAACATTTTGGGTGGTACAACAAGTATTGCTTAAGTGCTAGGACGATACTCAATAGTTACTCAATCATTAAATAAGTGTTTGAGCGTAGGAGATGCAAAACCTCTATCTATAGTTGTATCACTTAAATAGTGTGGGGTTGCTCAAATAATTAATTCTTCCTCAATGTAAGAAAATAAGATCACTCAAGCCACATAAGGCCACTCAAATTGATTTGGATTAAATTTGTATCCAATTTAAATTAAATTCATTTATAAATTTAGTGTGTTAATATGTGGATTGAATAGACTTTATTTGTGTTGCGGTTTGGTTTAAGATAATATATCTTATTTTAAGTGATCATATTATTTAGATTATTATATATTAATTTAATAAAATATGGCTGCAATATGTTAATATAATAAACATTTATTTTCTATAGCTTAACTTTTTTGTGATTGTTATCTATATTCCATTGTGATTATACTTATTACGTTAGGAGAATCTGTTGTATGTTTCGAAAATATTCTAAAACACCTATATGTTTGAATATATCATATATATGTGTGAGATAATTCTGTTTTATAAACTCTATGTTAGGTATAATAGTTTTTATTACGTAACTAATTAATAAATCTATATGTTGAAAGTGAATAATAATATAACTAGGGATGTTAAATGTAAAATAGAGTATAATGTGAAGGGGTTTGTTTTTCATTGACTTTAATGAGCCTAACCTTATAAATATCAGATTGTATCAAAATGACAACATCAACATATGTCAATCACAAATTATACATAGAAGTTTGAACTTCACAATATGTCATTAAGTTATCTGCCCGATGTCATTGACAATGTTATTTCATTGTTAGAGCAACATTCCTCCTTCACACTTTTGCTGGTATAAAGTGGTGGTTGTAGAGGGGAAGGCAATTGAGTATTTTCATTTGAAAGAAAAGAAATAACCTCAAGCATAGTGGGTCTGTCATTTGCTTTGTCTTGAGTGCACAAGAGACCTATATGAATGCATCGTATAACCTGGATGTCGGGGCATGACCCATTCAACATTGTGTCAATTAGCTTTAGAGCTTCCCCCTGAATCCATAATTGCCATGCCTGAAACAAATTAATACATTCACTTAATTTTAATGGCATCATTTGAATTTTATTTTATTTTTGTTCATTTAAGGTAACTTACATATCCTATAAGATTCAGCGAAAAACTATCACTAATATTCTTCTTTCCACTCACAATCTCTAAGAGTAGCACGCCAAAGCTGTATACATCAATTTTGCTTGAGATAACTCCACTCATAACATACTCTGGAGACATATAACCACTGCACAAATATTAAATATTTAAAAACTATACATATTTTGAAATAAATAGTCGATTCAGTACAACAAGTATTGACATAGTTTGTTTTTAGTATAATAAAAAAAAGAAATTATAGTCTTAGTACAAAAACTTTAATTTGGTTATTTTTATTTGAACTCCTTTAGTGGTTAAGATAATTGAACATGTTTTTGCTCTTTAATAATTGTCAGATGTGTTTATTAAAGGAAAAATTAATATTAGTATGCAACTAACCTTGAAAGGGTCTTCCACTATTTGTTTTTTACTTTCTAAATTTAGAATCTCCTCTAGTTTCTTCAAAAAAATGAATTGCATATTAACAGAATTCAAACAAAATTAACATAGTTCAAATTAAGATTGTTTCTTTTTAATTGTACTAAATATAAAATATCTAAATATTTATTGTACTAAATTTAATATTGATCTAAAATTTTATCATATAAATACTTACTATGTTCCAACAATTCTATTTGTTTTTTCTTCCACTCGTGTCCATGTAAGTATCCGAGCCATTCCAAAATCTGATATTTTTGGATTTAACTCATTGTCTAATAAAATGTTACTAGCCTTCAAATCTCTGTGTAAAACTTTTAATCTTGAATAATGATGTAAATATACAAGTCCTTGAGCAATTCCTTGAATAATTTTGTACCTTATCTTCCAATCTAACTCAGTTCTAGTGGTGGCATCTATTTAGAAGAAAATGACAATAAACAATTAATTAAAAAGACCAAGTCTTGAATATATAGATGAAATATTGAACAAAATAATGAGTAAGCATATTAGATTAGATGAGAATATTTTCATACCGAAAAGGTATAAATTCAAACTTTTGTTGGCCATGTATTCATAAACTAATATTCTTTCTTCTCTTTCAATGCAAAATCCTAAAAGTCTCACTAGGTTAGTGTGCTGCAATTTCACAATGAGCATAACTTCATTTCTGAACTCTAGCAATCCTTGTCCCGAGCTTTTTGAAAGTCTTTTTATAGCTATTTCTTGACCATTTGGTAATTTCCCCTAAAAAGACATAAATCTCCTTATTTATTTGTCAATATGCAGTTAATCCAAAACAAAATATCATATATTAATGGAGATAAAAATATATATTAATTCTTATAATATGCATAGTGCAATACCATGATAAATTAAATTGTTAAATAAATAAATTAAAGAAAAAATATATTTAAATAATATAATTGTGATGAGTATGAGACAATATTAATACTCTCTTTTTAACAAAAAAAAATTGTTTAGCATGTTAAAAAAAACTGTATAATTTGCAGAGTCGTATTTTACATTAGAAGTGAGACAACAAAAGCTTAACAATCTTTTACCTTTTTAAATGTGTATTTGAAAGAAAAATTAAATGAAAAATATATATAAAATAGTTTTATTATAACTTATTAGAATTTATTACCTTGTAAACAGGTCCGAAGCCACCCTCTCCGATCTTATTTGTGAAAGAGAAATTGTCTGTTGCCTCAAGAATGGTTATAAACTCGAATTTATGTGTATCATTGCCTGTCTTCTCATTCCATTGTTCTCTTCCCTCATCGCATGCAACAGAAATTTCAGTATTTTCTCCAATGTCAGAGAATATATTTGCTCGCTTCTTACGCTTTTCAACTGTATATATGATCATACATAAAAGAAATTATAAGAACTTCAAAGATATATATAAGATAATAGCTCCATTTTGAATCTCAGGTGTACTATTTTATTTTTATTGATTAGTCAAACTAATGTCTTGAAAGAATTGTGCTGTTGTCTAGTAAATGTTCTTAAACTTCTGGATTTCCAAATGATGTAGATTAACCTCTTTCTTTTTGTTTTCTCCACAACATGATAAAGGATGCAATGAATGAGACTATCAGAAGAAGAACTCCAACCGCAGCACCTTCAATCCATATTCTCCTCTTCTTGCCTTCTGCATGACAAGAAGAGTGCTAATTCTACATATGTAAACAAATACTGCTTACCGATATTACTCTATATTCATACATACATATTATAACAAAAATAGTTCTTTAACATCCATGCATGCAAATTATTGTCAAATTTAAGGAAGTAAGTTGTTGTAAATTAATCAACTCAGCATGTACACAAAAATCTAATTTTGTATACAGTAAAATATAAAAGTTATATTTAATAAAGTTTGTTTATAGATATTTATGAGAAAAAAATGGGAAAAAAATCGTATAAGCTAACATTATTAACTTGGGTACGATTTATAATAAACTTTTTGAATAACTTCAATGATTTAAAGTTCTTGGTAAAACTAGTTTTTACTTAGATAGAGCTAAATTTTAGGTTATAAAGAAAGTTTTCATCTGAACAAGTTCATGTTCTGTTGTGTGTATGAACTTACTGGTTTTGGTTTGGCTGAGAAAGAAGAAAATTGGACGGCCAACACCGGAATTACCCTCAACAAAGTCTGATGTGTGTCTGCTCCATATTTCACAGCCAGTTGCATCCTTGAATGCATAAGTGTAAGCCTCACAGGAGCAATTTTTCAAGCACCTCATCCAGCAATCAGAAATGGTCAAGTTCTCTCTTTCATCAAAGATGTATCCTTTCCTTGCCATTGCTCCAAAGCTATTCCAACTTGGCAAGTACAAATCACTATCTTTCCTACATTTGGGAGGCTGTGGCATTGCACAACCAGACACAATCTCACTATCAGTACATGAGTAAGGGACACCACTAGCATTGATTATACCCAATGGTCCCATGATGAGAAAACCAGAAACTGAAGCATATTCAAAGTACGTCAAACTTTCATTTGAAAAAAAAGTGAAATTGAAGTTCTCTCTCTCATGTGATGAAGAATTCAGATTGCAAAAACTTCCATTTCTCCACTCCCCACTGCTCCAAACAATGGCCCCTCTCCATCTAGTAACCAATTGGTTAGTTTTGGGGTCAAGGCTGAGGGAGAAAGACCCTGACCAAAGAGTTCTGTAACTTCTCCTTGTTGTTAGAGACCACTTGTGGCCACTGTGCTTGTCATACCCAAGCTTCATCCCTGGTAAAATTGTGTCTGTGGGGTAATCAAAGCTCTGCCATAACACCCTCTTCACAGATCCATCTGAGTTCAATTCATGAAGCACAAAGTTTCCTGTATCTAGCAAAGAGGCTCTAACACTTTTGTTACTTTCTGCTTCAACTGAATATAGTATCATAGTGGTAGTACTTGACACAATTTTCAGGTTGCCATATTCATCAATTGTGAGAACTCCAGGGTCATCATGGATTGGATTGTCCCTGTTGGCAAGCCAAACATAGTAAGAGAAGTTATTGGCTGATATGCCAAGGTAGAATTTGGTGTTAGCTTCAGAGCCACCATCAAGCTGAAAGAAACGCAGTGTGTATAAACCTGAAGGCGAAATCAAACGGTTCGTTGCTGCAAGGGGATGGCCTTGGAGCAACGTGTCTTCCCGCAAGTTTGAAGGCTTTGTAAGCTGCAAGAGACAGGTAAAAGTGACGATGAAGCATAGCGCTCTCTTGCTCAAAGTGAGAACCATTTTTGTAGAAAGTTGCACTTAACACTATCTGAATTTAGCACATATATAGATAGACGGGTCAAAAATCTACGGAGTATAAATTAATTTTAATTACAAGCATATTTATTCTTTTATAAAAATATTTATGAGAGAGGTTGGTTGAATCATAGTCCTTGTCTACTTAAAAAAAAAATGTACCCAACTTTCATTGGCAAAACACACTAATATATTTGATATTATTATTTGAAAAGAAACTATGTGTCAGGGATAATATCAGATATAACAGGCATATGGATGAAAAGTAATTGATAATAAAATTGAACTATTCCTGAAATATTTATTAGTTATTTAGTTGTTAATATATAAAAAAAAAACAAAAACGCTTCTCTCTTGTTTCTTTCTCTAGTATGACCAACGCACGTTTCTTAAATTGTAACTAGAGTGTTGTGGGTAGTTGGTATATCTACCAAGAATTTGACCCAGTGAAAGCCAGAAGACAAGGTCAATGAGATTTAGAATCATAAATAAACCTAGAAACTAAATAAAAATAATAATGTTTCAAAAGGGAGCCTATTATGGTAGGCACGATAAATGCTATATTACTATATAAAAAATAGTTTAAAAAAATTATCATATTACTAAAAATCTTGTCAGTTATTTTTAAAATAGGTTGTAAATTTCAAATTTTAAATTAGTAAATATGTTCATAAAGAACTCCAACTCTTATTGAACTTAGTGATAAAACTTTGAACTAATATGGATTAATCCTAAAGGTAGAAATCCCACATGAAAAAACCTATATCAAAAACAAACCTAACAAGTTCAAAATTAATTAAAAAAAAAAGAACAAAAATAAAATTATTATGTATAAACTTTAATAGATAGTCTGATAACAAATAGATTCAGAAAGATAAAGAAAATACAGAAGAATGAAAAGAAAATTTATAAAAAGATGATAGTTCTTTTAAAATAAAATCTAAATAACTGATTTTTCTATTTATATAATATTTTCACTTTAATAATAATGTGTCATTTAAAGTATATCTTATGCTCTAAAGTTATTTTCTAGATCCTTACACGTTGTCTCTTATTAAGATCATTTTTTGAATTTATTTCTCTACTCTCTTATTTTCAAATATAATCCCTTAATCTACCATTTTAATCTATTAACTTAAAGTATATTTGACACAAATTGAGTTGACAATGGAACAGTGCATGAACGTGCTGCATTAGTATTTGTTAAATTATTTTTACTAGATATTGAATGTTATGTTAACCATTGAATCAAAACTGCAAAATTAAAATAATAAAGGAATCAGATTTAAAACAACTAGGACGACGAATTTAAAAACATAAAAACAATACAAATAAACAAAGTACAGCTTATTTTAGTTATTTTGAACAATATATTATTATAGTGTTAGAGTCCTTTGGTTTCTGACGCCTTCTTTATTGAAACCCATTTGAAGTGAATTAATAAACCTCCATGCCTTCGATAATAGGCTTTTAGGCTTCTACTTCTTACGCCCCATAATTACTATGTGCACCCTATTTTAAGAGAAAAAGACTAAAATACCGTGTCTTTGCTATCTTGCTTCTATCATTGTTGTTGCTTCTCTTGTTGGCTAAACTTTTGAGAGGAAGAAGAAGATAGAGAATTGTTCTAAAAAGTTAGTCTTGAAATCTATCATTTGACATTTTAAAAATTTTGTTCTAAAAAAACTCGTTCCATATGCATTTCATGTGTTTTAGAAATTTTTTTTCAAAAACCTCATTCTAAAAGGCTTGTTTTGGAAGGTATCTATGTTCTAGAAAACTTCTTCCTTAAATTTTGTTTGAAAAGCTCATTCTAAAATATATTTCATGTTTTATGGAAAGCTTGCTTTGAAAATATTATTCCCAAAATCTCGTTTCAAAAAATTTTATTCTAGAAATCAGGAATCATGTTTTGGAAGTTTCAGAAAGTTTGTTATAGAAGATTTTCATAATAGATAATTTGAAAGTGACTTTTACCAAGACTAAAATAATCAATTTAAAAATTATGGAATGCAGTTAGAAATTACGGGGGCGCATAAAGAAAATGCCTAAGTAACATTATGTAAGGCCTATTTCATAAGCCCATAAATTTAGTTGTTGGTATTATTCCAAATATTAAGCAGCTTATTCGTTTTCCATTTATAGATATTAGCTTTCTAATAAATCTTGTCACTTCCAACCTCAACATCGATACATTGGAGACTTGAACACTTTCCATCACTATTAATGGATATTCACAAATTATTACAGACTTTGAATTTTTCCAAGAGCTAATATTTTAATTATCTACCTGATGTCAATGAATTTGTTGTCTCCTTTATGGAACAACTGTAGCGCACATCTCTATTTTCCATTCCTCCAGTGACACAAAATCCTGGTTGTGTAGGTTGAGGTAAATGTGTAATTTCATTTGAAAGAAAAGAAACAACCTCCAACATAGTAGGTCTGTCTCTTGCTTGATCTTGTGTGCACAAGAGACCAATATGAATGTATCGTAACACTTGGGTAGGGGAGTATGATCCATTCATGTTTGAGTCCATTAGATTTAGAGCTTCACCTTCATTCCATAATTTCCATGCCTAAAGTAAACACACTTTGTTAAATGTCAAACCAATGACATACAATTTTAGCATTCACATGTTGAAAGGTTTGACAACACTTACATTAAAAACAAGATTAAATGGATAATCAGTACTATTTTTCTTTCCACTTAGAATCTCTAACAAAAGGATACCAAAGCTGTAAACATCTATTTTAGTTGAGATAACACCCATCATAGCATATTCTGGAGACATATACCCACTGAAATGATAATACAAATTAATCCATCAAATACTTTAAAGATAAAGAATTTAAATATGAAATTTGTTAATATATTTAAAAAATAATATATACTTACAATGTTCCAACAATTCTGTTAGTTCGTTCTTCGGATTCTGTCAATCCAAATATTCTAGCCATACCAAAATCTGATATTTTTGGATTTAATTGACCGTCTAATAAAATGTTGCTGGCTTTCAAGTCCCTATGTACCACTTTTAATCTTGAATATTGATGTAAATATACAAGTCCTTGTGCAACTCCTTCAGTAATTTTGCATCGTGTGTTCCATTCTATTGTAGTGTCTTGGTTGGAACCTACTTCAAAGTAAGGATTAATAAATATAGATAAATAAAGTAGACAATATTCTTCAAATATAAAGTAAATATATGTTAAACGATCTAATGTGTGAAATTTCATACCAAAGAGGTACAAATTCAAACTTTTGTTGGGGAGGTACTCATAAACTAATATCCTTTCTTCTTTGTCAATACAAAAACCAAGTAGTCTCACTAAGTTGGTGTGTTGGAGTTTGACAATTAGCATCGCTTCATTTTTAAACTCTATCAACCCTTGTCCTGAGCTTTTGGAAAGTCTCTTTATGGCTACTTCTTGTCCACTTGACAACTTTCCCTTTTAGAAAACATTAAAACTTCATATTCAATTTTAAATACAAACTTGCAATTTTTCTAGTAACTAAAGAAATCATCATAAGAATTACCTTATAGACAGGTCCAAAACCACCCTCTCCTATTTTATTTGTGGAAGAAAAATTGGCAGTTGCCTCAAGAATAGTTTGGAAATCGAAAATATGCATATCATCACTGTTCTTTCCATTTTTCTTTTGTTCGTTTCTTTCATTGTAAGCAATGGGAATTGTAGTATTTCCTCCGATTTCAGACAATAATTTGGTTCGTTTCTTGCGATCTTCAGCTGCACATTTCAATATCATGCATGAAGTTTACCCAAAGTCCGTGATTTATGTTATAGTTTTGGTTGAATAAATTCACCACCTAAAATTATCCTTAAATTTCAAACAAAATCATAATAGTTTAAATATATTATTACCAATTGGTTTATATTTAAGATTTTTTTAGGATAAAATAAATAAGAGACCAACCCTGATATGTTGTTAATATAATTACCTTTTAGTTTTAATTTTTTCCGCAACTTATTGCATGTGAAGCATAAGATGATTAGGACGATAGTTCCAACTATCGTGCTTATGATCCATATCTTAGTCTTGCCTGCATTGAAATTGGAACCGTTAGTATTATGTAGCCCCGGTGGAGCTGCTGCTGCTGCTACACTTTCAAAAATGATTTGAAATTTGAATCTACACACTTTTCAGAAACAAATGTCCATATTCATTTCTAGGACTGTTATATTAATTAGCACAGTAATCATAGAATTAAGAGGAGTATTATAGTTTATGCATTTACCTTTTTTTCTACCAACAAGGAAGTATATCTGACGCCCTCCAGCAGTCAAATTAGTAGTGGCCACAAAGTTTGCTGAGTCTCTGCTCCATATCTCACAGCCAGTTTCATCCTCGTTAACGTAAGAGTAAGCCTCACAACTGCAATTATTCAAGCACTTCATCCAACAATCAAAACTTGTCAGGTTCTCACTTTCATCAAATTTGAAACTCGTCCCTGACATTACTCCATAGCTATTCCTGCTACCCCGGTACAAACTATCATGATCTCTACACTTGGGAACACTTGGCATTGAACAACCAGATAGAAAGTAGTCATTGACGCATGAGTAAGAAGCACCAGATATGCCGCCATATATTGAACCTGAAGGTTCTAAGTAGATATAACTAGCAACATATGACACATAGGTTTCATTTTCATCTGAGTAGTAATCGAATTCGAAGTCCTTCTGATAAAGTGGAGACTTTAAATTGGCAAAGGTTCCATTGCTCCATTGCCCACTACTCCAAAAAATGTTCCCCCGCCACCATATCATCAATTGCTTCGTTTTGGGCTCAAGGCCAAGGGTGAAAGACCCTGACGAGTAAGTCTTTTCACTTCTCCGTGATGTAATAGACCAATTTTGACCTGTTTTTCTGTCAAACCCTAGTCTCATCCCCATCATAAGAACGTGTGAGAGATGATCAAAGCTTTGCCATAATATCCTCTTCAAAGATCCATTTTGGTTCATTTCACGGAACATGAGGTTGCCAGTATCTTGCAATATGGCGTTGAAGGTAGTATTGCTGCTAACTTCTCTTCCAGCATCAGAAGAATAGAGCATGATACTGGAATTTCTTTCCCGGTTGGAAATAATTTTCAAGTTACCAAATTCATCAATTATGAGAAACGTTGCAGGATCGTGGATTGGCATGTCTCTATTAGCAATCCAGAAATTCTGATTAGTTGAATTTTCAGCTGATTTTCTAATTCCAAGGTAGAAATCTTCAGAGCCTTTATACTGAAAGAAACTCATTGTATACCAACCTGTAGGTGAAATCAGACGATCACTTGTTGTGAACTCATGACCCTGTAGTAACTGGTCTGTGTTCAAGTTTGAAGGTTTTGTTATGTGCATGAAACAAGTGAAAGTGATGAAGCATAGTATACTTTGGCTGATAGCCATTGTTATAACGAACGAGTGTAGAACACCACACTTTAAATCTTATAGATGCGATTATATGCCATTACCAAAAAACATGGAAAGGGATAGATGTCATGGAAAAAAAAAATAATAAACCTTTTGGAATGAGTCCCTTTACGCTTTCATTTGTTTTATCATGCAGTATGCTTCCAATAATATTCATATATAATACACCAATATGTCTGGTTTATATTTGCTGGTTGAGGTTTTCTTTTCTAATGAATTCAAAGTGCATTAGCCGAAGAAACTGAAAGTTCCACAACCATGGATGTGATGATATGTATTCAATGTAACTCGTTGAAAACTAGAAAAATGAAGACGTCATGAGTGCTGCGGACCTTGCTTATATAAGTAATTAAGCTCAGAAATAAGGTATTGAATATATTTTATTGAATTCTTTTTGAGTGTTTGTTTTTTTTGGCAGTGATTTTTCTATTTAGTTGACTATTTACTACATCATTTGAATTCAAGGGGCTTCATATTAAAGAAAATAGAAAAATTACGGTCAGAATAAACTAATATGGTAGCTTGCCAGTGCACGATGTGATAGATTAATTATAATAATGAACGTCAACTTTATAGGCCATCATGATATAACTAAATTTGATAAATAAAAATAGTAAAAAAATTACTAATATAATTGATTTTATAAATTTAATCTTAATATTTTATCACCATTTTTCAATAGTTTTGCCAACATTTATTTTAGTCTTATTTGAAATGACTTCGTTATATTATTGTACGCAACACCTGTATATCAGAATGGATCACTTTTTCGTCAAAAAAATTTGAAAAGTTTAACGATGAACTTAACAACAGTTGGGGTGGGAATAACAAAATGAAAATTAGTAAATTAGCACAAAGAAAATAAGATAAAATGCAACAAATTTAAAAAGAGGGCAAGAAATGCTTATGTTTAGAAATGAAAAGGAAATACAAAATACAATCGGAGGCTGATTCTTCATAATTTTAACGTTATTAAATAAACCATGTTGGTTTTTTAATAGCATAAACACTTGTTAGGCGTACGAGAATGTTTGTACTTATTCCTTCCTATCCTTTATTAATATATAAGATTAATAATAAAGTAACTCTAAAGTATAAAAGTAATAACAAAATTTTGTTGCTTGAATGAATAATAGTAAAACAAATTTGTTGGCAAAATTAGATAATGACATTATTAGAAAATGCTTTTAAGGATATGAAGAAACTAAAGAAATTTGACTCTTCGTTTAACTTCCAATAAAAAAAAAAAAAAAGAGAAGTAGAGGAAGATAAACTTACTATTTAAAAAGAATACAATTTTTATAATTAATTTTTAATTAAATAATTATTTTAATTTAAAAAATTGTATTATTTGATAAAAATATATAACCGTCTCTTTTCCTGAAACTAGTCAAAATTAAGATAATAAAGGAATCAGATTTAAAAAAAATAGGACGCCGAATTCAAAAACATAAAAATAATAAAAATAAACAAAATTACAGCTTATTTTAGTGTTATTTTGAACAATATATTATTATATTTTTAGTGCTAGAGTCCTTTGGGTTTTTGAAGCCTTTTGGTACTGAAATCCATTTTAAGTGAATTAATAAAAGCTAGTTTAGAAAGTTATCATTTGAAAGTCATTTGGACAGGAAGAAGAAGGGAGAGGGTTGTTTTAAAAACTTAGTTTTGAAAGCTATCAATTTACGTTTTAAAAATTTTATTCTTGAAAGCTTGTAGCATAATGTATTTCACGTGTTTTAGAAAACTTGTTTTGAAAAAAGTATCTATGTTCCGAAAAGCTTTTTCCAAAAATTATGTTCGAAAAACTCATTCTGAAATGTATTTTATGTCTTCTCAAAAATTTCTTTTGGAAATATTGTTCCAAAATTCTACTCCAAAAATTCTATTATGCAAATTTCAAAAAGCTTATTCGGAAAAATTTATAGAACAAATAATTCGAAAATCATTTTTAAATAAAAAAAAATATTATTTTAAAAATTATAGAATGCAATTAGAAATTAAGGGGTGTATAAAGAAAAAGACCTAGTGACATTATCTAAGGTCCATTTTGTAGGTCCATAAATTTAGTCGTTGGTATCATTCGAAAGGGTGTTTTTTCCTGCATCTCTACATTCTTCAAAAATACTGAAATTATTCTTTACAGTTCTAGATGTTTCCAGAATAGTGGTTCCGTAAGTAAAGAATATTTTCAGAATAGAAAGTCTGGAAAACAAAAAATCATTCGGAAACATCTTTTTCAGAATATTTTTTTAAAAAAATTTTTGGATTGATAAATCCAAAATTCATAAAACATGTTTCGGAAAAAATGTTATGGAAATATTAAGCAGTTTATCTGTTTTCCATATATAGATTTTGGTTTTCTAATAAATCTTGTCACTTCCAACCTTATTAGAGACTTGAGCACTTGTTGTCAATATTTTATAAATACTTACAAATTATTACAGACTTTGAACTTTTTCAAGAGCTAATATTTTATCTGCCTGATGAGCATGAATTTGTTGTCTCCTTTATGGAACAACTATAGCGCAATTCTCTATCTTCCACTCCTCCAATGACACAAAATCCTGGTTGTTTAGGTTTAGGTAAATGAGCAATTTCATTTGAAAGAAAAGAAACAACCTCAAGCATAGTGGGTCTGTCTCTTGCTTGATCTTGTGTGCACAAGAGACCAATATGAATGTATCGTAACATTTGGGTAGGGGAGTATGATCCATTCATGTTCTTGTCCATTAGCTTTAGAGCTTCACCTTCATTCCATAATTTCCATGCCTAAAGTAAACACACTTTGTTAAATGTCAAACCAATCTACATACAATTTTATCATTCATAGATTGAAAGTTTGAAAACACTTACATTAAAAACAAGATTAAATGGATAATCAGTGCTATTCTTCTTTCCACTTAGAATCTCTAACAAAAGGATGCCAAAACTGTAAACGTCTAGTTTAGTTGAGATAACACCCATCATAGCATATTCTGGAGACATATAACCACTGAAATGGTAGTACTAATTAATCCATCAAATAATTTAAAGGTAAAGAATTTAATTATGCAATTTGTTATTATTTAAAAAATAATATATACTTACAATGTTCCAACAATTCTTTTAGTTCGTTCTTCGAATTCTGTGAATCCAAATATTCTAGCCATGCCAAAATCTGATATTTTCGGATTTAATTGATTGTCTAATAAAATGTTGCTAGCTTTCAAGTCTCTATGTACTACCTTTAATCTTGAATATTGATGTAAATATACAAGTCCTTGTGCAACTCCTTCAATAATTTTGCTTCGTGTGTTCCATTCTATTGTAGTGTTTCGGTTGGAACCTACCTTAAAGTAAGGATTAGTAAAGATGGGTAAATAAAGTAGACAAAGTTCTTCAAATATAAAGTAAATATGTGTTAAACGATCTAATATGTAAAATTTCATACCAAAAAGGTACAAATTCAAACTTTTGTTAGGGAGGTACTCGTAAACTAATATCCTTTCTTCTTTGTCAATGCAAAAACCAAGCAGCCTCACCAAATTGGTGTGTTGGAGTTTGACAATTAGCATTGCTTCATTTTTAAACTCTATCAACCCTTGTCCTGAGCTTTTGGAAAGTCTCTTGATGGCTACTTCTTGTCCACTTGACAACTTTCCCTTTTAGAAAATAGTAAAACTTCATATTCAATTATAAATACAAACTTGCAAATTTTCTATTAGTTAAAGAAATTACTAATCTAGTGCAATTTTATCTCTTAATTATTGAAATGGGTAAAATTTTTAAAAGTCACCAAAATGAGTATGTCATGTCACCTTGACACGATTTTAGTTAAAATTTGATTACAAAGGAGTTGTTTCACTTTAACACGACTTCTTCAAAATGAAATTATGTTACCTTGGCACGATTTTTCCATTTCGATTTTTTAAAAAAATTTTACCCATTTTAATAATTAAGAGGTAAGATTTCATTATATTGATAATGTGAAATGATCATAAGAATTACCTTGTAGACAGGTCCAAAACCTCCCTCTCCTATTTTATTGGTGGAAGAAAAATTAGCAGTTGCCTCAAGAATAATTTGGAAATCGAAAATATGCATATCATCATTGGTCTTTCCATCTTTCTTCTGTTCCTTTCTTTCATTGTAAGTAATGGAAATTGCAGTATTTCCTCCGATTTCAGATAATAATTTTGTTCGCTTCTTACGATCTTCGACTGCATATTTCAATATCATCAACAAAGTTTAACTAAAAACAATGCAATTTATGTTATAGTTTTGGTTGAATAAATTCACCACCTAAAATTATCTTTAAATTTCAAACAGAATCATAATAGTTTAAATATTTTATTACCAATTGGTTTATATTTAAGATTTTTTTAGGATAAAATAAATAAGAGACCAACCCTGATATGTTTTTAATATAATTACCTTTTAGTTTTAGTTTTTTCCGCAACTTATTGCATGTGAAGCATAAGATGATTAGGACGATAGTTCCAACTATCGTGCTTATGATCCATATCTTAGTCTTGCCTGCATTGAAATTGGAACCGTTAGTATTATGTAGCCCCGGTGGAGCTGCTGCTGCTGCTACACTTTCAACAATGATTTGAAATTTGAATCTACACACTTTTCAGAAACAAATGTCCATATACATTTCTAGGACTGTTATATTAATTAGCACAGTAATCATAGAATTAAGAGGAGTATTATAGTTTATGCACTTACCTTTTTTTCTACCAACAAGGAAGTATATCTGACGCCCTCCAGCAGTCAAATTAGTAGTGGCCACAAAGTTTGCTGAGTCTCTGCTCCATATCTCACAGCCAGTTTCATCCTCGTTAACGTAAGAGTAAGCCTCACAACTGCAATTATTCAAGCACTTCATCCAACAATCAAAACTTGTCAGGTTCTCACTTTCATCAAATTTGAAACTCGTCCCTGACATTACTCCATAGCTATTCCTGCTACCCCGGTACAAACTATCATGATCTCTACACTTGGGAACACTTGGCATTGAACAACCAGATAGAAAGTAGTCATTGACGCATGAGTAAGAAGCCTCAGCGACGTTGCCATACATTGAACCTGAAGGTTCTAAGTCGATATAACCAGCAAGATATGACACATAGGTTTCATTTTCATCTGAGTAGTAATTGAATTCGAAGTCCTTGTGATAAAGTGGGGAGTTTAGATTGGCAAAGCTTCCATTGCTCCATTGCCCACTACTCCAAAAAATGTTCCCCCGCCACCACATCACCAATTGCTTCGTTTTGGGCTCAAGGCCAAGGGTGAAAGACCCTGACGAGTAAGTCTTTTCACTTCTCCGTGATGTTATAGACCAATTTTGACCTGTTTTTCTATTAAACCCAAGTTTCATCCCCCCCATAAGAACGTGTGAGAGATGATCAAAGCTTTGCCATAATATCCTCTTCAAAGATCCATTTTGGTTCATTTCACGGAACATGAGGTTGCCAGTATCTTGCAATATGGCGTTGAAGGTAGTATTGCTGTTAACTTCTCTTCCAGCATCAGAAGAATAGAGCATGATACTGGAATTTCTTTCCCGGTTGGAAATAATTTTCAAGTTACCAATTTCATCAATTATGAGAATCGTTGCAGGGTCGTGGATTGGCATGTTTCTATTAGCAATCCAGAAATTCCGATTAGTTGAAGTTTCAGCTGATTTTCTAATTCCAAGGTAGAAATCTTCAGAGCCTTCATACTGAAAGAAACTCATTGTATACCAACCTGTAGGTGAAATCAAACGATCACTTGTTGTGAACTCATGACCCTGTAGTAACTGGTCTGTGTTCAAGTTTGAAGGTTTTGTTATGTGCATGAAACAAGTGAAAGTGATGAAGCATAGTACACTTTGGCTGATAGCCATTGTTATGAATGAGTCTAGACCATCACACTTTAAAAGGGGTTGATGTTTTCTTTTCTACTGAATTCAAAGTGCATTAGCCGAAGAAAAGTAGAAGTTCCACAACCATGAATGTGATCATATATTTTTAATATAATTGGTTGAAAACTAGAAAAATGAATTAGGCCGAGACGTCATGAATGTTGACCATGCCATAAAATATAAGTAAGGTAAGAAATAGGGTATTGAATGATCTTTAGTGTTTTTTTTCTGGTAGTAATTTTTCTATTTAGTTGACTTTTACTACATCTTTTGAATTCAAGGGTTTTTATATTCAAGAAAATAGAAAAATTACTGATAGAATAAACTAGTATATATGGTAGCTTACCGTGCACGGTGTGATAGATTAATTATAATGAATGTCAACTTTATAGACCATCAAAATAGAACTAAATTTGAGAAATATAATCTCTATTTTTCATCAAAAAAAAATTGGAAAAGTTTAACGATGAACATAACAACAGTTGGGTGGGAATAACAAAATGAAATCCTTATCAGTAAATTAGCAAAAAGAAAATAAGATAAAATGCAACAAATTTAAAGAGGGCAAGGAATGTTTATGTTTAGAAATGAAAAGGAAATACAGAATACAATTGGAGGCTGCTGATTCTTCATAATTTTAACGTTATTAAATAAACCATTTTGGTCTTTAATTAAAATAATTTTATTATTTAATAAAATATATAACCTTCTCTTTTCCTGAAACTTTTTTTTTGGCTTCCTGAAACTAGTTACATAAATTTTTTAATAAAAAGTATTCTGTAATATAATGAAAATGCAAATATATGTGTAAAATATGTAATTATAAGGATTAAAAGAACTGTCTTCGTGCAATCGAGTGTGTAGAAAATTAAAATTGAGAATAACAGAGAGACGGAGAATGTTCTCACTATTTGAAAAGTAAGGCACGCGACCCAATTTATTATAATTATTTTCCTCATTATTCTATTTCTACGAGGCTGCTACAATTATAATATTTCTACTCCGGTATTTTTCATTCATATACTTTTAAAGTAACTGATAAGTATTTTTATGTTCAAAATTTTCTTATAATAATATTTATTGTAAATTTGTATCTTTTTGTTCAAATTACAATTACGATAACTATTATTATTTATAGGTGGTTGTTCTACCATTTAATCACCTGAAGTTTTTGTTATTGACAAAAAAAAAAACTCTAACCCTTATAAGGACTTTAATTTATTTTTTTTAAGTGATTAGCTATTAAGATTTTAATTATTAATTATTTAAATTTGAAATTAATCTCTATTAATTTTTAAAAATTAATTTAAATTTTAAAATATTAATAACTAAAATTTTATTAACTAATTTAGATACCAACTTCAAATTCATTTTATAATATTTTACTAACAATAAAAATTATATTAAATATTAATAATTTTTTAGTATTTAAATTAATATCTAATTCACTTAATATAATGATTAATTATTTTTTATTTTTAAATTTAGTTACTATAGTTTTTTTTACTGTTTCTTTTTTTATATAAGCATATAACTTGTGAGTCGCTACAATTTCATTGTATCGAGGTTATATCTAGTAGTTGTATTATTTAGTCATATTCTCCAAAAAAGTGTTTTACATTAAGATTTTTATTTAATGTCCAGAGTTCTGAAAGAATTATTCTTTTTTGCCATAAGTATCATTCTGCAGTATTTTATAAACATTTTTACTAAAGATGGATAATTTTGTTCTCCAATAATTTTGTCCATTTTTCTTAGTAATAAGTTTGTTAACTCATTCCACTACACCATTTTTTATTTATTTTAAAACCACACATATACATGTGAAATAGTAAAAAATAATCGTTACATAAATAGAGATACTCACTAGGCTTTAATTGTTTTTATATAATAACTTTTATTTTCTTTTAAACCAAAATATAGAGTATAAATATGGGCTATTCTTTTTAAGCAACAATAATAAAATGTTAAGAATTATGAACCGCGTGGATATTATATTTTAAATCACATTTTTTATGTTACTCGAATACCTCAACCTCATACCTCGAAAATATTAACTTTTCCTCCACTTCACTCCGACTTATATTTCAAGGAAATTTATAAGTCTGGTTCAATTTTTCTTTGTTTGTACAGAAATGAGAAAATTTTTAAAAGATCACAAAATTAGGTAACTCATGTGAAGGAGAACCATTTTAATTTAAAGAAATTGTCATTAGATACACAACTCTCCTTTTCGTGAACTTTTTTTTTTAAAACAAAAAATTGTATATGTAGAGACGATTTTCAATTTTTTTTTCTTTTAGAAGTCGGACCTTTGAAGCACATTTTCATCATATTTTTTTTAAAAAAAGTGTTTAGTTTTTTTCAATTCTTATACTGAAGTTATGTTTTAAAAAATTACTCTTTTCTTTTTTAATTTTGTAATGAATTCGTATTTGTGAGATCACTCTCAATTTTTTTTAATTAAAGTTGTGTTTGGAAACATAATTTCTGATTTTTACTTTTTTATTTTTTAGTTTTTCAATTTTTGCTATATTTTTATTAATTAATTTAGGTTTAATTATTTAAAAAATTAATATTTGAATAATTTAGTAATTTGATAATGGATTTTGGTTTATTAAAATAAACTTATTTATAGTTGTATGCTTAATTGATTGTTTGAGATTGTTTATAATTGGCTTTTTAAAAAGATAAACCCTAAATCTTACCTACCTTGTTTTATTAATTTTTTTAATTTACATGTTAATTTTTGAAATTAACAAACTACTTAACAATTGGTATACAACCTGATATTAAGATAGTTTTAATATTTAATATGCAACACTATTTACCAATAAATAATATAAATTTAATAATAATAAAATTATAATTGGAGGATATTGTTGACAACATTAACATTTACGAGATTTAGAACTTATAATAAATATGGTTCTTGAATTCCCATTTGTGATCTTTTTCTTAGAGGTTTGTGTAAAAATATATACCCTTGTCATAAATAAAGATAAATTTTCTACCTTGTTGATGGATTGAATAAGAGTAGAAGTCTTATTGAAATTTTCTTTAATACTATAGTCTTTAGTGTGTATCATAATTTTAATATACCTATTGATCAGTACTTATATTAAGAGAGAAATATATATTTTTTTATTAATCGAAGAAAGAAAATACATTTTATTTATTATAATTTAATATTCTTAAAAACTAAATTTATAAACCAAATAAATAGTTTATATAAAAATAATAATATACTTATTATTGTCTTAAAATTAATTACGAAGTATTCCAATTAAAATTAATAATCAATAATAAATATAGTCTTAAATTTTCTTGTTAACCATTGTTTTAAAAGTAATGTTACTTTTTTTAACCTTCACATTTGATTGTACCTACTATTGGACAACCTTATACTTAAGGTATTTTTCTATATATTTTCCATCGTTCTTATTCTTTTTTATTTGTCTTTTTATTAAAAATGATTTTATTATTGATTTTGTAAAATAAAAATATTTTATTAAAAAATATTTATAAAAAATCATTTCAAAAAAATAATTATTAAACTTTATTTAGATAATTTAATATTTATTTGATCTATTACAGTACTTTTTGCATTCATGAGAATTAATTATAATGATAAATTTTACATATTGGCAAGATTGCAGATAGAGGAATACTGCAGTATTGCATGGCTTAACAAAAATAGAAGAAAAAGAGCACTTTTTAACTTCAATGGCCCGTTTCTACTGCGCCCGACCCATTTTGTGGTTCGGGTTAGCCGGATCGGTCGGAGGAGCTCACCATGTCTGTTACTTATGTTGTTCACCATTTGCAAAGTTTGTCAAGTTGCAAGAACACTCAGAATCAAGGTCACTTCTTCTTCTATATCACTTACACAATGCCCTTCATCTCCAAAATTCAGCGCCAATCTGATTACACCCTTTTCAGCTCTGCCACTCCCATTGTCATTGACAATGGTGCCTCCTACTTCCGTATTGGGTATTTTCCCGAACCCTAATTTGGCCTCAAAATTGAAACTTTATTTTTTGGTTTATGTATTTTTCGCATCAGCTGACGGGGTTCTTGATTTTAACGTTAAAAGCTGGTTCCTTTTGGTGAATTGTCAGATGGGCAGGAGAGACTCAACCACGTGTTGTTTTCCGCAACATTGTCCAAAGGCCACGTCACAAAGCCACTGGTATCATGCATTCTACATTTTCACCATGTTTTCTTGTTCTTCTCCATCTTAGTGACTGTATTACGTATTTGTTTTGTTATTTGTGTTTGTCGAAAATGTTGGTGAAACTGTGTAGTTAATGTTATTATAGTTCTTAACTTGTTACGCCAATTTTTCTTTTTTGTATTGGTGCATTTTCGTTAGTTTATTTCATTTCGTAAAAGACATAAAATGGGACCGAGATATATTTATTATTGTGAGTTAATGGTCTCTTATATTTAAGAGAAACCTTTCTTATGAGCTACTGATAATGAGCCAACAAAAGGCTATTTGTCACATGTTGAATAATTATTTGGAACACTCTCTTGTTACACAGGAGAAATTGTCACTGTTGTTGGTGACCATGATCCAGCATTAATGAAATACTTTGACTGTAGTCGCTCTGGACCCCGCTCAGCGTTTGACAGCAATGTAGTTTACCAATTTGAAATGATGGAATATGTAAGTTTTTTCCTCATGGCAATCCTGTGAGTATATAAAGGACTTGTTTTTTTGAGTCATTACAGTGTGAATTATATTAAACGTTTAGAACTCAGTTCCGATTATGTTATTCTAGCCTGTGATCTGTGTTGGTTCTTCCATGTGTGCTGTATGCATGTGAAGTTGCATTTCTAATTCAGGAAATGATCTATTTGGGTGGCTGCATGTTAGAACTACTTTTGTTATTGCTTTATGAATACTGATGAGATATCTTTGTCTAGTTGTTGATTTGTCCAAATTGGACACCAGAATAAGCAGTAACTCCTAAGGATTAATGTATTCAAACCTTGGGATACTCTATTCTTAAATGTTTAGTTGAAGTATCCAAATTCCAAAATATACTCTGTTTACCTCTGCATGGATTCTAGCTTTTGAATTGTGTGATATTGCTTAAATTAAATATTGTTTGAACATGGCCAATTTTTTTTTTTGTTGCCTAGAATATGAACCTCGGCATTTCAAGGTCTTGCAATTACATATTGATAATAAGCTGGGACTATCTCATGCACAGTGGTGCCTTGCACTAGGCAATACCAAGGTTCCTTTTTGTAGCTTGTATTATGTAGAGGAATTATTTTCCTTGTATGAGAATGGATAATTGATATGTGACAATGGGATTTTGATAGGGTCACAAGTTAAAGGTCTTAAGCTGAATATGGAATTATAAAATTTTTATAACTAATTGGAAGGAATGTGCACCATACTAAATATAAAAATCATGGAAATAGGATCATGCATGTATACTAGTGTATTCGTCCAATAATTATAAAGAACATATGATGGGAAGCGTTACTTAAATTTTCTTTCATTTATAGATTTTGGACTTTGGATTTGATCGGTTAGGAGCAACAGGATCAGAGGTATGCTCATTACTGGAATAGCATTTTTCATTTTTCTTCCCTTAGCATTTTGTTTGTTATCTTTTTTACGATGACATTTTAAACTCCAATAGACCACTACTACTACTACTTTTGATATGTTAGTAAACTTCTTGGCCTCTGCAGTTTACCTAGGAGTTCCTTGATTTGATGTGTACAAATTTTTCTCGTTTTGAACTTTGACAATTTAAATTATTTAACTCACTCTTTTCTATCTTTATGTTTAATGCTGGAGCAGATTGATCATCCTGTCCTGATCACAGAATGTGTATGCAACCCAATTCAGTCTCGTAGTAAAATGGCAGAACTTCTTTTTGAGACATATGGAGTTCCGTCTATAGGTATCAATACTTTATTAATCCTAACAAAAAAAAAAAAAACTCATTTTTCAAGTAGCCTTCCTTTTTGTAGGAACTGGAATGTTGGCCTGCCTATTGTCGAATGCCCAATCTTTCCGCCAGGGCAAGTCTTTAGTGAAAAACGAATTTCAAATGAGGCCCATCAAGACTGTGTTTGACATCTCGTCACTTAGTTGTTACTTGTTTGGACCTAATCACGGGCACATATTTTTTGCTACTCTATAATAGATTTGCTAGACCATAATTTATTTGACAATAATATTTATGCTTCTCTGTTATGGCAGCCTTTGGTGTTGATGCAGCATTCAGCTATAAATACAATCAACAACATGGTGTTTGTGATAAAGATGGTCTTGCTTTATGTCCAGGATTCAATACAACTCATGTGATTCCGGTATGCTTTATGTGATATTTACGGATTTTTATGCAAAGGAAAGGAAATAACTTACCATTTTTGTTTGTCTTAACACGCATTGTTAAAGTTGTAGATCTCACATACATATCATAGTTGTTTAGTCCGATTGCTTACTTTTGAGTATTCGTTGAACCTCTATGTAGGAGGGGTGTAATATGATGAAAAAATTCTCTTGTTTTTACGGACATGTTTGCCTTTTGCCAAGTAACAGTTGCATTTTCTTAAATTGGTGTACCTCATTTGCTGTGCTGCTATATCAGACTTTCTGTTCTCTGTCATTAATAATATTGTTAATATGTATAATTATTTTCAAGAAGATTTAGGAATCAATAATCTCCTTACATTCCACTTCTAAAATAATATTTAAAATTAGAAAGAGAAATGGCTTAACACAATTTTGCATCTGTTTATAAAAGAGGGTGTGAACGGTTTTGAAGCTAAAATATGTTCCCACCTTTCTTTATGAAGGCTGCTTTCCTATGGGAAAAAACTAAGTATAAGAATACCATTGAATAAATTGGAAAAGTATTCATTAAAATATTTAAATAAATTCAATTTCGACTGCTTTATTGTATAGTTGCTGACAGGATTTAGATAACCTTATCAGGTGTATGAAGTGTTATTTATAACTCTTAATAATAATTTTTTAACATCTCTATATTCCCAGTTTGTAGATGGGGAGCCTATATATAAAGGATGCTGCCGAACCAATGTTGGTGGGTTCCATGTGACTGATTATTTAAAGCAACTTCTTTCACTTAAATATCCTTATCATATGTGAGTATAAATCATCCTTCCTCTGCTATCGTATTAACCTGTCTGTTAAATACATAGTATTTCTTACTCTTTTTTAAAATTCTCAATGCAGGGCTAGATTTACATGGGAAAAGGTTGACGACCTGAAGATGGAACATTGTTATATTGCACCAGATTATGCTTCTGAAGCTCGACTGTTTCAGGTAAGAAAAGGCTCTTCTTTTCAGTCTAAGTTTATAGGCTGTTTATCCGTTTCTAAGATTTTACTTCATTAATGGTTTGACAGAAAAAATCTAATGAGGCTAAAGAAAAAACCAGATGTTGGCAGCTCCCTTGGGTTCCACCCCCTACTGAGGAGCCTCCTTCTGAGGAAGAGATTGCTAGAAAGGCAGCAATAAGAGAGAGACAGGGTCAAAGATTACGAGAAATGGCTGAGGCAAAGAGGTCCTCTAGAATAAACGAATTGGAAAATGAATTGCATGGTTTGGAATTTCTTCTAAAACAGCTTGAACAAGTTGAAGACAATGATATTCCATCTTTCCTAGCAGAGACTGGTTATGTCTCTAGGCAGGAGATAGAATCTGCCCGCGCTAAAGTTACTCAATCTTTACGTAAAGCAAAAGGTGAACCAAAGAGTGAACAAGCTGAAACTGAAAAGGCTGACTCTGCCACTAATGAAAAGTACTCTCTTATAAACATCCCTGATGACATGCTCTCCCCTGAACAGGTCAGTTTTATATCTAATAGCTTATCAAATTCATCTTTAGATTGAATTTACAGTCCCTTCCACCTCATAAATCTACACGTAAATTTTTTGTGCACTTCAATATCCAAATAATTTTTTTAAGTTGTTCTCTGTGCTATGTGATGTTGACCATGTATTTGTGGGTGTGCTTTGTTGATAGATAGCTGAAAAAAAGAAACAGTTGTCACTGAAATCCATGTCAGATGGACGACAGCGATTGAAGCAGAAGCGTTATCAAGAGGAATTGGAGCGAGAAAGGAAACAACAGTTAGAGGAGGAAAAACGCCTGTATGTTTATATGCGAGTTAGTTTATTCAGTTTAATTAAGAGTACTTTGTTGAATATTTATGCGAGTCAAAATGCTTATCATCATCTTATAAAACATGAATAAAGTCTTAAGTCTTGCCAAGGTTTGAGTACCTATAAATTGTTGTTCTCTTTTGTGATTAAAACCTTTCGGATTGATTTTGGCCCTTCTTACTATAGAGAGAACCCAGAGCTTTACTTGGAACAATTGCGTGCCAAGTACAAAGACCTTTCAGAGAAAGTTGAGCAGCGAAAACGGCTCAAGACAAATGGAGATCATTCTAATGGAAATAACTTGTCTGGTGGCATTGGTCGTGGTGAGAGACTCCATGCTGCTCAGAGGGAGAGAATGCGCCTCTTAACTACTGCTGCCTTCGATCGTGGTAAGGGCGAAGATACATTTGGTGCCAAAGATGAAGATTGGCAACTTTACAAATTGATGAGCAAAGATGATGATGGTGACGAGGGAGCAGATGAGAATGACACTGAGCTAGCTCGCATCTCTTCCAAGCTACAGGTTAGCTTCATAGCAATGTTAACATGTTATGTGGATTGCAGTCAGCATTTGCATGGTTGTGTTGCGTAAAAGCTCCTGATGACTCACAAAAGTGTTGTTGAATTGTTGCATTGGTGTAGGAGTTGGATCCAACTTTTGTGCCCAAATCAGAAACTGGTAGCTCTCAATCTGCTGAGGCGTCACGTGCCCCTCCTCTAACCAAAGAAGATTTTCAAATTGCTTTTGGTGTTGAAAGGTTCCGATGCCCTGAAATTTTGTTCAATCCAAACTGGATCGCAGTTGATCAAGCAGGGTTAGATGAGATGGCCGGGGTCTCAATAAGAAGGTTATCATGTAAGGATGAAGGCCTAGAAGAGAGACTCACTAACTCCATACTTGTGACTGGTGGAAGTTCTATTTTCCCCGGCATCATTGAACGCCTTGAAGCCGGAATTAGGATGATTCGACCATGTGGATCACCCATTAAAGTAGTTAGAGCATTGGATCCTGTTTTGGATGCATGGCGTGGGGCTGCTGCATATGCAACAATCCCACTATTCCATACCCAAACCTTCAGTAGGATGGACTATTTTGAAAAGGGTGAAGACTGGCTCCGGAGTTATCAACTCAAATATTCGTTGTAAATGAATTAATAACACAACACTTCTTGTCTTCAACATCATACCTTAATTTACACAATCTTATCCCTTCATCTAACTTGTTGCTCATGTTGTTGCATAAGCTACAAACAGTATGCTTTTGATTTTCTATTGCCAAGCAAAACAATTTAAACTATTTTTAGGCTAACAAATTTACTAATAAAACCCATCCTATTTTGTTTACTCACTAGTTTTTTTTACATTGCAAAGAAAGACACCACTATTTCTCCTTCTATATATGTGCAAGATTTTTGCTTTCACCTTCTTTGTATTGTTCTTGGAGAAAAGCTATTAAATTTCTTTTGTGTGATTGTTCTTACAAATCACAAAGGTATAACAGCAGTCTTCCTTCTCCTTCCCTGTGCAACGTCTTAGCTTTTTTCTTTATCATTGATCTTGGACAAAAGGAATTAGTTTCCCCCTTATTTGTCATTGTTCTTACAAATTACAACACGGTATTTGTTTTCTCCTTCTCTTCTATTGTTCTTTCAAATTTCTAAGGTACGAGTTTTTTTGCCTCTCATTGCATGTTTTTACGAGTTACAACGGTGCTAAGCATGAAGTTGTTTGCTGTTACATAGGTTATTGGTTGAAAAAAATATTAAAAATGGGTAATTTATGAGAATCTCACGTTGTAAGAAGGCAACAGACGGTCCTCTAAGATTTACCTCTTCGTTCTTTTTTCTTTTCTTATTTATCTATACATTGATAGATATAACATTGGTATTGGTATTCCTGTGCTTGCTAAATTGAATTGGTGCTCAAACTTGGATGTATATCTTCGTAAAATTATGATAAGATGATTCTTTGGTTTTTGAATATGTGGATCGATATGTTTTCATCTTTGGTTTTTTATTTTTTTTATTTGTGTTTTACAACTTTACATCTTTAACAACCCAAATTAATTTGTATAGAAATAATACTAAAAATTGAATACAACATGCAATATAATGCAAAATTTTGGAAGAAACTTAAAATATTTGATTTGATGGTGATTGTGAAAATCAATGAGTTTCATATTTGAAATTTTACATGGTTTGATTGAGATGAAAGGAAGGAGGAGAAGATGGAAAATTATGAATTAGGAGTTTAAATGAGGTAATTTAAGATAATTTGTGACGAAATAATTGTGAATCTTGTATGTACACTTGCACAATACATTTAAAAAACCTGAATTAATTTGTCTTTTTTGAATTCTTTTTTGAGAAATTGGAAAAAATAAAGGAGGAGAAGAATAATTCTAAAGATGATTTTTCATATTTGTGTCTTGATCTAGCAATTTGCCTTGAATTTTTGCAAAATAATTGATTGTGTAGGGTTACATAATCTATTATATGTTAACTATATATTTAAATATGCCTACTCCATTATGTGTAATTAACAAGATGAATGATTATCCATTTTTCTTAAAAAGTTTTTAAAGATGTTATGATTTTGGTTGAATATTTTTGGATGTAATACACAACTTTTATGACAATCTAGTGCACCTTTGCCCATTAGGCATAATCATATCCAATTGAAGAAATACCTAAATTGTTTCCAGAAAAAAAAAAATGGGAGTGATGGCTGATAGGTATCTAATAGAATTTTTATGTAAATGAGTTTTTGAAATGTAATTTTGTTAGCACCTTCATCTAATAAAAGGATGGTTAGTAGCAGTTAAATGATTTCTAATTTAGTTTAGTTAAAGATAAGAGTGTTTAAAATTGTAAACTAATTCAATCTCCTTGTTGTAATTCAAAGCTTATGTGAAGCACCACTCTTGTATATCAGTGGAGGAAGAGAAAAAGAAGAACCATATCATCACTTTTGCTTCAATTGAAAGTCACAAATTAACCTGTTTTTCCAATTTTCCACTGATTGACTCTAATCATTACATCACTTCAGAAAATTTTAGCTCAAAAGCCACCAAACAAATTTTCCTTGCACTTCACTGTTTGACACTACACAACTTTTATCATTTTATGCATGAATCAATTCATGCAATTTTCACCACAAATATCAGGTTGAGACAACAGCTCCTAAATTATGAAATTCATTTGAATCAAAATCATTGAATAGATCTGATTGCACTTCTCCATTCTACAATGCTTACCAAATACTACTTGTTCTTGGTAATTTCACCTATTTCAGTTCAGAATGAATTACACCACAGTTATTTGATAAAATGCACCAATAGTCAATTATTATTATATTATTGTTATTATTCTAAATATCATTTTTTGTTAATAACTTGATACAATTTATTCAAATTTTTAATAGATATACCATTGTTATTGTTATTATTGCTATAATAATATTGAAACACCTTCTTTATTAACTTGACTATTTGTAGATTATGCAAATAAACCAAAGTTAATTGTAAAAAAACAATTTTTTTATAAATTTACATAAAATTATAAACTAATTTAAATTATAGTTTACATTATGAATATTTCACTTTCAATAGACAACTCAAAACGTGTAAAACATGTAAGTTTCAAAAAAATTGATATAGTTATAAAAAATCATGAGAATTGTAAAGTGAAGTTATCAATACCTCTTCTTACCTTAATCTACTTAGGTAAAATTCGGAAATAGTTAACTCATTATAATTTTTTTTTAAATAATAAATAAACATGATAGAATAATAGATGTTAATAAAATTAATTTTTCTATAATCTTTTAAAATCACTCTCAATATCATAATAGAAAATTTCACATAACCACATTCTAAACTTTCTTTAATCTCTTTAATAATTGTAATTACAACCTGATTTCCAACTATACTATATAGCTGAAGAGCACACGTCCACACATAATACCTTACAACCTAACATAAGATTAATATTAATAGCCATGTTAATCAGTAACAACAATAGTATTAATTATTTCTAACCTCCAAATACCAATAGTGATTTGGAAATAGGACATTCTGCAAATACCCCTCTTATGTCGATAATCAAGATCAAAGAGGAACAATGAGACCTAAAACTAAGATCTATCAAGACCTTTTCAATTTTTACAAGAACACAACTTATAATATTAAATTTATAATTATAAAACAACTCATTAATTTAATGTTTTGGAGATGTAACAATTCAAACAAACTAACAACTGTATCAATTATTTGTATGCAAGAACAAAAATGGTAATTGACTTCTTTATTGTAATTTAATAGTTTTCAAATATTTTATATTAGAAGTCATAAAAGTATTATTCCTCTAAAATTCTTATACTCAAATCCCAATCCAGATGGACAGATAAAATATACATATATATTAAATAAACATAAAAAATTTACAAAGAAACATTTATCGTGTTATAATGATATGTTTCAAAATTTCTCACCATTCATGTCTAAACATAACTTTGATACAATTCATAACATTCTGAAAAGCAAATAACTATACATAAATATGATATCAGTTTTAATTAAAAAAAAAGAATATCTAAATTATCTATGTTAAAAAAATGAATAACTCGATTTAATTTGCACTTAATTCGAAAAACCTTGAAAATACTTAACTTTTACAGATTGAATTTCGTCACGTGTTAATTAAGAATTCAGTTGTTAGCATGAATCAAATATTTCTTGATGTGATAGTTAATAATTTAGATGATTAGGACTAGAATCAAATTGTTTTATTTACTTTATTGATTTTTTTATGTTGATAAATTAGAAACTAGTTTTAATTAGTCAAAGCATCTTTGTTTAAATTATTCAAAAGTAAGGAATGCTTGGTGTTTGATTTTTATTTATTTATTTTTTTTTTTTATAGAACAAACACTCTAGTAGGTTTAACTTATTATCTAAATTTATAAGTGATTAAACAAACACTTTAGTAGGTTTAACTTATTATCTAAATTTATAAGTGATTCAGAGTTAATGATGGTTTGATGTAACATCCTCCGATATTAACATGTATAAAGTAGTTTTTTATTATTATTATTATTATTATTATTATTATTATTATATATCAAATGGTTAATAGAGGTTTATAAAATAAGAAAATTTAAAACATCCAAAACTTTCTAGATGCATAAAAAGTGCGTCATAATGCAATGCCACACACTTTCTTACCAAATACAAGAGAAAGTAATAGAAATAATACAAAAAGAGTAAGTTAATAAGAACAAAATCAATATACCAAATAGTCATAATACAAATATATTTTCAAATCCAACCAACTTTATTTAGCCCTTCATTTTTTTCATTTCAAAATACTTAGAATAAACATGTGAAATTTGGATCAAAGTTCAAATAGAATAAAGAATAAAAATAATTAATCGTTATGTAAAAAACTCGTATTAAGTATATTTTACAAATTCTTCATAAATTTTAAAACAAGTTTTTTAGACCAATTATGTCAGTTGTAACAAACAGTTTAAAACTTACTTTTAACATCATCTAGCATAATATTTATCTATCATAAATATTACATTTTAGTTTAACTCCTTTAACCAAATATGTAATTCAAAATCAATAAAAAAAAAAAAAAAACTCAAACAATGTTATCCAATTAGGTAAATTAAAAATTAAATAACAATTACTTTCCAACTCAAATCAAGAAATTGATCGCAATTTAAATTAGTTTCTCCTATTTACAATTACTTGTGTTTCAGGAAATCTAGAAAAATATTCCCAAATAAATCAAACTTCATTAAAGGGATGAACTAATTGAAAGAAAAACTCCTCTCAAATTATAAAATCAACAAATATTTCATCACTCACAAAATAAGTTAAAATAAAAATAAAAACAATAAGACATTTAATCCAAATTCAGTTATGATGGGATATATAATTGTTCTTATAACAATGTTATATTGTGTATTGTGAAACCTATTATTGAAAGATAAGAGAAACGAAATCAAAGATTTAGAGAGAAAAAAGAAGGTTACAAGCATAGAACCTTTGAAGGTATGTAAGAAGGAAACAACATGAAAAATTGTTTTACTTAGATATAAATGTTAATATGTGCATGTTTAAAACATAAAATAATTAGAAATGAACATGAAAAATGGTTTATATATATCGAATTTTAATAAAATGTTTTTAAATTTTTTAAAATAAATTTTAAAATATCTATAGGTATTATATTTTAATTTTTATTTAAAATAAGGTTTTCTAGGTAATTATATTATTTAAGTCTAATAAAAGAGTTTTTACATCCCACAAATAAAAAGTACAATAAATGGAAAAGATACCAACTCGTACTCATGACAAGAAATCCTTTTAATCGTGTGTCTAAAATCACTCCAATGTACTCTGATAATTGTTTTTTAAATTTTTAAAAATGTGCAAACATAAAACTTGATATTTTTTCAGCATAATTTTTCAAATATTCCTATTATTTCTTAAACATTTGCAAATACATAATCACATAATTACCATGATTACATGAGATCCTCCTAACAAATCTAACACTTGAAAACTATTAAAAATATCTAAAAATAATATTAAAAAACAATTTTGAAAGAAAATATAGTATTCCATACACTAAAATAATAGTTTATTAAAAATAAAATAAACATGATATAAAAAAATAAAAATAAAAAAAAACCTCACTGCTATGCAGTGTAAGTAGATGGGTAAATGACCGTTGGAATCTCTTATAAGGAAATAAAGTTATGAGCTTACCAAAACCTACCTGTTTTATCTTTCCTTTCCTCTTCCCACGCTCCCCAGGAATTCGACCGTTGAACTTATAATAACTCACTATTCTTCATTTCCATCATCACTAAAACCAAAACCCTCTCTCTCTCTCTCTCTTGTTCTGTTGTTTTCTCTCACAGAAACAGAGAGAAAGGGTCCTTCTTCTTCTTCATTCTCTGCCATTGTTTATTGTCTCTTTCTTCTGTTCTTCATCCATCCAACAGTAGAACCTGAAAATGGAATCTCCTCAAACTAAGAAATCTGGTCTGAACCTCCCAGCTGGGATGTCTGGAACCTCACTCCGCCTTGACACTTTTGCTTCATCGCCATCATCTTCTCGTTCCATTGCGAGCCTCACTTCTCCCTCTTCTCTCCGTTCCATCTCTAACCTCACTTCACCTTCGAAATCAAGCACATGCAGTGACAGGTTCATCCCCTGCCGGTCCTCCTCACGCCTGCACACGTTTGGCCTTGTAGACAGGCCATCGCCGGTGAAGGAAGGGAGTAACGAGGCGTATTCCAGGTTGTTGAAATGCGAACTCTTTGGATCTGACTTTGCTTCTCCTTCTTCTCTTTCTTCTCCTTCTGCAGGTGCTCCTCCTTCCCAGATCAGCCCCAGTAAAAACATGCTCCGCTTCAAGACCGATCACTCCACTACTCCTTCCTCTCCTTACTCGCCCTCCATCTTGGGGCAGCAGAGTACCTTCCCCTCTGATTCCTCCACTCCGCCTCCCAAACCTCCCCGGAAAGTCCCCAAGACTCCCCACAAGGCAAGCTCTTTTTTTCCCTTTTTTTTCATTTCAATGTCTCTACTCTTTTGTTTTTTTGCTTCTTCTTGGCACGCAAAATTGTGATTTTGAATTAAAAAGACTTTTTTTTTTCGCTCCTGATTTTTGGACAACTGTGGCAATGGGTGAACTTGTTATACATTGACTGATTGTGGAGATAACCCTGAGCTTTAGATAGGTGTGATTAGGGATTTTGATCCTCAGGATAGTGTCTATGAAAAAAACTTTTGATGGGAAAAGTCAATTCCCTGTGAGGGTCTCTATACCTTAAGTGCTCTCGGATTAACTTTTGCTCACGATGGTAGAAATGCCGACAGGAATACTTGAGTTTACAAATAAAAGTAGTGCATTGAAAAAATTGTGGCCAATTTCACCTATCATAACTAGATTTGGAAGAATGCTTTGTCTATGCATGTATAAGATTATGATTTGACAAACTTGCGATGGGAAAATTTTGTATTTTCTCAAACCGCCATCTGTCTGTGGTTCTTATTAATCTCCTGAATTTTATCAATTTTATCCAGTCGTTCTTGTAATTTGAAAATTTTGGGTAATGTGGATACTTGTTAGGACCATACGTGTGATGATTTTGGACAGTGTAAGATTTTCTTGTATTGGAGGGAAATCTAGAAAAACTACAGTGGATGTTGTCGTTAGCTCCATCCACCCAAAGAGAATATAGGATGTTCCATTTGTTACATTTGTGTGTCAATCACTACCAATATGTTACATAGCCTTTTATTATATATATTGGATTATTGAACTTGATTGTTGATTGCTAAAATGGGAAAGGTTTTGCAGGTTCTGGATGCTCCATCACTTCAGGATGACTTTTACTTGAATCTAGTGGACTGGTCCTCACAGAATGTTCTTGCTGTGGGACTAGGCACTTGCGTTTATCTTTGGAGCGCTTCAAACAGCAAAGTGAGCTACCAACAATTTCACATTGATCAAAAAACCCCTCTCACGATGAATCTAAAGTGAAATGTATTAATGTGGCTTTCAGGTGACTAAGCTATGTGACTTGGGGCCTTATGATGGTGTATGTTCTGTCCAGTGGACCCGGGAGGGTTCTTTTATATCAGTTGGTACAAATCTTGGCCAAGTTCAGGTACTTTGTTAGCATACTTCAGATTTTTGTTTATCCATCCGTGAATTGATTCATTTCATGATTAGGAACAAAGACAATACACTTTGCCTTATGCTATACAGGTTTGGGATGGAACTCAGTGTAAGAAGGTCAGAACCATGGGTGGGCATCAGACAAGAACTGGTGTGTTGGCCTGGAACTCTCGCATTCTGGCTTCAGGGAGCAGGGATAGGAACATACTTCAGCATGACATGAGGGTTTCAGGTGACTTTATTAACAAGCTTGTTGGCCACAAGTCAGAGGTAAAAATATTTTGAGGAATATCCATTGAACTTGCAGTGCTAAAGACCTGGATTTTGAGAAATTGATAACAATTGTAATCCCTCAATTTGTGACAGGTATGTGGATTGAAATGGTCCTGTGACGACAGGGAACTTGCTTCTGGTGGTAATGATAATCAGGTATTCTTTCCTTTCTTTCCTTGGCATCCTTTTCTTCGTCAAGCCCAGGAAAAGTTCTTTATTCTAGACTTCTTGTTTAGTTTTTTGTGATTTGCTCTTCAATCTTTATGTTTTATTATATGATCAGCTCCTGGTATGGAATCAACACTCTCAGCAACCAACTTTGAGACTTACGGAGCATACTGCTGCAGTTAAGGCCATTGCTTGGTCACCTCACCAAAGCGGTCTCCTTGTGTCCGGAGGTGGAACTGCTGATAGGTGCATTCGTTTTTGGAACACTACAAATGGCCATCAATTGAACAGTGTTGACACTGGGAGCCAGGTTTATTTCTTTCCCATTTTTTTCCACCGAGACATTTGGTCCATACTCAAACAAGAGAACATCTCAACTTCTTTAATGCATGATATGCAGGTCTGTAACCTTGTTTGGAGTAAAAATGTGAATGAGCTAGTAAGTACTCATGGATACTCCCAAAATCAGATTATGGTGTGGAAGTATCCATCATTGGCAAAGGTACTTTGCTTTGACAATTCTAGATATTATAGAGAAACTATACAATCAGAAAACTATATGCCTAAACTTATGGACAAATTTTGATTAGGTTGCAACTCTAACTGGGCATAGCATGAGAGTGTTGTACCTTGCAATGTCTCCTGATGGTCAGGTACTGAATGTCCCCGCATATGTGTTGTTGAAAAGAAATTATTCATTTTTTGTATACATTTTAATTTTATTGGAACAATTGCAGACAATAGTAACTGGAGCAGGGGATGAGACTCTCCGGTTCTGGAATATTTTCCCATCAATGAAAGCACCTGTAAGCATGTCATGTGACCAATTTCAGTTATGCTTGTTTTTTTCTCTTCAAATTCTTTGCTCTATGTTTCATGATGTTGTTTTCTTTTCCAGGCCCCTGTTAAAGATACAGGCCTTTGGTCACTGGGGCGCACTCAAATTCGTTGAAGAGGAATCAAAGCTATCTCAATATTTTGTAATTAATATCTGTATATGAACAATATAATACTGTCATATCATCAAACACGAAGAACTTACAAAGTAGAAAGTCTGCATAAAAATTCAGTAGTTTACAATGTAATAAGGGTTACAATTCATTGTAAATTTGAATAAATCGCAAGCTTGTCACATAAATCAAACACTGTAAATTCTGCATCCCCAATGTTTATTATGAGAAATTTTGCCATCATTTCTACAATTTCCATCCCCAATTTTTAGAGGGGGCTCAAGGAAAACAAGTGCAGTCATTATCAACCATGCACTACTTAAATAATCTCATAATGGTTATATTCTTCGTATTCATCTATCGAAACAATCATTTTGTATTGACTTTGAAGTTTAAATATTATATATATAATTACAAATATTACATTACCAAAATTTTATTTAAATAAGGTTAATTTTATCTATCAAACTATTGAATTATAATTGTTATATCTGTATCAAAATTTTGTTATAATTAATTAATTATAATAAGATAATAAAATGATTTATAATTCTTAAAGATATGCTTTACATCATTTTTATGAATTTGAACAAGACAATAGTTAGGTGAGTGTTTGTCATTAAAACAAGTATTTAAAGAGTAAGAATTAATAGAATTTTTAAAGTAAATAAAACTTCACTGTCATGAAAAGGTTTGGGCCCTAGTTTTTCAACAAAAACAGGGCTTCTTTTTCCTGCACCCCTACGTTTTTCTTCCTGCACCCCCACAATTTTGTAAATCCCAAAACTGATCTTCACCTTTTATTTGAAAAAACTAGAGTTTTTTAGGTTACCAGATTTTGGGATCCGGGAGTGTGCTATGGATTCATCAATCCAGAAGTGAATGTTTTGAAGGCAAATTGTTGATTTCCAGATTACTGAATCTAGAAGTCTAATTTCTATTACGGATTGATGGATCCAGAAGATTACTGGATTCACCAATCCAGAAGATTACCGGATTCACCAATCTAGAAGATTACCGGATTCACCAATCCAGAAGATTACCGAATTCACCAATCTGAAAGATTACCGAATTCACCAATCCAGAAAATTTACGGATTCCCCAATCCGGATTGAGGGATATTTTTGTCTTTCCATTACATTGTGGGGGTGCAGGAAGAAAAATGTAGGGGTGCAGGAAGAAAGTGCTTTCATTTTATTTTATCTTACACATCAACGACATCATCCAACAAAACAAATCTCAACTATAACTTGAAAAAAAAAAAATCAGTTTTCAGATCAGTACGTATTATTATATTTCTTTTTTATGTAACTTAATTAATTTATTTTTATTGATCAAATAATTAATTATTTCTATATTTTATTATTATATTAAGATTTCTTTTATGAGTCAAACCTCAACTCTCATTGCTTCTAAATTTTTGTATATTAAAATTTCCTTTACATATCAAATATTAATTATCTATACTCAAGTTTGATATTTTTTTGGTAGTTGAATAAAAGTACCTATTAAATGGTTGTGGTAATTTGTAAGTTTTTCATCCTTGAAAATGAGTACTTTTATTATATTTATACTATTATATAAAAAAGATGTTTTTAACTGTTTTGGTGTCATTTTTAGTTATATTATTTTATCTTTTATTTAATTAAAATAATTCTATTATTTAATAACAAAAATTAATCAGACAGTCTTTCTATTCAAAAGTAACAGTCTAATTCTTTAACTTCAAAATAACCATGTAACTCTTCAGCTTAAAGAACAACCATATAATACTTCAACTAAAAAAATCATATAATTTCTCCATTCTTATTTTTACAAAATTATTATTTTTTACTTTTAAAAATTATAACATTTTAATACAATAGATTGCAGATACACATGCGACCATATTTCCACTAATACTTATAGAATTTGGATCATTCCTTGTTCACAATAGCAGTACTATCCTGTTTAAAAATATTTTAATTATTTATATACATACCGAAAACAAAAACTAACCAACTTAATTTTTATTTTAATAGTTAGATTTGATAACAAACATAATAAATTGTAAAGATTTACAAAACAGGACTATACTGAGGATTCAAATTCCTATTTTTATAACTTTAACACTTTATTATTATATATGATTTTTTAATTTTTTTAAAATTATTAAAAATGTCATATTTGTTTGAGGATTTTTTTTGTTAATTATAACATTGAAGACTATTATATATATGTATATATGGGCGTGCGTTAATTAATCATTTTCACATTATAATTGAGAGATTTATTTGTATGTCATAGGTTGTTACTAACTCTCTTGTTACAGTCAATTGTTATTAAAATATTTGAAATTATTATTATTATTCTATGAAAGTGAAATTCATGTATACTTATAAAATTACACAGCCTGTTTTCTAATTAGTCTACATCCAATAACTATAAAAAAAAAATTGACAGCTATCAACAACAATGTTTGTTCTAATAATAAAATTGAGAAAAAAAAAAAAAAAAACTACATAAGACTGGATAAGGATCCCGAAGGAGGTAGAATATTCGCAAAGTGTGGATAAGGATCCCCAAGGAGGTGGAATATTCGTCCTTACAACCACTATATCCACAAGACCACTTTGTCTTCATCTACTTTTATAAAGTGAAATCATAGCCACACACACCACATACTAATGGTGGACCCTGCCCCTCAAATTATATATTCAACTATTTTGTACTCTAAGATACGCTTTCAATTTTTCTTTCACCAAAAACAAAATAAGTGACCCAATAATTATACTATTCATTTGGTAACACTAATAATTAATCAAGCACTGAAATTTCATCATTGATTACTTTCAAAAATATATTTTTCATCAATCTTGCTTGTAGTATATCTTCACCAAGAAAACCAAAACTACACAAACAGAATAGTTAAAAGGTACCAATTTAGTAAATAGAGCGATAATCGAACAAGTGGAAAGAGTAACTTCCATGTGTGAAATGAAAGATAATAAGAACATTTTTCACCTTTCCTTTGTGCTGTTTGTCATGTTCTATGTTCTTTTTACACTTCTACATACATTCATAAATGTAAAAAGAATAAAATAAAAATCAAAGAACAGTATAAGTTCCTGTTAGAACAATCTTATTGCATCAAATCATTTACAAATGCCAACCTGCATGCAATTAATGGCAGGCAAAGAATTTGGTGTAAGAATATTACATGAATTTGAATCAAAATGTACAAGTTTGTCTTCTTCTTGTCCTGTCAACACCACCACTCCTTTCTACACCATCACATCACAAGTGATTGGACTGGACACCTTCAACAAACACACGGTCTTTCAGCTGAGGCTTCTGTAATCTTCAAGGTCCCAGATCCAGCTTGATGCTTTCCATGCTGCTTGGCTTGGTGCTGAGACCAGAAAGCATGAGCAGCCAAAACTCTGTCCAAGAGCTCCTGAGGCACTGGCTCTCCTCTCCTTTGTTGAGGGGAGATGGTTGCAGTGTGCACCAATGTTTTCCATTTATCCTGTGCACATCAAGTGGCAATTAAGCAAAATTGTAGTAGCTTTATAACCATAAAATGGATTCAATCAGTACAATTGTGTTAATCTTTCTTCTTCAACATTTATACTTTAAAAGAGTGCATAGTTTATGCATTGAGAGTGTAATTGTACTGTCTGTCACCCACTCACAAATTGATAAACATAGTAAGTTGCTTGTCTTTCACAAAACTAGTTAAAATATTATACCTTTATTATTTATCATTGGATCACAAAATGTATAGAAGTTTTTGCACACTTCTATAAAGCAAATAAAGAGGGATTTCTTCAACTTGAGAAAATAAGCATAATGCCCCCAATACAAAAACCATTGGAATGATATCCATGAAACAGAAGAGGACTAAATAAACTAGTCATATTATCCTAGGTACCAACTGAGTGTCTAACAAATAGGAACCGTGACCAATGAAAATAATCACAAGGGAAAACCGTATTAACCATAAGAAACCCAAATGTGCTTTGTTGTGTATTATATTTCTAGTAGTAGAACCGTGTAAAGTGACCCCACAAGTTAAAGAGTGCTTAGTGCCTAGAGCGGGAACCAAAAGAATAACATACCTTTAAGTCTACATAAGTCCTATGGTCTGCATTCTCAAAAGCTCGCAACTTAACATCACGCCACCTGCATGGCATAAACATTATCAGCAAGCCAGTTTTGCAGTCTATCCACAGCTAAGCTGATATTACTGATAACATCGTACCTCCCAGTTCCAAGTTCCTCAACTGCGTGGACAAGTGCTTCTACCTCAGACACAGAGAATGGTCTCCTGGTTCGACGCTGTACAAACTCAGAGCGCTTGATTTTCTGACTCACTGGAACCACAGCTAATGCTTCTGTGCTATCTGGAACAGGAACCAGCGCTCTGGAATCAGGTGTTATTTTGTCAATTGTAGTGTCGGCGAGTGAATAAGTAGACTCATGGTTACTTTCGATTAGGTTGCCCGGATATGTCACCAAGGGTGAGTCATGCAAGGTATCAGTAATCCCTGAATCTAGGGCAGGAGTTTCTATGGGCCTAGAAAAATCAGATAATGGTATTAGGTATAGTATAAACATAAAAATCCACGATATAAAACTGAATCACCATTTCTACCCAATAAATTATTCTTGGCCATTTCCCTTCCTAAATCAGCTATGCTGATTAAAATAAACTATGCTATGGAGTTTGACTCACCTGGTGAGCTGGGATGTTTCACATTGAGAAGAAGGATCACCAACACAAACGGTTGGAGAAGCTTGAAGAGAAACGGGCTCCAACATGAAACTCAGGGTATCCAAATTTTCGTTGCAAGATATACCAGTCTGCACAAGTGTCCTATTGTCATCTCTAACTTTTTTCCCATGATGAAGAACACCAACGTGCGCGCCCCCTCCCAGTATAGCCATCACCGCCTCCATGATTGTCCTCTACAAAAATTTGTAAGAATATGCAATGCAAAGGTTAGAGCCAGACAAGACAGCAAATCACACGTGAAGTTTTGACAACAATAAAATAGAAGTGGGGCTATCTATTTGCTATCTCTATTTATACCTTTAGCGAACCAACAGTGGCAGTTTCAGGAACCTCAATATAAAGCTCTGGTATCCTTATCGACTTAATGCTAAACTTTACTGTTCACAAGGTATAAAGAACAAATATGTTACGATTGAGAGTAGTGAACAATCAACATAAGCAGAAAGAATGAATATAAGAATTATTTACCATGGGAATCCTTAGCCTTTGCTAGATGCAGCTTTGCAGATGAGCTAGGCTTGTCTCCATCCGTCCCTTTCTGAGGAGAATTGGACACACTCTCACTGCTGAATCCTCCATCAGAAGTTACTCCTGAAACCCGATCAACGATTTTCCTCTTCTTAATAATAGTGTTGTGCTGAGATCTTTCAAAACCATAGCAAGTCTTCCTCTTATGATAATGAGGTACTCCTAAATCTGCAAATTCCATATTACTTTCAGTGACAGACAATCAAACAAGTAGATAAAGCATGCATCACACAATAAAGCATTTGGTTGCTCATTTATAAGCCACATTACCAGATCTAGAAAGTTCACAGTCTTTCAGCTTTGGAGCTGTCTTCCAGTATTTAGAAGACATCAAATTCCTGATTCTTCTATGTGCAATGCGCCTTGGAGACCTAAAAGCCTTTGACTTTGTGCAAACTCTTTTGCACCTTAAAAAGTTTTCGTCATCATCTCTAGAACCTAATTTAACAACATTCCCATGCCTGGAAAAGGAAGCACTGGGAGAAGATTTCCTATGAAATGGAGATTTAATATTACTTTTTGAGTTAATTAGTGTAGGAGATACATACAATTCTATGTGGTCTTTCAAACTACATTTATCAGCCAAATTTGATCCCCTAAAGCATGAACTGCCAGCTTTCATTTCCTGTTTAAATCCATTCTTCATCTTACCATCACTGGACTCCCTAAACTTTTCAGATGGTTCTACTAATCTATTAGAATAATTCCCAAATTTATTATCCCATTTGAAAATTTCAGACTTCACATCAGCTTGAACTTTCTCCCAAATGTCAGAATCATTATTAACTGAAACATGTCCTTGTGAAAAATCAGTCTTGGCATGTGGAAGAGGTTTCTGGCTACTGTTTTGTGACCCTACCTCAGTCTTAAAAGTACTCTCAGCACAGCTTCCCTGGTGAATTTCCTCCTTTTTTAAGGGTTTAACTTCACCTTGTCTGTCTTGCTCAATGACACCTTGGCTAAAGGCAGGTTGACGATTTCCTTCAGATGCGTTGCTGGAAGCAGAACTTTCACTCTCCTGCAGCAATTGGCCAGCTAAAGATGCCAATAGTTCAATAGCACAAACTCGACCATCCTCAGTTGCTTTGTTGAAAGGACCCCTCCTCTGAACAATCACAAAAAAGGATCAAAACAGAGTTCAATGCACAAAAAATGGAATACATAAAAACAATTGCCACAATTGCAAAAAATACTCAGTACTTACCCTTACAGATCTAGGAGCTTTAGGTATAATAGGAACTCGAAAGCCATTAAATCCATAATCTACCCTCTTCTTCAACACCATAATTAAAACATATACAGCTCATCAAATAACCAGAAGCGTAAATACACCAGATCCTTTTCACTGCCATAGTATTGAAGGAAGAAACATATCAGATTAATTTTCACATTTTGCTACCCTGTGCAAATTAGGAAAGCAATGTCACAATACCACTGCAATAAGTAATTTGCAACTATTTTGATTCAATGGTTACTTAATAAAAATACATATATCCCAACAACAGTTACCGATTATTCACATGCTACCAGACCAAGGAAAGCAACTTGAATAATCTAAGGTTTAACGACAACGACAATTTCTATTCTACATGGACTTACATGGAAGATAATTAAGACCATGTACAGAATGAAGGCAAAAGGAAAATTCACAATGTTAATTTGGCCCAGCAAATTAAAGAAGCAAGATCAGAGAAACCAAATCTGTCACAAAATGCATCTAATTGTTACAATAAAGTACCATTTATGTCCCACATGAATACTTGCGGAATAAACAAGATCAGATTTAAGGGAAGTCCAGAAAAGACCCATTTGACTTTCGGATTCAATTTCTTCGAATAGAACGTGCTATAAACAGCACATAAAAGGGGTAAAAAGTTGAATCGGTGAATCCACTTCATGGAAGTCACGGAAACAGGAAATTGATCGCATGAAATCCTAATGCCAACATGGATTCGGAAGAATTTCAAGGAACTGCGGGAAAAAATTCCCGATTTCACAATCATTCCCGAGATGTCAGAAAATTAAAGAATTGCATATGAATCCATGATCAAAAAGTCAAAAAACTAAAGAAACACAAACACATGGAAGGATCATAAAAAATCAACATCGTAAAAGAAAAAGCACGCTGCAATCAGTTGCTAAGCTCTAATAGCGCGAGATCAACACAAATCAAGCAATTTCCAAGAATCTGCCGCACTTGTATCCAAATCAAAGTACCTGAACCACTAGAAAGTCCAACAACCCCCCACCCACAAAAAAAAAAAACTCAAATTTTTCATAGAAACAAAAGAATAACCAGTTGCATACATCAAACACAACCAAACTTCCACGATCGGATCTTCAATTCTCAAATCAACAACACCCATATTTTTTCCCCAAAAAAGAAACCGAATCTTCAGAAGTAAGAACAAAATTGCGTATAACCCACCACAATTCCGTTCTCTCATCTCCGAAATTCAACAAGAGGGAGAGAGAGAGAGAGTTAACGAATAATCTCCACCGCTAAATCATGATTAGATCGCACCGAGAAACATGACGAGAAAAAAACAACCACAAAAAACCGAAATTCAAAACCTCTGACATGCAACAGAACCTCTCACAACAACTAACCTCTTGGAAAAACAACATTCGAACAACGATCCGAGGAACCAGACCACGATCAAGTTACAATGTTTCTGATTAAACTCAATTTCCTACAGGGGAAAAGTAGAACTTGCGTGCAAAGCAAAACCCCCGAAAAACTGTTTGGAAATGCAAGAGATCTAAGGGAATTCAGGAACTGAAAACATTTAAGTCCTCAACTTTCTCTGTCTCTCTCTCTCTAAATCCTTCAACAACGTGAAATTTTCATTATGTTTTTTCTTTTTCTTTTTTTTTTTTTTTTGAGAGATGGAAGGAAACAATGGATAGAATAATAGATAGATTAGATAGAAGAGTCTTACGGGACAAAAACCCACCAATACCGTAAACAAAAACCACGCAACAGTGGCCTTAAACCCTTTATATCCCATGGTTTTGACCATACAACCGGACCACCCAGTTAAAGGGTATATGCTACCGCCTATACCGGTCATCTCTCCCACCTAAAAACCCTCTTTAGACCCGTTCTTAACCCCTCATGCCTCAACCTTGTGCCACGTGTCATCCCCACTCGTCCTTGTACAGGATTAGAAAGAAGCATGGGAGTTTTGGCTCTTCCTATGAAGATGTGGTAGAGAGTGTGCGTCCAATGCGATGTCCATTATTACTACCTTCATTCTTTATCTCTTCTTGTGGTCCTTCCTTTCTCCATTTTTCCTTTTTTTTCTTTCCTTTTTATGTGTTGATCCATTTCTGATTGTAAGGGAACTCCTGTGGGTTCAGTTTAGTTATTATGGTTCTTTTATTGCTTGCCTTTCCAATTACTGTTTTCCTCAAGGACTTCTTAAAAATATATATATAAACAAGTACTGTTTTGTTGAGTAGATGGTAATAATAATTTGGTGTTCATACCTCATCATCACCAAATTTTTAGATAAACAATGCCACTCATCACTTTATTTTGCAGTTTCTGCTACCTTCCTCATTCTATACAAAATTATAATTATACCAAAAATTCTATTTGCTTCAAATGGATTCTTTCAGAGCCTCCAACACTATGATCTCATCAAATATAGCATTTTTTTTTATTTTTCAATTATATTAATTAATATATCATTTTGCTCTTTGTTTTTAGTTAAGTCAACTTAGTTTTTAAAAATTCAATTATGTCAAATGAATGTCCCAAATATTTACAATTATCTTTTGTTCCTTTTTTTTTATTAAAGTTTGTTATTAGGAGCACGTGTTTTATGCAGTGAAAAAAATTATGCTTGATTATACTGTGTAAAAAAAAAGTTATCAGATAAATAATAATATTATCAAAAAATTTAATCTTTGATTCAGTAAACTTTGTTATATATATAATTTGAGGATTAAAATTGCAAATCAATTAAGTTAAATATAAAATATGTACTTTTATATTGTTTTGTTTTAAATGAATGAAAAAAAGAATAATGCCTAGTTCGCTCTCTTCAGTGCTCAAGGTTGAAAGTACTAATTAAAGTACACCAATAAAGGGAGTTGGAGAAGCACAAGATGCAAGCATAAGAGAATTTCACGAAAAATAAAGTAAATTATTTCATTAAAATAATTTAGTTTTTAGGGAGTTAAATAGCATTAGATCCGATGGTACTTGAATGATTAAATTAATAAGATAAAATGGTTGTTACAAATTTTACTACTTTGAGATCCACAGTAAATTATTAAATATTTTTATTGCGGATCTAAGTGGTTACACTTACACTATTAAACTAATTGGAATTTGCTTATAATAGTAAAAATCAGGTGAAAGTTTTAATGTAGGAATAGTTTACGCTTAAAATCAGCTTTTTTAAATTAAAATCTTACTTTTTTGGTACAAAGTAAACAGGGGACGTTTCTTTTTACTTTTTAAGCGACTTCACTCTTAGAGTAAAAAAAAATAGTAAAATATATCACATAATAAAACTTATTATAGGTAAATTGAGAACAAAAAAAGATATTCCATGGGTTGAGTACTATCACAAATTTTAAAACCTTCAATAAATTAAAAACAGATTTTTTTAAGGACATATGTATCTTATTTGGAAAATAAATATTTTTTGAGTAAGATAAAATTATAATAAATATTGAAATGTTTCTTCCAAATATTTAATGTTATAACATATGTAATTGTTGAACTGACTTACATTTTAATCCACACGTGTTATACAAAGATTATAAATTGATTTTAAATTTTGTAAATATTTATGTGGTGATAAACTATGTTGAAAAATAAAAAATTATCGTTGTCATTATCTTAGATTGCTTGGTATTATTAAATTTTTAATTGAGTAATTAAGGAGATAATTGAAAAGTTTATAAATTAATTTTAAATTTTGTAAATATTTATGTGATAATAAACTATGTTGAAAAAAAAAATTATCGTTGTCATTATCTTACTTGATATTATTAATTCTTTAATTGAGTAATCAAGGAGATAATCGAAAAGTTTATAAGTTGATTTTAAACTTTGTAAATATTTATGTGGTGATAAATTATGTTGAAAAATAAAAAAACTATCGTTGTCATTATATTATTAATTCTTTAATTGAGTAATTAAGGTGATAATTGAAAAGTTTATCTGCATTCATTAATTATGTCTTAAAACATATTTTATCATGCTTTTACAATTAATTAACAATGTCAAAATTTATTATTTATTCTCTTCAGTGTAAGGCTCAATAGTAATTCTTACATTAAACTCAAAGAAACAGGCACCACGTGCATCTTCGAATTTACCAGCAGGATTTCAGATTCAAATGATCAATAAACTTATGTGATTTTAAAAACAATGTAATTAAATTTTGAGAATACAAATTATTTATCTGGAGTGATTTCTTCTATGAAAAAAATATATATTAAAAAAAAAATTTATGTTTAACTTAAAATTGATTTAAAAATATATTACCACGATTATAAATTCAATAAATTTTTTTCATAAAATAATTCTAAATAACTGTAATATCACTTATAAAATTAATTATAAAAAAATTGTATTTATTTATATATTATAAAATAATTTTTAGTTCTTAAATTCCACCAAATTTGTGAATTAGTTGGTGATAATATACTTTATAGGTATAAAGTTAAAAAAATTTAAAAATTAACAAAGAAAAGGAATGGTTGTAAAATTGGATTAGATTATGTGGTGGGGAAAAGAAGAGAAAGAAAGAGTTATTTATCCATCCATACCATTGAATAATAATAATAATTTACGGATAACATTTTCGTGTTAAAGTATGCTTTCAGGTATTAACATTTTTTGTTTTATTACTTTATCTTATCTGTGTTGTGACTCATTCACATCACTTTCTTCACCAAGGACAGTGGGTCCCACTGTCTTTTATTGTTCCAAATGTGTCAATTCCTCAATGACCTCTCAGCCACGCATAACAATCGGTGACGGGTTCGGGTTTGGGTTTTTCGATGGGTCATTGGTTTCTGTTTCTTTCTTCTTACTTCTTTCATCTTATTCTCATCTTGAAATATGTAATATAATATAAACTCTCTTACATTATTTAATTATGAGATTTCATGAACACTCCTCCTACAAAATTATAAAATTATAATTAAAGGTATGATAAAAATATAATTTATATACCCATTACATATTATTTTCATTGTTATTATTACTGTTATTATAAATTATAGATAAATATTTGGTTAGCCAATGTTTTATTATTATTAGTGACTATATTCACCTAATCTAAAACAAGGAACCTGGTTCATCACGTTTTCCTTAACTTTTGGTCTATGTTGGACAAACGTACAAACTTCAAACTATACACATCTTTTCCTTTTGTTACACAAATACTATCTTATTCTTCTTCTTCATTTTGAACTTTATCATGGCTCAATACTTATACAACATTCTACAACTATTGTTTCAAAATTGACTCTTTACTTCTCCTTTTGGAAAAAAAATGTCAAGTTTCGTAATTTTCATAAATTCGAAAGTCATTAACAGAACACAACTTTTGTATGCATCTAACTAACTAGGTACTCTATGTGGTTATTTTATAAAAAAGTTTGTATGAGTTTATATAGTATTTATTCCTTGATATAACTCTTATAAGACTGAAGCCTTTTTTTTTTTATAATTAAGGTGTGGTTTTTTCTAATTGTTTGAATAGGTAGGGAGTGTGTGAATACATTCTAACGAATATAATAAATGTGTAATATATCATTACTGCATATTGTTTATTTTCATATATTTATATTATTTTTAGTAAACTTTTACTTACACAAGTCTTGATAGTAAATTCATATCAACTTTAATTAAAATAGTTACTGAATATTCTATTTAACGGCCCAATGTTCTTAGCGTGTAATTGAGATGTATTAGAGACTTAGAGACTTATAGATTTATTTTTAATATGTTTTCAATGATGAAATATTTTTACTTTTGTGTGTATATTAATCCCTTTTTAGGTATAGGTGATGATGAGTCTTTGAAAAGAAAAAAAAATCATATAATTTACTTATTCTTATATTATACATGCATTATTTTTACACACTAACGACATATTGCATAATGAATCTTGAAAAAATAAAAATATTTTTTTTTTATTGATGACTTACCACACTATATTGTATATTGGTCTCTTATATCACTATATTTATTTTATTTTATTTAAATTTAAATTATTTTTATACAAATTAGAAAGATATATTCTTTTTTATTTTTGGTATTGGAATCGTGGGTCTTTGTCACATTCTAGGTCTTTGTCACTTGTATGGTGTTAGTTGGAATGGAAAAATATATATGTAAAAAGTTTTCTGACTCTCAAGACAATGTAGTAAGAAAAACTTACTTTTCATTAGGAGGCGTTCACTCATTTATAGAAATGAGACAAGAGCATTCTTTATATCGGGCATGAATTATCACAACTTTTTAGGTTAATTTCCTTTTAATCATGACAAATTAGTATATTAATTGGTTTTTAATTGCTATTTAAACTTAGTAGTTGTTTTAGGTCCTCGATGTAGTATCCACCTTAACATGGCTATATATATATATATAGGTAATCTCCGTCACATGTCTCAGTCATATATAGCACATTAGTCCCTAGGCTCAATAAGTCTCAGTCTTAAGAGCCTAAGTAAGAACATCTCAAAACACTTAGGTTTTAAGGTTAAGGCCTATCAAGCATAAGAGACTAATACATGGTCAAGATGACCTATATTAGCCATCATGCTCACGTAGAGACTACGTCGGGGGGACTTAAAATGACTACCAACTCTAAATAGTGATTAAAAAATAATTAATGTACAAATCAGTTCGTACTATCAGGTTTAAAATGCAATTAACCTAAAAAATTGTGATAATACAAGTTCAATGTGAACAATGTTCTCACCTCACTTTTACAAATGGGTGAACATCACTTGGTGGTGAAATATATGTCTTCCTATTCCAAATTTTGAATACTAACTTAAGTGTCAAAAAATATTTTAGAGTACATCCTCTCATCCCAACCGAAATTATACAAGTGGTTAAGACTCGAGACATTATCAAAATTCAGGATTCCAAAACCAAGAGTAAAACGAGATTTTCAATCATACAAGAATATAAACTTATAAAGATTTAGAGATGAAAATGGTATGAGAAATATTTGAGAATTGTGAAACTAAAAAGAGAAATAAATTATAATTTATCCTAAATTTTGTACAAGTCTTTTTAAAGGAGTTTATCCAAGATAACTTTAAAAAAAATCTATCTTTTATAAATTAAAATTAGTTTATGTTTAAAATAAAAATGAAAATTTTGAAGAAATTATATACAAAATCTTCTATAATGAATTCATATGTAAAATAATTTTAACTTATGAAAAAAATTCAATTTCACTTCTCATTTTCATTTTTCTCTGATAAGGTCTTTATAAAGAAATTTCAAACTTGTAATATCACTATACATACCAAGGGTTGTAAAAAAAATTCTAAACTATTTTTACTATTAGATACTTTATTTTTTACAAAAAATAAATAAATCAATAATATTGTTAGAACTTCTCTTATACGTTTTTGGATCAAATTATTTCTACACATACTTCACCGCTATGATTGTTTCAAATTTAGTTTTACAGAAACCAACTTAGTTTCAACAAAAATAAACTCATTATAAATATATAGTTTTACAGAAATCCGTGAGTATGTTTCAAAAGAAATCAAGGAGTGTGTTTAAATTTCAGGTTGAATTCAATTTTAATTAAATATTGTATTAATATATTTGATAATTTTTTTTATTCAATTAAAAACAAGGGTTTATCTCAAATTTTAGTTAATTTAAGATTACAATGATTTATTTATTTATTTCAATCTCACTTCTTTAACCCAACTTAATTTATTTAACTAAATAACTTAATTCTCCTGACTAAATTCAAAGACATAGTATTTATAATGATATATCTAAATATATGATTGTATTTACAAAGAAGATCGAAATACTAAAATTATTACAGTGTAATAATCCATTATTTCTTATTTAACTTAATATTTTTTCTTAAAATACATAAAGGTTCTCTCTCACTTATAATATATTAATAAAATTCTCTCATTTTATGTACCTGTCTCATATTTATATTTTATCCTTAATTATATTTTAAAATAAAAATAAACTATCATAATGTTAAAGATAATTACACAATTTAACTACATAATACATTTCAAATCATCGACTTTATTTAATCACTCATTATTTTTATATGTAATTATCTTTATAATAATTTCTTAAATTCACAAAAAAGTTACTATATTGATATATTCTACACTGATTTAATCTTTAAATTTAATTTTTTTTAGTGGTATATAAGTTTGTTATTTCTGTATTAGTTTAAAATTTTATGTATTTATACCACTCACCAACATATTCTTTATACATCTAAGTAATATCAAATTGTATACACTATCACTACATCCCTAAACTTGAATGTTACTAGCAAAAGTCTTCTTCCATAAATCTAATAAAACTCTGCATTAAATAACCAAATATCAAATCCCACACCAATAACATCTCTCTTTAACAAAACACCAAAAAAATTAGAGAAAAACAAAGACTTATTTCTTAGTAGGATTTAAACTACTTGCCTAGATTACAACTTTAATAAGTTCAATTTAATTTTTATCTTGTTCCTCGTGAGAAATGTAATCTAATAAATAAATAATATGAATGAAACAGAAACAGAAATTAATTACTTAAAGAATAAACCATAAGGTAACGTTTACAAAATAAGGTAAGAATTATTAAAATAAATTTATCTAACAAATAATTTGATATTGTTTAAAATAAATTATGAAGTAGTTAAATAAACTTATAAATTAAAAAAAACATATAAAACGCCCCCATAATATAACTATAACAGTGTGGAAAAAAAAACATAACAGAAGAAGAAAAGAAACCGCAGACCCCATCACAGTTCTTCCCCATATTCTCCTGTTTTCCTTCTCTCTTAATTTCCTTATCCAATCTTCATCTATTTTAGAATCTGATCGGACCACGTTGTAGCTGGGGAGTTAAGGAACATTTCTACCCGATCATAATTTTAAATAGAGTAAGTTCATTTTTACTCCAAAGATTCTTTATTCTTGGTTTTTCGGTATATTTTAGTCATAAATCTTGGTGGGGTCAGTTGAGAAGATTAATCCTCTCAACTTATTCTAGTATATACTGAATTTATGTTCTGTTTGGATAACTTGCATTAGGCCCGTAAATCTTAAAGCTTATCCAGACGGTGGAGAATAAAATTCTAGAAGTTGCTTGGGAAGCAAGCAATTAAGGTAAAGGAAGCTAAATTTAAATTTTTATAGCACCCTAGGCTAGAAGATTCTGGATGTGGAAGGGACGTGGTCCCAATATTCAATTTCTCTGGTACGGATGCTGTGTGTTTATATTGTGTTATTTGTTTATATAATATTTAAATTTGTAAAAATATTTTATTTTGATGGTTTAGTATTTAAGTGTGGTTTTTTTTATGTTAAATAAACTTTTGAATATTGTGGATTACATTTTGAATGATATTGTATGATGAAAATGATATGGAATTGAATTCATACATTTGGGATAATGTATGGACTGATGTTTGCTGTGTATTAAGTATTGATACCTATGTGATAACAGAGATCTCCGAGCTTCACTGATGATCTAAGTCACATAGACTAAGATATCAGGTGGTGAGAAGCTGATGGAGGAGTTTATGCACACCGTGATATATGAGATGCACGGCTTGGGTTGTATTGAACTTACCCTGACCCTTTATGTTGGATTCGCTGGTAATCTTTAGATCAGGTGTTAGTCTCTGGTGGGACTTACTTAATACGAGTCTTCCGGAAGATGTTGTTTGTTGAATATATTGGATGTGTAGATCCATGTGAGATCTATGTGATTGTTTTATTATTGAGATTTGAAGAAGATTGAAAAATTGAAGAATTGGTCATGTAATTTGGTTTTCTCTTTTAATTTAATTACATATATTATAAAACTTTATTTTCACTAGCTTACCCTTGCTTTTCGTGTTGTGTTTGAACTGCGATGACTGTACTATGTACACGAGCAGATGACCATACAGATGCAGGAGAGCCTTAAAAGTTTCAGAGTTTTATTTTGAGCTATGGATATGTAAATATTTATACTTATTTAAGTCATAATCTTGTAATAGAAATATTTTGAAAAACTCTAAGTTTGTACAGAAATATGTAAAATGTGTATTAAAATAGTTATATAAATTTTCGGGGTGTCACAATAACAATGAGAAGGATAGATCTAAGTTTTGTGTTATTTAAGGGGCATAGACACCTCCAAATCATTTGCATTATTTTTCTTATCCATTTATGGTCTTAATTAAGGAACAATACGTCAGAAGCGTATACACCAAATGATACAAGACAACAAAAGTATTCAGTAATAATAATCTGTCACGTGCAATATTTCTTAACATACCAGAGATAAACGGGTTCATTAAATTTCAACGTTTGGGTATTAATATTCTGAAAGTATGTTCACATTAAATTCAAATTAATCAATTTTTTTATTTATGAAATAAATCAAATCAACCTGAATAATTAATCAAATTTATTCCAAAACAAATGTACAAAGCTTCATTTAAAATAAAATAAAAACATGATTTGACGGAAGAATTCACGTATTGTTTGGGTTTAAAACGGTGTGAGTCACTGAAATAAAATTATTAAATAAAAGTTAATTTTAAAAATTAAAAATAATTATTTAATGATTAAATTATATATTATTTTAAAGATTTTAAAACTTTTAATATTTAAAAAATTGATACTTAATTAATTATCAAATTTTAACTTTCAATTTTATAATCTAAATTACTTATTAGCCAAAACTTTAGTAAATAATTAGATATTAATTTAAAAATTAGTTTATAAATTTAAAATTTATTTTAAATATTAGTAATTTATTATTTTTTAAAATAATTTATAATTTTTTCAATAATTAATTATTTTTTATTTTTAGAATTGTTTTTATTTAATGATTTTTTAATAGTGGGTGATGATAATGATAATAATAATTAATAAAAGATAAATCCCATTATTAATTTGTTCATATTCATTGAATTTGTAAATTACAAATTTAATACATAATTACAATTATTAAATTGAATTTATTTAATTTAGCTCGATCTGATTAAACGGAAGCTAACTCAATTTTATCTGGTTTAAATTTTTTAAATAATATAAATCCAGAAACACATAATTTTAATCTTTTTATTCTTTTTAATTGATGGACATATTTCACTTATATTCTAAGCCTTCTTCTCAAAAAGTCTGAAGAATAAAAATTTAAATAATAACGCGTTGAATGCATGTGGTGATTCCAGATTCCAGATCGCACACCAAACCCCTTGAAATTAACAAACAAAACCCAAAATAAAATATCTACCATAGGTAGAGATCACTCTTACGTTTCCTTTCTTCATATTAAATTAACGCCTAAATAGTCTATATTAAATTTTATATATATATATATATATATATATATATATATATATATATATATATATATATATATATATATATATATATATATAAACAGGGTCAATTTCAGTTGCTGGCTACCTTCTGAGGTGTTTCGTTGAGAATTTGAGCTTGACTGGACTCTACAATTCAATGTTCAAGCAAGAATGAATATGCATTTGCCAAACGGTTTCAGATAAATCACATTTTTAATAAGTAAAACATATGACAAATTGAAGCATAATTTCAAGGTTTTTCATAACATATTGTGAAACAGTATATTGTAATGCATATTATCATTATGAATCTTATAGATTATGATTCTCACATACAATTAATAAAGAAATAGGCAGTTATCTTGATTCATGAGTGATCCTACTTGAACAGTTACTTTATCTCATCTTTTGTCCCAATCTATCTCTTAGCAATCTCGTTCTTGTCATACACTTTCTTAACGGTTAATAGTGAGACCACTATTATTTGCAGAGACATAACCCTTTTACTTTTAGTTCTCAGATGTAAGTTTTCATTAGGTATCATCAGATATATATTTCTCACATTAACCAATGAACCTTTAATTTTATTATTATTATTAAATCACATACGGGTCTAAAGTCAAACTTAATTTCATGTGAGTCACATTATAGAAATTAATTTACATAATTTCTTACATATATGAACAAACTCAATTCAACCTTAAATTCAGTAACGAATCTCTTTATCGTATAAATGGACATTTATTGGTGAGATGATTGCGAGTTTCTTAACAATGGCTTTGAGGGTTTTTGTTTGAATAAAATATAGTTGGTGAAAGAGTTGGGTTCCTTGTAGAACAAAAATGGAAGTTGGTTATGTTACTTTTTCCTAAAGTGGTAGCTGGAAGGTGAAGAAAGGAATATGGTGAAATTGAAACCTTTGTCAACAAAGTTAATTAATTTGGTGGGTTGTAATTACGAGATGGCAGAGAATAATCTCAGTATAAATAATAAGTTATGAGATTAGATGCTACGATGAAGATTAGGATAGTATGTACAAAAAGTTTTGTCTAGGAAGCTTTTTTTATTTTTGGGCTTTGAAGCAAAGAACAAAAATGCAAACTACACAGAGGGTATCATTTCACCTAGGCAGCCATGTGACAAATTTTAGTATTCTCAATTGTGTCGTTAGAGTTAGATTTATGACTTTCTACCCAATAATTGGGACTCTACATTGCATTCTGATTTTTTTAATCTATCAGGAATAAAATTACGCGTTTCCACAACATGCTCTTAAATTTTGTACTACCAACGAACTACTTACAAACATGGGTTCTTAGATTAGAAAAGCACGAAAAGGTTGAGAAGCACGTTGGAAAAGTGAAGTTGTGTGTGATGACACAATGGGAAGCAGTTTTTTGAAGCGGGTTCCTCTTTGAAAGGAGCATGATATTTGTAATGGGTGTGATTTGATATAGCATAGCATATTTTGAGCATGTGATTACTTGTGAATACAGCATGTCTCCGTTTGCTACGCCAGCTATTTGTCCCCTCGATGCATAGAATCAAAAGACTCACTGCTTAACGTCATCCACAAGCTTCTCTATGTGGAGCGCCAAAGGATTTATATTTATATATTAATTATAACCATCAAAAACTCAATCTTTCAACCAAATCCATTTCTTTTCTGCATATCTTACCATCTTAATTCTATAATAAAATTAGTTTTCCACTCACTACTTAATAAAATATTTTTTAAAATAAATTATAAATAATTCTAATATCATATTAAAAAGTAAATTTAAGTCTAATTTAAGGTAGATTTACAAATTAAAGTTTAATCATGCTAAATTACATTTTTCATTTTCCCTCGTATAACAATGGTAATGTTGAATGTGTAAAGTGAAAATCATTGTTGAGACTTGCGTTGCTAAATTTGACTTCCAAACAGAAGAGTTACTTGAAAAATACTCATGCTTGTGATTGAATTTGGATCACTAACCGCACATCTATGCTTAAGCTTTAAATGAAATTTTGCATGCCTCACTGTATCTTCTTTCTATGATTGCATTTATCTTTTCCATTCCAACTCATCAAATGACTGGGAAAAAGTAGCAGAACATTTTATTTAACATTGTACCAGGCCTTTGTTCACTTAATAAAATATCTGTTGTCTACATGGGAAAACAAAATATGGTTCTGTCATTTCAATGTTCAGTTCGGTCGTTATTATTAAAATGGGGATGTTAACGTTCTTGTTGAATCGGTAATCTACCATGAAGAAGAAAAGAGAGAGAGAGAAGAAGGGTAATGTGCATGACCGAAGAGAAATGTGTTGAACTGAAATGTAAAAAAAAAAACAGTGATTTAAGACTCAAAGTTTAAAAAGAAAAGCACCCAATCATACTTTTTAATTAGGCTCAAGAATTTGTGTATTACATTTTTTTATTTCTATGAAGGCATATAAAAAGACAATGTAAAGGAATGGATATATTGAAATTATTGAAAACAATAATATACAAACCACTCTGGCACTATTTTTTTTTTCTTTCAATATAGGCCTTATATTTTAAAAAATAACCTTTTAAAAGAAATATTTTATTTATTTATTTATTATACTTATTTTATATACCATTTAGATAATAACTCTTTACCTCAATTACAATATATTCATTCAATACTTTTATTAAATTAACCCAATTTTAATAACAAAGCATATAAAACTAAAATTAAGTTATAATAGTATTCTTTACTAAAATTAATTAATGTAATATTTTTTATTGATATTAAAATGTCAGTCATATGTTTAAATTATTAAATTATTTTTTTAAGTAAAAAAATAGAAAGAATAAATATAAAAAATTGAGAAATATAAAATCCATAATGGTGACAGAAATATGAAGTAGGTGAGAACAATAATTATTATTTGTTGAGGGAAAAGAAGGATTGGTTGACTATGATCACGTATTGGTTCCTAACTGGGCATCACCAGCTTTTTCTGCATGTGCAATCAATTTATGATATTATAAATGATGTTTTCCGAAAATGATACATTAAATTATTACATTAATGGAACCCAATGAAAGTATAGAAGCTTTATAATTTGCTGTCTTCATACTAGCTATGCCTATTTAATTAATTGAATTCATTTTGGAAAAAAAAACATTAATTTTCCTATTTTGTTATTAAAATAGGTTAATTTTGAATTCTAATATTATCTAATTAAAAATAATAAGTATTAAAATTTTCCTTTTTTCTATTTTTGATAAGTAATAAATATTGAAATAATGATTTTATCCATCTTTTTCAGAACAATGATAGAAAGATTTGTGGTGAAAACGTATTTTTTAGTAAAATTAGTTTAATATTATCCGTATTTAAAGAGAGAGAAAAATTAACGAAGCTTAAAAGAAATTAATTGTTTTATTAAAAAATGTCAACAATAGTAAATTATTTTATGATAAAGAAAAAAAGATATATTCAGAACGAAACATAGATGATGATGATTTAAATTTTTAATAAATAAAAAAACTATATTAGTTCATTTTAAACTTATATATGTATTTAAGAAAAACATTGCGAATATCAGGGCCCACCTTACCCCTTTTTGTGCCCATCCTTAAAGAGGTTTAGAGAAGAAGGTTCAACAATATTACGAGGTTTAAATAATAACTTATGGGTGCGAATAGCATGGCTTGTTCAAGATTCTCATGGTTGCTCTTTTGGGCCTCTAATCAATCCAATTCTCTGAACTTTTCTTAATTTAACTCAGTTAACACTTCTTACTTAGACTAATAAGCGTGTTATATTAATATTAAAATGAATTACAAATCACTAATGCTGATAAAAAAAATTAATAATAATGCTTTAACCCCTTGAGGCACTCTTATCTATTTAAACTAAATTCACGTGATGAACAGCTAGTGGTTGTTGAGTAATGTGATCGATTATCATGCCATGCTTAAAATGCTAATGATATACCCTCAAAGTAAATAAGTACGACTTCTACCGTTCAACATTCCGTAGCTTCAAAGATTTGTTCGTCAACAAATAATTTAAAAGGGTAATGGACATATTCAGTTCAAAGGTCGATTAATTAGTCTTGCAAATTTACCATTATATCTTCTACAAACATACAGTAACTTGTATAACTTTTTTTTTTTGTTATTTGTCGCAATCAACGAGAATCATGCTGAGGTACTTACTAGATCTCACAACCAGCTTTTTCTTTTAACAAATAAAGTTTAATCATTTGAAGGTTATGCCATCCCATCTCCAAATCAAATCAATATTCTATGTAAAACGATACTAAGAAAAAGGAAGGACAGATTCATCAATATATGAAACAACCCAGAGGGACCAAGTCTTATTTTTCATGTGGTTGAAAATCTCTCCATAATTTAATGAGATTGCTCCTTTAATGTAATGAGATTGCATATATAATGAATCTTGATAATTCATTCATTAAATATATTTAATGATGGATATTCCAATGTTTTTATCTTTCTTAAAAGATTACGTAGTTCAATCTAGAAAATTAAAGATTATCTTTTCAAGTTGTCTTAAAAAAATGATAAACATTAATTATCCATTATCTCTTTATAATTAAATATTTTTCCCTTTCTCTATATAAATAGAATTTGCGAGAAAAAGAAATGCAAGCAAGGGAAGAGAGCAACATAGAAGGTAAATGAGATAATAATTATACACCATAGTGTGAGATTAGAAATCCTAATGAAATGTTAGAGAGACTTTGTATTTCATCATTATTATGTGAGATTAAGTGTTATCTTGACAAGAGTCAAAGAAACAAATGTTCGATGGTATTATTTTATTTTGTTCTATTTTCTTTTATTTGCTTATTGTTAGTGTTTGTTTTGTATCTACACCAAGAAAGAATAATTAGTTCTAATTTTTCCAACACATCTTTGAGATTATTGACATAAATTAGTGGCCATCATAGTAGAAAAAGAAAGTATAAATTTAAGGATGTTACTATCATAATTAGTTCAGGTTTTGTTAGGTCTAAAATAAGAAAAAAAAATGAAAATTTATTTGGATATTATATAATGTAAGCGATGAAATAGTAAGGATTATCAATTGAATAATTGATTGCTTCTCTTTGGTTGTGTTTTGTTTGTTTCTCTTTTTTTTTTCTTAACTCTCAGACTTCGACTTTTTATCGAAAGTGCACTTATCGACTTTTAAATAAGTGTTCGGTATTCGAGTGCAATAATTATTATAATAATAATGTAATTATATTTTAATTGTTATGTCATCCTTTTTATTGTTAGACCTAGATTAAAGTATTTGTTACAATTAATCCTCAAATTAGGTTAAGGTGTATTAACTAATCATGATACTTTATATGATTATATGATTGGGTCGGTACGGACTATATGTTCTAGATCATTCAGTCCTTAAAACGGTATATGTAACAACTAAGCAACTTAGGATTTTTTATTTTTACTAGAACCTTCTCGGGATTTTTTATTTTTACTAGAACCTTCTCGGGATTTTTTATTTTTACTGAAGTAAGTATTTCAACTTGAAAGACATGACATGGTAAAGATTCAAATGGTCTAATATTGTTTTTAAAGATTAAGCAACTTTTCAACAACAACATATATGAACACGTAGGGTATATTAAATCATATTAAACATTATTGCCAATCTTCTAAAGTATAAATGTGATGCACTCCTTATCATTGTTTATGATGATACTTCTTTTTATAGCATTTTTATAATAACTTTACTATATAATTATAATCTTGTTTAACATAATTTTATCATATGGAAAAATTATAGTTTTTTCTTTACAATAAAATCAATAATAATAATAATTACAAATTTTACCAAGACTTTAGCACATTACTCATACCTGTACACCCTCCAAATCTTGTGGATGTAGATTATATTATTAATTTTAGAAAATTATATTTAAAAATTTAGTGAGCTTCATCTACAATTTAAGCTAATAATTAATTTTCAAATGTGAATAATTTATAAAATATTATTAACGATTCATTTGAATGTAGCTTTAGTGAGTGAATTTTATTTACACCCAATCTCATTTGAGAAAATGAAGTAATTTAAGTACTGAACAAAAATAGTTAACTTATAAATTTGATTACACAAATTTGGCAGTTAATTCTCCAAAAATATATAAATATGCTTCTAAACAAACACATAAGACATCATTGAAGTACAGTGAGAAGTATATTCTGAGTGTGGAACAGATCATTGCTCTTTTAAGAAGTTTCATTCCCATGTCTTCAATTTCAAGCTCATTCATATCATTTTGCATCTTCGATTTCCACAAGTATACGCATCACTCCAATCTACTTTCACATAAAAATAAATAAATTCAAATCGAATGAGACCATGTTTGGTTGTGTGCTCTCTTGGTAATCTACTTAAAATCATAGCTTTGGTAACTCTGTTGTACAGTCCACAAAGAATGTCTTTCAATCATTGTTCCTTTGCACCAGTTTGGTGTACCCTCCAACCCAAATACCTACTATCCATACAAAACTTCCCATCAAAGAAAATGTACACAAAAAATATATGAAAGAATCTTTAAAATAATTTATAAACTTTAATATTATTTTCAATTTCAATGAATGAACTAATTAAGATCATGATATAATTTTGAACATTTTTAACAAATTGGTTTTATGTACCTAAATTATGTGGATAATTGTGTTTGGAAATGTATGTGGATAGTTATTATTTGGAGAATTTGGAATCATAGAAATAAGATTATTTTTAGTAATAAAGTGGTAGATCCTCTTGAAATTTTTGTTATGGCTCAAGTAAAGGTGTGGACATGACTAACTTATAAATTTCCAAAGTCAAACCTCTTTTATTCTGATTGGTGTTTTAATGTATATGAATATTTAAAATCACTGTATTGATAGTTAACAATCTTTCTCATATTTTTTGGTGGGTTTTGATTTTGGATGATAGGACATTCTATTGAGTGTGATCCACAAAGGCATGACATATACCTTTGTAGAGATGTCATGCCTTGTATCCTTAACATGAGTTATATTATTGTCTTATTTTTTGTATTATAATATATTATATATGTACAGTTTTTGGCAACTAGACATTAGGATTGGAGTACCCTAGTAATTCTATTTATATTATTTTTTATTATTGATTAAAAAAAATATAAATTTTACTTTTAAATAGAATAACGTTTTTTTTTAATCTAAATCTTATAATTTTACTTTTAGATGGAATATAGAAAATTTAATTCTTACTAAATCTTTTGTTATGGCATGTATTAAATTTTTATCAATCAAATGTTATAAATATCTTAAAATTAATTGTTTGGAAAAAGACAACTTACAAAAAAATTTAAGAATGTATCTAAAGTTAAAAGATAATAAATACTAAACACTACAAGAAAATTATTAAATAAAAATTAATTTTAAAAATAAAAATAATTAATTACTATATTAATTAATTTAAATACTATTTTATAAATTAAAAAAATTATTAATACTTAAAAAAAATTATTATTAATAAAATTTTATAAATTATTTTTTAAATAAGTATATAAGATTTTTTACTAAAGTTTTAATTATTAATTACTTTATATTCTAAGTAAATCACTCTAAAAATTAATTTAGAATCTAAAATAATTAATAACTAAAATCTTATAACTAATGTTAAATATTAATTTACAATAAATTTTTATTAATAATAAAAATTATTTTAAATATCAATACATATTTAAGTTTATAAAATAATATTTAACTTATTCAATATAATTATTAATTATTTTTATCTTTAAAAAGTTAATTTTTTATTTAATAATTTTTTTTATAGTAAAATAAATAAAATTCTGTAAACAAATATTTAAAGTAAATAAAATACATAAAATAAAATATATAAAAGAAAACACATGAACATAAATTATTAGAATAAATTATTTAAAACATTGTAATGACATGGTGATTGTGTTCAGATAGTAGCTTAAGATTTTAAAAATATATAATTATCTATAATTTTTAATAATCTTTAATACTATATAGTTTTGATTTTGGATCTCCAATCTCAATAATGTTATTCATTTCTCAAAATCTCCAATCTTTAGCACACCTAAAGTTATAAACATCTAAACTCAAACCGTTTTAATTTACATATTAATTTAAGGTGACCATAGTTGAGGTCATAACTTTTACTGGGAAGAATTATCAAGTACTGAAATCATGACCATGATTCTCTGGTAGGTAGTGCCTTAATTAGTATCATCTCTTTGTTCATCATATGACAAATTTTGTTGGTTTGGTTTGAAATATGATTGTTAAATCTAATATATATGCATGCCTTAATTAAGTCAATCGAGTGTTACTCATGGAGTAGTATGTGATATGCCAAGTCACTCAAGTGTTACTCATGGAGTAGTATATGATATACATAGTTAGTTTATAAGTTTTTCAATTTTATTCTAATATAGAATTCAAAAATAAATTTATTTCAATTTTACATATAAATTAACTTCAAATTTTTAAAAACTATTAATTTAAATTATTAGAAAATTAAATAAATACAATATATAATAGTTCATTCTTAATTTTAGAGTTTCTAAATAAAATACAATAAATGGGTATCTATTTATTAATATAACTTATACATTTCAAGTAATAGTCTTTATCTATTAGTGTGCTTCCAACTATTATATAATTAATTATTTTTAATTTTGTATCATAGATTACAAATTTTAAATAAAAATAACCTAGTTCGTTTTATCAATAATGGATTAATATATAGATTTAGATACAACTCTTATAAAAAAGAGTTAGTTACGTGTTGTAACTTCCAAAAATAATTTAGTATTTAAAATTAATTACTTTTTAAAAAGATTGTGTTATAAAAGAATGGAGTGTCCAACACATTAATGATTCCTATTTTGTCAAGATTCACTTTAACATACTAGAACAAAAAACAAAGTAAGAATACCTATCTTATCTAATGTCTTTCATGCACGGAAAAATATGTCTAATAAAAAATGTTGCACACTCTTACTACATCTAAAATGATATATGTGAATCACTTACAACTATAAAATTTTTTATTAACACATTTTATATTCCTTTTATATTATATCATATCACCTATTACGTTTATGATTTTTTTATTTCTTTTGCATTAGGTGTAAAGTTAATTAAAATTCTTTTTTTATTTTCGTATCCGTATGTTATTTGAAAAGTTAGATTTTCCTATACATATGTTTGAATATGAATATTTCCAATCAAAATTACGTAAAGTGCATGATTATTTCACATCATTGATTATGAATCATCCTAAAATAGAACTAAACAAATAACTTATATTAATATTTATCGTAAACTTTTATTATAAATATACATGGGTCATATTAAATTTTATAGGAATTTCAATATAAGTTTAGTAAAAAAAAATCAATTGCAATTCTGGATTATAATAAATGAAAAATTTCTTTAAATGAGACAATCAGTAACTGAAAACATGTTTTTTAAATAGTTCATTAATACTAACTATAAATCAGTAGTCCAACAATTTTCCCTGTCTTTTTTTGTTTAATTTAATTTTGTTTTTTTGAATAATGTATGACATGTTTGTATAAATTTAGAAATTTAGTTTTTAAGATAAAACACACATATGAATAAAAATATACGATTTAAATGCATATAAGCACATATAACATATCTGATAATTCAAAATCAATTCTATGTGCCTGCACTATTCAGTGGAAATGTGAAAGTGCGTGTGGTGTAGTGGGAGGGAAGACAAGAAGGAGTTTCCGAATTCTGAATACAGAAATGGTTGCTTCATAGCACAACTTTCAAATGAAGCAAAGGGATTTTATGTCAGCCTTCTGCTCATTCATACTTCGCATTCCTTTCTCTTTCATTGTAACACCAACCCTTCCACGCTTTTTCTACCAAATTTCACTCCCTTACTTCCTATACTTCTTGCATCATATGAATGCAATTTAATATATTAACAATCACCATGAAACATACAAAAAAAAGAACATAGTAATCTGAATTAATTTTACAAAATTGAGTAAGTTTTAAAATTCAACTATTAATTATTTGTGAAAATCATATAAAATCTATCCTAATAAAATTAAATTTATTGTATTATTAGTTTGATTATATCAAAGTTCATTTTCTTAATTATGTAATAAGAATATCAAACTTTTTTAACATGGTGTGTAATAAGATGTAACTTAAAATCTATCTGTTCGAATCTTAAACATAAATGACACATTATTTATTAAAAGACCACTTACACAAAAGATTATTGTATGGATAGCTTATATTTTAACAGGCAAAGACCGATAACCAAGGTCAAATGGTGATATATATATATATATATATATATATATATATATATATATATATATATATATATATATATATATATATTTTTATTTATTTTTTATTTTTTTTTATTTTTTTTTATTTTTTTTTAATTTTAATTTTTTTTAATTTTTTTTTTTTTTATTGTTATATATATAATTTGGTCGCTCTCCATAATAAGATTGAAGCTTTACTTCCCCAGACCCCAGTCTCCCTCCATAATAAATACATGCCAACACTTCCTCCATTTCCTCATCACCAAAACAAAACCCTACTCAACATTTCATTGCATCAGTAAAAAAACAAATGGCGATGCTCAACATCTTTGCCATTGTCTCCCTCTTGCCCTTTCTCACTCTATCCCAAGCAAAAATTCCCGGCGCCTATTCCGGTGGCCCATGGCAAACCGCTCATGCCACTTTCTACGGTGGCAGCGACGCCTCAGGCACTATGGGTATGTAAAACATCTACATATACTCTAATAATCTTATATATATATATATATATATATATATATATATATATATAATATTGTTCCATAGCATGAAGAGTATTATATGATATAACAGTGAGAAAAATAAAATATAAGATGTCATGTTTTGTAGGAGGGGCGTGTGGGTATGGGAACCTATACTCCCAAGGGTATGGTGTGAACACTGCGGCACTAAGCACTGCTCTGTTCAACAATGGATTCAGTTGTGGAGCGTGTTTCCAAATTAAATGCACCCATGACCCAAAATGGTGCCTCCCCGGTAACCCTTCCATCTTCGTCACCGCCACAAACTTCTGCCCTCCTAACTACGCTCTCCCCAGCGACAATGGCGGCTGGTGCAACCCTCCCAGACCGCACTTCGACCTCGCCATGCCAATGTTCCTTAAAATCGCACAATATCGTGCCGGCATCGTCCCCGTCTCTTACCGCCGGTACTTGCAACAACCTCGTTTGCTTCTTTCCTGGAATCATAAAACAGAGTTTAACTACTCTACTTTACTCCTTAAAATGGTAGAAAATAGTAACAATTATGAGAATAAAAGAAGTTGGCATGCGACGGTTGAAAACACAACCTTACGTGGCTTTCGTGGACTTTAATAATTGTAGTCTGGATTTATTGTGTCGCTTTCCCATATTTCAACCTTCTCACGTAGCTTTCCCCACAACACGCTCACCGGGAATATTAAAGAGAAACAGTAATTTGAGTTAATTATACCAAGTTAAGTTAGTGCAGTTTTTACGTCTAGAATGAATTATGGTTAAATAGCTGAAATAATATTAATGTATGAAACAATGAATAAATAATATGTGCATTCTGATTGGGTGTGGTGGGATGCAGGGTGGCTTGCAGGAAAGAAGGAGGGATGAGGTTCACGATGAACGGATTCCGTTACTTCAACTTGGTCTTGATCACCAACGTGGGGGGTGCAGGGGATATAGTGAGGGCGAGCGTGAAAGGGTCGAGGAGCGGGTGGATGAGCATGAGCCACAACTGGGGGCAGAACTGGCAATCAAACGCGGTTCTGGTTAGTCAGTCACTCTCCTTTAGGGTGACAGGCAGTGACCGACGCACCTCCACCTCTTGGAACATTGTCCCATCTAATTGGCAGTTCGGCCAAACCTTCTTGGGCAACAATTTCAGAATCTAGTTCTTCCTACATATTATACCGTGTTTGGATAATTTCGGTTTTCTTTTGCCAATTTTCTTTTTCCTTGTTTTTTTGTACTATACTACACTACAATTATCCTTGGAATGTGGATAGGGAGAAATGGTAGTGAAGGTTTTTTATTTTGAACATGTTTTGGGGAAAGGGTAGAATTATGATAGCACATAATACATCTAATCTACGAGAGAACCTGATTCAGAGCTTATATTCCTCAAAATTCATAGGCAGACCAATATTGCATATTTATGATTTCAGGATTTACTTATACCTTTTTGTATTATTATTATTATCATATTTATACTCAGTATTAATGTCCAATTTCATTATATAACACAATAAAAATATCTTTTTATTTTTAAATAAGAGGGGTGAACACAAAATTCATTCCAGATTAGTAAGAAGATTTTGGATCCAAGTCGAACACAGTATAACGATTTTGGATCCAATATAAATGGAAGCCCTCTGGTAGAGATGGGTTATGACTGGGGCTCAAACTTTGCAAGAAGATTGGCGATTGTGATTTTGTTTGTTTATATTTTTATTTGTTTTGTAAAACTGCAAAATTCAGAAATAAAAATTAGCGAGGGTGAAAAATAATATACAAGACTTAAAAAAATTGGAAACACCGGATATAACTAATTTTTCCTTGTTAATCCTCTTACATACGTTAAAAGATCCAATTATCCTCACACACTAGTATTACTTAAAAATATGAAGTTATATTTTATTTAGAGTTATTTAAAAAATTTAAAATTGACTTTTGATATCTAATATATGCGAAAGGAAGAATTTGACAAAATTGAAACAGAGTGAAGAGATGTTTACAGCTAACACTACTTCAAGAAGTTTTACACTAAAAGAAATAGATTAACATGAGATATTGGCAGAACATATGAAAGACTGTGTAGAACAGAACAGCCAGCTCTTTCAGTGAAGTTTGGTCCCCCTCTTGATTATTAGTAAACTAGTTCATCTATCTCGCAAGCCTAGAGTATTATGTCCTCCTCCACAGTCCTCACAAGTTCTTATTTTCTTCATGTCAATGTAACTTGAGATCTCCCTCAACAACTTCATCAACAACTTCATCTCAGTCTAAGAATATGCATCATAAGTTGCCTCTAGGAGATGGGAATCAGGATTTTCTTATGTAAAATGGTTACAGAACTACCCTCCTCTACCCAATAATACAATGTAAAATACTTTTAAACACCACATGCTAATTCAAGAAATCTAGTTGGCAAGAAACAGTGAAGGCTTTTTAGTAGTAGCAACTCTATAAATACCACAGAAACCTGGCCAGAGGCACTCAAGTAGCATATTAGGTATAGTAATCTAATAGAATACTAATATACGATAACGAGAAGGTTAAAAGCTATATCTAGTTTGAATCTTTTCCAAAGCAATTCATAAGTTAGTACCCAAGACTTTTTCTAATACACAATGACATTAATCAACTTCATTGAAATATTAGACTTAACCTTAATCTTGAAAATTAGGTATTATCATTGGCATATTTTTAAACATTTCTCTTACACAACTAGCTATTTCCAAACACATTAGAAAAACTTTATAAGATTTGGTATTTTCAGAAGGGCAGGCTCACAACAAATCAGATTGGAGTAGAAGACATGGTATCATAGTTTCTTATAAAATAAAGTCCAATGTTTAATAAAGGAATTATGTTTAATAATTGTGATACCATCTGCCCAGAAGAAACACACTAACTCATCCCAAAGAACAAAGAACGGTTCCTTCAGCCATTAAACAAAAGAGAGAGCAAACAAAAGAGAGAGCTGAGACAACAAGAAAACAAAATGACGCGCAGATAAAAGACTCTGCAAAAAAGTTACAAGATTGAACATAACAGTACAAAAAATTAAAAATTACAAAAGAACAAGGCTCATATCAAGTGTAAATTTGGAAAGCACTGTCATTGAAGGAAAAACCCAATTCAATTTGTGAAGATGAGATACCAAAGCCGATACCTTTGAAACAAAGGAGATGGCGGCACCTTCTTCAAGAATGAAATTAGGGTTTTCCCTCTCAAGCCTCTCTCTTTATAATCACAGCCCCAATTAGGCTTCAGCAGAACAGCTGCACCCTAACAGAGTTGCCTGTCCAAGTTACAAGTATATATACAGCACCAAGTTTTTTTTTAGGGTTCACTCTCCATGAGTTTTTTTTTATTTTTATTTTATTTTATTGTTATTAGATTTTTTTAAAATACTTTTTTATTATAATTTTCTCACAATGTACTTATTTTTACATATAATTTTTAAATTTAAAGATATTATATATTTTTCAATCATTCTTTTAATTAAAAATTAAGTATGATAAATATAGTAACAAATAAAAAAAACTAAAAATGAAATAATGAATAACTAACTTAAAATTGTATTAAAAAATAAACTTTATATATGTTTTCGGTTTAAGTGAAAAAATACTATAAAAATATACTTTAATTTATTAAAAGTAGTATTTCAAGTTTATAAAAAATGTTTTATTTTACATTAACAAAATAATAGTAATAAATAAAATATATTATAATTACAATTTAGAACAAAAAATCTTTTAAATTAGAATTTAATTTAAGTTTTATGATAAATAATATGTATTATGGTATACTGCTATTTTAATAATTAATATTTTTAAGAGTATTGAATTCAAGTTATAACTAAACATATGAAAATGATAAATTAAATGGAGTTTAATTTAAGATTTAAAAAAAATCGTTGTTCAATAATTAGTGATAGTAGAAAAAGGGGTTCTAGTATACAATAGTTCTTTTAAAGTAATGACCATTTATTAAAAAAATATCATTTTGTTATCGTCATTTTTCATTTTGATATAAGGTAATAAGGAGGCAATTTCTTCTTTTTTTTTCAAAAGATATTTCTAAATTCAAAGCAACCTAAAGTAACCATATAAACACTTTTTTTTCTTATTTTATTTTATATTATTTAAGGATAATTTCTCCTTTATACTTTTCTCATACACCTCAAGATTAATTATGAAAAGTCAGTTTTAACTTTTTAAAATTTTAAATAATCATAAATAAAACATAACCTCATATTTTAAAATAACCTTAGTTACACTCTCACATTCACACACATCTTTTTTAGTTACAAAGCTTTTGTTATTCTCTAGATGTCACATTTGAAATAGTAGTTTCATCACTTGAGCGTATATTAGATAGTTGACGAAAAAAATAACCTTTTCAAAAAGTTTAAATAACCCTAAATGAAACATAATATTACATTTTTAAATAACCTTACCCTCACATCTCATACTTTACTTTCAGTCGCAACACTTTCCTTATTTTCTATTTGCAGCATTTGAAAGAGCAGTTTCATGAGAGAGTTAGTAAGAAGATTCGTTGTATTCAACGGTCCATAGTGCAAATATAATTTTTTTTTTTAAATTTTGTATTCTATTTTTTGGATTTTACCCTTTTTTGTGTGTGTTGTAACTTCCAAAAAAATGAAAAAAAATAAGCGAACAAAAACACAGTCACCACTAGTAAAAACACCACACAACTTACCTCAACCAGAGTCATCACAAGCAACAACCACCACTTGAAAATGGAGAAAAAAACACAACACCCTCTACCATACTCAAAAGAGTATCATTGGAATTTTTAAAAAAATCGAGGTGAAGGGGAAATATATGGAGGTGAAGAGAGAATTTGCCTCATTTAACCTCTCAATTGATATAACTTAACCTATATGATTGACTTCTAATTCACACACATGTCTCCAAATCATTCAAGCAAAAAAATATATAGAATTTTTTTTTTCAATCAAATCATAATATTTAACAAAAGTCATGAGTTAAGATTAACATTGGTATTGTTTTTTAAAATAAAAATCTTGAACTAAATCAAGTCGAGTTCATGACAAAAAAGTCTATTAGTACATGTTAGATCGAGTTGAGTTTAACCCATGTTGAACTTAATAGAGTATTGTTTAAGTGGATAAATTCTCCCTCCATCTCCATACATTCTCATGCATTTCCATATTAATTGTGAAAAGTCGATTTTAATTTTTTTAAAAAATTTAAATAACCCTAAATAAAGTATAACCTCACATTTTTAAATAATCTCAGGTGCATCTCATACCTTTCTTCCAGTTGTGTACCTTCCTTTCAGCTGTAATACTTTCATTATTCTTCAGCCAAGACGTTTGACAGAGCAGTTCCATCATCTTGTATTATCGAATTACACAATTTGATATGTGTTTTAATTTGGAAGCACAAACCAGATTCAACATTGTATATTAAATTGCACAATTCAATATTTAAATTTAAAACACAAAAGTAAACCATGAAAAAAATGCACAATTCACCTTATCAATTAACTTTCACCCCCTCTAACAGCTACTTTCAATCACAACCACCAAGAATCACCCACAAACACCCACTACAATGAATTCAAAATGAAGAACAACTCACCCACTCAACCAAAAACCTAACGTATACTGTCAAGGGTAGGTTTAGTATTTAAAAGTTATACGGAGATACAGGAAAAACCCATTGAGATGTAGGGAGAATTTGCCAGATTAAAAGGTAGGAAAGTTTTTGGGCCCTTTTTACTTTCGGCCCCCCCTTTTATCTTATGCACCATAAGTTTTTTGAAAAGTCTACACTCATTCAAATGGTCCAACATTTTTATTATTTGCTACATGTTCTTTATATGCACCACCAGTTCTATGAAAAATCTGAATCCATTTATTTGGCTCAACATTTTTATCAGAACATTTTTTCTATATATGCATCCTCAGTTTTTTGAAAAGCCTACTCATTCGGCTCAACAATTTTTTATTATTGGCAACATGTTTTTTTAATATATGCACCCTCAGTTTTTATGAAAAGTTTGGGCCCATTTGTTCGGTCCAACGTTTTGTTATTTGTCACTCATCTTTTCTATATATACACCTACTACCTTTTATTTTCTTTAAAATAATTTGGGCCAGTCACTTAGGCTCAATCTTTCTGCTATTTGCTACAGGTTTTTGTGTGTATACATCGACCAATGGTTTTTTATAATAAAAATATAAGTTTAGCACCATATCTAAATAAATTATAGATATTCGTATATCTGCACGCATAATCTAATATTTAAGAAAAATAATCGTTTGAGTATTTGTATGATCGTATATATTATTTTATTCTCAATAGTTTTTTTTGAAAAATTTGTATAGTTTACGCTGTTTTTTTTTATTGTATCATTCATACAGTATTAGCCATAGTCATTAGTCATTCGGAATTTCTTATACTCTAATAAATATAAAAATAAAAGTTTAAAATATAAATATCTTTTTCACATAATTTATAATTTTCTATTATAAATGAAAATACTTAAAGAAAATGTCAACTTTTTTCGAACTAAAATAATTTATTTATTTATTTTCACATGACTTTTGTTTCTGTTTTTTGAGAAAAAACAAACATTTAAAAAAATTATATTTATTTGAACCTTTAGTCAAGGCATCTCTTATGACGAATATTGGAATATTGTAGGTATCTAAACAACTCTTATATCCTATATGGCAAAATATTTTTGTTTTTTAAAATTTTTTGATAGTTGTCCTGAATTATGTGGACCACTTCTTTATTTTCAAAGTTTTTCAAAATTACTATTAAAAAATTAAAATTATCTTTATAAAATTGTATGAAGTTTACATAAACAATATTAGAACTAATATTTATATACATTTCCAATAGTTCTAAAGTTATATACAAATGTACAATTTTAAAATTAATATTTATATACATTTTTAGTTATTCTAAAATGGTATGCACAATATCAAAATGAAGCACTTTTAATAGAACTATTTTTTATATATATTTTTAATAATTTAATTTTAGAACTTAAAAGTGCGTATAAACGATAGTTCCAGAGAAATTGTACATATAATTTTAAAACTATCCAAAATACATATCAACATTAATTCTGAGACGTAATTATATCTTTAGAATTAGAATTATTAAAAGTGTATAGAAACATTAATTCTAACATTGAAACTATTAAAAATCCTATAGACATCCATTTTAAAATTGGAATAAATTAATCCTGACTCATATTCTCACTAAAGGGCAAAGAGCTGAGTAAAACTAACATAATTACATCATTATCATCAGCATGATGAGGTCTGTGTATATACAAGTGATCCAAACACAAATTCCATTTAACTTATAACTTATTATATTTTTTCTTTCCTTTTGATAAACTAAACTCACCAGTCCAACGTGATGTTTCGAGAAAGATACAGTTTATCAATGTATTCTATAATGGGAAGTGAGGCAGCAATGTACCTTTTCATCTTCTTCTCTGCTGATTGCTCTGTTTCATTCAGCTTCATCAAAAGTTGTTCTCTGCTTGGAAGTGTATACATCCCTGCGTACACAGCTGTTCGAACCGCCCATGTGTGATAGGGAGCACAAACCTGTCCATAAGCTGTTGAAGCCACTTCTTTCAGAGAAGTATCGTCGGTGGATAAAAGCTGTTCGAATATAGCTCTCACAAGATCAAGGCCTTGCCGAACCCTACGCAGATTACGTGAATAGCTTCCAGATGTTTTAACTGTATCACTCGCAACATCAAGCTCAAGGATATCCTCTAGAGTCGGACATGTCTTTGATGCTTCCAATAGACCTTGTAGCTTCGCCGTGTACTCCAATTCGGCGAATTTAAAAGCCAGGCCCAGACACCGGAAGAGAACGGAGATCAGAGAGGCGGCTTCGCAGAAAGTGTCAAGATGAATGTGGTACGCCTCCTTCTTCATCCACTTAGACAATTCCTCAAACGCCTCTGCTATGGCCGTCAGAGGTTGCTCTATATCCTCGCCCTCCTCCATCTCGGGCATCCTATTTTTCCTTCTATAGATTTCTCGATTCTTCAATCTCAATGTGTTTGAGAATTGTTGAAACGTCAAAAAGGAATTGAAATTGCAATTGGCAATGGTAAAAGCCCAAAGCGCCTGTTTAGGCGGCCGGTGAAGATTGCCTACAACTGCGGCCTTCCACAGCTTCCCAAATTTAAAATTAAACAATCAATTCATTTCCCTCACTTTATTTAGAAATTTATTTTCTTTTTATTTTCCATCAGACACAACTTGTTTTAAACTTAAGCAATTAATATAGACCAATAGTGCATATAATCATAATTAAAAATATTTGCATTGGATTATAATTTAAAAATAAAAGACACTGCTTTAATTTTCAAAATACACACCAGTTAACTTTTTTGAATAAATTTGTCGAACATAATTACAAATATCTTTTTTTCTAATTCATTTATATTGACTAATGCATCTATCCTTCAATTATACTATTTATCCTTTATAATAGTTAAATCTCAAAAAATATATTATGTTATGTCATGCAAAAAAAAAAAAAAAAAATCACTCCTTTGAGAATTCGCATAAAAATAATCCCTACTTAAATTAAACTTAACAAAAAGCATTTTATGAAGAAAAAAATAAAAATAGAAATTCATAAGGATTGTTCTATTTCAGGAAGAACGGTAATGTGTTTATGAAAATTTTAAAATAAAATCTAACATGGACAGATGTTTTAAAGGATAATCCCTTATGAATATATATATATATATATATATATATATATATATATATATATATATATATATATATATATATATATATATATATATATCAACATTTTGGAAATAACTTTTTTTCACAATTAAAATTTAAAAAGATTACTAATGTTACTAAATCATACTTATAACCAATACTACTAACAATTTTTAATAACATTTTTACATATTAATAGAAATATTTATAAAAATTTCGCTAATATTTTTGTAACATTTACTTGATGAGCTATTTTTACAAATACTAAATTTCATAAATTATTTTTAATAATTACCATTACCGTATGTATGTGAGTGAGATTGTATATATGATTTCTTATTAAGAAAATTTGTTGTTTTAATATTATATTCGTTGTCTTTTTAGGTAAGGAGGCAATCAACCTCTCCTGATTTAGAGCATGAAGAACTAGTTAGTAATTTTGAGCATTTATCAAAGAAATGTCAAGAATTAAAGGTAGGTGTTAATTATGCTTCCTAGTTTATAATAAAATACTTTATAATAATATATGTACTAATTTTGGCCTTTTCTTTCAGAGTATAAAGAAAAACTTGAAGCCAAAATTATTAAGCTTAAAAAATGAAAAACACATCTACAAGCCACCATCAGGTTAAGGTTGAAGAAGACCGTTTCTGATCCAACCATATTTTTTTTCAAGAGTTTTGTAAAATAAAATCCATCCTTAAACGTAGTTATTTAATTAGGGAAAAATAATACTTTTAATATCTAACAATCAGCTGGATCACGGTGAAGAGACAGTAAAATATATTTGCACCAGAATGTGAATTACTCATAAAATTAAGATTAAAAGTGAAATGATATATAGTGATAGAAGCTTAACTTATATGTCTTTTCCCACACAAGATTGCAAAGAGTGCCATTATGAATGTATTTTGCTTCCGGCAACATGCCCACATAATTAAAGCGCCAAACTGAAATTACAGAGTTTGGCATTATCACAAATAGCTTAGCCTACAATACACAACTGCTAGGTTTGTTGCTCTCCCAACATGGACGCCTACCAGGCTGCTATGCATAATTCTCTTCCCGAAGCCAACATCAACCTTTCGGAAATACAATCCTTAGCTACATCACAATAATTTGAACAATAACAGTATAAAAACAGAAGAGGATGTTGTTAACTACTAATCTTTTGTGAAAATTAACCTAGGTCCATAGGTACTTTTACTTATAAGTAACCAAGCAACATACCAATAGCTTTTAAAATTATTTTTTTTCTACAATCTGACTATAGATACAGTTAAAAAGACATGAAGTAACCTAATACAGTTATATACAAACCTTCACATCATTCCCCTCTTGCGTTTAAGAACTTTCCAATGATTCAACAGAAATTGTACTCCTTCTTTAAGAGTAGCTCTTCTTCCTTGTTTATAGTTCCATAATACCGAGGTTAAGTACCGGCCACTAGGATTATGTTCATTTATTTCTGACAATGCCTCCACCACTGCGTTATATGCACCTTCGCCCAGCTCTTTTTTCAACCCGTTCAGCTTTTCATCGTCATTCCTAATAATTTCCTGAAATAATAAATCCACGATGCCAAATGACAAAATGGAAATGTTCAGCTTACAAATTAAAAGAAATTTTTAATATAATTTTAGGTTAAAATGAATTAAAAGCATCTATATTTATCAAATTGCTAAATAAGATTGATATTTTTCATAAAGCTTTGGAGGAAGAATTGAAAGATGTACTCTTCATGGTTAAAACAAATGCTACCAAAACACTCTAATACACTGTTTCTAACACACTCATTATTTGGCTATGGGGGGACATCCTTATCAGCTCTTATTTTCTCAAACTAATGTCATCCTTCCCAACACCAAACCTTATGAGCTCAGTATACACGTATGTTCTACAAATATCTCATTCCCCTTGTACAATAGTAATAAGGACATATCAAGAGAGTACAACTAACTTACTCGTACCTCATTCATATTTGAACATAACACGAAGTACTTTATTAGGCTGTTCAAGCCTTCCAGGCTTACAAATTCGTAAGGAGAAAATGTAATTGGGGTGTGGAGATGAGTTAGGCTAGGCTTTACTTTCAACAGGTTTCGACAATTTACATGACTGAAGCTTTCCATAAACGCCTGAACTGACCCTGTTAACAGTGTGGCCAGTCTTAAAAGGATATTTAAAACTTGAACATTCTTAGTGGTCAAGACATTTTTCTCCAATCAATCAATAAACACATACGACTCTTCTAATCAGCAGAAGCATTCCTCTATTCCGCTAAACACCAAACCTAAGGGTGTATTTGGGATTAGGATTTCCGTGGGAGAGGGGAGAGAAAAATTTTATTTAAAAATTGAAAGTTACGTAAAGTTTATAATAGATAAAAGATCATAACATAAAGTTTATACCAATCTGTTTTTTTTTTTTTTTTGCTCATTTTACAGGTTAAACTGTGTAAGTATTACAGGTTCAGAAAGACAAATATTTCTAATGCAGAGTACGGAAACTATCAAAACATTAATTGTCTTCTTCCACAACACAATAAAGATAAATAACATAGTGAACCAAGTTTGATTAAGAGAGCCATGCAATGAAGCACATGGGCTTCAGGATAATTTCAGGAGATCTATAAATATGTTTAATAAAGAAATACCTTTTCTTTCCCATTATCATCCATGATAACTTTGAATGGATGCCAATCTGGGTCCTTTAGATACTCTTCCCACAACGAGCACAGTTCTGAAGCTCTCTCTTCAGCATCCTCTTCATTGTATCTTTTTTTCATTGCTTCAAGGAATGGTCTACTGTCAAGTTCCCCCATTCTCTTTAAACGAACATTTCCATGAGATGGTAACTCTTTAACTCCCTGCAAGTGAGAGAAAAAAAATTACCATTAAATCTTGAACGAAATACTGACCACTTTGCAAATTAATTTTGAACATTAATTACTCAAGTCAGTCTGCTACCTTGGTATGAATCATAAAAACTAACACCACACTTAACCAAATAAAAGAAAAAATTGGACAGATAAATCTGTAAGTCTGTGTGTGCTTCAACTCAAATAAGATTTCAAATAGGTGAGCAAGATCACCATAAAAAACACTACCAGTCCATAAGCCAAGTGAAAGCATAGTGACACAGGACTGAACCTCATTGAGATGCCATTGCAAATTAATTTGAAGAATTAGTAGGAAGATATATTTGAAAGAAGCAGACTTACATCAACCAATGCTTGTCGGGCTTCCTGCAGCTCATCATTACTCTCACGCTCTTTAATTATTAATGTTTGATTAAGTGCATCAATGTCTTGCAGTGATTGTTCCTTGTCTCTTAAATCCTTTTGTAAATTATCTACTTTCTTCAGAATTTCAACATCTTCGTCATCTTCCATGTGCTTCAATACACTTAAAGATCCTTTTAACTGCTGAATCTCCAACTCCAGCTCTTGTTTCATATCAAGTTGTTTCTGAAGCTGAATGATTTTAGCATGGAGTTGCTCTTTTTGCCTCTGTATAAAATATAAATAGCATTATACTAAGTCATTCAGGTGCTGACAAGGACATTTTCGTTGTTAAAAAAGCTAAAAAAATGGGCACCACACACCTTTTGATCTTCAGCCAGTTTCATAACATTTTCGTCTGATTTCTTTTGCTCAAGAGTAGCCATCTGAAGAGAACTATTTTTTGTTGCATTCTGCAAAAGCAATAAATGTCGGCAGTGTTAAACAAAGCCTTCCACAAGCTTATTAAGCACTTGGTTATTTTAAATGATTTGAAAGATACAGCAATAACCGATTATATAAAAAGAATTATTGATATAGTCCTTAAGCAAACGCCTTAATGGCCGTAAACAGAAAACCAATGACAAGAAATTCTTTGGCATACAATTCAAGATTGATCACTCCCATTCCCTCTCACTTCCCAAATTACATCTCATTAAATGCATGGCTGTCGGCAAATGATAGCTCAATAGAGGTCATAATTTAAATTAATACTCCACAATTACTTTCAGATATCAGTGCCATCCGATCTATAGTATCTCCTATGACAAAACATGGCACAGGATCACTTCCCTTCCCAGATCAAAATCAGACAGACAAATTACATACTGTGCCACCAAGGATTGAATAGTTAAACAGTTTACTTTATGGGAAAATGCACCATCAATAGAAACATAAATTTATTTTCAATTCACAGCCTCCAATAGCATATACACACCAAATCAAAACCAGTTTCATCATATTTCCAGAATTATCAAAAATTTCGATCCACAAATTTAAATGAAAATAACCAATCATCACTATCATCAAACTCAATAAGTAAAAATTGGAAAAAGATTAATCGTGGTAGCTAACACCTTCCTTTAAAGCATTGAAATACCTAAAATTCAACCATAATAATCAATCAACCTAAAATAATAATATTATTTCCCCAATCTTAATTTAACAGGAATTTCAATCACAGTACACTAGGAGATGCAGCAAAATAAGAAAGACACTACCTCCTCGATTTCTTCTGCCAACTTTTTTCTTTCACTTTCATTATGTGCCTCACGTTTTTCTAATTCAATTTTCCGTAATTCAAGCTCGTTTTTCTGAGATTCCAGTTGCATTTTAAGCTTTTCATGATCAGTAAAAATCTTCTGGCAGTGATCCCTGGCACTTGACCACATTTTCTGTATCTCTGAAGGAATCATGCCCAAAAAAAAGTTGTTACAACAGATCAGCACCATTTTAAAATAATAGACAACATTTTAAAATATAAAATAGAATTCCAGTACAATATTCTTAAAAAATTAATTTCGCAATGCAAAATCCTGTGATGCCAACCCCTACAGTGACTCAAGTAATATGCATTTGCGGCTAATTTGGTCCTAAGGCCCAATTAGAATAGATACCTTCATTATAAGCTTGACTGAGTTTATCTTTTTCCATCATAGCAAGGTTCATTTTGTCAGTAGTTTCATCGTATCTCACTTTAATCTCTTTTATGTGGTTGTTCTTGACCTGAATAATGTTATTCAAATTGGAGACAAGTTTATCTTGCCTTCGAGCTTCTTCTTCCATAAGCTCAGATATGGTTTTCACATCACCCATCTTCCGCAGATATTCTCCATAGATGTTGTTCATGTTGTAGTCATTGGCTCGGGCAACCCATGCATAAAGACCAGACTTCTGTCCACAATTAGCAAACCAATCTTTTTTTCCATGATGATCTAATTCATACGCTCTTTCAAATGCCATTGCATTATCTAAGCCTGGCCAGTTTTTATTGAATTCCACAAGAGCAGTTCCAGAATGACCCCGAAAATTCCACAAAGGATTGACTCGAACTGGGTTGAAACCCCGGATTCTGTACTCATCCCTCAGCCTGGAACCGCTCTCACCAACACAGCGTCCATCTTCTGTCCGTCTAGTAGGAATATTAACTACAATTCCAATCCAAGGCCACACAAACTGATCATTAGAATTAACAGAAGAATCACTTTCATCTTCCGGTTTTGAATTATTTGATGGAACATCTACATTCATGAGATCATTTTCTAAATATTTCACTAAAGCCAAATGATTAGCCTTGTCTCTAGCTTTCCTCTTTTGTGAGCTACTCTGACCCACCCCAGAAGCATGTTGAAGGAGCTCCTTGTACAAATAATCCCGTTTTCTCTTTTTAGGGCAGTACGGACAAGTGAAAGTCTCATCCGATGTTTTTAAATTCTGACTTCCACTTTTCAGTTCTTCATAGGATTTATCTTCGTACTCACTAATTTCAGATTCACTAATATCAGTATCCTCATCAGAGCTGCTTTGAGCCATTACAGTTCCTCCAAGGCGTATTATTATTATTAGTATTATTCCACCTCCTGAAAGACAAATGTAGTATTAGAACGGACTGTTGTTCTATTGAAATGGCTACAAATTCCATTAAATATCGGATTCAGTGTCAGGGAAAAACACTAAACTAGAACAGAAATTTTACTACAATCACTTCATCTGACAAATCCTTCATTACTGGAAAAATAAGAAACTATAAGCTTCCTTCCAATGTGAAACTGGAACTGCACACTGACTTAGATAGTTTAAATACACACAATGTAATAAAAACGCAGAAGCGTGATAAACAAAACCATTCAAATTAACAAGCTGAAATAACTTTTTTCACACTCAGAAAGGGTCTTACAATACATATACTCAGCAGCATCCGTATACACAGATAGTTCCAATTTCTCAGTCATGCATGAAGCAATCAGCAAACCACGCATTATTCACTTAAAAATTAAAAACAGCCGATAAATCAACAACTCCACTAGTCCTTTATTGACAAGACCCTGACTCCATTTTCTCTTCCTGAACACGACGTCCCGCTAGTCAGAATTTTACCAAACTCCAAGGTAGTTTAAAACAGATTTTAATCAAAATACTGCATAGAACTCCCGAAGAAAAAATAATTATATTTCCCACTAAAAATTAAGTGAAATCAAACATGCACCGATAACAGTGAAACAAAAACCGTTGAAGAACAGATGCATGACAAAAGGAAATTATTGAAGAATTGGGTGGAAATAGAGACAGAATTTAACCTCTCAGAAACGGAAGCTCCTTAAAAAATCGACGCCTTCAGCTCCACAAAAAATGTTAAGCCCTGATCATGTTTTCCCCCTCTTTTCACTCTACCACGAAGTCCCGTACTGAGCAAACAAAATGCAGTTCAAGACAGCAGCTTTAAATGAAAACATTACACAGAACTCTGGAAGAAAGAAATAAAACAATTCCCACTAAAAATTCTGCAAAAATCAAAACTTTACATAAAACATGGATAACAGTGAAAGGAGTAAAAAAAACAACGAGGAGCACATGCATGAAAGGAACTGGATTACTGACTAATTGAGTAAAAATGCGGAGAGAAATTAACCTGAAAAAAAAAAATGGAAGTTCCTTGAAAATGGATCTGTATGAACTAAGCCACTACAGGAAAGACGAAGTAATGAAAGAACAAAAATCCTAATTTGGATATTCTGATTTTCGGGTTTTGCGCAGTTCCATTGAGTGAGTAATTGACCTTCAACTCAACACTATTATTACTACAACTGACTAGGGCTTTATGCCTATGGCACTCTATTGTGTTGTCAGAGTTATTAGCATACTTCTCTGCTAACTTACCCCGATCAAGGAGTAATAAAATAAATATCAATTGTATTAAAATATAAATTCATTTTTATTATCGAACAATTAAATTATTCAATAAATATATTTACTAATTTCATAACAAAAAACTATTAAATCATCTGTAAAGTCAGTTATGTATAGTATTTTTGATATTTTTATTGTATGATTATAAATACATGACTAGGAAAAAATAAAAATGTATTAATAAAATAAATATTCACTACAACGAAAAAAATCATTTAATATTTATTTTTAAATAATTTATATATAAATAAAATATATTGAAAGAAATAAAGTACTAAAGAATATAAAAAATAATCATCATAAATATTAAAAATCAAAAGTTATTTTTTAATGGAAAGGATTCTGTGTTTATATGTAGTGAGCATTTAATAGGCTGGCAATGAATATTTGATCCCCCAATAAATAGAAGAGGCGCTGAACTAATAATAATAGTAATAACATAAAAGGTAATAAATTCTTTGATTTAGGGAAAGGGTATTTTTGACCTTGTGTACAAAAAAAGAGTTAAAAGTTATGCGGTGAACGTGGATCGAACACGTGACCTTCAGATCTTCAGTCTGACGCTCTCCCAACTGAGCTATCCCCGCAATTGAAAATCTTAGTGAAACTAATTATATTTAAAACTAAAACAATAAGTATAATAAAAAATTTTAAAGAAAACAAAATTAGTTCGCCGTCTGTGGGGATCGAACCCACGACCACGTGGTTAAAAGCCACGCGCTCTACCACTGAGCTAAGACGGCATATTTGTCAGATTACGAAACTATTTATATTACAATGTTAATATGGCGAAGAAAGATATGCTAAGGGATGTTTGGTTTTTAATAAGATGGCATCGCTTGTAATTATACAAATGTTTAAAATTGTTATTTTTAATTTTTGTATTAAATTATTCATGAACAGCTTTTTTTTTTTTTCATTTTTCTTCGTTATGAATGTAAAATCACTCTCAGCATTATTACAACAATGTACTATAAAATTGGACACATAAACATACACTAGAAAAGTTGTTGTGATGATTAAAAAAATATTAAAATATGTTGAGTGAATGTTATTGTAATTTATAGTCTCCGATTTAAAAACGAACACAATCTCAACATCTAAAGGCAAATTTGTAATAGTCTCCATTATAACTGTTGTTTGTGAATAGCTATCAATCAAGTGTAGTTCACATGTCAAGCTTTTTAACACAGTTAAAAGTGAAGTTTAAGGAATATTCCTCCTACTTACATGTCAGAAAAAAGTACTCATCAGTTATGATTACTTTTTTTTCATCTCACTTTCACATCAGTACTTTTTTTTCATCTCACTTTCACCTCATTTCTTGAGACCGTGACTTTAGTATTCCCAAAATCCAAACATACCACGCTGTTGAAGAGCATTGATGGCATGGCATAAAAAAGTGAAAAAGCATGTTGTAGAAGAAAAAAATCCATTTGAAAACAACAACTCCGTTGGTTTCAGAATCCATGGACCCAATTGCTATCTCTTTCTCTAACCCTGTCTTTCCCTATGAGATTATAAGTCAGACAATAAAGAGAAACAATCATAGATAATTGAGCCTAGTCTCACGTCACGTGGTAGATACTTAAATTAATTATACAAAGTTAAGTTGTTGTTAGGACTTAAAAGAGCATTTTAAGAACATTGTTTATGTCGCAGCTTGATGTCTCTCAAAACAAAGGTCATTCAAAAGGGGCATCCATTTCCATGTCAGCAGAGGAGATACATTCTGACCCAGTTTGGTCGAATTCATGTGGAATTGAATTAAAATGGTTCTTAAATAGGACTGGCTATTATTTACTTCAAGTTACAACATGAATTAAGGTGATGTTATTTTAATGGTGTTTATCATTTGCCTCACCAAGGTTGGTCCATTCTAGACTGAATTTAGAAATTTAGGATTCCAGAGTCAAATGTTGAAGGCATTGGCACTCATGATGATGCTCGTGGATCATTCAAGACTTTGGTTGAAAATGGAACCATTCAATCACGTCCATGGGAAGCAAAACTCAGGGTATTAGGCACACTCAAATATTTTCCACTTTTATAAATAATGAAAAATATCACTTTATTTTTACTTTTTTTATTTATAATTTTTATATGATATAATAAATTGAAAAAAAAAAATTCTTAACTTTCACCCATCACTTAACTTTTCAACTTTGAGCTAGTTTTTGTCTATTTTTATCAAACACATCATAATCACACTTTACATGTATAATTATATTAACTCGACATTTTAAATTGCAAAATAAATATCAGTATAATAATATGAAAAAGGGGAAAAAAGAAAAAAGGGTAAGAGTAATGCCAGATTTTAAGATTAACTCTTATATGACATGGTTGTATACACTTGAAATAAATAAATAAAATAAAATAGTTATAGGGATTTTTTTTGCTACGATGATATTAATGGGTCTAGGGATTGTTATCACTATTAGTACAATAATTGGTGAGACAAGGAAAATGGAAAATATTTACAGAGTGTTTGATAAGGAAAATGTAAGACAAAAGAGACTCAGAAAAATAGAAAAGAAAAAGAAGAGTGTGTGCTCTAGCATAATTGTAGAATAGGATGTCAAAATATGCATCTTTAGTAACGTGGTATAGCGTAATTTGTTTGTTTAGGAGGTAACTTTTTCAAGTTTTGGACATGATTTTCAAAAGCTACTAGTTATATAGCATGTTTTGGTAGATGATTATCTAACGTATGCATTTAATTCTGAAGGTAACTCTCCTCTTCCGAAGTGCTACTCGGATTAATTTTCTTGATGCAATTCTCATTCAAATTTTGCCACATGTTCCAAGATAGTTGAGCTGAGGGAGAAAAAAAATGTGAGTATGGAAGATAAATAAATCTCTTACTAATATAAAGGAATCAAAATCTGCACAACTAAGAACCATGCATGCTACACAAAGTGGCATCTCTATATTACTTAAAAACAATGCAAAATATGTGTCATGATGAAGTTGCTCTCCTATGTACGAAGAGGAGAAGGAGACAAACTAGAAATAGGAGTAGAATTGCTGGTAGAGCTATGACCATTTATTTGTGTGTGATTGGAATCCTGAAGATGTTCCAATGATCTCACCACATCTTCTATGTTTGGTCTAACTTTTTGTTCTGTAGATAGGCATTGAATTGCAAGGTGAGCTATTCTCTTTGCTTCTCGCTTAGAGTATTGGCCTTCTATACGTGCATCCATGACTTGCGAGATCTTGTGTTTGTTTATCAGAAGTGGTTTGGCCCATTCAACTAAATTATGCTCCCCACTTGGCCTGTTGTCGTCCAGTGCACGTTTTCCTGACATAAGTTCAAGAAGAACAACTCCAAAACTGTATATGTCACTCCTTTTGGTTAGGTGACCTGCACAAGATACACAATTGGAAAAAGGTCAGGGTCATATTATGGATTTTTGGTTCTTTGTTGTGAGACTGTGTATGTAGTGATTTCTGTGTTGGAGACCTTACTTTAGAAAGCAGTAACAAATTCAACCCACATGGAAGGTTCTTGTCATAAATCACTAAAAGCTTTGGTTGCTAAGAGGAGACATGTAAATGACTAATATTATATCTTAATATATAATATCCCTACATGCAAGTTCCCTTTAGGTTTGAACTTTAGAACTTCTGTTGATATTTTAGCATATTGTTAGAGCCTGTTTATTATGAGTTTGTTTGGACAATTTTTTCCACTAACATGATTAAAAGAATGAAATGTGATATTATTTGAGATACCTGTGGCAATATACTCAGGAGCAGCGTAGCCAAAGGTGCCCATCACCCTTGTAGAAACATGACTCTTGTCACCTTGTGGTCCATTTTTTGCCAACCCAAAATCAGAGAGTTTTGCATTATAGTTCTGTCATTGACAAAAAGGAATTTTAGAAAGCTAGGGCTAACTAATAATACCTATCTCTTAAGCTTGTATGATCAATTTGATTTCACTTACAGGATCAAGTAAGATATTAGAAGTTTTGAAGTCCCTAAATATTACATCTACTTCATCACTGTGAAGAAATGCAAGGCCCTTAGCAGCATCAAGAGCAATCTTCATACGGATGTTCCAAGAGAGTGGTTGAATGTAAGAAGCCCCTGATCCAGAAACATTGCTAGATATGAGATTTTGAGGAGCTTAAGGTGCTAACGTGTAAACAAAGCAACTCACAAACAAACTTACTCCTAAACAAGTGATTATCCAAGCTTCCCTTGGCCACAAATTCATACACCAAAATCCGGTGATCATCCTCCAAGGAGTAACCAATTAGCTTCACAAGATTAGGATGACTGAGCTGCCCCAGGTAGTTGATTTCTGTCTACATATATAGGCTAAATCAGTTACAATATTCACAATGAATATCTAAACTACTAGCAAACATCTATTATGCTACAACAAATGTTAAGAACACATCTCTAACACTCTTTTTGGACACACTTTTTACTCTTGATTGAAATTTGTTAAAAATTACGAAAATTTGTTGTTCAATGTTCTAAATTGTAAAAGGCCATGGCAAGTGAAAGTGACACTCACCAACCATTCAGTGTGTCCCTGGTTGCTTTCTTGGTTAAGCCTCTTCACAGCAATGACCATTCCTGTCCCTGCTTTAGTAGGGGCAAGCGTGTGCTCATCAATCCACCCTTTAAACACACTACCAAACCCACCTTCGCCTACCATACTATCTGGACGAAAGTTCCTTGTAGCAGTTCTTAGCTCATTGAATGCAAAATTCTTCAAATTGGTGGCTTCTAATATCTCATCCTCACTCTGAGGAGTTAGAAGCATAGATGAAGAGGACACCTTGCCGCTTAAACCACTCGGATCATTCTCTTCTTTACTACCATCGTTTGAATTCAAACCTGTCCATGTCAAAACAGAACATTGATTCACTTCAGGCACTTTACTAACATCTATTTTCTGCTTCATTCAAAAGACCATATCAGGCAAAGTGGTAGAGAAACCATTTTTCCACTATCATCTTCTATTATGCACAGTCTTCACTTTTTAAGAATAAGAAAAGAAGTTGAGTGACATTATAATAATCTTATGTAATACTGCACTAAAAATCTTACATACCAAGAACATCTTAAAAAAATAAAAATGGAATAATCTCTATTATCAAATTCTCCGTCTGTTTTTCTTCTATACTTTAAACTTCTAATGGTTGGAGAGATCACGATCGCTGAGTTCTATCGTAAACTGCATAAATCAAATCCGTTAACTTTATTTTATTGCATGCCAAGCTTGTAATTTTGAACTGAATTTAACAATTAAATTTTCGGATCCTTAGTTCCTTTAAATGTGCAGAGGATCCAAGTTCACTGCAAATAAAAGAAAGACTCAACTAAGTATTTTTTATGGGTATGGGAGACACCAGTTAAATGACATTTAAGACCAATTTCCTCATCCAAACCAATAAACTTTTGCATTTGATATCAGAGTGTTTCGATTTTTATTTAATTTCGTTAAAAATCAGGTATCTTTTAGAGAAAGCAATTCTATTTGAGTCAGGTAGGACCATCAAAAACTCAAATTTAAGACTACTATTTAAGGTAGATCAATCTGTGCCAATTGATTCAAAGTCTTTAAATTTTGCTATGGTTGCACACAAACTGATCACGTATTATTCATCTGTAGCAAGTCTTCTCTGGTGTTTATGAGTCAAACATTGAACACAAACAAGCAGCAAAATTTTATTCACAAAACCACATAAAGATGGAACTTCGAAAACTCCAATCCAAATGGTCTCCAGCATATGCCAACACAGTTCAGAATCAAGATGTTAAAGTTAAAAAAGAAGGTGGGAAGACTAGAAAAAGAATGATACCATTACGTGGAGGACTCTCGGCTTTGATCTTTAGAGGAGCACTAAAGCAGCAACCCATGAACAGAGAGAGAAAGAGAGAGAACTAAAGAAAAAGAAACCCTCTTGTATCTTTTTCTTCGGTGTAACCAGCAGCAGATACAAGTTGAAGTTTTGAATTTGGAAGAGAGAGAGAAAGGGTTGGAAGAGAAGAAAAGGAACTGCACGTGTGAAAGGAAGAAAGTTTGGACGTGAAAGATATAGCTTGTACGAATTTGATAAGGCAATGTTGAGTTGATTTGGAAAGTTTGTGGTGTGAATGAAGTTGTGTTACGGTATGTGATGTGGCTGTTTTTCTTGGAAATTTCATTGTACTTTATTAGACCATCGAGAAGGATTAATCAGAACAGGGTTGTCGGGGCCGCCACCATAGGCTATAGTTGGGAGCAAGTTGCAGGAAAAAAGGGAAGACCCAGATGCTTCACAATTCCTCTGCTTTGACTTCCTCTCACTGCTATTAAGATCTCTTCTTTAGTTTAGAAAACTTCATAACAAGAAATGAACAAAAAATGAGCATATAAAACAACATAAATGCAATTGCTTTATTTTATCTTAACCACAATAAAATCGAAACACTCTTTTCTGAATAAATGGAATATTACAAATAAAAAATGAAAATAAAAGTGCTTTTGTCTTTTGTTTCTAGAAAAGCTCTGGTTCTAGTGTGTTTATATCTAAATTTGGATGGAAGATGTTTTTGTGCAAGACCCGCATAAACCTTTATCGTTTTTCTTTTCCTTTATAGTAAGGGGAAAATGGAGGAAGGAAATTAATTAGAAAATAACTATGAGTTTAGAGACTTAATGGTTAAAAATAATTCAGGACGTAATTAAAAGATGTTAACCAGTTTTGGGACATGCAGATTAATTTAAATAAATACACGATTAGACCATTTGATTCGGTATTACTTGTCAAATTTCAATTCAATAAACACTAAGACACGTTTTGCCTTATTTTTATTTATTATCATTATATAAAGGTACGCCAAAAAATGCCTTGACTAGCCTTTACCTAAAATGTGAGAGGACAGAAAGAGTTTTTTTGTTTTTTTTAAGACTTTGTTTTTTTAATTAAAATAATTAAATAAATGCACGTAGCCAAGCTTATCTTTTCCATTGTTTTTAAAAGATTTGAAGTCAAACGAAAACATTGTTTTCCTTATATATTAATAGTGAAGAAATATCTCAATTACATCAACATCTCAAAACTTCCATCCAAAAATTACAGTGGCTCAACAAAAGTGTGATGAGGCACAAAGTACGTAAAAACACTTTGCAACCAACACCACAATCTAGAAACAATTGGACAATTTAAAGATTATAAAGTATACTTTCTTGGTTTGTTACTGTGTCATGCTTTCTAATGTCTTTTATGATAGTAACTTTCTATCAAGATTTTTTTTTTAAAAAATTAAATATAAAAAAATAGATTATATCCAGATAATTTTGTCATAATGTATAAAATGTATCTTATATTTTTTTTTCAAAAACTAATTTCATGCATATCTGAGTTTATAAAAAAGTTTACTTAAATGAAATAAAACAAATAAATAAATGAAATAAAACAAATGATGTGACAAAAGATAAAAAAAAAAAAAAAGAAGATCAGAACACTACTCTCCTTTGCATTATATTGGTATTGGTTGGTGATGGTATCAAGTTATCATGATTTAGAGCATTAGATGGAGATTAGGAAAAGAAAGAAAGAACGAAAATATTTATAAAAAAACACTTTGCTTATCAGAGATCAACTGGGTCAAACCCATAATATTATAGGATGACATTTTTCTCCTTATTTTTATATTTTTGAATGAGTCTATTTGTTGCTATGTATACTTACTCAAACTTGGCTTCTCGTGACCAGAACAACTAATTAGTTGAAGATAAGGAATGAGAAAAAATATTGCTGAAATGAGGCATTGAAGGATTCTCTTTCTCTGTTCGATATTTTGTAAACTTTGATTTCCTTTAACATATTTTTAAGTAACAATTATCACATCTAAATTATAAATATTGGAAAAAATAATTAAATTTAAAAAAAGATATATATGAAAATAAAACTAATATACACTCTAATGATGAAAATAACTGGGATAATGAATTTTTTATGAATAAATCAGTATATTACTTTTATACATTTTCACGGACATAATAAAGTATGAGTTGTATAATAACTTCATAAATAAAAAAATGAACATATATAAGTTCGGCTTAAATTTAATTATACTATTTTAAAATTAAATATTTTTTTTTTACTTTAACTATGTTTAATTCATTCAACTAGATTTTAGTAATCTATATCAGATTTAATTAATTTATGGCTTACAGCCTTCATCATGTTTTTGGCTTTGTATATAATTATTTTTCAAAGATGCTTTTTATACAATTCTTTTACTAAGGGTCAAAAGTGGTAAGTTATAGTTATTAGTTAATAAACTTCTTAAAACTTTAAGAAAAAAAATATACAAACTAGAATTAGTGATGTATAAATTGAAAATAAGAGTTTGAGGAAACTAAAATAAAAAAAAATCTTCAAATGAGTTCCTAAAAATTTCAGTTTACAATTTTCTTTGTAAAATAGTTGTAAAAAAATAATCCAACATGCTGTTTACACATCCAGCGTGTGACTGTCACAATATCACTGTGTAATGTGCACAATCGTCTTAAGCGCAGTCAATAAAAGAAATATTATTTTCTAATATCTAGACACAGGCGCCACCAAAAATGTCCAGAGTTATTAAAGATTGAGGTTCCACATGTTTTCTTGTGTGTGTGTGTGAATGTGTTTTTTTTTTCACAGACGTTTGTTCTTAAAGTACACATGAACTGTCAAGGATGCAAGAACAAAGTAAGAAAAGTACTGCAAAAAAATTGAAGTCAATATTTTCCATGTCTTCTTCCAAATTCTATATCCATTGTTAAGAACCATTCAATTATTTATAAACTTCTCCTCATACTGCACATATGTTGTAACTAGGAGCTGAAAATAGGAAGAAAAATAAAAACTGCAACAAGATATAATCCCGAGAATACAATCTACAATTGATATTTAATAAGCCACTGGTACTATAAGTTTTAAGGTTCAAGATGTTTGTGAGTCATTTTCCATTGTTTATCTCCAGGTCTGTGCAAAGCAGATACTAATGCACAAGAGCAGAAAGCAATTGTCACAGGCACTGTCAATTCTTCCACTTTGGTCCAGAAGTTACCCAAATTTGGAAAACATGAAGAGATATGAAATGCACGATTCAACGGTGATCATTACAGTAACCAAACTCAATTAATACGTAATTTCAATGTCTGCATATAAATTATTTCAATGCCTTTATTGGCGAAAACCACTGGAGAGGCAAATGGATTTTTAATAAGGATGAAGAAAGCAAGATTAAATCATTTTGAAGCACCATTTTTTTTGGATAATGTCAATAATAGAACACAAAATTTCCCCATAATTAATGAAAATCATATATAGTCATCAATCATCTTCAATAGACATAAATATAGTCAACATCCAAATATGTGATGGAATGATCAATGCATAGACATAGCCAGACATGGTGAATATGGATTCTAATATATATATATATATATATCCTTCATGTCCTAAAGATATGTATAAGAATTTTTAATAGTTAGACTCTATTTCTTCTAGATTCTCACCATATTAGAAATCATTAGATTTTAATAACTTTCCATTTCTAAATTTGATCAATAAAAAACTAATAAATAAACTTTCCTTCTCAATTTCTAATAATTGTCTTCGTTTTTTAATATAATACACATAATACATACATGTTCAAATTAAATCACCACTTTAGTTGTATATTTCTGCTTTAAATTTGACTTGTGGGTTGCGAATATCATCCTGACTTTGAATTAATCTGATCTCTAAACTGGTTGTCTGGGGATCATGTCCAGCGCTTTTGTAGTCACTGAGCGTCCTGTGTAAGACTGCCTGCACAAATTGGTAATGCTTGAACTGTTAATTATCTATTAAAAATTATGGGCTCACTCGGCAACATGAAAGCTCTAATTTAAAATCTCACTTTATGTTCTCATGTTGCTAGTAAGAAGTAATATAATCAGTCAAAATATTTTGAATATAGAAGGACTTTATTAACCCAAAAGTACTAGTAGCACAATATCAGAAGAGGAGAAACAATAAGATTAATGACAGACATCAAGAAAATAAATACCTGCAAGCTTGACACTGCAAGTTCTGCAGCAATCTCAAGGTTGTCTCTGTATTTCTGAAATAAATAAAGACAAATATCTTATATGAAATTACCAGTAAGACGACACAGGGTTGTAAATAGCACTCTATAGCGGTGTAGCAGCGTGTAGGGGCTCCTGCCCACTACAGGGTTGTAGCGGACCAAATAGCAGGTGCTATAACTGCTTGATTCCAAAAAATACCTTAGAACAGATACATCAAAGCTTTTCTTCAGGGTTACTTGGGGGATTTTAATTTTCAAAACGATATAAAAGACTTTAATTTGGAACATGAGGATTGATAATTCCAATCTTGAAAAGCTTACATTTGACTTTTGCTGGTGTTTACTCATCTTTAAAAACACCTGTCTTTTTATTGTTAATTATGAATGTTATTAATTTGGAATGACTTTTATCATTCTTGAAAGTGTATAAGTATATAATATACATTAATATAAACTATAAAAAATTTCAAAATAGCACTTATCCCCCTTTACGCTATCTCACTATAGTTTGGAGCCTACGCACCGTATTCCGGAATTTAAAACATTGGAAAGACCAAACTATGGTAATAACCAAGTAAAGGTAAATACATTGCTCCAACCAAGAAGAAGTGCAGTCATGAGATCTCCGGTTCCCTACAAGCATAAGAACATAGTTAAGGTTCTATTCACTGAATTTTGAATCTAAAGAGAAATTGGAAGGAGCACCGGTTAAATTGATTAAGAGCAACTAAAGTTAGATGTTATGTTGGTTGCACGTGCATTTTTGCATGAAGAACCATGTGGACAGTCAAACAAGGCTAGTTTATTAGATGGGCAATGATGATAAAAGGGTGACATTTTTTGGTGGCTAGTTTGAAGAAGTTTTACATGGTGTTTTACGTTGAAGATGAGCTCTTAATCACTGCATTATTATTTATCCAAGGAGCATATAGCTACTTCAATGAAGATATAGTTTTTCAAGATGAAATGTCATCATTGTATTTTGCCCTAAGAAAGCACGGAAAACATGATAATTGGAGCTCTACATGCTAACGGAGAAGACACGTGCAGCTCAGATATACTTAACGGAAATAAACTGATACATTCTTTGATAATCCATAGATTAAGATGCAAAATCATCGGATACTTCAAGCAAAAATTATCTGTGTTTGACTCCAAATAAAATTTTCCCATTCACATAAAAAATATTGCAAAGATCAATATTGGTAACAATCGTATATAAACAGAACTATTTACAGAATATTCATACCGTAAAATAAGCTGGTATTTTTGGAATCACGATCTTAAATTGTCTGGGAGGCTCTCCCTATCCGACAAAGATAATACAAGTTAGGTTGTTACCAAGAGAACAGTATGCAGAATAAAATCATCACCGAATTATTCGTAAATAATATTTTATATTCAATCCAACAACTTGTATGATTATGCATTGACACATTACATTATTACTTGAATAGTGTATTACTCTCAAAGTACAATACATAAGTACTTCTAACAGGTCCAATATGCATGTATATTGAGTTTTACTTCACCACATAGTTGCAAGCTGCAATGTCATAAATATGTGGTTTGTCCATCAATTGTCACCACTAACCACCATTATATGAACTATCTAATCGTTTGGCTACAGTATGGCAACACTCAGCTTCATTTGGTTATAACATGAGGTACTAACTGAACCATGCAGCTACACAATTCACCATTGTTTAGTTGAACAACTCAGGTCAATTTGGTTTCCAGAAAATTATCGAATTGTGGAACACAAATTTTTCAAATCACTGAAAATGCTCAAGCCATAAGCAAACATATTGTGCAAGATAAATATGAAATTTAGTAAATTTGATCTCTATAACACCTCGTATATATCTGCAATAAGAAATAAAAATATGAATACCAACAAAAGCATTATAAGCAGCATTTAGTTCACTTTTGTTTTATGACTACCAATTAGAAATAAGAAATAAAAATATTACCACCAATAAAAGAATTACAAGCAGCAATTAATTCACCTTTTCTTTTTGATGACTGCCAATGACAAGAAGATTCCCGTTAATATTTATACTTGTAATTATAACCTGAAAAGCAAGTACGTCAGCTAAAATGATTGAGAATAAAAGAGCCAAAACAACACCGTGGAAAATCATCAAAGAAAGAGTTATCGAGTTGTGAAATCAGATGTAGACAATTTCTTGGCATTAAAAAAAAAAACAAGAAAACGAACATTAAAATGCACAGATTCAGCATGGAATTCGCATGTGTAATTTACTAATTTAGATTCAAGTTGCTGGTGTGAATATATTTGCAGGTTGTCTGTACACTAGAGGTGTGCCACTTTAGTACTTTGGTAAATACAAGGATCTCTCCTCTCGACTAGTGTTGTGTGTACAAAGTTAAAATCCACAATTTTAGGTAGTGAAGAAAATTGCCGAATTTTATGATCAGAGTAAACAAATAGCCAACTTAAGGGGAGGGGGAATAAGATATCTAATTTATTCACAAAAAAGAAGAGATAGAAGGATTATTCAAACCAGATGTATAACTGAAAAAATTCCAAATGAGCTTAAAAAAGGCTAAATCAATCCAATGCTAAGTGTTCATATGCCACTCAGTGAAAGAATGAACACGATAGAAGTTGTCAAGAAATAGTATACACATTTATTTTGGTCCTCCAAGCATATACACATAACGTCACATTGGTGCCACTGAAGAAAATTGTTAGGATATGAGAACGAAAAGTTTATTAAGATAGTTAGAATATTAATGGGTTAGTTAGATATAAATAGGTGAACAAGGATAGTAGAGAAGCAAATTTGTTGTTATTGTAAATTGAACATTGGTTCTTTGAGAAAGGAGAAATCCATTGTGAAGGGAAAACCCTTGGAGGAGAGATTTCTCTCCTATTTTTTGTTCTTTCATCTTGAGATCTTTTCTACTTTTAGAATATAAAGGAGCGGAAGAAACCTATTGATATTGGAAGACTTAGATGATTCTTCAAATGAATCATTTTTGGGTCCAATGGAATTCATAGGTATAGGTACGAAGAAACCTTGTCAAATAGGAAATTTTCTTTCCACCATTTTTCAATTGTTAATATTTATAAGGACTGCAACAACAAAGAGTATCCGATAAAAATCCTTCTTTTCCTTTTCTTTTTAATTTTTGGTTCCCCACAAATATGTTCTCCTTAAACAGGAGATACTTTCCAACAGAGCCAATTAGGGAATCTTTTCTTTACTATTGGAGTCAAAACATCTCAGGAAAATGTTTAAAAGTTAATTGAGAAATCAATTTGCATAACATAGAAAAAGTATAAAACATTTGTGACTAATAGGTTAAAACTCCAACGGATGCCCTTCACTATTAAGACAACAACAACAGCAATAAACAGTTCGCACACACTGATGAAAACAGAAAAGTCTTGACCTGTACAACAAGCCTATGTTGAAAGGAGAAAATTTACACCAATAGATTATCCCAAAAAGAGGCCGTTTTTCAACATACTACAATAGAAGCAAACCTTTGAGGGGCCAGCTGCATGGAGAAGCCTACAGGCCTCCCGACCTTGCCCTTCAGACTGAATCCTATATTAAGTAGGAAATTTGAGCACTTAGAAGGAAAAACAAATAAATTGTGGAGAAGTTCAAATAGAATGCATATGAACTAAACAGAAAGAAAAACCAAAACAACTAAAAAACCACAAACTACCTTTGGTTGGTGAAACTATGTTCTCAATCACTCACCACATTCTAAATAACAAGATAATCTGTGGGTGGATGTTGGATCTAATCCAATCATTTCCATGAATGGCAAATTAGAAATATAACTTCCAATAATTATTTATATTCTTCAATCTGGTCCCTCTATTAATAAAAGGTTTAATCAAGTCTTTCATTTAAAAAAATGCAACACTATAACCCTTTCAAGATTCAATTAATCTCTCAATTTTTAAAAAGCAACAATGTGACTCTTTTGTTGGTTAACGTCATTCATTTTATAAATCATCACTATGCACTGGTTGATTGTACGTTTTAAAATATCGAGGGACTTGATTAAACATTTTATTAACAGTGGGATCAAATTGAATAAAATAATAAATAATGAGACCAAAAAAGTAATTAAGCCTAAAAGCTACAAAGATTTTTACCTCAATATAGGCATATCCATACCCCGCACAAACAAAAAAGCATCAATATGTATGAGAAAAAACCCATGGATAATAACAATGAGAAAGAAAACCAAGGAACGAGTGGAACTGAAAAAAAAATTATGCAATATTAATTGTTATATAAATACCTGAAACCTGTCAGTAGTTCTGCCTCAAACTGGTTGGGAGTCAACATTGAAGCCACCGGAACAACCTGCCAAAATATGTGTTACTCAGATGCTAACACTAGGAATATACTTTTCAAATTAAAAATGGGATTCGTGAAATGGAAGTATGTCTGTATCATCCATTCAAAATAGGAACCTGTTAACTAAGTAATTATATAATTTTAAATTATAAGTGAAGGAAAACAATAGTTCAATTGAATATGTTTATGTTTTTCTAATTTGTTACAATGTATATGACTACATAGTATAAATTATTTGCACTTCACACCTGCAGAAATATCTCTATAGAACAGTCATACCTTCTCACGATAGACTGATACTAGCTCTTGAGGAACATAAAGCTTTCCTTCATCACCCATCACTGGATCACATACTGACAAGGAAGCACAATTTTATTAAATGCAGATGTACATATATACATATTCTCTAAAAAGAAAAAAAAAAAGCTTGAGGTTCAAGTGCCCAACACCAAAAAAGGAAAAAAATTGAAATCATATTCTCCATACTTAAAAATCATGATAAAACTACATTGGCCATCTGGAACACAAACTTTAGTTAAGACCTACAAAAACATATTCCTTATTCGCTACAATAGGATGTAAGTTTTCTCTTCAATTTCTCCATTTATGTCTAAAGACTTAAATTATGTTTTCATTGTTCCTTCTAATTATATCTAATTATTCATAAAAGCTAGGTCAATATAACATGGCCTGAAATTGAAAGTAAAGCTGAAAATGATAAAAGAAATCACAAACATTGTATAAGGCCACATAGGATAACTTATCGGTGCAACTTTATCTGAATATCAAACAATCCCATATCTTCAGTATTCTCACCATATATAAGCCCTGGGTTTACTGACCGAAGTTTGTTGACGACTTGCAATACAGTATTTAGAAAAGACTCTGAACCAATATAACCTGAAATTGAAACAGGAAACAGAGTAAAAGCGCAACAAACTGATAGGATAGTGATTAAAGACAAATGACAATATTATAGTACTTCACAAAAGTATATCATAGATATCATAACGATTAGAATCTTTAATAAAGGAAATTTTGCAGGATGACTCAACAATAGTAAAGAATAATGATTTTGAAAGAGGAAAACTTAAGTTTGTCTCCAAAAAAATAGAAAAATAAAATAACTTACTAGAACACAAGAATTCAAACATACAAAAGAACATGACACTTAATGGACAGTCAATGAATAATTTAATCTACTTTCAAGAAGAAAAATTGAAGTATTTCATCAAGAGCAACAAAAATGGTTGAAGAAACACATCGTCTAAGAAATATAGATTGCTGCATATTGTGGCAAAACTTGAATCAGCAGTCTACTTTTACCTGTTAACAAGTGAGTATAGAACAATAACTCATTTCCTTCAAGGCCTTCTATTAGTTCCCAGAGTTGCTGTCCATTCAAGACCTGCCCCTTAACCGTTGGATATCCTGGATCATAATCCTCCAATTTATTAAACAATAACTGCAGTATTACTTTAACAAGTATAGCATACCACACCTAAACTTGTTCAGATTGACAAATGGCGTCACACCATATATCAGGCCCCAGTCTTGAGAGACTGAATGAAAAAAAATTGAAGACTCAACTTGCCTGTATGATTTGAAAACTGCACGGAATTAATTGGATCCACATCGTAGCCCAGTAGTTGCAGAGGGAAGACAGCAGATTTATTGCCAACATACCCCTGAGAATAATAAACAAGCAGCCACAATGGCAAGGTAAGTACTTCGCCAGCTGCATTCAACTGACAATGACATTCAATTCATTATTAATACCAATTACCAAAAGCGTAGTTGCATAGAATTTTACTACCAATAAGAAGAAGCCAAGAATTCCATTTTTCTCAATCCAAAACATCATGCATGTTAAAATACAAGAACCTTATCATCTTTTTTCCACAATATTTGTTTTATAAGAACATCTCAATGTAATGATTTCAGTATAGGCAACAATACAGGATATTATTCTTCATTCAACAAATAGCCGTTGACATCTTCAACGAACATTCAATGTATTAAACAAGCAATCGAGGATTAAACGCGGAAGAGAAAAACCTGAACGGTGTGAGATTGAATGCTGAGAACTCGACCGGTGTCCGAGGGAAGAGCAAGGGAGAGGATTGGAGGCGCCATGTGAGAATTGGCGGAGTTTCTTGCCCTTGAAATTGAGAGAGAAGAAAATGGAAATCGGGGGAAGTAGATGAAAATTGGAATGGAAAGCGAGTGCGGTGAGGTTGAGAAAGTTGAGAGTGGTGTGAGAGAAGTTTTACCGGAAAATGCGAGTTTGACGGGAAAATCTGAAGTCGGATTGGTGTGTGAGCAGCGAAGGCTTTGACAGCATGGAGCAGTGTTCAACGCTAAGCCAGCCAACTCCTGCGACTACATTCATATTATAATCGAATATTATGAAATTAAAAATGAATTGAAGATCATAGATAATGATGACGACGATGATGATGACACTTTTCATATATTATTTTTTGCATTACCAAAGTGCCTCCACGCGAGAACGGAGAGATTCGAAATTTTTTCAAGCAACCAAAGACTCGTAAAAGGGTTTGTTTTTTAAATGAAAAAAATACTATAATTTTGGTTAAATAGAAGTGACAAAATTGGACAACCCAATTCAATTCAACCCTCATATCAGAAAAATAGTGCAAGTTAGGTTTAAAGTACTCTGAGTTGATTGTGACTTGAACTAGGTTTGCTTGTAACAATTTTTAAGAAAATATGTAGAAAAGCTGAACCATATTTACTGAAATATGTAGAAAGAGAAACTGTGACTAAAATAAAATACATCTTTAATTCAATATTTCAATTAAAATGAGTTGGTCGAGCTGAACAGTATTTACTAATATTATATTTGATGGATTTACACTGTTTAGATATCTTCTCTTTCTTTTCTTTTTAACAAGGTAGTATTATAATCTTTGGAAAAGTGTTTTAAAAAAAAATTAAGAGAGACAAAATTAATTAATTAATTTCTTTATAAGTTAAAATTAATTTATGAAAGTTATTTCCTATTAATTTCTCTAAAATATGATTTTTACTAAAAAAACAAGCAGGTGTGATTAAAAAAATTGAAAAGCCCAAAAATAAGTTTGAGACATTCCTTTACCAATCCATCCTTCATATGGTTTTTTATGTTATTTCTTTCTGCATCCTCTGGTTTTCATGTACAACCCATAGGATGATTAAAAGGCCAAATGCACAATATGCAAAAATGTATTATAAATTTTACAATCCATAATACATTTCTAAATTTTGAAAATGCTAATAATTTAAAAATACATTTTAAATTACGTAATTTAAAAATTCAAAAATATATTATAGATTCATTATCCAAAAATGTATATCAAATCTATAAATACATTCCATATTGTATATTACATAACATGTTTATAAGTTCCAGAACACTAATACGAAGATGCATGAAGAAACTATAAGGATGCAAAAAGTAATTGCCGAATAGTTCTAAAGGAGGGTCATGTTGCTAATCAAGTTGGACTTACCTTCATATGTTTTTTTTTCCACTTCATTACATTTTTATCCTTATGTCATCTTTATAAATTTATAAAATTAGGAAGCAGTTTAAAATAATTATATATATTATAGATTATATAATTCAAAAGTTAATATCAAATTCGAAAACAGCTTATGGGTTATCAAATTAATAATATATTTTTTAAAAAATGATATTTTAAACTATATAATCCATAAACTAATCACGTAATTTGAAAAAAACTTCTAAATTATATAATTCAGAAATTAATATTTTATTAGAAAAGAATTTCAAATTTTGTAATCCGAAAATTAATTATTCATTTAAAAAAAAACTTTTAAATTACATGATACATAAGCCAATTACAAATCTGAAAAAAAAAAAATTTGAAATATGTAATCCAAAATATTAAGACAAAAGTTTATAGAAATGAGAGAATAACATGAGGAGGTGCAGGTAGAAGCAGTCTTAAGCTGTGTCAACTTTAAGCCCACCCACCTACACACTCAAGTTGGCCCACGAAATCCCTCTCCCCCATAAGAAACCATGGTTTTTTCCACTTCGTGTGATTCATAAAAAAGAAAGTTATTTCATTTCCCAGGTTAAAAAAGTTTCGTTCAACCTCTTTTATTTTAGTATGATTATTTCGGAATCTAGATTTTGCTTTTTGAAATACTCAATACAGAATAATATATAATTTAGTCTTAATTATTTTTTTTACTTTTAAAATTAGTTTTTATCTAATAATTGTCTTGTAGTGATATTATTAAATAAAATAAAAGTTGTTAAAGTTTATTTATATTTAATAATAAGAGAATTATATATATATATATATATATATATATATATATATATATATATATATATATAGAAGTGAGAACTGAAATAGTATTATGAAATGTTAATTAGAAAACAGTCCTCTTGATTTATATGTAAACAAAGATATATATAATTTTAGTGGTTGAAAATGTAAATAAAGTTTAATTAATTAAATTTGATTTGATGTCACTAATTAAAAATATATTCTAAGGTGGATTAAAATGCGATGTCTGATAAATAAGATTGAAAGCAGTATTTATAATGTTGTGTAGAATAAGAAAAGGATAATGGATTTAATTAAAGTTGGAGTTGGAGAAATTGTTATATAATTGTGAATTGTGATGCAACATTGGGCTGTAACACAAAACTAAAATAAAGGTCGTTTTAGGATATGACACAACATTTATGTGAATTGAATATTGATTGTTACTTCCAATATAAATCAACCCAAATTATTAATGCTATAGTCTTACTAAAATCAAGAAAAATCATCTTAGCCGTTAACTCATTCAAAGTTGAAGCAACATGAAATGAACCAACATTTTGGAATGGCCATAAATTTATTAGCCATTTAATTTGGTCATTTTCATCAGCGTTGGGAACACAATTATAATAATAACAATGCCTTACTCATCTTCGCTTCTTACTCTTTCCTAAGAAGTTCAGAATCCACCTCTGCTTTTGGATTTGTGATGCACCTCATTCTTCCCATCACTTGCAAAATTCTCAACATATAAATAAAAATAGAATGTTTTTTTAAGAGTGACGATGTAACTTAATATTATAAAACTGGTATATAGGATATAAGATTTGCACCACGTATATATTATAAAATATCTCTCATTTTTTCTTTTATTTTGTATCTCCTGTAGTCTATTAATCTGATATATATATATATATATATATATATATATATATATATATATATATATATATATCATCTTAAAATATTCTTAACTTTATAAATTCTTTATTATATAATAAAATATTATTACACTAATGAAATTTGTTTAGGATTTAAGGTTCGGTGAGTTAATATGTTAGATACTATTCCATGCAATAAATTTTAAAATTTACTATTGAAAGTTTTTTTTTTCACTTAGATAATATAAAAAAATAATGTTAATACATAATTTATTTTATATTTTATATGTAAATAAAAAATAATGTAATATAAATATTTTAAAATATACTAAAAAATATATAATTATTCGACAACTTTCGTATTGTTGTTATTCTTTGACATATTCAGATATGAAGTTTGATCAGATGTATTTTAAATATTAGTTCAAATAAACTTATTCATACTAACTTGATACAATGTATTGTTCTCTTAAAATATTTTCTTAAATTTTTTTTATTAATGATATTTGTTAATTTAATATATAGTATTTGGAGTAAGACGATATCATACTTACAATGTTATTATTTTCTTAAAATAATATCGTTTAAGATTATGTTCATGTTATTGTATAATTAAACTATGTATGATGTTATAAAATTAGATTAATTCATTATGGTTTCATATATTTTGAGTGCCAAGAGAATTATGGAGAGAAAAAAAAATTATTTTAATTAGTTTCTTGTTCACCCTTGCTATATATTGTGTTTTTAGAGGGCCTTTAAAGTAAGTAACTTTTATTATTCTTCTTCTCTTCATGGTTTTTCGGTCTTTTATTGATAATTTGAACTTTTGTTACCGAATCAGTTGACTTTGACTACTTTTTAATTATGTGGACTTGAGCTAGCTTTTGACTATTAGATTTGGGTTTATTCTCAGTTGTTAATTCTAAGTTGACTTTCAGCTATTGAATTTGGGTTCACTTTCGATTAGGTGGGTGTACTTGCAAGGCGTTCTAATGATAAAATCAATAATCAATTTGTTTAGTTTATTTAAAAAAACACTCTACTTACCTCTTAAACAAATAATCCATTTATAAGACTTATTATTGGATTTTAACTTCGTTCAGTTTTTACTTTTCACATCTTATAGTTACTAAATATATTTATAGTGTTTTAGATTTATTTGTTAGATGTCGTACAATATTATCTTATTTTATTATTTATTTATATTATTTTAATTTTATTATTTTTTAATATATTAATAGTTTTTTCACTCTCAGAGTAATTAGTAAATATTGTATGAAATATTGATAATTTTTATATTGTAATGATGATAAATTCATAATTCAATAATAAATTGTTCTATATTAAAGTAGATGGAGAAATAATCTTTTAGATGTATTAGGAGATAAATAGAAATTTTTTGAAAGATGCATTGGGTTGATGTTCCTACCTATCCCATCTTACTTTCACAAATTTCGCGTTTTCCAGCATGTGCTCCTCTCAATTTTTGTCTCTGACTTCACCTTTAGTAGCTTTCCCACGTAGATTTTTCTGACCTTTATAAAGTGAACGTTAAAAGGTATACCATAGAGGTTAGGTTGAGGTTTGGTCCAAGCTATAAGCCTCCATGTCCCTACTCAGGTTTTGTTGGTGCATTTTTTCAGCCTTGTTGAAATGAACGTAGTTGGTAGGTTTTAGTTTGTTGAAACATTGGGATCTTCCAATATTAAAACTAAAGAACTTCATGTTTCTTCTACTGCAAACTATTTCACAAAGATTATTGTAGGAGTAAATCTCCAGAAACTTTTAAGAGAACTTTTTTAATCACATGATTAATGCTTTGGAACTTACCATGAAAACATCTGAATTAATTTAATATGGTTTCATGTGTGTCTTATTCATTCGACCTAGTTGCTTAGTAGAAGACTGGTTGTAACTACAGACATTAGAGTAGTTGTTTGGTGAGATTACTTCAGATTTGTCTCTAGACTTGGATGTCTTGTGAGAGGAGTCAAAGGTTCAGTTTGCACTGTAGTTCTCAGCCTTCTACATTAATTTTTAATAAATATAATTTCTTGTTGATCATTGGTTTGAAATATTTAGTTAATATATGGTTAAACCAATCAAGTTTTACAAAGCAAAAACGACACATCAATGTTAAGTATAAAGCACCTACTCCTTAATGTTATCATAATCAAAAGACATTACTCTTTAATCGATACGACCCCAAAGATATGAAATGTGATGACAAAAAAGTGATGAAAGTTAAAGAGAGAAAAGCTGTTTTTAATTTGAAAGAACCATTAAACGTAACTGTGACTGTGTGTGAGAGCACCTTTATTTATGAAACCGACATGCATATCTTAATAAATGTTGAAAATGTAAAAAGGCCTCTAAAGCGCCTTATCTCTTTCAAAAGTTGCTTAGCATGCCACAACTCATGCACCATACGTACTTCTCTCTATCTTAAAGTTAAGTAAATTTATCTTCAAATAATAATTCCTCATAAATTAATTGCTAGATTGCGATATCATCCATATATTTCATTGTTAAATATTACTAAAACAAAAAAAAATGTGAAGATCACTGCTTTCAACAATTTGAATACGTTATTGTGTAAACAACTTAAGCTAGTTCATTAGAAAAAAGTATACAATGATCGTGTAGAGGGTTTTAATAATGCTAAATAATAAAAAATTATCATATACAATAATTTTATTAAGTTTTTCAATAATTAACATGATTTATAATAGTTAATAGCAAAATACTATTATAAATTCTAGATTATTGTACTGTGAGGATAATGTTTGCCTCTTTTTTTCCCCCAATCTTGTTCAATTAGTATGGGTATATAAAATATTAATTAGTCATAGACCATTAGATTGGTAGTTAAAAAACTATATACTGAAGTTGTTTTCTTCGTAGTGATTTGGAGAAAATCAGATATGCAATATAGCTAACTTTTTTTTAATGGAAAGACGAGTTGATTAAGATTTGAAGTTTGGCTTAGCTCCATACCTTATATATTGTTATGGAAAAAATCTTGAACGAAGCAGGTTGATTATAAATAAATCATCAACTAATTATTAATACCTTTTTAAAGACTTAAAACGTTTATAAATTATATTGAGTTTTGTTCAATTTAAGCGAGTGAGATAAATTCAGTCAGGAAACAAAACTTTTTCAGTATTTTTTCATTCTCACTAATAAGAAACTTTGTAGCAAATGGTTTCACACCACTAATATTATACATAGATAAACCCTCTCTTCCCTTATTTGTATGGAATCTGTTCCAAAATTCCACTAATTCACACACACCTCGTAATCATAATTCCCTTTTGTCAACTTGAACCTTGTATGATGGCAATATAAAGAGCAAAAGCAGCAGCACCGCCACCCTCTGTCGAAATTAATCACATATACAAATTCCAATCAAAGAAAAGTGAAAGAAAATCGATGGGAAACGCTATGGGGAGTAAAAAAGCAAAGGTGATGAAAATAGATGGTGAAACGTTCAAGCTCAAGACTCCAGCTACAGCAAACGACGTCGTCAAGGACTACCCCGGACACGTTCTGCTAGACTCTCACGCAGTTAAAAACTTCGGGCCTCGGGCTAAGCCCTTGGAGCCCCACCACGAGCTCAGGCCCAAGAGGCTCTATTTCTTGGTGGAGTTACCCAAGGTTCGGCCCGAACCGCTAACGAGGAGGGTGCGATCCAGTGGGATCCGAGGCATGAACGCCAAGGATAGGCTTGATTTCTTGATGCTGTCGAAACGCTCCGTTTCGGACCTCGCCGTGGTGAAGCATGGGCCGGGCCCAGACAGCAGTGGGCCCACCAGGGTGAGAATGAGGGTGCCCAAGGCCCAGTTGGAGAGGCTCATGGAGGAGAGCCACGACGGGGGCGAGGTGGCGGAGAAGATCTTAAGTTTGTACATGGGGAACAATGCCGCCGCCGTGGACGGCGGCGCAACGGTGGTGGAGGCCGAAAAGGAGCTTCGCAATCGGAAACCACAAAGGGTATGTTGTGTTGGTTTAATTTTGTTGGATTATTTTAATGTTGTGAATTGTGTTCTGGAATCTTTGACATTTTATTTGAATGTTTTGGTTATCTTCTTCGGCTCTTTGGATACTTTGCTTGCTACAACGTGCACTATAGTTTTGTTGCGTACATACATACACATGAAGATTTTTCTAAACATTCATTTAAAATCATATTTTTTTTTATTATTATATGAACATTTATATCGTATATTTCATCAGAACGGGATAAAGACTGTGTTTGATTCGACTTTTTTTCTTCCAATTATTTAGAACTGTGTTTTATTTATTTGAAAGTTAAATTTAAATGGAAAATTCTTGAATAAATTCTCGACTCTTAAGAATTGAAATAAAGAATATCGTAAATAAAAGAATTAGAAGAAAGAAAAAGAAGGGGGAGGAATAATTCCTAACATGTAAAAGTTTGTTTGTTATATGTTTTTTACGGTAAAAATCTTACTATTATTTAGACTTTCTGCATCATTGTCTTTTTCGTAGTTCTTTTTCCTTTTGAAGAAAGAAAAGTTTACAATGAAATCGATTAAATATTGCCCAAAATACTTATTACGATAAATTTTTAAAAAAATACAATTTGATGATGCGAAGTTCGATTTTAGTGCTTGTTTACGTTAGTATAAAGTTGATGTTTTTAATAATAAAAAATCATTCAAAATATTTTAAGATGTGGCTATAAAAGTTAATAAATTATTATGCATTATAACATGTAGTTATACTGGCAGTATATTCCAACTGACTTCTTAAATTTTTATTAAATGATGTGATATCTTAGATTGAGTTGTTCTGTTTTATCTTAATATAAACACAAATTTTGTGATTCAACATCCGAAATTGCCGTTTTTCTAGTTGACCACCTGAAAGATGATATATATATATGAATACAAAAAATCAAATTTTAATGTTAACTTTTGACATTTTCTAACTCAAGAATCAAAATAGCGGCAAACCAAAAATCTAGACAGAGAAATCTTGTGGATGAAAGCATAGTTGAGATAAACTATACTTAATTTTTATGCGTACAAATTATAGTTAATGATAATAGTAGCAATCAACTTTAACTTGCTGATGCTAATGATAGTGTTTGGGGAAATAAAATTATATTGCAAGTTTTAACTTGTGAGGATAATGCATTGAGTCATGAGTTGGGTATTTCACATTGTTTTCGAGATTTTCTTTTCTTCTTATTTTTTTTTGTTCTCATTTGGTTCTTCTGTGGTTTCTTCTAAAGCTATCTAACATGGAGAGTAACATGCCCTCGCCGTATTCTTAGTTCTCATTCATTTTTGACCATTCAATCCAAAGATGCAAATTTATAGGCATAAGTCAAACGTAGGATAGCATCAAAAGTCGGTGCTCGTGTTTTAAAAAACTTCTTTGAAGAGTTAAATCATAGTTGTGCGTTAAATTAAACCATGTTGCATAAATTATTCTTCAAATAATTGTTTTTACCACAAACTAATGAAATGAAAACTAAAACTCATGCCAACGTGGTAGGAGTGAAACCATGAAAGTCGTACATTTAAGTTTTCTACATGAAAAAATTATTAAAAAATTTCATTCAAATTCGCCAAACATTTTTTTTAAAAATTAATCATATTTCTCTCTTACAACATTTTAAAAAAAACAACTAGTTATTAATACTTATCTCGTTTTTATCTAACTTTTGAATGATTACTTTTAATATAAAACACCTTTCAACAATTTTATTCATAGTAATGATTATGCAAATAATAGTTTTGAAAGTAATGGGTGCATACGCGCTAAACTAAAATGACACTTCATCCATTACTTTTAGAAGCAAGTTTTTTTTTTCTTTTTATTTCTCAATCCTACCTTGAAAATTTGTGTGATAGAGGCTACTGTGGTTTGGTTTTGAACACTTGGCACACTTTCTGCATCATTGTCTGCCATATTGCATGAGGGTAATAGTTACCATGCCAAAACGTCAACATTGTCGGTTTGTCAGCAACTATGCTGAGAAATGTAGCACGAGGAATCATTATAAGTATTCCTAGTTTACTCCTTGTCTTTGGCAACTTCATAAAACGTGTGGCCTGAGTCATTACTGAATGTCTTTGGAACTTGAAACCCAAGTTAGCAAGAAAAAGTGTAGAAAATTTCATGGTCTGAATTTGCCGCCTATGATATTTGTAGTGTCCTAGTAATTTGTTTAGTTTTCAATGCAAAGGATCGTTGAAATTGCAGATTGCATCTTAATTCACACATATTAATTAGTTAATATATAACTCTTCAGGGAATAACTTTATATGATTTATTTTTTTTCTTCAGAAAAGGGTGAGTTTCAGTCCAGTAGAACAAGGAGAAACTCATGAGGAATCAGCAGCGCCTCAAAAGTCACCAGTCTATACCAGTCCTTCCAGATAGTCATTTATGCAGAAGCAAGCCATTATTTACATGCTAGGTGCTTCTGTAACAATTTAGTTTTGTCCTAAAATCTGTACCTATATATATATATATATATATATATATATATATATATATATATATATATATATATATATATATATATATATATATATAGACATGTTTATATATGCATTTGTAGATTAGGAGTGCTCATATCAGATGTAATTTCCCCCCCATTGTAGTAAAATCTGGAAATGTATTTTCTAGAGAAGTGCTTTTTCAAATGTTTTACTAGAAATATTGATCTATACCTTCTTAAATTTACGAATTTGATCCCTCCACTATTTTGATTGTGATATTAGTCTATTTATTAATTTAATATCCAATATTTGACGGAAATGTTTATATAACATTCACACACGTTCATGGTAATGGCTCTTAGAAGTAACATTTCCTTCTTTAAATATTAAAATTCAATTTAACAGATGAACTATAGTTTCACAATTAAAATTATAGGACATCAAATTCGAAAAAAATGAAGAGATGAAAATTTGCAAAATTGAAAAAGTAAGAAATAAAAAGTGAAATCAAGTATTTCTAATATAACCCACAGAATCTAGCACATGTTAACAGTTAAAGTGCCAATAATTCTACCTAAAATCCAACAAGTGCAAGTATTCCAAACTTCAAATAAGCAGAAGAAACATTAGATTGCATTAGTGACGAGTGCAAGTATTCTAAACTTCAAATAAGCAATAACGAGTTATTCAATCCCATTTCAGCTTGATATGATCGATTGCCTATATAGTGTGATGCAATCATTGACATTATTCCATGTCAAATAGTCACTAAGTTCAAACAAATCCTTATTTAGACACGCTACAGTCAAACTTATTTCTAATGGCCTCCCAGAAAGCAGGAATGGCGATGTCATCAGGAACTTCCTTAAATGATGGGAGATAGTTTACATCCACAATTACATGGTCACGAGTACCTTCCTGAATCACAACATCAAAACCAAAGACGGTAAGATGAAGCCTTCTCCTAAGCCAATTTGCTGCATCTGTAACCAACTTAAGGTCAATAGACTCATTACTTGTGATACTGTCAGCAGTGGGCAGAGATTTTAAGCTATCAAACAAAAGAGGTTTGAGCTCATCACCGTTATATGATTTCATCAAAATATCAGCATTTGGTATTGACTTCTTGACAGCATAGAAACTCTTTTCACCCAAGACATAAAATTTGTACAAAGTGGATGAATGATCCACATATTCTTGAATAACAGCTGGAAGAGGAACACTTAAATTCTTAAAATCATCAACTCCGAAAACAATTGCCATCTTATGTGCATCACTGACACCACAAGCAACTTTAGGTTTCACTATACATGGAAGAGACAATCTAGCTTCAGATAGTCCAGTAGCAAAATCAAATTCATCGAAGTTATCAACCTTGCGAAAATGGGCCCCTCGGATCAAACATTTACCTTCAGTGTTCAGTTCTACCAATCCAAGTAGAACTCGTTGAATTTCTAACCTATCCAATAAAGGATAGATGTAACTCAGTGGATCAATCACACAGATATCCTGGTGCTGATCCAAATATTTTTGCAATGCTTGCATGTTCTGTTTAAAAGTAAGTTTATCGTCTTCAATAGATAATATTTCATCAGTGGCTTTGTGGAGAACTATGTCAACATCCTTCAGCTGAGATGATAATGACAAATTGCATGTGAGAGGCACGAACATCAACCCTTGTTGAGTAGGACACAGAGGAAACGCACCCCTCTTTGCAAAATCTTCCACACGCGAAGGCTTCATTGTGTAACCCACAGTCACAGCATCGGTTCCGATTAATTTCTTATTTAAGCGGCATATGGTCCATGGCAACTCTTCTAAGCTTTCGATCTTTAGTATATTAAGATTGTGACATGAACTTTCGCCTCCAACATTCAGAACAACAATAAGCCAATTGTAGCGGTTTAACTTAGGTAAGAACTTCTTATTTGAAACCAGATAAATAACACTTCCATCATCAGTATTACTCCATCCAGGCTTAGCCTCAGTCGCAGAGTCATTTAGGGCAAAACAATCAAGTGAGTACAGATTAGCAATTCTTTTAAGAATACCCACCTTGTCGTCCAGAAGACCCGAATCATGAGCAATTCCGATATGGATTTTGGACAGGAAGAGTGTCCGGGTGAGAGACTCAGCTCCTGGTCGTAGAGTAGATGTAGTTTGATCATCATCACTTTCAGCCAAGAGTACTGATTCATCCAAAATCACCCCCCTAACTATACCCATCTCAAAGAGGATGCAGCACTACCAAAAAAAATGAAACTGTAATTATTTCAAGTTTAAAAACATAGAAAATGGAAAAGTATGACGTAGTTATTTCACCAAACATGCAATTTATAAATATATGTAAATTTTAGAATCAATCTATTTAATTAGGTTGACAATGACGGACACCATCAAACCACCATAAAATTAAGAAAGAGAGAAATCTAGAATACAAGGTTTACTTAACTTCCATATTTAATATAACCAATTGCGTAAAAATGAATATCATGTAGTATTGGTATGCATGGGTGCATCGGTTCCATTTTGCATATCATTCTGCATATATATACTGGTTCTGAAATGGTCAAGATAGGTAACGGTACAAGTTTGTCCATTCATCATATTGTCAATGATATGTACACTCTGCCACACACTTCAACACAAGTCTCTCTTAATCAACTCTTACATGTTCCTCAGATTACCAAGAATTTAATAACGTTTCAAAGTTTGCTAAAGACAACAATGTGTTCTTTGAGTTTAATCGTAACCAACAATATGTTAAACACTTAGGAATACTCCTTCATGGAAAATTTAACGATGGCCTCTATGTCTTCTTTCTTTTTATCATTCTTGTGCTTTTTCTGCAGGATCATGGTGATTCTTGCTCTACACCTTCTTCTCCAACTCATCCGAGCATTCCTTCTCCCTCACCAACCAAGAATTGTCATCCTATGATTACTAGAGCCAAAGCTGGTGTCTTTAAACCAAAGATTCTTACTACTACTACTTCGTATGCTGAACCAACTACACTTCACGATGCCCTCAGCAATCCAGATTGGTACCTGCCGTGCAACATGAGTACAATGCTCTACTTGCCAATAATACTTGGGAAACCTCACCACTCTCCTCGCTGGTGCAACTAAGGTTGGCTGCATATGGTTTTTTAAGGACAAATTTAATGCGAATGGGAGTTTCCAGCGATTCGTCAAAGCTTTCATCAAATCGCAGGATTGAATTACACTGATACTTTAGTCCCGTTGTTAGGCCTACTACCATATGTGTTGTTCTCACCAAAGCTTTATAATCTCAGTGGCCAAAACATCAAATAGACATCAACAATGCCTTTCTATGGTGATTTGGATGAAACTGTGTATATCCAGCAACCTCCAGGCTTTGTATCCAAGGATTCTACTCTTGTGTGCAAGCTAACAAAGGCTATCTACGGGATAAAACAAGCACCACTTTCTTGGTTTCACAAACTAAGTCAAACTCCTCCTTTGGTTTCACTCCTAATAAAAAGCGATCCCTCTTTGTTTGCTATGTTTTCCAATCGTTTTACTACGTTTATTTTTATGTTGATGATATTATCGTTACCTCTTTACTCTGTTTTCAAATAGTTTTTACTATGTTTATTCTCATATATGTTGATGATATTATCATCACCGGAAGTTCTTCCCATGCCATTGCATCTCTTATTAATTTTTAAGTACACACGTTGCTTTGAAAGACTTAGGCTCCTTACGTTATTTCCTTGGTATTGAAACTTCTTGGAACAGAGATGGTAGCATTCACTTATCCTAGACAAAATATATCAAAGATATTTTGCAGAAAGCCAACATGCTTGGGTCTAAGTCACATCCAACACCTATGGTCTCTTCGTTAGTTTAACTCAGGATCGCACTACAACTATTCCAAATTCTTCTCTCTATCATTCAGTTGTTGGGTCTAGTCAAAATCGCGAGTACACTTGCATACTGGGACGATTCAACGATTTTGGAGAGGAGATCGAGCTGACTCGCACGGCGGATCGTCAGCAGAGAGGATCGGAGCGAGTATTCGAGTAGATTGCTGGATCAGAGGATCGGTGGCTGTCTCCGATCCTTTAGACGGGCCAGTTTTTTCTTAAAAAAAAACGTATAATGTTTTGAAGGCCCAAGGATAAGGCCAACGCGTTCACTGAACCCTAAGGAAAACCAACCTCATTACACAGAAAAACGAACCTCGTTCACGCTCGCGCTCACTGAAACACTAACTTCGCGGCTCGCTGAAATCACGCCGCTCACAGTTCCGGTCTCCGCTGCTCACGTCTCCGATCACTCTCAGCGACGCCACTCTGTTCGCCACCGCGGTTTCGCTCTCCGTCCGAGATCGCGCTCACCACCTGTAGCCGCCGTTGCGCTCACCGCCCGCCGCTCACGTCCGCTGTCCCTCTCTGGTTCTGTTACTCTCCTGTTTTAATTTTCTAAAGTACAGTAGGTGATAAATTATAATAATATTCTGGAGTATAGTGGTTTTTATGAATTATGGAACTACTTTTAGTTGTGTTATCTATTTAATAAAGCTTTTTATATCATATATACTATTGTTTATCTATGGTTCTCAAGAGAAAAAATGCAAGCAAAGTAGTTCAAATGGGGATCAAATTTCAAATGCCAGTCCTAGTGACTTATGAACACCAATAGCACTTGTACTTTGGAATTGAGCAAGGAGTAGATGAAGCAAACGCAATGTAAAATCAGAAAATCCAAACATGCAGGCAAAATTGGAAGAATGAGGAAAAGAAGCATTTGAGACCTGGTACAAAGATGTTCTCCCACCCTCTGATTTCAGAGAATTGGCTTTCCAATTTCCTAATAGGAAGCTTAATTGAAGGTCGAGAAGAATGGGTGGTGCATTCTCATATCAGAAAGCTCCAAAGGTTAATTTGTGAATGTGTTTGGAGAAGACAAAGAAGGAGAAAGCAAGAACAACAAAACAAGACTGAACTCTTCAGAGCAAAAAGGAAAACGGCTTCATCACACATCACATCATTCACTCATTCCTAGTTTTAAAACAACAATCATAAACCTTTTATATTTTTTTTTCATCGATAAAATTAGCTATTATTAAATTATAATGCTTAGTTTTATGTTAGAAGCTTTTTGAAACTGTAAATTAATGTAAACTAGTTATATTATTATTTAAAATAATTTCATAAATTTTATATAAACACTTAAAAAAATAATATTTCTTTTTTTATAAATTAAAATTACCTTACCAAATTAAACTAAATATTTTTTTAGAAACTTTTACATTTAAATTCTTTCAATTTTTATTTTTAAATAGTTATAAATTAATTATAGTTTACAGATAAACTTATTTTATTTTATGGTTTTAAGTTTTTCCCTTTTAGCCCAATTATTTACTACTTCTTTAAAGTCGTGAGTTTTATTAGTTTGAAGAGCTTAGAAATTAATTAAATTGCTATAGTTAAAAAGAGAGAACTTAAAAAAATTATTATTGTTTTGCGAATTAATACAATTAAAATATAAAAGTTAAAAATATAATAAATATAGATATTTTTTTTATATTTCTCTGCTTGCATTCGATTGAAGCAGTGAGTTGGAAACTGAGAAATATTGGTTGAAATAAAAGAGGTAAAATAATGGGTATACACCAAAATATTAGAAGTTACCTGGTAAAATAAACAGATAAAGAAGAAAATGTCTTAACAAGAAGAGGAAATAAAAATATTAGTAAAAGAAAAAAAAGTCATATGCTACTAATGTTTTTTTACATAAATATGTTATTAATGTTTTAAGTACAAAAATCAAAAATTGGTAAGACGGTAGTCTTTAGGTTCCAATCTCAGTATCAATATCTTGTTAGACAACTTTATTCAGATATTTAATCATTAATTAATAGTAAGTTTGTTGAATTTTAAAATAGATTAGGAATTATAGAAATATATTATCATTTATTAATCGCTTATGCAAAACTGGTTATATTAATAGCACATGGTTATTAAACTTTCAACAAAACGATTGCGCGTAGCAGTATCATTAATCACAAAAGATCTCACCTATTAAGCTAGAATCATAACAAAAGCACCACTAATATAAAATTAAGAAGCAGAAAAAAGAGTGCTTAGTTTATTATGTATACATACATACATACATACACGTATATACGTACATTATAAAACGTACATTAATAATATATAGTTAATTAGATGGGAATGGCATTGGTGACCGAAGGGTATATGACTGAAGCTGGATGACCCATAATTTTACGACCTTTTGTGTGGCGAAAGCAATAGACAAGAGCCCCCACCGGCCACTCAACCACCGCCGCCGCTGCAAACGCCACAAATCCCAGTGTCGGCCCCACCACCTTGCACCGGCAAGGGTTGCTCCTCGTCCCACATTGCACGCAAATCGGAACCCCAATTCCAACCATTTTCGATGTCTTTTGTGTTTTGATTTTTGTTGATGTTGATGTTGCTGTTGATGATGGAGAGCTTGGTCTGCTTTTATAGTCTAGTGTTGGGAGGAAAGAGATAAGTTTGAGTTTTGTGATTGGAGGACTTCCTGTAGATTTATGAGCCACGTGTTTCCCACGTGTCAGTTTTCTGCTTTGCCTGTTAGACACGTGTTTGTGTTTTTTAGTCCTTATCTTCTGAGACATGTGTCCTTACGAAGGGCGGTTAGTTGATCGTCATTCCCAACTATTAAATTTTTTTAAGGTGCATATATACCTAAATAGAAAATATTTAATTCTCAAATTGTAAAACCTGCATTTGAAGTTTTTAAATACGTTATATTTGAGATGGATTTAGTTTTCTAGAACTTTTTTAGCCTTTTTGTTTTACATTTAACACACAAAAACTTGGATTCCTTATATATAGTTTTCAATTAGATTCACGTTAACGGCTAATGTTGCTCCATTCCTTTGGGCCTGACGATCAATTCGAAACTAAATAATGTTTAGCTCTTTTATATATTTTACTTAATTTACTATCATAAATCATAACCTTTTCATGGGTTTTATTTTCTACTTAATGAATTTTAATTAATACTGACTTTACTAAAAAAAAGTGTTACTTAATGAAGCAACTCCAAAAGAGTTGCTAAAAATAATGTTACATTAATTTTTATATTTTCTTATAGTACTGCAATTTTTTATTATTTCAAACAACTTAATTATTTTCTTAAATGGACCCACTACTTATTTATTTCAGTAATCATAAGTTTTTTTGACATCGTTCACTAAAAGGTAAAATAACTATAACAATTCTTGTATGATAAAATCACGCGCTTATTTCTATGTGGTGTTGCTTATTATACTATATTAAAAAAATATTTTAAATTTAAATTAATTTCATAAAATAATTTATAAAATAAAGTTTATATTTATTTATATACTGTAAAATGTTGTGGATGTCCAACAATTTATTTACAGAAATCAAAATTAAAGATCATTCAACAATTTCATTATGTGATTGGTAACTCTTTCATAGCATCAAGTAACGTAACACATTGGCCAGATAAAACAATATGGCTTCTTAACTAATAAACTATTAGGTCTGTTTTCATAAAAAAAGAGCATGCACATTCAATGAAGGATTAGTAATAAGGTTAATATGTACCTGGAATTATTGGTTCACATCATTAACAAAAAACCAGTAATATATCAAGATTAACAAAATTTATATTAACCTTAAAAGGTTGTAAGAAAAAGAAAAAAAAAAAAGGGTTTGAGTGAGACAAAGGTGGAGTTGGAGCTGATCATCATTCATAATGGATTCCATTTCCTAATTTTTGTCGTCTTCCTCAACCGCTTCAATGTTCTACACACTTATATCTATATTCACAAATAAACTCTGCATGGCTTCAAAAGAACCAAATATATGCAAAATAATCAATGCAAGGAACATGAAACTGAGCATCTGGTGCCATTATCTTTATGATCTGTAAAATCAGAATAAATTCTGTGTGTCAACAAGTCTGTCTTTGTGCGTAAATGAAAAACCAATACACATATATATAAGCATATGGAGAGTAATAGGCTATATATTTACCATAAATTTGTATTGATATAAATTTGCAAATTGCAAGGTTATATAAAACAATTATAAATTCTTTGAATACATTAGTAAAAATATCAAACCATTATTGCACTTTTAATTTATTACCTCTGACCTCTTTTCCTTAATTTTATTGACACACCTTCTCAATCCATGATTATAGTATTGGTATTAATATTCTTCTATATTCTATTTTAAATTTGTATGAGATAAATCTAATGTGATGAAACCCTACAACTCATACATGAATGGTTGGATGCAACTTCATTAGGAGTGGCAAAGAATAATGAAGAGGTAAAAAAGGGATGGCTGATCCCAACCAAGAAAAAGTGTATGAGAACACTTTTTTAATTCTAAATTCCGGGCATGTGATTCCTTTCTTAATGTGCTACCCCAAACCATTTTTTTCTTACATGCAACCTCATTTTGTTTTTCGTAGTGAGCATAATTCAAAAATGTAGACGATCATATATAAAATTTGATGAAAGGGGCAACAATAACTCTGAAAGTTGTATATAATCATATATCATATCAAAGGAACAAAATAAACTATTTTATCGTGCAGCCAACTTCAAAATAGTAAATGGAAAATGTTAACTAAAGCCTTTAGCACATTGGTATTATTCAAAACATATACAAAGTAAATAATGTGCAAGAACTAGAAAGTGTACTTTAAATGAAAAGCTGAGCTTTGCAAAAAAGTTAATCTGTCTCGGGAAATTTACGTAAAAAGACATAACTTTAAGATACTTCTATGGCAAGTGCAAGCTAATTAAATAAGATTCCAATAATTGGTCAAATATTTATAAGGAGAAGAATAGTGACAGCTTCCCACTTTATGCAAAGTGAATGCATTCTATTCTATTGTCAAGAGACCAACTTTGCTTTTTAAGAGATAATAGTGTATGATGCCAGCCTTCTAAATCCTGAAAGAATAACTAATTTTCTTGTTTCTCTTTTCATTTATATTATAATTATGAATTATGATATGATTTGATCATGATTAAATGCTAAATTCTAGTTTTATTTTGTAAGGGAAATGACAAGGTAGAATTCATTATCTATTTTACTTTTCGTTTACGTAAGATGACCTTTTATATGTAACTCATGCAGGGGCCATGAAAGTAAAGGAGAACACAGAAAGAGTTAGAGAAAACTATGGTGCACTTGTTGCCTGAATCTGATCACCTTACCTTATGCAAAAGGCAAATATTCTTATGCAACGTCAAAAGTGTAGTGCAGGGAATAAAGAACCCACTATACTGCTCTTTGCCAGAAGGTATTTGGAACATATAATTGTACAAAGAAATTAACCCTTCTCAGTCACAGAAAAGTGAAGTTTTCTCACTAAACTGTCCAGAAATTTCATACAAGATTTGATCATTCTCACTTCTCAACCCCAAAAGTGAGAGTCGAGATAAGGTCCCCTAAATTTACAACAACCACATGTAATTTGCTGTCAAACAGTGTTCAATAACACATATAACTGAACAAACAAAGTTTGTCTTACCTCAATCTCATACTATATGCAATTTCCGAAATGACCAAAGTTACCTAATACTAATGAATGACCTTTGCTTATCACACCACTCCTGCACTCTACGTGAGGCAACAACATCACCAACCCCTTCACCGCTCTATACTTATTCTCTTTCTCTCTCTCGCTTCGTTTTTATACCTTGACTTTAGAGAAGTAAATTCCAAGTCCCTACTTCTAAGTCTCAGAGAATGGCTTCTCCCACACTGAGTTTGAGGCCTCAAAACCCTACAATACTGTTGTTCCTTATATGCATTTCATTTTCATATTCGGTTGAAGAAGTCATAATATCTTCTAAGAAGTTAGACTTAGACCAACCACTGTTTCCGCCACCAGCAGAGACTGAAATCAAGTGTGGATCATGTCCTTGTGGAGACACCTGTGGTGAGCAACTTCCACCACCCCCGCCACCAACTCCACCTCCTTGTCTATCTCCGCCACCACCACCACCACCGCCACCTCCACTACCACCGTCGCCACCGCCTCCTCCTAAGTTTCCCACGTGTCCTCAGAACTGCAACCCCTTGCGACCACCACCACCACCACCACCACCAAGATTCGTATACGTGCCTGTGCCAGGTGTTCCAAAACCAAATACTTGGGTATATTATTACTCGGGTGCTGAAAACAGAGCTGCGGGATTGCTTGTTTTGGCTGGTTTGGGAGGACTATCATTGGCAACGCTACTTTTGGATGACATCATGAAGCTAAATCTGTACTTCTGAAAATAAGTTTAGTCTTAATGTTTGATCCTCTTCCTTATTCTTGTTCAGATTATTTTTTCCATATTCAGTTTAATTCCCATGCCCTTGTTATCTCTTTCCTGGTATTACCTTACAGGAACATTGATTCTTATATGTCATGCGCAATAATTCAAAATTAATATTAGCTGCAAAGTTTTTACCAGGTTGCTATAATATGTATGATAGTCCAATTTTGGGCATATCTACTATTTTCAAGAGTCTCTTTGACGAATGCTTTGTGGATTCTCCAGTTCCTTTATGTGTGAAATTTCCCGAGATTGCCCAAAGACTAGTTCCCACAGTCACATTTTCTCCCTCCCTCTTTCCTTTTCTAATTTTGTTTCCACTAATTATGTTTTGTTTCTCATCGTGTCAACTTTTATCCCAAAGAAAAGTAACGTTGTGTTTGGATATTTTTTGTTATAAACAAAAATTCATTTATATACAAGTTGAAAATTAGTTTTTAAAGAAACTAATATGATAAAGTTTTATGAATTAACTTTTAATTTATGAATCTTTCGTTATTCTTTAGAAATATTTTGAAAAAGTTTACTGAGATTTTTTAGGTTATTTTATTGTTGGGTAAATGTGCGAATTCGGAAAAACCAATCTTGGAAAGCTATATCACGTCTAACTCTATTACTAAGCACATAAAAAAGAAACTGGAACTTCGTCACACTAAAATACCGGTTTTCACGCCTTATTTAGCATAAAAGGTGAAAGCTTACTATACTATTAAATCTATAGAGGGTCACTTGAATATCTTTCAAATGCAAAAAAAAATAATAATAATAATTAGATTATGAATAAAGTTGAGAAGGAAATTTGCCTTCCGATGAAATAATAATTATACGGAAAAGTTTGTCAAATTCCAAATATCCATCTACGGGAACTGTAGACATACTATTAAGATAAAAACTTAATTACCCATCTGGAATCTACTATGATACAATTTTGATCCTGTAGTGAAGTTACGAATTTTATTTTCTTCAACTGATATTATCTACGACTCCATTCGATAGTGTACCAAAAAATAAGGAAAAAGGGGAGATGGAAGTAAAGGGTATGAACTAAGAATCACATAGTTCCTACCTAGGCTACTTATTTACATTGTAAATGTGTAATGAAGGAGAAATTCAAGCCAAGAGGGTGATAAAAATATTCACAAATCAAATAAAAGTTATTTTTGCCCATGATACATTGAAACTGAAGATATATCTTTCATTTTTCTTTATTATCCAATATGATCCACCTACAGGTTTACATATTCCAAATAATTGCTAGCCAGAATCGAATGCCTCATAATAAACCCATTAATCATGCCAATGCAACAGAAAATCTCTGCACTAAGCATCAAATTTGCAACGAGGGCAGCAGCACTGCTAAACCATAATTTTGAACTTGAAAGATGCCTTCCACAAGATTTTTCATGCACCCGTGCAGCTGCATCCCCAGGAATAGGAACGCGTAAGAATTACGTATTCATACAGTACTGCAGTTCAATCCCTTGATTATATTGCGATGCCACATTGCAGAATTTGGATCAAATCTCAATTCCCACGTAGGCCAATAGTGCAAATCTTGCTTCAATGTTAGGACTCGTGGCTTTCCATTGAGGTGAATTGTCTTTACCCGAACAAACTCCCCATGTTCTAGTTCCTGCCAACATTCAATAAATGATTATAAGATATGAATAATTTAGGAGAGCAGCTTGGCTAGTCCTAGATATAAATTAGATACTGACAAGAGAATTACAATATTCTTCATAAAATATGCAGATTTGCCAGCCGTCAAAAGGAAAAAAACCTATATTAAGTGGGTAAACTCATCATGTAAATAAGTAATAAAACAACTTTTATTAAGTGGGTAAACTCATCATGCATAATGAAACACACACCAAATATGTTCCGCATGTACACGTGCCACGCATTTTTTAGTATTCAAGACCACTCTGGACATCACATCAGATTGCATACATATAAAGCTCAAACATACAAAATGGAGGAACAGCGTACAAGTGCAAGTTGCTTCCATGCACAGTAATTCCATACCTTCGTCACATCAACAAAAGCATCTAGATTTGGAGTTGGTTTTCCATTAATTTCGACTATCCATTGAAGAGCATACAGACCATATCTATGTACTGGACTCCCATGACACCACCTGTGAATTTGACAAATTTTGTTATAAGCAGATGCTGTAGTCATACGAGTATGCACTGCGAGAGCAGAAGCAAGTTTACAAATATACAAAATGTAGCATGTCAAGTGCAAAAAATAGTTAGGAAAAATGAAAAGGACATAATTACTTATTTATAATTTTATATAATAATATAGTAGTTTTAATTTTAAATGAAAGAAACAGAATGGGTTCCAAATCACTAGATCAATAAAAAACATGATCATACAGACCACAAAGCTAATCTTAAAATTGTTCATGAATACACTCTCAAGCCTCAATCTACACATTGGAGTGCGGAGCAAAGATTTGTCCAATTGAAAAACATAATGCAGATGTATGGATATACAATACAAATGTTCGGCTGTAATTAGGCAGGTATGTTGGTGTGGAAAAACTGACTGAAAATGTTGGGTAAATATATCATTAATATTAAAATTCAGACTAATCAAGCCTCTATAGACAAAGATTCACAGTCCATCATATAAAGTTTGACACGACAACAGCTATTTGTAAGCATACTCAAAGTGAGCTTGCTCACTAATACACTAGGCATTCATAAATATAAGAACACTACCATGGATATGTTTGGATGAATTTTTTCATTACAATTTCTAGGAGAAAAATAATGAAATTGACTTCTCCATAAGTTCAAATTAGCCTATACATACACTAATTTGTAGAAATTCTCTCTTTTAACTTCTCAAAACTTTAGTTTTAACTTGTGCATAAACTAAATTTAGCTTATAAAGAAATCAATTTCATTTTTTTCTTAGAAGCTGTTATGGAAAAACTTGTCAAAACAGACCCTCACTATCCATTAATCAGGCCCCTTTTTTATACTTAAGCAGGCTTGAAAAAATTTGAAGGAAAAAAGTTAAAATCATACCTTGCCACATATACACCATGACCTTCTTCGGGAAGAAATCCAAGAGCACGAACTGCTGGATGTGGATCTTGTACAATACAACCACACCAATTAATCGCACGGGCAGTGCCATTTCCATCCCTAACATTTGTTCCCACTAGAAGTTCAACCTCTTGTCCCTTACAAAATATGCATATTAATCAGTAAGGCATTGTCAGTGTGCCACAAACAAAGAACACAAAAGCTACATTTAGCAGGCTCCACAAACTAAATCAAAAGAAAATATAAAATAACTTCAATCAGGGAGCAAACACGGTCTCCTACCTGCCGGAAAATAGTCAAGTGAAGCTTCCCATCATTCGCATTTGATTTGTCTAAAGCTTGACAAGCATTTTCAATATCACGGAAGCATGTGACTGGTTCTTTATTGATTGCTAAGACCATGTCCCCTTGTTCTAAAAGATTTTCAGCCTTTGATCCAGCCAAACAACCTTTAACACGTAAAACCTGACGTCTCACTGGATCTTTCTTAACGAGTGCCTACAATAATTGTGACGAAAAACAACTAAAATACCAATTCAAGACAATGGTAATATCAAGCTGATTGTTTCAAGTTTCAATAAGTTAAAGATAAGGGTTTTTTAAAATCATAAATAGAAAGTTCCATGAACAGATCATTATAAATATATATGGCCGAAACATTGCATTTTTTAAAATATTAATTGCTAAAGTGTAATATAATATTAGTACAGCATGGATAAGGAAAGAAAATACATATCCTACGGGTAAAAAGAAAAACTATAAAATGAAAAGATATCAATACCTGAATCCAATCATCACTTAATCCAAAACTCCGAGCCTTTGAAAGCAATGTTGGATAAACTTCAACCTCTAAAATTCTCAAAAGTGGCATGGGCCTTTTGACACCATTTATGAGAAGAGGTGGGCCATTTGCACCAGATACAATCTTGTGAAGGACCTGACTTATTGCATAAATTGGAATACCCCTCACAAATTGATGATCTTCTGAGTTACTGCAGCCAAATTTCAGCTGGAACAGGGAATTTCCACATCCACAGAAAAAGCATGTCACAATTCAGTCAGGGTTCATCATATAAATACACCCTCTCCCCTTTAACAAGAAATAAAAAGTAATATATCCTGGCTCATCCTTGGCCACGACTCACACAAGCCAGTCAGCCTGACAAGCCTTTAGAAGTAATAATTCGTGAATACTATATTTCAGCGAAATATCAAGCAAAATTTGTCAAAGTTTCTCCTATGCTCGTTTTTCTAATAATAAACGAAGGTGAATAATGCCATATAGAATTCAATGACCAAATTTCTCACCCTAGGCCTTTCTCATAATTGCTAATTAGAATTCTAAATGAAAAGGAAAAATTGGCATTTTAGACTTCTAGGACCAACCCACCCTCAGGTAGCCTTTTGAAGTATGAGGAAAATTTGTCTTCTCTCGTCTCTTTCCAGTTTTCTTCTTTCTTCTCTTGCCCTTCTTCTACGAGGACACAATTGTTTGAAGTCAGGCTTTCTTATATTAAACAAATTAATAGAGCAAAAACCGTAGAATATGTACACTGTACAAAGTCTCTCGTCAGGTATTTTACTCACGACAGGATAATATAGACAAGGTCTATTTATTCTTCTTTAATTTCTATTTAGAAACTAATATGAAGGTAGCATTGGACTGCATTTGTAGTATCCTACTAGTGGTCCTTCATTAGTAAGCCATTTATAGGTGCACTTGTAAGCGGTTGCTTTAGTTTGTTTGTCCTAACCTTGAAATGGAAAAACCTCATCGCCTACTGAACTTCTATTCACTAGAAGAATAGAAATTAAGGTTTATTGTCGTCAACTGTTAAGCAAGCAACATTGCTAAAAGTTTAATTCGGTAAAAGACTGAAGAATGGTTCTATCTAAAATTTCCAACATGCTCCCCTCAAGCAAAAAGAAAATGATTAAGGTGTGGACATTGCATACATGTGCCCAAATAAGTAGCAGAAAGTTTTAACTTCTCACGGTTTAGTAAAATAGGCACTTATATTATGCCATGCCAAAGGATGAACTCTCCTGAAAGCATAAGTTGCCCAAAGAAGGTTCAACAGGGGATTTTAGTTACATCATTCAATTTTCTTTTAGCATTTCTTTTTCGGATCTTGGCCCTAATGAAAAATGTTCAGATCCATCCCAGCAAGATGAGAATAAGTTGTATAAACCTGAGTTGAGAAGCTTCCCCATATAGCTTGGACCCTTCCTTGTTCGTCTGTTAGAACACCCGAAAATGTACTTCCAAAATCTGCATTTAAACACATGCAGAGTAAGACCCCTTATATGTACAAGTAACATGGTTACAAAAAATCTCATCCAAATTTACCCGTATCGAGCTCAATTACTTCCATATTGGTTGCTCTGTAGCGAGGAGAATCAGCAGATCCTATATTTAATGCAGCACAGGGATTGGTAACAACTGATTTCCTTGAAGTTGCTTGAAGACTTCTACTCAACCCCACAAGGTAAACAGAATCTCCCCTACGTAATGCCGGCTCTGAACAAGAAAATGTACAACAACAAAAATCCTTCAACAATATTGAAAAATAAGAGTGAAAATAAATGTGCCATTAAATCACTCACTTCTCACATCATCTACATGTAAAACGTTTACTTCGTACAAAACATTATTTAGCTTTAAAATATTCCCTCATCCAGAGTAATTTAAACCATTTTACCAGAAGTAATTAACTTCAACTAGAAAATGTAAAAGTATCAAGTATAAACTACAAATATACATCGTAATAAGTTCATACAAAGTTCAACACATCCGCAGATATCAGTTATCGATCGAAACAGTTAAAGATAAGTATTCCCATACCATTCTACCAAAGTAGTCTAGTCTTTAGTTTCAGGCCAATGAGAATGAAACACGTTCTTCATTCTTAAATCAGAATCTGATAAATATGAAGTCATTAAAACAGTACAAATTTAGCTATTACATGGTGAAACAGACCTGGAAGTAACTCTGCAGCACGAACAACTGAACCACCAACAGGTCCCAATGCAGAGGGATCATATGATATAAGAGCATAATTGTGAACAGGATGGAGAAATACAACCTGCAAATAAAGTGTGAGAATAAGCTAAAGAAAGACAATCATCTAGTTTATTCATTTATTTAATAAGTGTCCCATTCTTTTAGAAAGATTTACCTCTCCTGGAATTTCAACTGGGAAGGCAGCGAAGGATAGCATTACATCAGAGGCAGATATTGCAACTGTATTCTTGTCAACTACAACTAATCCCATATCATGGGAGTGATATATTATGACACCAGTTCCAAAAAAGTGCTGTGAATGAACACCATCAAGCATACAAGATGGGGGAACATGAACCTGCATGTCCCGCAGGATTTTAGAAAAACATGTTTTGCATGACAGGAATAATTTAAAAACCACAGGGAAACCAGTAAATCAGTATTCTTACCATGCTACAACATAAAACATTGTTGTCATAACAAATAGAAGAGGTTATATAATGCAGAAAAATTTTGTTACACAAATAGAAATGCTCCATATTAATGAAAACTAGACGCTCGAATATAACAGTACTGAAAACAAAATGTTTTTTAAAAAATAAAAGATCAAGGGACACCAGAAGCCAAATTTCTGTATTTACATCAATAAAATAAAAGGATGATAAGCAATTTGGACCACGTATCAAAGCACTGACTAAGACAATTAGACTGACAAAGCAAAAAGGGAAACTGGACTCTATAAAGCTCCTATAAAGGAAGGATCCACGGAAGACTCAAATCCATATTGAGGCTACATATGCATCCTTACCTTGCAAGAGGTCAATTTCACAACTTGAAATTGGAACCGTATAGCACCAAGGACCTCATTCACTATTAGACTAACAACAGAAACAAAATAAACAAAAGCAAACCACAATTATAAATACATCATTTTTTGTATTACATGGAAATCCTGGGCCGGAGATGTATCACGAGAAACAAAACAAAAGTAGTATGTAGTTAAGGAATTAGAAAAGAAAAACATCACGGAACTTGGGATACATAAAACTGTACTCAGGCTACATACATCCACTCATTGTCTACTAGGACTGTCCTAAAATCATACTCGGGGAAATAAGATATATATTGAAAAGAGAATTGCAGGTTGAAAAATATCTTTCTCGAGGAAGTTCAATGTAGTGTTTAAAATCTATTGTCTTACATGAAGAAGTTATATGCATTGCTGGCAATCTAAGAAACACCAATACAACAATTTTAAAATTTTACCCATATCTTATCTATGTTTCCTCTAAACGCTACATTGTATATTTCATCTTAACACCAATCAAATTGATATATTTTGATGCCTTCAAAAAGGAACATACATTGTATAAATTTTATAAAAATGAATGAAATTCATCTTAAACCTATAAAAACAACTAAATTTGTAAAAGTTTTTAGCACATGTTAATGAGGACATCATGAAACTTGTGGAATACACACCATAAGGTATTATTTTAGTATGATTCAGGTATCATATGCATTCTAATTAAGTCACTAGTAAAAAAAAATCTGATAAAATTTCTACAGCAGTACCTCAAACATCACAAGAGTAGGTTCAATCACACGTTCAGCAACTGATGCATTTGCTGCACCTGCAGTCGCACCTTGAAAATCCATTAACATGTCATCCTGTGCGACACTTGATTTTTCTAGCTTTGTTTCCCTGGTACCGTTTAGGGAAAAATCAGCAACACTTCCATCAGCTAATAAATCTTCCTCCACTCTTCGTTTTTTCACCACAGCATCAGAGGCAGTGTGATGAGTTTCACACTCAGAGGGATCTTCACAATTGGTTTCCATGTTAGTGACACCATCAACAAACTCCTGATTGTTGTCTTCACACACATGAACCCCACAAGCATGCTCACCAGTCAATGGAATTGGCTGTCGTGACACATTTTCAACATCTTTTGCACCAGATGATAGAAAGGGGGAATCGTGCTGAAGAGCTGGCTTAGCAATCCAAAGGCCAGTACTGTTATCACGAGTGTATATCTGGGGAGGTGCATACCATTCATGCCTATCAACTGTGACCAACACAGACTGCAGCCCAACAACCAGGTTAGTTAAACAAATCACCAAAAGATATAGCTTTTAAATGATTTCCATGCAAAAATGCACCAAAGGAATATAGATAAATATACCACCACTTCTAATATGGAAATATTATCATGTCAGGTCAGAAAGTCAATCTTTTTCTAAAATCTGCACTACATATCTTGTTCAACTACACACAAAAGCATATAATATTGAATATCGATGTAGTGCTGACAATCTGCCAGATTAATGAGGCAGTAGACTCCACTGTATAATTAGATAAATATACCAAAGGAATATAGATAAATATACCACCACTTCTAATATGGAAATATTATCATGTCAGGTCAGAAAGTCAATCTTTTTCTAAAATCTGCACTACATATCTTGTTCAACTACGCACAAAAGCATATAATATTGAATATTGATGTAGTGCTGACAATCTGCTAGATTAATGAGGCAGTAGACTCCACTGTATAATTAGAATAAAAAATTTCTATCCAATAAACTTCTCAAGAAATCCACCGATGTGTCAAAATCTGTTAGAGTTATAACATTTTTCCTTACTTTTAATAAGTTTTAAGTAATGTTCTAGACTATTTTTGCAGATTTTATCTTTTATATATGGTTTCAATTAGATAATTTAAATTTCAAATAAATCTAATAGTAGGTTAGATATTTTAGGATTCAGTTGTATGCCTATTTTATTTGGGTAACCAAGTTATTGGTACGAAAAATCCAATGACATCAGATAATTTGACAGACTACCTTTAATAGGGCCTCTCCTCTCAACCATATTCTTTCTATCCACAAAGTTAGAACTCGAGACTTTGCTTAAGGGACCAAGTCCAGTACCATTTAAACCCACTGGAACAAGGTCCAATTTGTTAGGCTTCTCAAATTGAAGAGAAAATTTGAACAAATGAAGATGAAGGGTATGATATCTCTTGCAATTAAAACAATTAGGGACAAACTTTATTTGAAGTTCAAGATTCCATTGCCAAAATTAATCAAAATAATATTTGGTGTTGAAGATTGGGTGGCATCAACTTGAAATTATTAAATTTCATGCAAAGCAAGGCTGAGATGACAAACCATGCCTTACAATGTTTAAATGATAAGAGAAGTTAAACTAAATCTCTATGCTAACATTGATATAAGCCAAGAAATTGATGACCAATTTGCTGATATAACGATTGCGGCCACTTTTGATATCAACTTTGAAGTTCATGGAGCTTAAGTTTGGCCTTTTCACGTCAAATATCAAGGAGTGTCAAAATTTACAAGATTTTGCCTTACCCAAATTTTGAGTAGTTTTAGATATTTCTTTTATTATTATGACAGATTTATCTTTTATATTCTGTTTCGGTCTATTAATTTAAATTTCATATAAATCTAATGGTAGGTTAGATATTTTAGGGATTTCAAACTGGTTGCAGGCCTGTATATAGGGATTCTCATTTGTGAATTTCAATGGCCACTTTGCTCTAATATTCATATCTCTATTTTCGATTAAAGTTCTACTATTTCTATTTTTTTATTTTACAAAATACTTCAAACAAAAACACACATGTAAGTCATCCCTGGAAAACATTAGACGTTTATCATAACAAATAATATATACAACCATAAAAGCTGACTTCTACTAATCTAAGGAAAATATGTATATTAATCACATGTATAATTAATTAAAAAGTACACCATACATACCCTAAACTAATAAATAGAAAAGGTCATATTTTCTTTGAAATATCATAAACACAATCTAATCAATGAGGGAGTGTTTTCTACTCATGAACCACTAGGACCAATTTTATTGCAAATATATAAAGGTTTCAAAATGTCAAACAACTCAATGAATGTTACACGTCAAGAAATAATCAACAATAATTGAAATTATACACTAATTTAAAATCATGTTTTGCTTGTGAAGTAACAATTACCTTCCTTCGATGACGATCCATGTAGCTTATATATTCCAATGGTACTCGAGCACCCCTAGATAGCTTAGAAATAACTGTTATTAGTTCCTCAAGACAAGATATTTCTTCCCCAGCAAATTTCTTAATTATGGCATGGCGAGGAACACCTGCTCTGAAGAGCATATATCTGCAAAACATAATATTTCATTGAATAAAGCACATGTTACATATCAAAATGTAAAATAAACATCATCGGAATCCACTCCACCCAGGATCTCGTGTATGAAAATATAATTGATGCTAGATTTAAGCTTATTTGCTAATTTGTCGTGATGAGCAATATCAAGGAATTCTTAAATAGAACTAGAGATAAACTAAAGAGATGATCATAAATTTAAAAATTAGTGTCTTCACCCACCAAGCTCTATATATAATTTTGATAAAACCAATCGATAAAAGACTACAAATCTCTAATAATTTCTCTGGCCAGTAGACTGTAAATAGTTATCAAATTAGGAGAAGTTAATGCTTATGCATACATACCCTGGTTCGGCCACATAAACAAGACCACAATGGAAACGGAAGTTTCTAGCCTGCATTACAAAGAAGATAAACATAACCAAAATGAGACAGGCAGCTTAACTAGGAAGAATAACCTATTGGGAGTTTTATAGCATAATATGTTCTGATAACCAAGTTCCAGTAAGTACAATATGAAAGAAACCGGTAGCCTACATCATAATAAAGGAAAATGGTCCAGGTAGAGGAAATGTTAATTTAATGTAAAGACAGGCATACAGAGACACATGGATCAATAGAAAGAAGGAAAAATATAACATCATAAATATAAAAAACATGATAAACATTCCAGACATATTTCTTCATTCAAACAGCCATCACTCCACCCTCTCAAAACGTAAGTCAAATCATATTCAACTAAATTGTCTCTAGACAAGAGTATAAAAAAACAGTGCACATTCCAATTTCTGAGTACAGTCCAACTAACCTGCTGATAAGAAAGAGGATGTATTACTGCCCCACTCACTTCTAAGAAATAATCAGGAGTTATTGAGTGCAAATCTTGCACCTGATATAAAATATCAAAAAAAAATTAGTACAATGGTAAGCAATAACTGGAATTTCCATAATCACTATTTGAGCCAATTTCCAATAAATATTTTTGAGCCAGCCTCGTGTTAGCAACAACGAAACTACTTTTATGTTTTCATCTGATGCTTTTGTTTTGATTCAATTCTACTCCATGGGTAAATATTTCACTATTTCATGGATGGCTGATGTGAGGCGCTAGGTTGACTCTGCTGAGTTCATATTTCTTAAACCTCTGAAGATAGGTGGTGAGAGCACACGTCAGTTTGAACCCAAAAATCAAAATTATCATGCATTTGATTACAAAGGATTAAAGAATCACAATCTACTTAAAATTGTCATCTAGCCACTGTATTGCATGCAAACAAAATTGTTAAACCAGTGTAAAATTAGTCTTATTATTATCTGTATTTTCAGATCTTCGCAGCCTATGTTTTGATAAATTAGAAGGACATATAAAGTATAAGTTTGACTATGCTTTCAATTTATTTACCATTTTATACAGTTAGGGTTTCTTCAGCCCTCTCTTAATGGAGTTTGCAAGTAGATCACCACGATGCCCTTCCCATAGAAAATATAAGCATTTGGGTATGTCAAAATGAACTAAACTACTAATAAAGTAAATATCCAAGAATGAAAAATCTCACCAACAAAGTTAATGTCTTTGATGTGCCACCCCTTTCAATTTGTAATTCAATATTCTTGCTCACACTGTCATCAAGTAGAGTCTCCAGTTTCAAGAATTGAGTAATGACCTGCATGAATTTTACAGAGTCAAGTCCTACAAAACAAATTAGAAATGAGACTCCTATGTCTAAAGCCAACAACAAACAGCACACAAACAATGAAAGACCCTGTTTTTGCAGCCTTTGAGTACAAGGAAATACTAACAATAACTCAGAAGACAAGGGAAGAAACTTTGAAAACACAAATGAAGTTAATACGAAAATCGTTTTTTCAACCAATTGGTAACTCTAAAGAAATTGAAACATAAACCTAAGTTAACACTACAAAACCGGCTTAGTAAGGTGAGATTTGTACCCAACTATATATTATAATTTGACCTTATCTCTAATTAATGTGCACTCTTGAACACACCTCTTCACACTGAGAACTAGAAATCTCAAGGGTGGGATAGGGAGAAACTCGAGACTCATTAAACTTGACTATATAGACTCTTAATGACTTTGATACCATCTCAAGAAAGTTGAATTTAAGTCTAATTTAACCTCACAAAATCGACTTGGTAAAATGAGATTTACACTTACTTGTATATTATAGTTTTGTCGTATCTCTAGTTGATGTGGGTTCTTGAACAGTAACAAAAGACATGGAGATGTAAAAACAATAACACAAAGCTATTCATATTTGTTACTTTTCCAAGCAGCAGTCTCCATGTCTTTATACCAATGGTTTGGATGTACAACAGTACACCTACTTTTCATCCAGAATAGTTTCTCCCCAGAACTTTCCTTCAATGTCACACTTCCATATTCAAGTATGGCCTTTGGTATGACCACTTATAATTCTTATATGAAACATATAACCTAGTGTTTCACCAATGACGCTAAACAAACTAGATCCACATCAAACATACAATACAACAGAGAACCAAAAAAACACCAAAAATGAAATGGAGAGGCTGGGCCAGGGAAGCAGAAAATTTGTCCTTGATGTAAACTTACTTCTCCATTGACACGAACAAGTACATCACCTGGTTCCAAATGTTTATAACCTGGACCACCTGGCACCTAAACAAGTCAAGGAGTAAAGCCATAAATGTTGAAATGGAATATCAACTCAAAATGTTAGCATTCCAATTTGCTTACCACAGATTCCACAACAAGCATTCCAGTTTCACCAGCTGGAGAAGCCTGGCGTACTATCTGCATAATTTAAAAGCTGTGTCAATAATTTAGGGCATATTTGAAGGAAGATACTGCTCCATAAAGATAACCTGAAAAAAATGATAGAATAAAACAACCTGCTCTGTCTCAGTTTTGAGACCTAGGCGACGAGTCTCATCAAACCCTTTATGGAGAAATGTCACCTACACCAGATACAAAGAAGAAATAAAATAGGATTGGGTCAACAAATGCAAGGAAAACATCCATTTTCAGAACCAAGAAAAAAAAATCTTTAAACCATCTCTCATCTCATTAAATATATAAGAACCAAAAAATAAGCAGATTAAAGATGCAAGGAACTAAAATAACTAGAAACTACAAAATGATAGGAGTGAAACCTCCAACCAAAGCACGTCTGTAATGGGAAGACAAACAATAAAAGATGTGAGGATCATGAAATTACTAATTACAACAAGTGTAAAAATCATCTTGTGATCTATATCAAGTATTCAAGAAGTAAATTCAATATGTAAGGAGTAAATATTATCTTGAGATTACTGAATGATACAACATTTGTCGGTATTTTCATGCAAACCTACTATCAAAATTTATAAAGTTGATTCTATAACATCGATAAAATGGTAAGCAACAAGAAATCATATGGTAAGAGATTTAAATTTTTCAAGTCCCTACAGCCTATAGACGCAATAATTTCACTGAGAAATTAACATGGAAATTTCAGAAAAATAAAGTGGTAAAGTCTAGGCAGGTTTCTATTATAGCACTTGCAGAAATAGTTTTATTCATAAATCAATTTGGAGACAACAACAACAAAAAATATTTACCATATAACAAGTTCCTGGGAAAGAGTAAGCCTCTAAAAATGAGACATCATTAGCAGAAAGGAGAAAAAAATGAATCAAAACGCTCTATCAAACCCAGGGTCAAAAATCAAGGGAGAAATATGGAGACAAAATCCTTCAATTATGGAGGAACAAGAATGATAAAACAGAGGTCCATGAATGATTTTACAGAGGATAAAAAACATAATATAACACTTGAATGTCCTGGAAAAGGGCCCAGATAAAGCCTAAAGCTATATTTAATAATTTCAAGTCTCAGAAAGTGGATTTTAAGCCAAATTTATTCTCAAAAAATTGACTTGCAAGGTGATATTTGCACATACTTATATATTATAATTTGGTCATACCTTTAATTGATGTAGTACCTCCAACACACCCTCACACACACCAATAATTGGACATCTCAAGTGTGGGGGGATAAAGGAGAGTCGGATTGTGGGTGGTTCAATAGGTTCGACAAACCTTATTAAGAAACTTTGATATCATCTTAGAAAATGAATTTTAAGTCTAACTCAACTTTGCAAATTCAGCTTGTAAAGTAAAATTTACATCCACTTATATATTATAATTTAATCATATCCCGAGTAGATATGGGATATCCAACATCATGTTCCTAAGATAACTAACAAATGAATGCCTACAGACATGACAAGGGCTTTATTGACATTGTTCAAAGAAAAATATTTAAATTCACAAGGAAAACTCATTGAAAGGAAATTTAATATAGTCAATATTATTCACTGCAATGCAGCACACAAAACATTCAGGATTCAGTACCAAGAAATAGTTTAATATTATATCACGAGAAAAACACAAAAGGAAGAACCTCCAAACAACAATTGACAGACCTGAAGCGTACCACGAGGTATAGAAACAGCCTGCCATTTATCAACATAAGTTTCACTTCCCTTTTGAAGAAACCTTAAGGCCCTCACAACCTGAAATGCAATTGAATTAGTTGGTCCAAGGTCTTGACTAGAGGAGCTGAACTTCTTGATATTACAGGAAGCATCAAACAAGTTCAACAAATATATATATATATATATATATATATATATATCACAAGCTCACTCGTTCTAGAGGTAGAAAGAAGGCTGATGCACTTGATGACTTGCTCCCAGCATTCAGAGCCACTGCCCTGCCTTGCCAATCTATAACTGGGGAACCACTTGACCCTCCTTTGGTCCCAGATGCTGCCTGAAATGCAAAAATCAGTAGATATAAGGTCGCAAAAAAAGGATTCGGTAATTCACAGCATACAAATCACTCTATCCATGAAATAAGTTGCCCAATGCAGGCACAAAATGATCCGCTGAGGTTAATTTTCTTTTCCTACCACTTTTAGCAATAACTCCTGCTTTCAATTCTACAATATTCCACCTTTCAGAGTAATTAAAAAAACTGAGAAAAGAATTTAGTGTGCCATTGGATATATTGTAAGACACTTGAAATGAAACGTGGGAAGCAACTAGAAAGATACTAACATTTCAAGGAAATTAAAAGATATACATGAAAGCTTATATATAAAAAAACGATAGTAAAATTTGAAGAAAAAAGGAAATAACATAAACAAACTCACACTTTAAAATTTTTAATATATATGGTATAAATAATATTTGTTCCCACTTACTTGCATATAGAATGTGTTGAAGTCATTATACCCATCCCTGTATAAAAAAATAGTTCCATCATCTAAATTCAACCTGTTTAGTTTGCATAAAGAGCACAAAAATAGTTACAGATACTCTACAGCATACTTCTTATAATGAGGAGCATCCCTGTCCAAACGAGCAAGAGTACCAGCCAAAATGGAAACCTGAAAGCAAAAGCCAAAATAATTATACAAAGTTTATTGGATGAAAAGGATTGAAGCATCAATACAAAACAAGTGGCAAAAATGAACAGGCTTAAACATGAAAAACTACCAAATGTTGATTCAAAACTTGATTTTAGAAACCAAAGGCCTTACAGAAGAAAACAAAAATGGATGTAGCTGGACCAGGACATCTGTTGAAAACTGACTGATCATGATTAGAAACCAAAAGAAGAAAATCTCAATATAATATATCATTATGCTTTGTCCAACAATGTTCTATTGAGTTGGTCAATTTCCCAAGAAAAACATCACTTGCTAGCCATTTCATGTGTATTTTTATAAGCATGGAAATCATGTACCTTTGTTTTACAGGAGTCAATTTAAAAAAAACAGAAAAATGCAAGACAAGGTACAGGGAAGGGAGAGTGGGGAGAATAAGAGGATTTGAGGTAAATTTAAGGTAATACCTTCTCGCCACTATCATTACCAACAACTCTGATTTCTAGTCCAACACAGGCAGCTTCAGGAGCAAGAGGTATGTCTTCATAGTTCAAAAATTGTATAGCACCAGGATCATAACGAAAGAACCCAAAATCATGTACCTACAGATGCTTATATATTTAGTTGGTTGCATCAACAGGCATACAGAGAAAGAGGTTATAAATTAATTCTAGGCCAGAACTAATTATTAAAAAAAAATACAAAGACACGACAAAATTTAAACAAATGAACAAAGTAATATAGTTTAAAATAGGAATTTAATAACACAAATTCACAAAATAAAATAAAAATGCTAACAATAAAACACAACAGAAAGGGGAATGAATTCGCTGTTTCACATTTTAAACACGAAAAGAGCTCAGTTAAACCATAACAGTAAAGGTGTCTTGAGTTGATAAAATAATCTTCCTTTCAACTGTAATAATATCTTGATCCTCCTCAAGCAGGTAATAACAATATCAACACAAGAAGGAGTTTTTGCATTATTAAGAGTAATTGAAAAGCTTTAGCGGTAGTGATTTTGAACGTCCGTAACAGTAACACGGTTGACATGTCTTCATAGTCCACAGTGAACAGAAGTTTATATAAATGACAAAAAATAGTTACAGAATGAAAGACAGGATTGAACTAGATCGTCAGTTTATAAACTGTTGACGACATCACATTGAGAAATCAAAACGGAACAGAACTCACTAACCGGATCTCTGTAAATCGGATGCACCGGAACCTCTTCGCGGTTCAGAAACATGGCTTCGGCAACCACAGGACCTACGCATTCGAAATAGAGAGATCGTCAACGCGAGCAGAATTCAACAAAAAAACAAAAAGCAAGAGCGGCGAAGTTAACTAACTACCTGGCTTGACCACGTGGCGATTAGTGAGAATGATGCCTCGGCGCTTGTCCACGATGAATCCGGTGGCGTAGCTGGCGGCGGCAGACTCGGTGTCGAAGGAGCGAGTGGCGGTGGTGCGGAGGACGACGACTGCGGGGACGACTCTGTTGAGCGCTTTCCGCCAGTCCTCGGCGGTAGCGGCGTTTTCCTGAAATGGCGGATCAATTTCCATGCACAAGTCATCGGTCTTGACGACGGCGCCGGAATCCAAACCCTCCGATCCCAACCTCTCCTCTGGATCTCCCATTTCAGCGATCAATAATGAATGCTCGCTATTCTTCTACTGAAACTATATAGATGTTTCTTCACTATGAGCTGAGTTTGTTGTGTTGTGTTGTGTTGTGTGTGTGAGTGTGTTGTGTTGTGTGTGTGAGTGTGTTGAGTTGTGTTGAGTTGTGTGTCTGTGATGAGTTAGGGTTGGGCACTCACGATTACAAAAGTGTCTAATTGTCCAAGCTAATGACTACACACTGAGGTAAGGTCTGCGCGTCGCCACGGAATTCAATGCGTACGTGTTTCCGGAAGAAGGCCCGCTCAGACCATGGCCAATGAAAAACCGAACCCTCAATTATGAATCAATCATGCTCACAAATCAAATCATTTTTTTCCTTAGTTTTCCCTTTTCCTACATCTTTTATTCAATTGTCCATTTTTCTTCTCTTTAAGGCATAGTTACAGCAAAATTGAAATGGAAATCAGTTAGTAAAACGAAAATAAATAAAAATAAAAATACAATATAAATTAGAGGTGTTTGGAAGAAAATGGAAAATGGAAAATGAAGAATTAAGGTGATTTAATTCATAGAAAGAGAATGGAAAATAAAGAGTAATTAATAAAAAGTTTAAAATTGAAGTAATAAAATAACAAAAACTAAATTAATTGGGATATACAGTTCATACTCTTGATTAAAATTTAGTAAGAAAAAATATTAGTTAAAATTGAAAATTAATTAATTATGAAAAAATTATTTTATCAAATTAGAAATACTATTTAAATTTTTATTTATTTAATTAATTGCATATTATGTATAATCTTGTCTTCAGACCATTTCTAGAAAATTAAAATATAATAAAATTAGTTCACAGATTAATTAATTAAATTTGAAAATTCTCACAAGATTAATTACTAAATATTAAAATAAATTATTAGGGCTTGAAAGAAACTTGATACGTGCCTCTCTTACCAGAGGTTATTATAAAAAAGCCTTGTCATAATTAAAAAAAAATGTAGTGATATCATGACTTTGTAATTTTGAAATATTTTTTGTTTGACGAATGCAACTTAAATTACTAATAGATTAATGTATAAAAAAATGTTTGTTTTTACGTAGGAAAGGAACTTAGATACCTAGATGGAGCTATTAAAGACAAGAAGATGAAAGAAGAGACAGTATCAAAGAAAACAATTTGGCCCTCTGTAGAAAGCCTAATCATCCACTACGATGAGGACATCTGCATGTTCCTAGAACAATTGCTTAACTAGACTTGTGCTATAGGATTTATTATTATCGAGGTTTCCAAATTTAAAAAGTTCATAAACTTGTGTTTTATTTATAAAAATATAATTATTATATTATATTTGACATGAGATGGTATTTCAAAAGAGTATACAGAAATAATGATTGGTTTGAAGAGATAAATTCATCTTAACAGTGTTTTTGTTAAATGAAAAGGGTATGAACTTTAGGGTTTTATTATTAAAGTTTTGCTATCGTGTCGCACTCGCATTTGAAGTATATGCGAAGAAAGTAGCCAAACCATAATGGGGGACATTTCATCACTTGGTCGGTTTCTCCGCCGGCCCATTTTCACACTTTTATGCAACATTTTATTTTCATTTTCTATTTCTAAGAAAAATCCTTAAATATGTCTTCAAATAAATTCTCTTGGTTTTTCTAATATTAACTTGCAAATTCCAACCCACTCAGCCTCCAACATACTTTTAATTTAAGGTTTTCATTTTTAGATCTGAGAATTTTGTTTCTTCAGTGATATTACATTTTAATTGTTTTAATGGATAATACTTCCTCTCAAATCTACTAAGTGAGATCCATTGTTTGTTTCATTTTAAATTTTAAAATTCAAACTGTTCTATTTTGAAAATATATGAAATCAAAATTAATTTAAATATTAAATTTAATTTATTAAGATAAAATTGCATGATAGTAAATGAAGACAAGTACAAGCAACATATAAGTCATTGCAAAGTGGAGAACGACAAAATTTTATACAGCAGTTTCTTTACAAATCAACTACAAAATCATGCCCTTTACCACTGACAACTTAGTTTATTGATAATCACCAGTCACTCGATACCTCCACAATGGCCTGGACTGGCATCATACTTCACTATGTATTATTCCTTTTTTTTTTTTTTCTACTCGGGAAATTTACCTCACAAACCCCAAGTGAAGAGACAAAAAAGAAAAGGTGAAAAAGAACTGAAAAAAGGCAGAGTTGGTCAGCGGCAACTATCATTTTGAAGAAACCTCAGAAGCACAGCCAGCTATAGGAAGATCACTTGGGGTGCACACGAGAGCTCTTTGTTGTAAATGCCTCAGACTTTGTTCCATGCTTACTTGAACCATCTCAGCCAGCATTTTCTTTGCTTTACCAGATTGATCATCCCCATCAATCTGTGATATGATGTTGCATACTATATTCTCCAGAGTGTCAGGTTGAATTTCAGATCTCGGATAAGGAGACTCCCGCAGTAACTGCAAAAGGGTGCGTGCTTTTGACTGAGACTTAGGTGTCCCTTGAACAGTAAGCTCAAGAAGTCCTGGAATGACACCTTCTCTTAGAATTGGTTCCCGGTATTTACATCGATCGCTTTTGCACATTGTCAACAGTGCTCCAACAGCATGCTCCCTACTTTGGAGAGTGCCACTTTCAAGAACTTCCACAACTGCCAGAACCCCGCCTTCCTCAGATGTCAAGGCAGTTCTGCCCTCATCATAGTCCACCAAGGATTCTATCAAAGCGCAGCATTTTTCAGCTGTTTTTGAGGACTTTTTACATTTTTTAAGAAGATCAACCACGGAAGGGATTGGGTTTGTCTCAAGAATGGAGCTGAGATTAGTAGGGTGTGTTGATAAATTAGAGAGAGCCATTACTGCATCAGCTTTAGCTTGGGGGCTTCCGTCCCTAAGGATCTCTACAAGAAGAGGAATGGCACCACAGGCACTGATAATTGGTTTGTTGGTCGAAGAGGCAGATAGTGTGAGCAATGATGCAGTTGCAGACTCCTGCAGATTTAGATTTTGAGACTTGAGGAAATTAACTATCGGTTCTAATGCACCAGCCTCCACAATACTGATTTTGTTCCTGCAAGTCCAATTCAAGTAATGAATACGATTGAATTATGACTAAAAACATTATCTAGCAAAAAGTTTAAGCATCTGATACTTGTAGAATGGTAACGCAACAAAATAAATAGCACAGGGTACAGAAAACAAGCCAACTGCTATAACTTCATGAAATTGAAATCTTGATATATTTTAGTAATTGGAGTTCATTCTTAAGTTAATGCATTATATTCAATCACAACCTGGAACATACCCAATCTTATCTTAGATGCAGAAGACTAGTGATGTCATGGTACAATGTGGAAACAATAAAACTACTACTGTAAGGAAGAGTAGAATAAGATCTGATTCCCCTAGTTGAACCCTCTTGTGGTGGTTAGATATTAGGTCATTTACTTCTTGCTATGCACATACTTGTTCATGATGCTGGCTCAAAACACCTACCTAAAGGTCCCAGGAAAGAGAAAGAAACAAGAGAGAAAGGGAGGGAGGGAATGGATAAAGGTAAACACAAAAGAAGTACCGGTTTCTCTTCTAAAAAGAATAATCGTGTATTAAAACATGAGCCAAAACAAGAAATTTTAGGTGTGCTTGTTTTGTATAGGTGGAAGATGCGAAAGTAGGAATTTGGAATGAAAATCACTTCACAATTGTTTGGTATAGCAAAAATAGAGGTAGGTTGAAAAAGGAGTGCAGCTCGATTACGCTCCTCCCCACAAATTTTGGTCACTCCTAGAGCATGAAAGTGATTTTTTACCCTCTATCCAAGCAACAATGAGTAAAACTAAAAACCTTCTACCCCATCCTTTGGTTCTTCTTTTACCTTCCCATTTTCAACCTCACTTGACAAAAGCAATGAGGAGAGGAGTAGGCAAAAAGTCATTTGAACATCACGTTCAATGCAGAGATCTGAACCATCTCTATGAAAATTAAGCACAAAGTTGTTAAATCACTAATTTAAAAGCATTGAAGAAAAATAAGATAACAAAGAAAATAGAATTCTCCCATTTCTATATTCTAAAAGTGATTAATGCATGTTGAATAGCTTTCTCTTTTAAGCCGTTTGGTAATTTAATCATTTTCCGAATATGATAAACAAATATGGCATAATTATTCATGTAGATGACCATAATCGGAGTAAGCATACCGTTCTCTAATATTTTAACCCTTTATGCAAATATTTAGTTACCAACTAGAAGCGAAAGCAAAATAAAGGAATTAAAACTGTTCCTTTAGCTAGAAGGTGAAATTTGACTCTAAGCAACGAGCACTAAATGATATAAAGACTGCTTCCGCAATAAGACATAATCGAAAAAGGAAAAGAAACAAAAGTAAAAAAGAAAGAGCACCATGTGAAACAAAGGAAATCCACCTCGCAATCGGATAAGTTTCAACAACAAAAAGCATCCAATTCTTTCTTGTGTGATATAGCATTAGCATGCATGCATTTCAGCCATCAAAAGCAATTATCATTCACAAAGCAACTTACTCAATATTCTAGAATTCACAAGATAACACACTCTCACCACAACACGCAAAATAAATACTAACAACATTATTATAATTAATAATTATATAATAAGAATAATCAATGAGAATAATAATAAAAGGTAAATACCAATTTGATGGTTCGTTTTCTAATTTCAAGAAACAAAATATTGTGTAGAGTCCAATCAACCACAGAAATATGTAACTCTTGCATTTTAAGGCATGATAAAGTGGTTTTTGCTTATTTTCTATCAAAGATGGAAACTAACTACCCCTCCCTCCCCCCAAGAGAAAAGTGAGGTATACCATGAATCACCCATCATCATCATCTTTTCTAACAAACATCTAGGTACTATAAAAACGAAAACTCAACTATCCCGCTCAAAAAAATATAAATAAAAAAAAGGAAAAGGAAAGGAAACTAGTACACATAATAAAGAGCAGGCAGAATCAGAATCAGTGTATAACACCGTATATGCTATACAATACTATACTATTGTTATGATTATAGAAATACATCAAATCCCAAATTGACAATATTTAATTCCAAATTTTATATCGAATCCCAACTCGATGGCTTCAAGGTATCGCATATGTTTCATAAAGCGCACGAATTTCCAGAATAAAAAAAGTGCGTCAAACAACAACCAACATAGAACTGATCATAAAACCGTATAAATTAAAGAAAAAAATTAAACCCACTACAATTAAATTAATCACACCAGAGAAAAAAATCTAATTAGTCAAGTATTTAGGGGTTTCCTTCATTTTTCATAAAAAAAACACAATTAGTCAGAATTTTCCTCTGTTTTTAATTGTGGGGAGATTAGAAAGGGGGGGGAAGGGAAATAAAGGAAGGGTAGTACGGTACTTTTCGTCTTTGACGGCGAGGTTGAGCAAGGCGAGAAGAGCGGATTCGTGTGACTCGGGCGAGTCGACTCGGAGCATAGAAACGAGTGGACCGACAGCCTGAGACAGTTGGCGTCGACAACGCTGGGACGTCTTGGTGAGTCGGCGGATGTCACGAGCGGCTTGGAGGCAGAGATGAGGCTCGCCGGAGTTGATGAGGTGCAACGCGCGGCGTACGGCGAGCGGCGTCCGTGGCTCCTCCGTGTCGAAAGTGACACCGTCGGAGGAATAAGAGGAGGAAGATGAGGGAGAGAGGGAATGGGGACTCTCCATTAAAGTGGTAACGAGAGAAAGTAGAGAGAGAAAGAGAGAAAATATCTGTTTGGTTTGAAGGGAAGAGAGTGAGAAACGCAAAGTGTGTGGTTTTGGTGTGGAGGCTCCTTGGAGAGGCGTTAAGCAACAGTTATTTGTAACATATAGAGAGAGAGAGGTGCTGGTTTGGTAGTTTGGTAAAACATTAGAAAAAGTTCCGTATATTTATTATTTGTTTGTTTGTTTATTTATATAATATTATATTATTACACCATTAACTATTATTTCATGGCTTTGTTATAACAACAGGATTAGATCCTTTGAAAACAGATTGAAGTTTCAATGTTATTAACTAATTTGAAGAAGAAACCTTAGCCGATCAAGTTATTCACCCACATTAATAAAGTGATCTAATAAATTACAATTTAGTTAAAAATACCGTATTATATCAACAAGTATAATAAATAAGGACATGGTTCTAACATCATATGACAATTATATATATATATAGAAATATTTTTATTTATTATTATTATTATATTACTTACTATTCTTATATTGTTGTTTTGGCTCTGTTCTTATGTTGGTCTAGTAGTCTTCAATGGTCGTGTTACACTATTTTTTGTGGAGCTGGGTTAGGGTACATTATTATTTTTAGATTTGTGCATACTTGAAAATGGCAAAAATATCCCTTCCACGTGTTTTTAATATTTTGAGGGGAAAATTGATTTGGTTGCGAAAGGGTGTGATTGAAAATTGGAAAAGGATAGGATAGGATTATTTATGAGGAGCAGAATATGTGTAATAACACAAAGGACATAGAATATATGCTTTTATACCGTTGTCCATAGTGGTAGCTTTGTTCAATTTCAAACAAATGAATATTCAGGACATAAGAAAAATGAATATTCAAGTGGGGAAATTATAAATCATACCGTTATCCAATTTCTTTCTTTTGCTTCCTTCTAAAACTAATAAAACTTTATTTATTAAACCTCCTCATTTTGGAAGACTTCAATGTTCTTATATATACACTAAAAAGTTTAATACATTTACGCAGCGTTGTGACTAAAGCGTGGGACTTGAAGTGTGAAACATGGAAATCATGAATGTCACCTTAAAAATATGCTTAAGGTACGGAAAGAGACACCTAATTGGAGGATGGAAACTCTGTATTTCTATGCACTTTTTCCACATGCAATGGGTGAGTGAGAGTGTTCTTAGAATACAAGTTTTGTATTTATAAAAGCAAGAACATTTCAATATTAATGTTCCTTCCTTCACCTTCAAGTCATTTTTCCACAAGGTAAGCATTTCTTTTTTATTTTTTTCTCCCTTTTGTTGGGTTTTTAATTAAGCAAATGAAGTCTTTTAATACTCATTTTTTTCTCGCAGAGGATTAAGGGGCTGATTAAGAGTGATTTGTTTTTGGCAAAAATATTTAGTACCGTTTCTTCAAAATTCGTATACTTGAACTAAAAGCAGAACAAAACAGAAAGAAAAAAAAATAGTAGAAATCGCCATAGTTTTTCATTAATTATTTTCCAGATCATGTCATGATGTACCTAAGTTGCAGGTTTCCGAAAATTGCGATTCTCTGCTGTAGATTATTATTCCATTATTTGTGAGGCTTTTATTGTGTCGGTGACTTCCTTTTTCTCTCTTTCTTTATATTGTTGTGTAGTTCTTTAATGGTCTTTTTCACCTATGCACCCCTGCGCATTATTAGAGAGCTGTTAAATATTTATTTTAATGAATTCAAAATTTGAAAGTGATATTTTTATTGTAATTAGTTCATTTCAATTTAATGATATTTTTTTTTCTATAATTTTTCTTTTCTTTCTTAAACTCTCATCTTTTTATTTACTTTCTTTATAATTAATTTCTTTTATCCTACTAATCCCATCATAAATATATATATATATATATATTAGAAAGTTTTAAAAATACTATTTTTTTTTTTTAATTTATGAATGATCATATGTTTATGAGAATAAATAATATTATAAATATTTATAAATATCAGATCTCATCTATACCTATATATAAAAGATATTTCTTAAAATAACCATTTTTTGTGTATACAACTTTTTTTTTGATTTTACTCTTATTTAATATATTTCACTTTATTAGTACAATGAATTATTTTGTCATTTCATATGAATTATTATTATTATTTTTAAAAATTAATTTTTTAAATTATTTTTAAAATTTTTTAAATTAATGTTATGTGATGTAAACTAACTCTCCATTATTCTCTTACTTTTTTATTTTAAGGCAATAACAGAAATAAAGATAGCATACTCTCACCTTCAAACCAAATCTCATGTATGAAATAAAATAACATTCATTTTCAAACACTCTCTCTACTCCATTTCAAACAAACAACTCTATTATTTAGTAAAATCATCGTTATTTTTTATCTACCTTAACGAATGTAAATATCTTCATACTTTCCTATTAAAAAACTACAAATAAAAAAAAAGAAAAAGCTTAAAAAAGAGAAACTCAAAATATATAAGAAAAAATATTGACTGATCAAATTATCATTCTTCTTTTACATGTTATTTTTTGTTTTTCAATTTCAGTTATTTTATAAATATTTCTTCATGTATATTATAATTTTACATAATTATATAATATAATAAAAATAAAAATAAAAATACACATTAATAATAAAAATAAAAAACATGTGTATTCGTTAGTATTAATAAATTGGATTGGTGCGAATTCTATATTAATTTACATATTAGTTTACATTAACTCACTTAATCTGATTCGTAATTTTTATCTTTGAATTGAGGTGTATTCATCAAAGTAATTAACCTATTTCGAGACGATCACAGTATCGTCTAGGACTTCTCGTCAGTATACTACGTATGCCAAGTTAACCTGTAAATTTGTATATGGCTTCCTTCCTGTATCCCAAGCAAATTAAACAATTGAAGTCTAAAATTTCAAAATCTACTTAATGTATTTTCTAAATATATCCTTAAAGATCACTATATTGAATAAATATAGTTTAGTTTAGGTACAATCATATTTATTTTCATTAATTTTGTTAATATATAAATTATATATATGTAAGAATCTGCTTTACCAATTTTAGAAAATATTATTTTCAATAATTAATATTAAAAATCATAGTTATGTTTTGAAAACATAAACCATAACTTTAATCGTTTAGATATTAATTTACAAAAAGTATTATTTTTATAAAAAAAATCTCTTAACTTCTTCATATTTACTCTAGTCTTTTTAAATTTATTTTGGTCATTTTTTTCAACTAGATTCCAACGAGACGATGAAGTTTCGATCATTTATAGCCAATAAAAAATTAGTTTGGAAAAAGTTTATATTTTCAAACTTTGTGTCTATTTTTCTTTTTTATTATACAAGTGAGTGTTCTGGAGTTGTCTTTTTTTTTTTTTTTTTTTCCTTTGATTATTATTGCTTCGCAGGTAAGTAACATGAAAGGGAAATTAAGAATTTCTCAAATTTGAGTTTCTTAACCGTGGTTTACTAAATTTGAACAATTTACCAGTTTTGACTATGAATAGTTAGATTTCAATTGAGTGATTTTTATATTGTTTTTGTTGGAGATCTCACGTTGATTAGAGATAAGAACATTTCATTGTATATAAATAGATGCAAACCTTACCTTATAAGCTGATTTTATGAGGTTGAATTAAACTTAAAATTCACTTCTTAATATGGTATCAAAGTTATTTAGAGTCTATTCTAATGAGTGTATGTTGAATTTATCCGGTCATCCACTATCAAGTCGTTATTAGACCACCCATAATATGTTATTTCACTTTTTAATAGTTTTTTTTTTTTTTAGTTTGAGTGTTGAGGACAAATTCTAAATAAGTGACACAAAAGCTTCTTTCACATATTATAGTTATGTATCAAACTATTTATATATATATATATATATATATATATATATATATATATATATTTATTGTTTAAGTGTTATCTTAGTTATTCGAGTGATTCTTGCACTATTAAGTATAAAACATAATAAATTAAGTGTTTAATTGATTGTTTAAACAATAAAATTATTAGAGAGAAAATGTTAATTATTTTAATTAAAAGTATATTTGTTTAATAGTGGTGTCTTTGAAGTAATGTAAAATGTTATTGAAGTAATATAATAATAATTATTTTTAATTATTTTTTTTAGTGTATAATATATATATATATATATATTATTTTTCTTTTCTTTTATTATATATATATATATTTAACATATAAAATATGACTTTGGAGAAATAGTATGCAGTTGTATCTTTATATTTTACTAAAAATTATATATTTGGAAATGTCGCATGTTCCCTTTAAACACTAAAAAATGCAACGGTAATGCTTTTTATTTTTTGATCACCATAATTGAATAAATATTACTTTTTAGTCATTACTTAAAATTTATTATTTTTAATCTAGACATACTATTTTAATCTACTCTGAGGTTAAACAATAAAGGTTGAAAGAAATTATAAATTATATTTAAATACATTTAAAATGATTTAAATAATGTATATATATATATATTAAAATTGACGATTTTTAAATATAGAAATTAAAGTGTCAAATTGTATCACTACAAGAATTGAATGAGAATTTATTTCTTTTAATTGAGTTTAAAGATATTATTTTAATGAATTTTTTTATTGAACAATGAGAACATTGTTCGAAAATGATTAAAACAAATGAGAGCATTATATTTTTTGCATTTAAGTCAGAAATCTCGTTGAATGAAGTACTACCTCACTCGAATAATTAAAATGTAAGAATGATTATGTTTATTTGAATAGCATATGATTAAATATTAAATTTCTAAACCTTGTTTAACATTAATATTCAATAAATATTTGTATCTTTAAATTTAAGTATCATTCTTAATAAGTATAATGAAGAATAGTTTAAAAATGTCTGTTTATTGTATGAAAATAAAAACATTAAATGAGATTAATTACTATTTTTCACGAGTAATAATAATTATTGGTATTTTCTTAACTCCAAGAAACGAAATTTTGAAGAAATCTCCTGTTATATAAAGCTATACATAAGTTATACTTTTAATATAGAACAAAAAATTTAATACACAAGAAATCTCTGGATTAACAAACTAAACTATATTTTTATTCTTACAAAAATATTCACAATATCTGCAATTTTTTAACTTGAATATTTTTTGACCTAATATTTAATTTCACATGGATTAAACGAATTTAAAAAGCCTGCATAGCGTTTTTTTTTAATAGTAGAAATAATTTACGAATTGAAAGTGTTTAAATAAGTTTTTAATATCTGCAAGAGTTGCTTATGAATGATTTAAAATTGAATGTAATTTATTATATAAATAATTATTTTAATTATACATTAAGCAAATTGAATGTGGTGTTTAGATTGTGATGATGATAATGATTAGTAGAAGGTTTAACGGAAGAATTTGGAGCCTGAAAGTGCTCTCATTTTAAATTTGTCTTTATGTTGGTGCGATGTGAAGTGATGCAAATAAACGATCAGAAAAGAGACACGTCATATTGAGGCCAACACATCGAATGCGCATATCACGTCATATGGATTTCTTGTCTTTTTTTTGTTTCCTTTTTTTAAAAATAAATTTGTTCCTTTCTCTGAAAGGATGTTTTTTGTTTTTCAATTTTTTAGTGTTTTTGTTTAATTATTTTAGTTTTTTTATATATTTAAATTATAATTTTGATCAAACACTCAATTTAATATTTTTTAATTAATTAAATTATTAGGGCATCTTAAATGGACATGCTAGAGTTGGGACTTGATGGATTTTAAATAAAATAACTAAATATATAAAAATAAAATTCAATATAAAAGTATTCAATAAAATAATAACTAAAAAAATGTCTATAAATGAATAAAAATAAATTTATTTACATTAATTTATTTAAATAAAATAACTTATCTAAATAAAAAACACATATATAACTTTTAAGAAACAAATAAAAATACTAACAAATTTCATAATATTTTTATTATTTTTAAAAAATAAAAAATTATAATTATGTAATAATATATTTTAAAAATATACACATTCCATTTATATAATTAATCATTTTATGTATTTTTACATTAATAAACTAGTTTATATGAACTATTTTATCAAAATCATTTAATCCAATAAACTAGTTTATATCAGTTTGAAAGTTATAAACTAAAAATCTATCAGCTGGAAAATTATAAACTAAAAGTTTATCAGTTATTACTTAAATTATCGGTTACTTAACTTATAAATTCGTCTATGATCTAATTTATCAGATATGAAACTAATTTTACTAAACTGAACTAAACCTAAATTAAAATTTAGATTTTAAGATTGAATTAGGCTAAAATAAACCAAATAAACATATGCATAATTAGGGGAAAAAACAATCCTGATTATTTAAAATATGAAGACTAAAATTATAATTATAGGAAAAAAACAGAGAAGACTAAAATCGTGGATATGAAATTAAAGGAGAAAAAAAAATTACTGTTTAGAAAAAATTCAATACAAATGAAGTAGTACAAATTAATAAGAAGTAAAACAAAATCTAAACCCATTTTGTTAAAAATTAAAACCTCAAATTTAAATCGTCAAAATAGACTTTTAGTGAAAATGAATAATTGATAAAAACCAATACATATTTTATATTTATAACATAATAACAAATTTAATAAGAAAATGAATTAAACATTTCGGTTCAGTGAGTACAAAAAAACACATGGATTATATTAAAATATTATTTAACTAGCGAAATCAATGTTAAAACAATATTTTTCATTCAAAGAAATTATTTAATTTTTTATTTTTCATGTAAGTTTAAGCGAGTTATTTATTATAAATCTTCCACTTTTTTATTTGAATGTATTACATTTCTTTGTTAATATAACCATTTTTGTCTCCATATTAATTAAATTAAGAATATAATTGAAAGTATGTCATTTTGAAGATTAAAAAATGATATAGGAAAAATGGATAATTAAAAATGAAGGGAAGAAATATAATTTAAAGACGTAGTAATTATTGTTTTTTATTTGAGATTATATAGCAAGTATATTCATTATGGAAAAGAAAAACGTAATAATTGAGTTTGATGTTGGTGAAGTGTGATTGGATGAGTCCACAAAAAAAGAAAAATTCCATCGTAATCAGAACTTTCGAAGCTTTTAAAGGCAAAAAGAAAATGGTGAAGCTTTTATGAATGGAAGCCAATTATTAGGTGTGAAGCTGGATCAGTGTCCATCACAGTGAAGATAAGACAGGAACAGTAGCCAATGGTGTTTGCATTTGCATCCATAAATGGAGCTATTATCCAGTAATTGTTGCGTATGAATGAGGCCAATAACACTTTTGTTAGCCAATTTAGGTTCATAAAAATAAATTAATAACACCTAGTATAGAAATTTGTAAGTATATAGTTTTAACTATTAGATTTAATAATAATAAATCTAGTGGCTATTTCAACTCATTAATCATAAATTACTTAATATCCTAAATTACCTATGTCTTAATACAGTTCCATTAAAATACTTGTCAATTAAGAATTTTAGGATAAAAACTTATATACACACACATAAAATAAAACATCTTTCTCTTACACGAACTTATTCTTGGAAAAATTTCTTACTTATCACATCACTTACTTTCATGTAAATCAAAACCATCATAATCACGTCACAACATAAATTTCACAATAAACGATGAGCTAGTAATTAAAAAACTATCATCATAAATAAAACAAATAATAACAATTTATTTAATCAAACACACTTTTTATAACTTAGCTTTTAACTTTTGACCATTTATATTTGACTAGGTCGTTTAGAAGCTTTTCACCATATATTGTTCGTTTTTGATTAATCTTTGATGGTTTTGACATTAATTAGTAATATTTAGAAATGCTATGAAAGATGACATTCTAAATAAGCTAAAACCCTATTGTCTGAAATTATGATGCCATCTTTTTCCTCATCAATCATTGAAAGGAACGTAAAGCCACACGTGCCACCCAACTCTCAAATTGCTTCCTCCTCGATTATAGTGCCATCCCGGTAAATGGGCCACGTGTATATCTGAGATGTCCAATGAAAATTATATAAAATTATATATAATAAATTATTGTTGCACATTTAATACCAATTATTGTGGTTTTACACTTTATTTATTATCACCCCTATGTTGTTTGGGTCAATCACCCAAATGAATAATTAATTTGCTGTGCATTTGAATAGTTAATTTTGTTATTTTAATTTTTACAAGTTCTAATTTGAAGCTTTAAAATTTGTGACAGAATAATGATGTTTACCAAACTATGAATTTGGAAATCTATTTCTCAACCACCGCATTACATCATAGAAAGAGAGATATGTCTCTGAAAAATATGACATGCTCATTAATCATAGTTCAGTTCTGATTTATCTTTTCACTCAACAAACAAATTATAACTTAATTACCTTTTTCTTTGCCGTTTTTCAAGTCAGGTTCAGATTTGGGACTACACATGCAAATATTATTTAAAATTTGAAGAATACACTTGCCCAATTCTGACCTACATATTCTCCTTACAAAACTTTTGGTGATTGATTAACTTAATTAATTATTAGTATGTTATTCTAATGTTTCAGTCAACTGTGGTTAATCTACTTGTTTATTTGCTCAATTATTGAACTCTGCAGTCCCTTGGCATTCCAAAACTGGAAAAATCTAAAATTATAAAAGTTGAAAATAACAATTTCACGAAAAAATCACTGGACAAAACCATAGTTGTCCAACTTAAGTTGTCCCTTTCCCCCTTTGTCTAGTTTCGTATCTTTGAAGACTTGATATACTTAAATATATCCGGCAAATGACACGTGTTACTTCTTTAATCTATTAGAACTGAAACCTAACCATATAAAGTTAGTTTATAAAATAATATTTACACTCATTTATTTATTATGTAAGATTAATGTAAATTTTATAAATTTTTTATATATAAAATGATTTTAATGTAATCTCAGTGAAAATAATTTATTTAATTATTTAAATATAATTATCAGAAATTTTTTATTACAATAACTGGAGTCGCTATAAATAACCCTAAAAGTTATATTTTTTATTAAATCAAATATATAAAAGAAATTGAAAAATATTTTGATCATGTTTTCCCTTAATCATGAAATGATGTAAAATTCGGGAGTCAATTTCTTTAATGCTTTGTTTTTATATTAGGGATAAAATAATGATTATTTTGAGTTGTTTTCATTAAGAAAATAATAGTAGAAAGTGAAGAAAAATGATTGAATTTATTTTAAGTGGTTTGATGGATATGATATTTGTTTTATATTTATATATTTAAAAACAAAATTTTAAAAATAATTTGATGAAAAAAATAATTTTAAAAATATAGATTAGAGTTCAAATAAATTTTATAAATTCATCAAATTATAATAAACAAAAAGGTTATCTTTTAAAAATAAGATAAATAAATTACTTTATAAAATATCAAAATTTAAATTAATTAATTTTATCTTATTTATTGTTTTGAATATTTTTTAATTATTTATTTTGTTATAATATATGAACGTATATTAGTAAAATATTAAATTATTATTTTTTTATTTTCTAATGTTTTTATTTTAATTTTCAGTTTTTATAATATGAAAATTTATATTAATAAAATATTAAGTTATTTAATTTAATTTACTATTTTAATTAATATTATTATATATAAGTCATATATTAATAAAATATTTATATTATAATAATTAGAAAAATACTGTGTTCAGTTAGAATATATAGGTAAGAAACAGTTACTGTTTACAAATAAGGTTTTAAGAGTTAAATCTAACTCCGAAAATATTCAGATTCATAAGATATGAAGTTTTGCAAAATAGTTCCAAAAACCAATGCATTGAATCTCTCCTTATCTTCATTTCTTTGTATATCTAATCACGAGGCTCTAATCTTCTTTAGACTAGGTAGATTGAACTCTTCAAACTTAAGCTTCTCTAATTAACATCATCTCATTTCATGCTTCTGGAGTTTTTTTCTATATGGGTAAAGTTTTCTTTTAGAAGGATTATCATGATTGTGATTCTTTAGTGATAGAGTTTCATGATCACTTGTTCTAATTATTGCAATTTGAGATTATCGGAAGGAATTAGAGTTTCACGATCTCTTTCTTTTTTTATGTTATAACATAACTTAATCACATTACGTTTACATGTTTAAAATTTTGACATAAGAACAAAATACTATTATATATGTTAAGAAATCTTTCATAACTAAAATATATAACTAAAACAAAGAATGGTCAAATATGTTTTTCATTCATCTATTTATAACACAAAATTGATTTTTTTTCTGGTTCAAACTTTAGATTATCAAAGTGTTTGTAATATGAAAATGATTGAAATACGTCATTCTATATATAAAATTGATTTGATTTGAGGTTTCACTTCATTAACCTATCGAAAGTAATTATAATAAACATCAATTTGGAATCAAAATAATAACAAATTTAAAAAAAATAAAATTAACAATCATTTCACATCCAAAATGACCTATTTCAACAATTTTCATACTAAAGATACTTAGATGATTTAAAATTTGAATCAGAAACAAAAATCAATTTCATATTATAATAGAGACAAAAAACATATTTAATATAATAAAAAAATATAAATATTACTTATATGAAAACACATAATTAACAATTATTTTTGTGTAGAAGAAGATGACATTTGGAAAGTAGTTGTGAAGGGTGATGAATGTTAGGAAAATTTGTTACAACTTACAAGTGTGTGTGATATACCTATCTCTGTCATGCCCTAACATCGCTGTGTTGATAGAATTCTAAAATAAATTTTGTTTTGTTTGAGACACTTGGTGATTGTATTCGACTTTTTTTTTTTTAAATAAGTTTGGTTTGCTAGAATATAGGTTTTTTTAATTTACATGAGTTTTTATTTGTCTCTCCATCGCTTTTATTTTTTTTTAATACAATTTTATTCTGTAAAAAAATATTTATCTAATATATATATATATATATATATATATATATACATATATATTTGTTGAAATATAAGGTATGATATTTTCATAATAATGCTTTTTAGAGTGATATTTTTAATAATAATAAGAAGAAGAATGTAGTTACTACTGCATGTCACTTAATTTTGTTGGATTTGTCATTGTGAGTTTTCCGAGTAATAATGTAATGAAGATGAAATGTAGTTTCTTTATGAAGCATTGAAGGTTCTGCTTTATATATAGAAAGCCTGAAATTATGGAGAAGATGATAACATGAGGTGGTCCCAATATCAATGGCCGAAGCTGAATGCCACATGTTTGATATCAGACCAAGGAACGCGGCTTCTAATTTTATTTTTACTTTTCATTACTATATGTACAAACTACACTATTTATCTGTATAAGAGACGATGACAAATCTAATGCAAAACTCAGATGGGTTCAGTAATTAAACAAAAAGTTTTGAAACTAATTCATTTGCAACACCGTGAAAAACTATTATCTAGTCCCGAATCATCATATTAGTTATGGTTGATATTTTTTCACAGATGAACAATTTATGATAATCTTAGGTAGCAGGGAAACAGTTCATTCTGATATTGTCAAATTCAGAGAAAAGTCAAAGTTCAGTTTATGATTTTATTGCCTTGTTCTTGCCAGCAATTGCTATTGAGACAAATTCACGTGATTGATGTCCTCTTGAATGCTAATAAATATGCATGCAGAACGTAAGCTAATATAGTATGCATAATCGTTAATAAAGAAGGAAAATACTCTATATCTAGTTATAGAACACTTCATTGTAACTAATACACTGTAGAGATATAGATATTTTCATTATTTTGCTAATTAAATTCTAGGGAAAGATAGAGGCACTGGCACACGCCGCAAGATATTGGTTTAGAAAGTCATGCATTCTGAATTTGTAGAATGCCAAGCTAACAACTCTCAGAGAAAGGGTTTTCTTGTTCTGAAATTCTGTGCTTGAATTCTTGTGACATTATTTCCTTGGAGCCATGATCTTAGTCATCTACTTTCAGTTTAAACTTCTCTCTCTTTGTTATGAACGAATGACATCGATGACTTCCTTTACTTGAGAAATATCAGGAGGTTTTCCACCTTGCGCAGGCCAAAATTCATCAGTTGCCAAAACCTGTACCATTAACAATAAGAGAACAAAGATGTTACCAATATTATGTTTCAATCCAGAGCATTATATAGTTTAGAGCAAAACGAAGTTATTGTTCACATAAAAAACTATATATCAAAAGTGTTTGAAGTACTCACTTTCACTTGAAGTTGAAGAAACTTTACATAGCTAATTGCTTTCTCCAGCATAGTAACCATATCAACCTGCAAATTTCATCATCAAGATCATTCTGTTCTTGTAGTATTGGTACAAATGAAGTGAAAGAGAAAGAAAAGAAAAGCACCTTGGAGCCGTTGGGCACTAGTTCTTGTAGTATCTTCAATCGTTCGCTTATCCTCTCTCTTCGATTCTGCGAGACAAACATTCTATATGAACATTGAATTCTCTTAATTTTTAGTTTTGCTTGGTTAGCAATCAAAACTTTGTACGTATATCTATAACATAATAAATTGACTTAGGATAGAAGCAAACCTTGGCGGCCACACTTTGAGGATCCTTGGATGGGCTTGACTTATGTTTTGGCGTTTTGCTCCCAGTTGAGCATTGCTTCTTGGCAGCTTTCATGCTTTCTCCCTGCAAATTCAAAATCAAACTTCACCCGTTATCATTCTACCTTCAGAAAGCTTTCTAAGGACTAGCTAGTTAGTTATGAACATGTTCTTTTTTGTACGATAATGACAGCAACGTTGAACCTAAAAAACTCGTGCATGTTAAGGCTTTATTACTAGACTGATCCTAGTAGGGATGAATATGGTTTTGGTATGATATAACAAAGGAATACCATTGAAGGGCGCTTTTGCAACACAACCTCTCGTGCTCCTAACTCGTGGAGGCTCCTATGATTAGGTATAGTTGGTGCTGAGTAGAGCCACCCTGATGAACCTTCTCCATATTGATTCTCTTTTGCATTATCGACTATGGAGCTATAGCCACTAGCAGTTTGAAAGCAATTGAAATCCTGCACTAGGCGCATGTCTTTAGTGCTTCTTGGACTAGTCTGATTCCAATGGTTATGGCTTTGATGCAAATTATTCTCCCAAACACAGTACTCTTTCTGAATATTATCTTTCAAATAACAGTTGTTAGGGACCAACCTGTTGTGCTGAAAGCTAAGCAAAGATTCACCAGCTTGCATGAGATTACTGTACCCTTTGAAATTAATCAGCGATTCTTCTTCATCAGGCTGGTAATTTGTGTCCTTATAAGTATACCCTTTGTCACTACCAGACAGAGGAGGAGAATGCGTTATACCTGAATCATTGCTGAGACCATGCGTAGTTTGGGAGCCATCTTCCTCTTCTAAAACCGATTTGTGGTAGTCATTGACTCTATGAACAGTGACGGAGGTAGTCTCCACAGTCTCATTGAAAACACAGTTTGGAACCTTGCTGCTCATGCTTGAATTATGTGGAATTTTTTGGTCTTTGGCCAGTGCCATTAGAGAGATAAAGGAAGGTTTGTTTGGTCAAGAAGGAATAGTAAGGGAGGCTTATTTGTAGATGTCAAACATTAAACTCAAATGTTATTTTATATATTAATGGAGATGGGAATAGTGTGTGTGACAGAAATATTAAGTATGGGGAAACAAGAAATCAAAATGTAATAGTATAATATTAAGGGAGGCTTATGAGTTTCCATGATGTCAGATTAATTCATCTTCATATTGGGATTGTTAGCTGGCAGAAGTTAATGCATTGAAATGAGAGAAGATAAAAACATTGCAAAGTAGCACAAGGGTCGCCGGTTCCTTCGCACAGATCCAACTCTCTCTTTGAACAAGAAGCTCCAGCTTCTTGAGGTTGCTTCTTACATGTTTCCTTTCACTCACCATCACCACGTGGAGTTGTGTTTTATTTTATACTTTATGTTAACATTCTGTGTTGCTGTCTACAAATACTTATTGAATAGGCTAACAACACTGATTGGCATCAAGATTTTGCATTTGTTCCATTTATGTACTTTTGATTCTGAACTCTTTTTGGTTGTAGTGAAATTGCAAATAAAGGAGGGGATACATATGGAAATTTTTTAATCTTTAGACTCTTGTACACAAGTTTAACCATTATACTTCTTTTTCAATTTATTTTTAATGATTTACTTCTCTAATATGCCATAAAATAGAAATTATCCTTTTACACTCACATTATTCAATTCATATTTTAACTAAATATCTTAATTTAATATTTTATTATGAAAATAAGTTGTGAAACTGTTGTTTTTGCTTTTGTCCATTCTAAAAAGGGAGAAAAGTCAACACTTGCATGTACAAATATAGAAAGTACATCTAAAGAAGAATAAAGAAAGAAATTGAAATAGAGGTCAGAAGGTTACGAGGAAGCACACATGTGACAACTAAGTAAATTGAAAGCCTGAATTAAAATAATTCTAATATTGGCTAAACAGTACATACAAAATATACTAATTAGTTATTATGTAAGGCCATTTAAAAAAATAAATAAACTTCAAAGAAACAAGTCACCATTATATGAAATTTTGCATTGCACTGAAAAATATTACATTTTAATGAAGCGTGAAGGTTTTTTTTATAAAAAAAATTAATAAGAACATTTAAAGATGTTCCAATCTTACTAAAAAATGTTATGAATCGTGAAGTAACATTCATTACATTCTTTTGTCAAACATGCATTCATTTAAATTTTAAGCCTTTGGTCTTGATTTAATGACAGGCTCACTTGCAAATATATATATAAATGCAAATAGACTGAAACATTATATATTATTAATTAATGCTAAAATGTCAAAATATATATGAAATGACAATAATTTTTTGTGAGTCTAACATGCCACAGTTTCCTACACAAACGTAATGAACTAAGTTAAGAACAATTAGTCAATGATTAATCACTCTAGTTAATTAATGATTAACTACGCGCAATAAACTATTTGGCTATCCTATCCAACTTTAATACCTTATGATAATGCAATATTTTCCCATATTTATAACTCATTGGTTAGAAAAGGTTTTGGAGTTTGACTTCTTCATAATTGTATGCACACTTTTATCACGTGGAGATGTCTATAGTTTTGTCAAGAACAATTGTAAGGATGAGGGACAACTAAGCATGAAAATGATTCTAATTAGTTATTAGTGTATTACAATTTTGGAGAATTTTTTTGATGATGTTAATTTTAGAATACAAAAGTATGTAGTTTTTTTTGAATCTTATTGAAAAGATTACAAATTTCTTTAGTTGGATTTTATTTTTGCAATAAGGTTAGAGCACCCCTCAAATATTCTATATTTATTGTTTATCTATTATTTATTAATTAAAAAAAACAATTATTTGCAGAAATTTTAATTCTAAATAGATAGAAGTGAAAGAACTACATTAAGTGTATATATAAATTTAGGATGAGAGAGATGACACACAATTGATTAGAAAAAAACCCTTCATACCTAGAGTATTTATATAAGAATTTACATTTACTTTATCACAAGAATAAATGAGAGATAAATGACTTGATTATATATAGGAGAGTATTTACATAAGAATTTACATTTACTTTATCATAAGAATTAATGAATTTACATTTACTTTATCATAAGAATGAATGGGAGATAAATGACTTGATTACATAGAGTATAAATAGAAGTGTCATATTTTTTTTTTTAGATTTACTTATGAGAAAGATCTAATGTGACCCAATCTTTTGAATATCAAAATTTAAAGGAGAACTTGACCCATTTTATTTGTTGGTATTTTCCAAATGTTTCTCACAAGAATCATGGCCTTAGAGTTATCTAAAGAAATTCATAACTATTCGAAAGGAGAATATGAAATAAATAAGAAAATTCCAAACATAAAAATTTTAATTTAATAAAGAAGTTTGAGTTCCAATAGATAAAAAAGTATTAGTAAATATTAAAGAATATTTTTAAAAAAAATTAATATCAATAACAAGATAAAGTTATTAGAGATAAAGTTAGTAGGTAGGTAAGGAGTTTTCTAATTCTAAATTAGTTAAGAAATTTTTGGTATCACAAAAATACCAAACATTTATTACTCTCCAAAAATTGACAAGTAAATAAAAACATTCAAAAAAATTATTATCTAATGTAAAAATAATATCCACGCCAACGTAAAAATGCTGAGTTTTATGAAACCACCTAAAAGAAGTGAAAATATTATGATAATTTTGAAATAAAAAGGCTTAATATAATAATAGAAAAGTCACCCATAAACTTTATTAAATAGTAAAGTCATACAACTTTTTATTTTTAATAACACCTTACAATACCATATTGTACTACTTTCTCAATTAAAGCATCAAAACCCAAATCAAAATATTTATATAATGTGATTGATAAGAAATTTTTATATATTAATTCACTTTTATAAAGAAAACTTAAAATGTTTTATTACACAAAAATATTAAAAAATATGAACTAAAATGTATATTCATTTTCTCATAAAAATATAATATTATGTAATAAGATACAAATAGCTGGTAGTTATATGTAAGTGTATATATATATATATATATATATATATATATATATATATATATATATATATATATATCTAATTAAGATATATTTTTACAGATATGCAAATCTTAACTAAATATGATATGATATTTAGAATCTATTTTAGCGGTAGAATAAAAAAAATCCAACACTTCGCTTTGCTTCAAATTGGTACATATAAATTCCATATATTCAACTTAACAAGGTATTTTAAGAATACTTTATTGAAAACTATCTTTATTAGAAAATTTACTATATTCATACTTTTTTTCCATATCTTATCAATTTTTTATTTCATTACTAAATAAGAATATGTTTTTCTGATAAATTTTATTTTTTATATAACAACTAATTATAATGATATAATAAGAATATGAAATCTAAATCAACATTATATTATTATAATAAAATTGTGAAGTAATTGTAAGATTAATCAATGGCCATCATCACACTAACCATAAGGGAAAATATACTTTTGACAACCCAACAAGGATGCCATAAATAGACATTTAGAAAGAACTTGCAAAGATGAAAGTTAACAAGAACAAGATTGGCCATATCAAAATAAGCAATAAACAATACCAAAAACAACAATTTATCCAATGATTCAAATGCATAACAGAAATTCAAAATCCAAAGCATCTCAAAACAACTAAAAATATGTCCCAAAAGCATCTCAAAACAACTAAAAATATGTCCCAAAAGCATTCAATATAAAAGTAAAAGCCTCCCAGCTAGATATGCTGCCCATGATGCTCAGCCTGTGCTAAAAGAAAATGCCTCAATTCTCAATCTGCAAATTCCTACAGCAAAGTATTCAATCAGTTAATAAGAATTAATACGTCTACAACTAAACCTAAAGCTTGCATACATATATAGCTTCATATCTTTAGTTACATAGCCACTAAAGCAAGCATATACACCTCACTCCAATATATTTACAAACTTATTTTACACAGAAATACCAACAATGGCTCATCTTAAACATGCATGGTTGAATTAAGTTATATTTAGAATAATGAGAAGCATCCAGGAACCAGAACACAATCATATGACACCATTAATTAAAATAACACTTTTAAGTTTGAGCAATGATACATTTCTTTTTTTCAACTATTTTGTAAAAAAAATGAGATATTAAGGAACTTAACTGATTCCAATCGCGTCCTCTTGCTACTCTTGGACCTGGTCTTTCTCCTCCTTTTTGAACCTGAACCACCATCACCAATAGATAGTTCACCTGAACCAGAAGTAGCAGTAGACTGTTCTTGACTTGGAAGGAGATTCAGTTGTGGAATCTCAACGACAGTGGTTTGAACGGGTGGCATATTTTTAGGCAGCTGGGATGGAACTGCAACAACAGATGGTACATTTTTAGGCATCATAGATTGTGGAGAAGTCGCAGGAAGTGAAATTTTTTGTCCATTACCATGAGCAGCTACAAGAACTGCAGCCTCCTTATTCTTATGACTCAGTGAAACATAGGTATTTTCTCTATTTGTCATGGCGGCTGAAATGGAATTGATTGCACCAATTCCAAGGGGTTCAGTTGGTCTGACTGCACCAGGAAGTCTGTATTTTGCCTTTATTGTCTCGTAAAGTAATCCTGAGGTAGAACCATCTGATATAAACATTCAATTCAATTAGTCACTCACTAAACAAATGAAAAAAAAAAACTAAAATGATTTAATAAAGCACTGTTAGTAAAGAATATAGTACCTAACATTGTCACTATAGCATGATGTGCTGCCAACTGCTCAGCAATTTTTTTGTTTTTGGCAGTAGCGCCAGTGTATTGTGTACCATTAAACCTCACAGATGATACAAAAAGAGGATGTGGTCCTTCTTGTTGAACAATGTTGTACTTAGGCTTTTCCACATTCAGCTTAGCAGCATACTCATGCAAGATAGATTTGGAAAATGTGATATTCTGGAAAACAAAAATAAAAAAAGTCAGAATTGTTTCCACATTATCAACACATTCATTTTTTAATATGGTAATTTGATAAAACAAATTGTCACTATTCAACATCTTTTGTGTAAAAACAAATAGTTGATAATACAAAAAACAATACCCATAATGCATGGTAGAATTCAATTTCAAATGCCTGAATCAAATAGCACCAAACAAATTACTCAAGGAAAAACATTGTATAACACAAGTAGTAAAAAATGAGGTATTATGAACACATAATCTATCTTTGCTTAAAATTAGTTATCAATTCTCAAACTTGACATAAAAAATTAAATTATAGAATACCTCATGGACAACAGGGGGCTCATCATCTTTACGCTGTTCTGATAGGCTTAAGAGTGCAATTCTAGCCGCATCCTGCTCAGCAGGCTTTCGTTGAGAGAAAAGGTTGGGGGAAGTGTAGTTCATTCCGTCCACTGACACTGTTGACCTATACCTCGGATCATGCTGAGCCCACTCATTCACAGTCACATACATGGGAAATTGTTTATTTGACCTCTGAGTGAATGTTTGCAAACGATTCTTATAGTTCTCTTCCAATTTCAAAGGCATGTCTGCTGAGATCAAATCACAAGAATACAAATCTTTTGTTATAAGCTCAATCAATTTAGATTCAGACCAAAAAGACTACAAAACAACCCTAGTAAGCATGCAATACAAGTAGACAACAGAAAACCAACTTGCTGAACATAATTTAACTACAAAATGTGCTCAAAGTATAATAAACGTTTCAAGCTCTATTGACTTTTCTAAACAATTTTTTTAAGACACTCCGAAAGGATAAATACCATTAGTTGCTTCGCAACATTGGCTTTGAAAGGATTTTCTTTAAGATATCAAAATTAAGTCGCAAATGTTAAGTCTCTCACAATGAAACACGTTCCAGTGGCCAAATACATCAACTTCTTCACATTGGACAAGTATTTTACTTTTCAGAGGAACCCATATGATCGTACATGAGGTGCATAAAAAAAATTACATGTAAACTCATGAAAAGTCCATTTTATACATACAAACACACAAAGCTGCAAGTTCCATTCACACAAATCTTAACAAAATTGAAAAGCTAGAATAAAAGACAAACCAATGAAAAAAAAAGCTTCTTTAAACAAAAATGTATAAACTTTGGTGTTGTGTTCTTGAGAATCTAGAGAAATGGTGTGCTTACTCTGTGAGAAAAGAGAAGAAGATGATGACGAAGAAGGAGAATGAGGTTGTGGGGGTAGCAAAGATGGGAAATAATAGTTGTCGAGGTAAAGATGAAGACAAATGAATGTTAGGAGTTTCCATGAAATGACGGATAAAATTAAAGTTTTAAGTGAAGACAAGGATTTGAGTCAACTAAGGAAACAGTCTCACATGAACGTTTCACTAGTAAAATGATTTTTTTTTTCTCTTCATTATTATTAATCTATACCAATTAATAAAAACTGTCACTTCCTTTTTTAATATTTTAATTTCAAAATTAATAGTAGTCTGTTTGTCATTAATTATCTTTTGTAAACTTACGCAGTTATAGTTGAACTTTTATTTAAAAATAAAAATTTAATATTTCATTTTTTATTTCTTATTTCCTTAAGTTACATACACTACAACAAGAAAATCATTAAATAGAAACTAATTTTAGAGATAAAAAATAATTAATTGCTATAGTTATTAAATTAGAGACTATTTTGTAAACTTTTTTTTTTCTAAATTAATTTCTATTATTGTTAAATGGTTTCTAAATTGGTATCTAATTAGTCATCCATGTTTTAACTACCAATTATTTAGATTTTAAATTTGGTAGCAAAAACCTTAGTAGCTAATTAGATACCAATTTAGAAACCATTTAACAATAATAGAAACTAATTTATAAATTAAAATTTTTTTTAGTCTCCAAAATGGTCTCTAATTTAGTCACTATACCAACTAATTATTTTGGATCTCTAAAATTGGTTTCTAATAATGATTTTCTTGTAATGATATATTAACTCTTGTTCACAAATAAATTATTCATTATATATATATATATATATATATATATATATATATATTAATAATATGAATTAAAATTAATATGAGTATTAAAATTTGAATTCCATAACCTTAAATAATAAGATGACATTATTAAAATACACAACAACACTTTGATGAAATGACGAGTTCTAAACTTTTTAAAACAATTTATAATTTTCTCTGAGTTATGATATATTTAACATGAGAGAACACTAAAAAAAATTATTAAATAAAAATCAATTTTATAGAAAAAAAATAATTAGTTTTTATATTGACTAATTTAGAGACTATTTTAAATATTAAAATAAATTTTGGTTTCTAAATTAGTTTTATTGATAAATAGTTTTTAAATTTGTATCTAATTAGTTATTAAGGTTTTCTCTACCAAATTTAAAATTTAAATAATTGATAGTTAAAACTTTGGTAACTAATTAGATACCAATTTTGAAACTATTTAACAATAATAAAAATTAATTTAGAAATAAAAAAAAATTAATCTCTAAAATAATCTCTAAATTAGTTAATATAGCAACTAATTATTTTTAGTCTGTAAAATTAATTTTTATTTAATGATTTTTTTTGTAGTGAGTGCAAAATATTTTATTTTTTTTTTATTTTTTAATGTTTAGTAAAATAAAATAAAAATCATTATCATCATTTTATTTAACTAATAAAGAGTTAAATGCTTTTATTTAATTATTACTGTAAAGAGAGAGATAAAGTACAATAATTAAAAATAAGTAAATATAATAAAAAATCATGTTAATAAAATAGTAACGTTGTTTCTTATTTTAGCTTTTTTTATTTCTATTTCGTAAGTATAAATTATTTAAAAAATATAAAAAAAAATTTATATGATTGATGAAAGAATAATTTACATAATCTTGAATTTAAAAAGTAAGTAATTAAAAAAACTTCCAATAATTTTATATATATATATATATATATATATATATATATATATATATATATATATATATATATAGATAGATAGATAGATAGGAATGTATATATAAAGAGTTGCTAACTACCTTTGGCAACAACCCGAAGATAGACAGATTATGGTCAAATACATTTTCTTAGAGGTTCACACTTCATACAATAAGAAATAAAGTTACCAAAGTAACTCTAAAATTGTAGGCCAACCTCATTCACCATGGATTCAAGCTAAATAGGGTCAAAAATTATAATTGTATTATAATTTAGTATGAGTTAAATTAAAAAAATTTATTCTTTAATCCATTATGTATTATGTAAAATATGTAATTTTTTATTATGGAGTCTTAATATTCATATACTATATTTTTGCTAAATATAAAAAAGTTAAAAAAGAAGATTTTTTATTTTTATTTTAAAATTAATTGTTTTATTTTACGTGGACCAATTTGATTAACTTAGTAACTGGTGGTGCGGCAGAAGATATCAGTTATGATTAAATTTGTAGTGCACACATAACTATAAAGTTTATTTGAGAATGGAAGTTTCGTGACAATCTAATCACAAATAAAAAGTTAGAGAATATTATGTACCAAGCTTTCAATATGTTGTTTCATCAAATGAGAAATTGAAGAAGTGCTTAAACGAAATGCTGATTTGTTTGTTTATGTTTTCACATCATAAACATAGAAGCCTAAGTGCTTAAATAAGATGTCTAGAGTAAAAATTCAAGACATATAAATGAATAAAATCTATTAAATTTAAGACAAAAATAAATTAAATAAAACACAAATTTATTAATTTAAACCCTGAAATTGTTTTTAATTTTTGTAAAAGCATTTTTTTTTACAAACGATAACGACTTTATGGAAAGCGTTACTACTTTAATTTCCAACTTGTATTTTTTCTACAATTTTTAAAAATGTAGCTCATATTTTATTTAAAATTTTCTATTACTATAAATAAAAATACAACAAATAAAGAATATATGAATTATTTTTAAAAAATTACGTGTTAATGTTTAACAGAATATAGAATATAAAAATTGAATCCAAAACGTGTAAAATGAAAATGTTGAATTACAAATGTTAGTGTGTAAATAAAACTAAATTAAGTTTTTTAGAAGATAAATAATCAAACTGAATAAAAATATAAAAGATAAATTATTTTTTAATAATTTAATTAAGTCCTTAGAGGTTTTCTTAAAAATTTTTATGAATTTAAATAAAATTACACAGTACATTAACTAAAGTATATTCTCATTTCCTCATGTTTTACGGAAAAGTTATTTTCAATTTGATTTATTTATTTGCAATCTTTAAATAAGAAAAAACTTCAGTTAAAAAAACTTAGAAAGAGGAAGACATTGAACCCATAGATACTGTGTGTGTTCCTATAATTATTGTGTTTACCCTAGTGCAAAGTTCCAATGTGAAGAAACATTGTTAAGAGCAATGTATAATCTAGATTCACGTGTTACATCTTAGAAAAAAAAGTTACATATGCTTTTACATTTACCAGAGAATGTAAAGAAAGATTGATAGTTTTATTTATGAATATAAAAAAAATGATTCGTTTTGAAATTTAATTGGGAAAGTTAAAAATAAGGAGATAACGATGATAAAGGATATGGAAGAAAAATGGTTAACGATGATAGTAAAAAATAAGAACGATTTGATTTAACTAAATCTATATGGATTTAAGAAAAAAAAAACATATTTCATTATTTTTTTATATATATTTTTTATAATTAATATTGATTTAACAGTTAAAGATAAATTTTAAATTTATTACTTAATAATATCACATCTATTATAATAATAAAATAAAAAAAAATTCCCAGTCAAAGTTGCCACTAGTAATATATAAGGTATTTGGTACTGATATAAAAAAAATTAATATCTTAACGGTGCAGTAGTAACTTTAAAACACACCGCAAGGCAATTTCAAAATTCAGATTGGAACAAGAGCCTTGGAGAGAGAAAAAGAGCAGAGAGAATGGCATCAAATTCCGGAAACATGAAGGGTTTTTACCGAGAGAAGAAACCCATAACTGCAAAGAAATCTTCTAAGAAATCTCCCAGTAACGCTGCCACTTTGGGCTCCACTGCGGCGCAAACACCGGCCCTCGTCTCCGACGGCGGAAAACCCGACCTCAAAGGTCCCTTCTAATGTTTAGTTTTTTTTTTTTTTTTTACTGCAATTTCATTTCTCTCTTTCTGTTATTTAGATGAATACGATGAGAAGGAGACGCTCTTGAGGCAATTCGACCTGAACATGGCATATGGGCCTTGCATCGGGATAACGCGGCTTGCACGGTGGGAGCGTGCTCAGAGGCTCGGTTTGAACCCTCCACCAGAAATCCAGAGCCTCTTGAAGAGTGGGAACGTTCAGACGGAGTCCTTGTGGGGTGGTCGCATTTAGGGAAGGTTGCTTGCTTTCTTGCTTCGGTTGTTAGTTATGAAATCATGTTTGGCTCTTTTAACTGCCTCATCCCTGTTGTAATGTGTGTCAATCGGAGTGTTTATATATTGGTGCTTGTTTCTCTTCATTGCCTTATTGGCTTTCTTTAATACTGTCATAGTTGAAACTCAAGATTAATGTTTCAAGTTATAAAGAGAAGGAGTTTAAAGATAAAACAAGTGTAGGGAAATTTTGGTGTAATAGGTGCTGTGATGAAGAAGTTATCACTTAACTAAATCAGATTACCGAATAGATATATAAGGAAAGACAGATAGACAACGAATGAATAACATCAATTGGGTGTATACACCATATGAGCATCTGTATATCATTAAGCTCGAGTTATTTAATGATTTGGGATAATGATGTATTATTAAGATAACAATATATTATGAGATTACTCCTATTTTTAATAATATTTTAAATTATGATCCAAAATTATATTAAGGGATATTTATACCTCTATATATATATATATGGTATTTGTTTTCATTTAATTTTATTACAAATTTCTTCTTATATTTATATTTATATTTTATTTTATTATTTAAAAAAAATATGAGATATTTATCATTTTGTAAGTAGTTTTAATTTTATATCTCAAAAAAAAAAATTATTTTTAAATTCAAACTTTTTAAATTAAAAAATAATAAATTTAAAAAATTTTAAATTCAAAACTAAACATTGTAAAGTGATGTTTTCTGAGAAGCATTGCACAATTATATATTTTTCTCTTGTTCATCTTCTCTTTTATCTCATCAAACATTCTTTTCGTTTTCTATTTTCATAATCAAAATATAAGAAGTCATAGTTTCCTTTTAGAATTACGAAACTAATTCCTAAGTGTTGTTTTTCAATTATAAAGTAAAAGATGTAAATGCAATGTTTGAATTAACTTTTCTTTTTCATCATTTATGCATGTCTTTAGCATTGTACGATGATAATATTGTTATTATTAACGCCATAAAATACACGAAGACAACAATTTAATCAAACTTATAACATAATTATTAAAGAAAAAAAAGAATAGTAGGATTTTGTTCATTGAAAAAAAAAATTGAAAGGAAAAAACACATACCAGATAAAAGTGCGTCGGTGAGAGTGAGATAAGTTAGTCTATAAAAAAGAAAGGACTTAGAGAAAAAAAGAAAAACACGTTAGTCTATGAGTAAAATGAGTGAGAAAATGGATCGGAAAAAACAAACAAACAACATTTTGGAATTTGATTGGGAGGATTTAGAATAAGAGGGTGACAATGATGGAAAATATGGAGGGGAAGTGGTTGACAGTGGTGGTAAAGAATATGAACGATTTGACTAAATCTTCTTATGGATAAAAGGTAAAGAAAAAATAAATTTATTTCATTATATTTTCTTGAATTTGTATATAATATTTTTCATGATTAATGTTGATCGAACAATTGAAGATAAATATTTTTAGTTTATTGTTTAATGGATCATATGTGTTACAATGATAAAAATAAAAAATAATATATAAAGTAATTATTTTTGTTTATATTATTTCTTGATTTTGTTCAATTAATCTTGATGAAAATTTTAATTAAATTTCTCAGTTTTAAAAAATTGCCTAAATGGTTAATCTTATACAAAATCAAATTTTAATTATCATTATTATCATCCATGAAATACTGAAAAACAAGAAAAATAACATTTTCATTCATTCTTAGAACCATTTCAACTTTGAGAAAAAAAAAAAGTTAAGGTAAAACATTCATAATCTTAAACTTTGAAAACACTAAATAAAAAAAAATCAAAATTCAACACTTAAAAGGATATAAAATAAAAAATAAAACAAAAAATTAATTATAATAATAATACCATAAACAAAATCCAGAAAAATACAATAAAGAAGAAAGAACATTAGAATTTTGTTCTAAACCGTGGAACTGTGTTAGTTGATTCTTCTTCTTAGGGTTTCGCCATGGAAGAAAGCCCTCGAGCTCCAAGAAAGCGAAGCCACCCTTTTCCTTCTTCTCCCCCTTCTCCTCCACTTTCCAAGCGCCCCAATTTCCCTTCCTTCCAAGACATTCCCAACCTTCCTTCCAACGTCAAATCTCTCTGTCACCTCATCGCCACCACCTCCGCCGCTGCCATCGAGCACGCCCTCCAATGCGCCGCTGTCACCATTACCCCTCAAGACGTCGAGGAAGTCCTCAAACTCTCTTACGGCTTTCCAGGCCAGGCCGTCAAATTCTTCCGGTGGAGCGGCCGCCACCTCCGCGACAACCACACGCCTTATTCCTGGAACCTCGTGGTCGACATCTTGGGCAAGAATCGCTTCTTCGACGCGATGTGGGACGCTATTAAGTCAATGCAGAAAGAAGGGCTACTCTCACTGGCCACTTTCGCCTCTGTCTTCGGGAGCTATGTCATCGCCAACAGGACCCGGGAAGCGATTGTGGCGTTTGAGGTTATGGAGAATTACGGTTGTGTGAGGGACGTGATTGCTTTGAACTCATTGTTGAGTGCAATTTGTAGGGATGGTAGGACAGTTGATGCTTGTGATTACTTGCAGAGTGCTAAGAAATTTGTCCGGCCGGATGCCGATTCTTACGCGATTTTGATGGAAGGTTGGGAGAGAGAAGGAGACAAGGGTGTGGTTGGTGCGAAGGAGACTTTTGCTGAGATGGTGATTGAGATTGGATGGGATCCTGCCAATGTGCCTGCTTATGATTCATTCCTGTGTGCCCTTGTTAGAGGGCCTGATGGATTGCTTGAAGCTATTAAGTTTGTTGATTCAATGAGGGATAGGAGGTGTTACCCTGGTGTGAGGTTCTTGAAGGTTGCATTGGATGAGTGTGTCAAGTATCATGATGTTAGGACTGCTCAGTTTTTCTGGGAGGTGTTGGTGGAGGTGGGGAGGGTGTTGCAGCCCTCCACGGAGATGTACAATTTGATGATTGCTTTGCTTTGTTATTGTGGTGATACTGATGGTGCGAGGAGGATGCTTGATGAGATGGTTTACCGAGGGGCATTTCCTGATGTGGTGACTTATAATTTGCTGTTCAAGTTCTTGATCAAGGGGAGGAAGTTGAGGGAGGCGTCTGCAGTGTTTGCTGAGATGGTGAAGAACGAGTTTGTACCGGATCAGGATAACTGTGATGCGGCGGTTAAGGCATATGTGGATGGTGGGGAGCCTCTTTTGGCGATGAAGGTTTGGAAGTGTTTGGTTGAGAATTATCAGAATGATTTGGAACGGACAGCGAATTTTCTGGTTGTGGGGCTTCGTGATTTGAATAGGGTTCCGGAGGCGGTTAAGTATGCTGAGCATATGATTGGAAGAGGAATCAGGTTGTCCTCTTCAACCCTGTCAAAACTGAGACAAACCCTTGTCAAGGAAAGAAAGGAATTTCTGTATGAAGAACTTGTGAGAAAGTGCAAATCTCAACAAGTGGTTTGAATTTGCTAAAATTGTGTAGCTTAATATTAGTATCAAAGTTGAATGTTTAGCTTTATCTGCTAGAGAGGGGGAAATTTTGAAGTAGTTATTGTTTAAGGTGATGCTTTGATTATGCTGAGCAAGTTGTAGGCTATGGCATGTATCATCTGTGTATATTGTTACTGCAAAAGATCCTTGTAGAATTGCTTTATAAGGTTAAAGTGGATGAAGTTCATATAGATTTATTGTTTCTGGTAAATATTATAAAAAAAAAAGGATTTATCTATTTTAACCGATCTCAATTTCTTATTTCATTTGTTTCTGATTTGATCTAAATTATCATTTTTGGCTATTTCTGCACTTTTGCCTCCATTTGTGGTACTTATAGGTCTGAAGTTCACTGTTCACTTTTTAGAAACAATAAAGAAAAATATTACTTGATATAGTGGATTAACATTTTATTCCAAAATTTTATAGACCTTTAGTTTCTATACATGATTCAATGATCTATCTAGAGGTTTCAACGAACACTCCTTAAGTCCGAGTTCTGGTCTATGGAGGTATCTGGTGTCTGCTTATTTGTAAGGGTAAGGGTCATCAATTATTCAGTGTATTTAGAATTAGCCAAGTTTGAAAGATCTTTAACTTGCTAAGAAGAAGTTTAGTTTTAGATTTAACTCAAGTTTCTTCTTAGCAATACTGCTTGAAAACTTGAGTTCTACCTGTGGTTAATTATTAGACAATTGGTGTGTAATTTTGTTTACTATTTTATTTCAGATCATAATCACAGCATCTATATGCCAAAGCTGATAGTAGTAAATTGGAAGTGATATGTGGTCTAATGGCACATGTAGTTCGATCATTTATATGAAATCAAGCCAGTTGAAGGCTATATACCAAAATTGATAGTAGTAAATTGGAAGTGATATGTGGTCTAATCGCACATTTACTCTGTTATGAGGTGTTTGGTATCTAAGTACCATTATTTTGAATAAATCTGAGTACATGCTTTGGCCTTGTTTTGATTAGACATCTCAGTTCATGACTGGCCTTAAGCCTCGAGGTTCTTGTATTTAATGAACTAATTTGATTGCTGGAATTCTCTTCTATGCTTAAATTCTAACAATTTAATTTAAGTTTTTCATTGAAAGTTGAGTTACAAGAAAGAGTTGTTGGTTGTATTAAGTTGCAAATAGAATACTGATAGAGGAGTGAAAAAGTATTTTCAGTATAGTAGTGTTGATAAAGTGAAGTCGCAAAAGAAAAAAGTGGCATGAGGGAGTTAGTGTTGATAAAGTAAAGTAGTAGGGGAAGTCGAGGCTAACAATGTTAGGAATCTCATATTGAGTATGAATTACTTTGATATGATACTTAAACTTTGAAGCTTTCCTACCTAATAGACTAGTCTTTTGAATTAGACTTTTCTCAAGTACTGACAATTGGTGTTTTCATTGAGATTTGAGTTAAGTAAGGTGCAAACCAAATACTGATATACGAGTGAGTTATGTCAATGAACCCTAAACAAAGTGAAATCATTGTACACGCTTGTGTTTAAAAAGGTTTCAATACTAAGAATATTACATTCAATAAAATGAAATAGCTGATATAATATTTAAACCATGATATTCTGCTATATAATAGACTAGGTTTTGGGTTGAGGAGTTAAACCCCTTATATTAATTTTAACAAAAAAAATTAGAGTATGATTTTTGCTGTAGCATCATTATATCTACATATCATTTACCACATTCTCATCCTCGAGGCATGAATATACCATACATAAGACATTTCTTCTCTCACAATTTGTCCAACATCTCCCTTCATCTTATCCGGAAATTCTAAATGTAATTGGAGAATGAATGTGTAAAATTACCCCAATAACTCACATTATCATCTCAATACATTCTCAACTATTTTATCTCAATTTAATAAATTAAAATTTTAATTTCATTGATAAAGGTTAAAAAGTAAACTGTGACATAATCTAGCAACTTCCTAGATTTTTTTCTACTAAAACATTTGAATGGTGACTAAAAAGCAATTGTCATGGTTCTTAAGAATCATTTCAACTATTAGATACAACTTTTTAGACGTAATTGATCATTTTATGGAAGAAACCTGTTAATTAATTAAGAATTTTGGAGCATGTTAGTGCCCAGACTATTACAACAATTAAAACCTATAACATTTTTAAACAAGGGGATTTTCATGGTTGAGAACAGGTTTTAATGAATGGTTGCTGATCTATCTTTTCTGCAGAAATATTATGTTAGGTTGGCTAAAGCTAAAGCCTAACACCAGCTAAAATATGACCTCAAATATAACTATATGTAAGTGTATACAGCTTGGAGTCTCTTAGCAGAGATTAGGGATTGATTTGACACTTCACCATATAACTGCAACTCCCTCACAAATAGACTTTCATAAGAAATACCAATTAAGTTTTAGTTAAGATTTGCATTTCAATTTTAGACATCATTTCAAATTCATACTACTGAATCACATAGAAGAATAGACTTCATCTACATTATATTCACTGAATCAAAAGTAGGATACTTCTCACAATGTAAAATTAGTGAAAAGCACAAAGTCCAATCTCACAAATTTTCTAGAGTTCACTTGCAGCATGAACATGAGGTTGAAAATGAATATTCTAAGAAACATTGTTGAGATGGTTTGACATGATAATGTTAATGGATTTCCAGCTAATTCCGGCTCATAAACACTGTATTGGATTGGATATATGGGGTTGTGTATTATTGAAAACCTTCTTTAGGCAACATTATTGCATAACAGCAAAAGGCTGGTTCAACAAGACATTTTTTTACTATGACCACCTAATCAATGTCCAAATGTTACACCTAATAAATTTAATTCATGGTTTTGGATGCACTTTTCAAAGCATTTATAAAGGAATTTAATTTTTATAGTACTGAGTTGGAAATATTGTTACTGTACCTAAAATCGAAAAACAAACTTAATTTCATTAATTTTCATTACATGATAGTCATCATACCCTGTTTATGTTGGGGTAATTTTGTATATTCATAATTTATTTTTAGGGGGAGGGGTAGTTGTAGTAATTATTATTTGTACTAATTAGTTTGTTGAAACATCTAAAATTGTTTGTTTGTATATACGGTAGTACACAATGACATTATATTTACAAGATTTTCTTAACCTCAGAAGAGTAAGGAAAATGAAACATTACCAAACCTAAATTGTTTGCTTCGTAAGATATATAATGTAAGTGTCCTTCACAAAATAAACCCCGACAATAAGAAAGATAATAACTAACTTATTTTCATTGTAAGAAGACAAAGAGAGCCAAAAAGACTCGGTCACTGTAGTGCTTGCATATCATTTGTTAAACATCTCTTTCCAAATTATTCAAACTTTCATGAATTTGGGTATACTGTGATTAACAATTTTTGGTTTAAAAAGATGTTGAAGGTCAAATGCACAATACATTTTCTTAAAAAAGGAAAAAAATTTACAAAAATTTGTTGACGAAGTAGTATATAAGATATCATGAAAATACAAAAGAAAATATGTTCTTTTTCTAAAAGAAAATAGAGATACGGAGATCTCACATCAAATAAAATGGAAACAAACTTCATTTTATAAGCCGATATTGTAAAATTAGATTTAAAATTCACTTATTAAAATAGAATAAAAGTTATTTAAAAATTTATTATAGTGAGAATTTGTTAGACTTATTATGTTACTTGTTATTGAGCCGCTATCGAATCACCCATAATATATAGTCTCACATATGAATTGAGAGATCTCGACGTGAAGAAGATATGTTGGAGATTTTACATGAACTAGAGATAAATATATTTCATAATATATAAGTGAACGCAAACTTCATTTTATAAGTTAATTTTATAAAATTAAATTAAACTTAAAGTTCACATATCGTTATTCATAAAAATATAGTTAGCATCTAAGAGCTTAAGCTTTTATTTTTTTTATGTGAATCAACTTCGTCACAAATCAGCTCGGATGCATTTGCTAGAAATTTTATTTTTTTTAATATTCAAATATTTTTTAAAAAAATAATTTAATTCATTCATTAATTTATGTACAATGCATTAATTTTTTAATATTATGGTGCGTGCCACTGATAAGAGTAAACTAAAATTTAGATCACTGTTAACAAAACTCTTTATATATCTACGTCTATCAAACAAACCTGATATAATGTTTTAGGGAAGACATTTTAAGTTGATTGTTTGTGAATTCTACAATGTAGGCATTTTTTAAATGAGTTTATCCATAAATACCTACAAATAAAAAGTGAAAATAAATAATAATAATTTTTTATCGTTTAAGATTATTTTATGCATAAGTTAGTTTATAGTAATTTTTTATATAATTTCTTTAAATTTTTGTTTTCAAAATATGTATAAAATAGTTTTAGTTTACCAAAAAAATATGCTTCTATCTTGTATGTATACGTGTTTATAAATGATCATATTAATGCATAAAATAAAATTTGTTTGATTTAATTGACATAGAAATTTTTATACTATTTTAGTTATGTTTTTGAGTTTTCTAATAAATTTATAAATGATAAAAATGAAGTTTGAAGTTAATTTATAAAGTTTACATAACATCTAAGAATTCCTATTTTACATATACCATCATCACCGGTTACATTTGGTTAAAGCGTTAAATAGAAATAAGAACATTTCATAACAAATAAATAAGTGTAAATTTTATTTTATACACAAATTCCATAAAATTGAGTTAGGTTTAAATACACTTGTAAAAATTATGAATTATCCTCAATATTAATGTGTTTGTAAAAAGAATGATGAAAATAAATTTGTATTTCATATGATTTGTGTGCTTATTCGTCGAATTTTTAATGTAATTTTTTTTTTCAATTAAAAGAACATGATTTTTTGTTCCATTCTGGTATATGTTAGAACAGTACATTTGACATTTGTGAGCAATTAAAAGAAAAATATAGATAGAAAAGGTAACCTAAAAAATGTACACAACATTTCAAAAGTGGGTCATGTGTTCCTGCAAACCTAATTGCAGATAAACCTATCTCCAAAAATGGCAAGCCCTACCTAATGATTTCCAACCTCAAATTTAGAGAGCATGTCAGGCGAACAACTCTGTATTACTAATTAATATTCTTTCAATTATCCAATTTATCTCTTAATTAATGGTTACATTATATTGCCTCTTATTCACGTAGAATTTAAAGACATGCATGGTGAATTAATTAATATAGATATTTTTTAAAGAAAAAAAAATGGGTGCGATCGAATATTTTGCGCGTTAATAAAATTTACTCATAGTATAACACATAGCTCCATGTGTCCTTTATTTATTTGTATAAACAACTGTGAGAATCATTTTAAATAATGTCCCATGGGCATGGAAATTTGGTGAATATATAATATTAGAGAAAGTTGGTATTGCAGATAGTGACTGTGGATTAATTTTTAATATTATTATCATTGTCATTATTATTGATGGTGTTGGTAGGTTTCTCTCTCATGTATGATATGTTTGCATTGTTTTGACCATTCTAAAGTCTTAAAAACTCCTTAGTGACCGACCATGCCATTCCTGAACTCAACTCATTCAGAATCAAATCAATTCATTGTGTTAGAGGTTCACCAAACACAGGGTAGGCCTTTTGGTTTATAAAATTATTCACTAACACCATTTTTTTTTTATCAACTAATACTCAGATTCAAACTCATATTTTTACATCATATGACTTTAGTCTTTATCTACAAAATCAATTTTGATATATAAATGAGATAGAAAGAAATGATAATAAAAAAGTCTTATTTAAATTCATATAAATAAGAAAAAAATAGTTAAATTGATAATAAATACAAGATAATAAATTCATATTTTTGATGGTGCAACTAAATTCTTGGGTTTGGACTACAAGTAAATATCCTTTGACCATATTTTTTTTATTCTCATTGGTGTTTAAACTCTATTATATGTGTTCAACTGTTAAATTAAAACATCATACTCTCAAGTCTAGATAAAAACTTTCTTTGAAACTCTTTAGAAATCAACGTCTAATACAGGTCACGATGATTAAGACGGTCACAAGAATCTTAAAAATGAAACATAATTTAAATTGGTAGACGAAACTATAGTGTAAAAAATCAAAGTATAAGGTTTGAGTGGTTAATGTAGAACACCAAACAACAATTGTTATTCGAATCTTTATTCTTTAATTCTATTTTGTAGATATCCGAGTTTGATACAAATTCTATATTTTTGTTTAGAACCCTCTCTCTTTATGTTAGAAACTTTCAAGTTCACAAGGATCTCATGAGAATTTTTAGATGATTCCAGTTTTAGTTCTTTAGTAATAGGGTTTGAGTATTTCTCAAATACTTTTATTTATTATATTTTTTATTATCAATAAAAAAAAATACAAAGACATTTTCATATTAACTAAATAAAATTTGTTCATTCCATTGTTTATATGTATGGAAATTAAAACTACTAGTTTCAAAGTGTAAAGTTTAATGTGTGGAAATTGTAAAATTGCCAAATATTTAATAAATAATTAAACATAATAAATGCATATGAATAAATACAAATGTTTGGATAACTAATTATAAAGAACTTAGAATATAGTAGTATATCAAGATAAAAAAAAATCAATTGAAAGAATAAACAATAGGAAGCTCGTGATGCAACAGATGTAAAAATGAAAAAAATACAGAAGAAAAAAACAAACTTCAATATTTGTTTTATTTTGGTTATAAACCTACTTGTGATCTATATCTATTTTTTTAAAGGGGCTTTAGATTTTCTTCACTGTATCAGAATACTGAATGCAGTATTTGCTTTATAACTTGTTGAGATATTATTCAAAAAAGGGTCCAACATTATAGTTCTAAGGAATAACAAGTAAACAATTTAGATGAATAAAAATGTTAACTATTAATATTCTTTATTAAAGTAGTAAAAGTTTGCATGCTACTGTCCGCATAAGTAACCTCCTGAATGCGATTTTATGTTCTTTCTGATAAATTTATATCATTAAATATAAAATTTTATTTTTTTATTAACTATATATTGTGTAATGGATTGAGTAAATTATAATTATAGAAATTAATGTTAAAAAAATTTCAAATATATCTATTGACTCAATTAACCCACAAATTTTATGAGATAGATGCAATTTATAAAAATTAAAAATTATTTAAATGCCAACTAAAGAGACAGGTGATCCTGTGTACCCGTTAACATAGCTCTAATATCTGTGTACAGACAAATTAATCCTGAATTAATGTATATAAAAGATATATAATTCCGTAATTTACAATTTGTAGTCTTGCTTGGTGAAATCAGCCATACCCAAAGAAAATGGGAAAAAAATTAAAGAGAATATTTTATTTTATTTTTTTATCAGCAAAGAGAGAATATAGAGTGTTGATATGTTAACATCTATAATAAATTATACCAAAAAAAATATTTTATTAAAATTTAAAACTATCTCAAAGTTATAAACTGTATTTCAAACGGTAATTATTAACATTTTATATATATAAGGTTCTTGAATCCAATTCCTTTGAGAAAACCATTGACGAATCTTTGTCAAAATATTAGCATTATATTTTGCTGTTTTCTCCCACGTTCTGCCACTTTTTGTCCCTTCCCCACTCAGCAACCAACAATTTAAAAATGATACTATAACATTAAACACTCCCCTTGCCCCTTGATTTGGCAAATGAGGGTTTTTTTTATATTTAATAGTTTGACATGATTAATGTATTTATGACATTGTCTGATCTAATGTTCTAATGAATATCAGGATTATTGTGAATGATTTGTTATTTATCTTGTTTTGAAAGTAATAAACTTGTATCGTTTAAAATAATATTTTATGTATTAAGGGTAGAGGATACATAAAATATATATTATCTTTAATTATATATATAATATTGATATTGAAACTATTTATTATTACAAAACAATAATTAATAATAACGATAATTTCTACACTATTTTTTTTTTTTTAATTTGACAAACCTTTTCAACATTCTTCATTTAGCCTGCAATCATCGAAGTTACAATTAAAATCAGTTACTATGTAATTAAATTTAGCTTATGAAATTTACATATGTGATGTCTACAAATACATATTCAATATCTCTTAACCGATTTAAGCATTTTTTTAAATCTAATGTAAAAAGTTATCTTCTAATAAAATTTACAGAGAGGAAAGAATAAAATACAACTAAGTCCAATAAACAAAAACATGCAACTCCCAAAATATTACTCTACACCTTATTTTAACCATATTTTTTTGGAGTTTCTTTTAAAGTCCAATTGAGTCAATCAAATTAATGAGAACTTCATTCTTATCTTTCACGTATTATATTATGCATAAGGTTTGTGGACTACGTCAAATTCTTTTCCTTTTCGCATGATGTCATATAAGAAATAAAAAAGTTAAAGAACAACTCATAATCACTAATAATAAAATAAAAATATATGTTAAACTGATATTTCAATTTTTGAATTGGGGATAGATGGGTGGTGCAAATCTTACCGATTCTCTTAGTGAAAGTTCAAATCTTGTCTGTTTTGGTCATTGCTTCAGTGATTTTTTTATTTTTTAAAAACCTAATGCAATGCATACATTTGTGAAACCTAATATTGCAAAAGACAAAGAAGGAATGAACATTTATAGGAAAAAAAAATTGAAGAAGTAGAAGAAGATTGTAGAATCATCACCTTATCCATCACCACATTGCTACTCCTCGAAATCCTCGAAGAGAAACTTCGTGCTCATGGTGAAGAAATTTTAAAACTTTGAGGATTTAGAAAAAAGTAGAAAGGTGCTTGGACAAACACCGCATGGATTGAACATATGTTTTAGTACAGTCATCCACACACATGCTTTAGTTTTGTGTCACGTTCCAATTTCTTTTTGGTAAAATTGTTTTTTGATTTTTTTTTTCAAAAACCTTGCTAATGACATGTGTCAAAAACTTTTGTGTTTTTTTCAATTGTATAGATATATAGATAGATATAGATATAGATATAAAGATATAAATATATATATATATATGTATATATATATAAATGTAAAAGTACTTTGATCATACTTAGTGCCCTATTACTAATGACAAGCTAGAGAGAGTTTTACTGCTTTAGTACTTTGATATACATATATATTGTTTTGGGAATCATTTTATTGAACACTTTGTATGGGAAAAGCAGTAGCAGACATGTTGAAATGTAATGTAGATAAGTTGATATTGATAGAGCTATTTCTGTGTGTGGAAGAACATGTTTGATGCCGCAACTGAAGTGGAAACATAGGCTTATCAGAGGCCTTTACATGGCTGCACCAAACACTTTCAAATCATTCTCTGCAATTTTCTAAACCAGATCATATTGTTTTCATGCGTAAAGACAAACTTTATCTTAATAGCCATGGAGGTTTGTTTTATTAGGAGACAACATACTCTTCTACACGTGTCACCGTTATGTCATTCTCACCATGTTTTTTAGTTTCTTTCCCCTCCTATATTAGCTCTCCTCTTGTATTTTAAATTATATCACTATTTCAATGTAAAAAAATATTATTACTTAAACAATAGTACCATTTATTATGATTACTGTGCTTGGATTGGTAATAATTGAAATAATCATTTAAAATAGAAAATATGTTAAGTAAATTAAAATATTTAAAGAAACATAGAAGAGTAAAGCAAAATGATTACAAGGAGAGTAAGTGAGGCCGTCCAAGTTGTCATCTCAATTTGGAAAAGGCAAAATCTTTTTCATTGGAAAAGGCAAAATCTTAATTATTGTCTAATTAATAGCACTAGTCTAAGTCCACGTGCATTAAATTGTTTCAAAATGTGTTGAGAATAACTGAAAAATTAAAGGAGAAGTTTATTTTGACACTCAAATTGTATATTCACGATTAATTATAATTTAATTATTTTTTGTTTGAACAAATATATTAAAAATGTAATTTGAAGATAATTGTTTTATTTGGAAAGAAAAATGTTAAGAAATATAATAAACAAAAAAAATTGGATTTGTAAAACCGGTTTATTTTTCGGAATTTTCTTTTACAAATTTCAACTATTATTCTAAACTATTAATTAAGGAGATAAGAGAATATTGATTTTAATAATGAATTTTCTTATTAAAATCATGGTAAAATAAATTAATAATATTTTTCGGTAAGTGTTAATCAGTATTCTTAACACTCTTATTTAAAAAATTAAAAGTTGAAGGTTTTTTATTAAAATAAATGGTACTATTGTATTTTACAATGTTTTTCAGTACATTCTTAATATTTTTTTATAAATTTATGTTTCAATTTATTGATTAAAAAGATAAATTAAAAATAACATAGCAAAAATTATATCTTCTCATGTATGAATTATAGAAAGGTTAATAACATGTTTTATTATGAAGTAAAGTTAACAAAAAATGTCAAATAAAAAGGAAAATTACTAAACATAAGAATACATATTTATATAATTTTTGTTCATTGCTAAAAGTATTTTAAAATAGAACTGGTATAATTTTATTCAATTTTTTTATTAAAAATATTTGAAATACGAATACTTTTTTCTGAATATTATTCAATGTTATAACATATACATGGTAACCTTAATATATAAAAGTTAATTTCTTATAAATCCAAAACATGAAATACGGTCATGAATATATTCTAATAATTATAATTTTTTTTAAATGCGTAAAAAGAAAAATATTTAAACATAAATCAGAGTTATTTACACATTTATGACAAAATTATTTGTTTAAGAAAATTAATTTGTTAAATAAATTAAACCAAACGCTCCATACTCAGTCTAGTTTTAAAAAATACATTGTAAAAATTTGAAATAAATGTGTAATTATTATTATTATTCTGAGATAAGTTAAAGAACAGGAACATCATGTGAAAGGATTATTCTAACTTCATTAGAGTCTTGTCCCTAACAACTAAAGGATGCTGTCCTCCTGTGGGTTCCCCGTCTTCTTCAGTCCTTCAAACCACACGATTCCCTTTCCAAACCTACCCAATACAATATCTTAATATTTATTTATTATTATTATTATCTATTAAATACTTTACATTTTATTATATGACTTACTATTATTATTTATTAAATACAACTCTATGTCTCTTTAATTATAGAATAAAACTACCATAAATAATAAGCTCACATATGTTAATTTACCGCTCTCGATGCATCTTTCTATTATAAGATGCATTGAATTAAACCTTAAAAAGAATGAAACTAAAAGAATTATTCTTTATTTATTATAATGTAATCATTCTAAGAAATAATTTAATTTTAGTTGCTAACTTAAAAAGAAAAAAAAAAGAGAATTAAAATATTTTTTATTTAATTTATAATTGCAGAAACTACTGAAACGAAGAACAAAAGAAGATTGTTGTGTGACTCACTGCTGTTTAATTTTTTTTTTTACCTTCTCCTACTCTGCAGCAGCAGGCTCCAATTATTTATACTCACAGACAGCCATGCCTCCTTTCGATTTCTCCATCTTTTAAAAATTCTCCCCCACCCCACAAGCAAAGCACCCTTAACCTTTTTCAGTCCAATTTTTTATTTTTCATTGCTTCTTCTTTGTTGCTCTCTCTTTTTCTTTCTCTCTACCCCATTTTGCTTTTCTGGGTTTCTGTGCTTATTGTTGGGATCTACTTCATAATGGGTTTATCCCTAGGACCCTGCACTGATTCCAGGGACCTTTCCAATGCCCCAACCTCTTCCTCCTTAGTTGTAGATCACTACTGTGACTACAATAAGCTCAAATTCAGAACCTTTCTTAGAAAAATGATCTGGGAATTCGGTCTTGCCTGTGTGGCCAACCCTTCCCGACGCCGGAGGAGCTCCGAGAGGGGCCTGAGCGACGGCAAGAAGACGAATTTGGAACACAACAAGGCGTGGTTGCTCGCGGAGTCTGGTGGGTGTGGAGCAGAATTGTCCAATGCTGACCCTCAATCGGTTCACTCCTCCTTCAGGTTCAGTTTCTGTTCTCAGGTTGAGTTGGAGTCCCTCAACATGAGTTCTTCTAGTGCTGCGACCGTTTTGATGGTGAATTTGGACAATGGGGTGAGTGAATCTCGCGCCAAGGAAATCAAATGGAGGAGAATGGAGTCCTTGGAGAAGAGCATATCCCCTGTGGCTCACTCCTTGATCAGGTTCTGCTATGGTGAAATTCTCTCTGCTACTAGGAATTTCTCCAAGGGTAAGTTTCTTTCTTTCTCATATTTTGGTTAATAAAGACTTTAGTCCTGGTACAAAGTACTAAATTTTGGTTATAATTTCTGAATGTTTTTCAAAAAATATCTAAATCGTGGTGGAATAAAAGTTTAATGTTTTAGAACTAAAGTTTGAGTATCATAAAAAAATATATAGTGAAGAAACTATTCATCTTAAAAGTCAAGACTAAAGTAGAAATTGGGGAATTTGTTCGTGTATTAAAGACATATTAACGTTTTTTATATTTAAGCTTTGAGTGTTTGTTATTGTTTTTTGTTGAAAGTTGATTGGTTTGTGTGAGATCATGATTTGTTTCTTTGTTCTGGTGTATGTAGGGAGGGTGCTGGGGAGAGGGGCATTGAGCTGTGTTTTTAGGGGGAGAGTTGGCCTTTTGAGGACTGCTGTGGCAATCAAACGGTTGGACAAGGAAGACAAGGAATCTGCCAAGGCCTTCTGTAGAGAATTGATGATTGCTAGTTCTCTTCACAGTTCAAATGTTGTGCCCCTTGTGGGGTTTTGTATTGATCCCGAGGAGGGTTTGTTTTTGGTGTACAAGTACGTCTCAGGTGGCAGTCTGGAGCGCCACTTGCATGGTATTCATTTTTCAGAATTTACCTGCTTTTTCTTTTATGAGGTTCTGAATTTCACTGATTCTAGCATGTCTATTTTGCAGGAAGGAAGAAGGGTAGTTCACCTCTTCCGTGGTCTGTGAGGTACAAAGTTGCAATCGGGATTGCTGAAGCTGTGGCTTATCTTCATAGTGGAACTGAAAGATGTGTTGTGCACAGAGACATTAAGCCCTCAAACATTCTGCTTTCTTCAAGGAAGACTCCCAAGGTGAGACATTTTCTCGTGAATCAATCGTAGACTGTGGTTATGTAATGTAAAATCTGTCTCGTATGGGGTTGATGCAAGTCATTCTGATTGTTTTTGTTAAATTGTAGCTATGTGATTTCGGATTAGCTACATGGACTTCTGCACCTTCAGTTCCTTTCCTTTGCAAAACCGTCAAAGGAACATTTGGGTACAAACTTCAGCCTTTTATATTGATTCTGCAAAAATATTATTCCTGTGTATAATTTCTTTTCGTGTTAAGATTAGCTGAAATAAAACTTCTATGCCTCTGCTTTCCCTGCAGATATTTGGCTCCTGAGTATTTTCAACATGGGAAAGTATCGGATAAGACTGATGTATATGCTTTTGGAGTGGTTTTACTGGAACTCATTACTGGCCGGAAGCCAATTGAGGCAAGAAGACCTTCAGGAGAAGAAAACTTGGTCTTATGGGTGAGTTATTGTATTAATTCTTGTGAAGTTGCCTTATTTTTTTATGATATCACGATGGTTGAATTTATTCCTTTTGTGGTTTATATAAGTGATTGCTAGTAGCAAAAATCTTCTTTAGCTTAATCTACTGCCTTTTTTTGTACATCAAAGCGATAAATCAATAATATCAATTTCACCTTACTTCATTGCTTCTAGGTGACAGAACATTGTGTACCTAATGTGTACTCCCATGCAAAACAAAATTTAATTGAACATTGTTTATTTTATCTGCTTCTGTAATCAAACTTGACATAGATGTAAACTGCAAAACATGATAGCTAGATTTGTAATGCATCTTAATAGTTTAGATATATACTTTAATTAATATCTTCTTCTAGGTGGATAAATGGAAAGTTAGAACAGTAATATGGAATTGATATGGTCTTGTTAACACACGTCCAATCCAAAATTCATTTGCAGGCCAAACCTTTTCTACAGAAAGGGAAAGGTGCCATTGAAGAGTTGCTTGATCCTCAACTCAAGTGCAGTCTGAGATTCTCAAATCAAATGGGTAGAATGATTGAAGCAGCAGGTGCTTGTGTCACAAATGAAGAATCTCGGAGACCTGGCATACGTGAGATTATTGCAATACTGAAGGGTGAAGAAGAGCCTATTTTGTCTAAAAGAAAGAAATCCAGTTTTCTTGGAAATGGTTGCGTGATTGATTGTTATTCTCAGTTAGAACAAACAAATAATGAGATGAAAAGTCACTTGGCTTTAGCAATGCTAGGAGTTGCAGAGTTTGAGGATGATGACTATCTCTATGGTCGATAAAACATGTTGACAACCCTTCAATAACCTTTTACTTTTTGCTATGATTGTGATTAAGAGTGCTAAAGTTTAGATGTGAGCGAGTTGAAAATGTAAATAGAAATAGGAGCTTAGATGAATATTGTGTGTAGATACTTTCCCTTTCCTTTCACCTTTCCCTTTTCACGAAGGGAACCTAATAGATTTTCATTCATGTTTGTGAATCATGTTCAATTCATGTCGGGAAATTTTAGGATTTTTAATTTCATCTAAACCTTTCTTACAATTATGTTTTTGTAGCACTTCGTTGCAGGTGGTTGGTTGTTGAGGTTCTCGAACATATTTTAGTTATTAGTAAAACTAGTAGATATTCAACTGCCATAGGTTCTCTAACATAGTTATTAGTAAAATTGTTAGATATTCTACACCAATATGATAGTGAAAACTGTGGGATGGTAAACAGCCTTCATTTTCAATGATGGGCGTAGGCGTCTAGGAGTTTCCATTTTGAGAAGACCCTATTCAGATTCTACTTCTCACCTAATTCATAATGCACCTCAACAAGTAAAAGAAAAAAAACAAGACAGGGAATACATTAAGAATAGACGAAGATGAACCCGTAATGTATAGTTTGAAGTATATAGCTCTGTACATTTATTTTATCTTTTGTACAAGTTCGTAAGTTATGTCAAGAAAGAAAAAAAAAAAAAAGATGTGCCGTGTCTAGCTGCAACCTTAAGAATTAAGATTTTGATTTACATAACTTCTGGTGTTTGGTATTGAAGCAGGTCCCTATTGAGAATAGAGCATCTCAACTGCCTCTAACTTAATGTCAAGGACCTTGCTTTATAATAATGAACATGCGAAAAGCAATCAGATTAAGTTTATCGCAAGACATGACACTATACAACAAAAGCATTAGGTCATAGGAGTGCATAAACTAACCCCCAGAGAGGCTAACATCATGAACCTACCATTGTTACATCGTATATATAAATGATGAACACACATTGACAATGATTGTGTGTTGTAAGTATTTGTTGAATATTATGTGGGAAGAACTTAAAAAATCTTGGCTACATCCCTCACTAGACCACGGTTGGCTCGTGCAAAATCTGTGAACTCTTCATGTGAAATGAAGCCATCACCATCTGTGTCAATTTCATCCATCATCCGTTGCACTTCATCTGGGGTCACTGATCCAAGTGCTTTAAGGGCTTCACCAAGCTCTTGTGAACTGATTTGGCCATCACCATTGGAATCAAAATGCTTGAAAATGCGTTCCCTATCAGCTACATCTTGTGGATCATCATCAGCCATTATGGAATTTGATGTTTGTATTACCTAAAAGAATGAGTTTCTTTGTGGTTTTGGTGTTTCACTTAAAACGGAAATTGAGAGGTTAAAGGCCAAAGAGTTTGGCTAATGTTAATGCCATCTTTAGTAGATTGGGTTTACTTATTATTGACAGTAAAGCCTAATTACCAAGATAACATAATTCACAACTTGTTTACCAAACTTGGCCAAATTCATTTTTTTCTAATATGAATGGTTGAAAGTGTTTTGCTAAATTTAGTCACTTTGTTAAATATGACATGTCACACAGTCCTACATGCATGGTCCCTCTTCAGGGATTTGCCTTTGTGCTTTGTCCCCCAAGTAACAAACCACAAATTCATAATACTTGGAATGGCTAACTCCCATTGATTTTTGTGGAATTTAAGTGTCTATATTTTGTTTGACAAGGGGAAATAAAAAAGAAAAAAAATTGTCAATATTTAAATACTTTTAACTACTCTTCTAAAGGCCTAACAAATTATCCATACAATTCGTCCAATGTATCATAAAAAACATGTCACAATTGCTCTAATAATATACTTTCACGATAAATAACTAATCAACTCTCACTTAACCTTACATGTTTCAACCCCAAAACAATATATAATATAACACCAGTGACTCTGTCTTTTCAAATATGTTCCCCGATCCTTTACACTCTTTTTTTTATCTCTTAAATTAAATTTTAGAGTATGAATAATTGGGGGTGAAAACAAAAACAAAAGAAGGAAAGGAATGGAATATGCTTAACTTTCACCTTTCAGTTTAACATAAAAGTAAAAGAAAGTATGTGAGACTCATGTCCAAGTGTGTTCCAACATATTCTAAGAGAAAAATAAAAAGACAGGGTAGATTATATATTAAAAGATCAAAGTATCTTTATATTACATTATTTTTTTTAATTTTATCAACGATATTTCTTCTTATTTTATTCTTCTCCCTTTTCATATAACTTTTTTTTTCTAAATTAAAAAAATAAAATATTAAAATGTTTGGAGTCTGCAACTTGTGATACAACTTTCACCTCTTCCAACTCAAAACAAAGTTAGAGATTTTTCCACTTATATGTTTGTTGGAAGTACTTCCTTAAGTTATTAGAAACTATGACTAATGAATATATGTAATTGATCTATTTAGTATATTCAATTATGAATATTCCAAAGTCTTGAAATTATATGTCTCTTAAAAACTTTGAAGTTCAATCTAGAAAGTTGAAGTTAGTATTCTCAAGGTATATTGAAAATGTGACAAATATTAATTATCTATTATCTTTTTATGAATAAGTATTTCTTCTCTATACAAAGGGAACTTGTGAGGAAGAGATACAAGCAAAAAATAAGAATAACAACATAAAGAGTAAATAAGAGAATTGATATCATAGTAGTGTGAGATTAGAAATCCTAGTGATAAATTAAAAAGACATTGTATTTCATCATTGTTAGATGAGATTAACTGATATCCTCACATAATGAGATAAATTAATATCGTAATCCTACTTTCATAGTAGAAACATTTTCTAAATTAGATATCGTAAATTTTAGCTGAGGAGGTTTTTCCATATTAAAATATTATATCTCACTTTCCAACTAAGTTATGTCTACTTATGTTCAGAATGAATTTCAAAGTAATATTCCTTTCAAGATTTAATGGTAATGTTTTTTTTTTCTCACTTGGAGGGAGTTGTAGAGTTACCATCTCATTGACATGTTCGTTTGAAAAGGATGGGACCATTCCTTTAAGCAATGGAGAGAAGATACAATGAAGAGGATGCTGAAAAGAGAGCGTCATATCCGTGCTCGTTTCCATTCAAAGTTATCACGATTGATGGGCAAAAAAAGTGTTTCTATATTATACATATTTACAGGGATTGATGGAAAATAAAATGTTTCTATATTAAATATATTTACAGAAATTATCCTCAAAGCCTATGTCCAATTAAATCTTGTGCAATTTAATCAAATCACACCTAATTCATTCAAATCAAATGTAATTATATATATTATAATTAATCAAATAATAAATATTTAATAATCAATTATATCTTATTATTTGATAATAGTTATTTAATCTAAATTTAAAAAAAACTTACAAATATACTATTAAGTCTACATGGAATAATCAATCACTTCTCACACTCATATATACTCTTAATTTTTTTTATGTTATTATGATTTGATTGTTCGACAATCTTCTAGACATAATTTTCTCCTTATTACCTTAATAAGCACGACTATCCATATTTGAAGGAAAGCGAATATTTTTTTAGGAGATCTACCTTTCATTCCGGTAAGAATAAAAATAAAGATAAATAAAAAAAAAATTAAGATAAAATAAAGTGAAAAGAGAATAAAAATATTGAATTGCAAACAATCTTCTCCTTCCCCTACGTAAATAATTAAAGAAAATAGGTTTTTTAATTTTTTTTATAAATTCCGTTTAAACTGGGTAGATTTGTCAATGGACCATAAAAAAACTTGTCCAGTTATATTTTTCAACCAAATTGAAAAAAAAAAGTTTTAAATTAATACCATAACTGTATATTTGGAAGCATTTATACACAGAATAAAACTAATAATATATATTTGTTCATTTTAGCAAAATTATTATTTGCAGCAATGGTGAGAAGATTCCGATGGAAGCTTTTAAAATATTTGAAATTGAAGTTCAAAATGAAAGAGATAGGATAAGAAAGGTTAAACAAAGTTTGAAACTGGAGTTTACTCTTTTGAAGAACACTCTGCATTGTTCTACAAACGGAAACAAAGTGCTTAAATACTACACAATTGTCGTTTTTAAGTAATCACAATACTCTATAATTATGCTCACAAAAAAAATATATACTCTTTATTTTTTTAATTTATTGTCGGAAAGATCATACTCTCTCTCTCTTCTTTTTTTTTTAAATTCGGTTTCCAGTCATTGTTAAACACTTTGTTATATTAAAATTAAAAATAATAGTATATAAGAAAAGATGCAAAAGAGAGAAGATCTTATAAAAAAATAAAATAATCAACCATGAATAAAAACTAGTAAAAAGACTTCAGTTCCAAGGTGGTGGTGTTGACAAATTTAGAATAACTAGAAAATTATTAATTTGTTTATAAAGATGAAAAGACGATAACTATAAATTATAAGAACCTAAAATACATTTGTTCTTATTTAAAATTATAATTTTTTTTTTTAAGATAATACTTCAAAAAGTTATCACCTTCTAACCTCAACAATCATATGCTTTCTAGATAGACTGATTATTTTTAAGTAAAGAATCATAAATTTATATCTACTTTTTAATTTCTAGAATAATTCTTAAACTGTTTAATATTATTTTACTGAATAAAAAATATTTTATTCTAAATATAAATATAAGAATAAAAATATATTATCTTATTCAAAATATTAAGATACTTTGTTGATTTTTTTTTCATAAGAAAAATGACTTCTTTTCAAAAGTAATGGTTTAAAAAAATCTAAAAGGTTGTTTATTTTTTAAAAGAGTTTAATTAAATTTCACATTCATATAATATATAAATTTGAATGTTTTGAATTGAGTCCTATTAAATTTTCTTAATCCATTAAATATTCAATTTTTTAATATTTTTTAATTCAGTCTTTATTGTTTAATTTTTTTTCCATTATCATCTTATTTCATTTTGCTTACATGTCTTTACATGAATAAGTGTGAGATTTTGTGGTTAATATAAAATGATATTACAACTAATGTAAAATAAAGAGTGACATTTGTTGTTTTCATTAAAAACATGTTAGATAACAATAAGAATGATCCCACCAATGATGGTGAGAGGGATATTCCTGAATCATTATAGGTGATTATGTGGAAGTTATTAGGGAGTATGACGGTCTTGTTATCCAAAACACTTTTCATTAGAATAATAAAATACACCTGTCATCCTTTCATTGTAAGGACCTGTAAATAACTTTAGAGTATAAGTGGTATAACTAAAATAATACTCGGATATTCTATTTATTAAAGTGAAAAGTGTATATAAATAGAAAAAATCATTATTCAGATTTCATTTTAATATAAGTACCATTTCTCTAAAAATATATTTATTTTCCTCATCTATATTCTCTCTAAGATTTTGACCTTCTTGCTCATCAAATAAACAATTAAAATCCGTCATTGAATTTCTGGTAGTGAATACTACACAGTTGTCCAATCAAAATTTTAGTTTGAGTAAGTTCATTTTTGCTCATTTTTTTCTTTTAGTTAGTTTTGAACATTTTAGGTTTTTTTTTTTTTCTATAGGGGTTGCATGTAGTGATTTTAGCTTCAGAATTAATTTAGGTTAGTTCAAAGTCTCAGTGATATGTTTGGATTATTGATCGTGACTCTGTGGTATAGGTTAAACTAAGTTATCCATATGATTTTTAGGAGTTGGAAGTCTTTGTGAGCACACTTACTTCTATTTAGATAAAGGAAGCTAGTTTTAATTTTTTTCAATAAAACCCTTAGTTAGAAGATTTGAATGTAGGGTTGACATGATCACCAATTTCAAATGTTATTGTAGGATTTGTTTTGAGTAAATTTGTTTGTTTTGATTGAGATTTAATGTGAAAGTACAACTATGGTGAATTTTTTGATTTGATATATGTTGATTGTAATATGAATAAGTCATTGAATGCGTTTGAATTGTATTATGAATCCTTTGAAGTGTAAATAATGATGAGTATTGATTGTTTGAATCTAGATGTTGAATCTGAATAAAGTTTATTTAGAAATAATGAATATATAGATATATAGTTTGACATAGGAATTCAATGAGAGTACTTGTACAACTCAGAGCAAAATGATGTTATTTTGATATAATAGGTTTTATGAAATATAAGTTTGAATGTAAATTTTGGTGAAAATCGTAAAGAAATACGTTTTTGTGAATTTTATATGCACTTTTTGTCCAAATGAGGAATTTTCGTACAAGCGAAAATGAAGTGAAAAATGAGGTGCTTTTGAGTTCAATTTTGGTCAAGCGAGAAAACTTCTTGCTTAAGCGAAAATGGAATGAATTTTAAGGTACTCTCAGATTCATTTTTGCTCAAGCAACAAAATTTTCGTTCAGGTTAAGTCCATTTTCGCTCAAACGAAATCATTTTTGCTCAAGCTAAAAACCTTAAAATTTTTATTTTTACTTTTGAAATACTGATTCATTACTGTTTATTGTCTTACTTAAATTTTATGTGAAATTTTAATTATACATTCAAGTGGATATCCTTTAATTTATGTGATTTTTTGGATAATTTTTTGTTTGTTTGAATTCTAAACTTTGATATGATTGAATGGTTTGATTATGTATAATATGAGATATTAAATATGAAATTATAATTGAGACATAATGTTTTTAGAAAATAAAATAATATAAAATAACTTTAGTGATATAATGAAATAATATAGATGGAGTTATGTATATACGATTTGAAAAATAATTTTATCTGAAAATTATATGAATTAAGCATGTTATATAAAGTAATTTAATATTAAAATTATTATACACATAACTATGAAAATTCATAATATGATAATATAATAAGCGTAAATATCTGAATTTAAGTTAATACATAATCTTTCAAAAAAAAATCACGACTTCAATATAAATTAGAAAAAAAAATATACAATTTAAAAAATAATAAAAAGTTTAATAACACGATTTTAACAACAATAAAAAAAATACAAATAATACACACACGACTTTATTTTAATCCCAAATAATACACGACTTTCTTATACACGAATATAAGAAAAAAATATATAATCTAAACTAAAATTATGATTTCAAATACAATTTTTTATTTTAGAATCATTTTTACAAATATAAATTATCAAAATTTGATGTGAAGATTACATGAATTTTGAAAAAAAAAAAACCGGCAAACGACAGGTGCATCTGCAAAAGAAAGTCCATTGATTAGTTGGCGCGAAATGAATAAACATTTGATGAGTACGGTCACTTTTATCACATATGATGGCATGTGATGTTTGAATATGTGGACCATATATCACTATGTAACCATCACACTATGCATTATCACCGTCAACATGTCCTATCCTTCACTTACAACTTACATCACTCTATCCAATTTTTAAAAACTTCATTTTACCTCCATTTTTTTTTAAATTGTTTTTTTACATACTTTTATATCAAAACCATGCTAGTGAAAAATTAGTATAACTTTTTATTTAACATAAAAGGTATTTAAAATTATTCCTGCTTAAAACCAATTAAGTATATAAAATTTTATTTGTACTACACTTAACTGATTTTTCAATCATAATTCAATGTTTTTTGTGTTTAAAAAGGAAAAAGTGCAAGTAATTAATAAAAAAAAATGCGTTTGTAAATTATTAGAAACAATCTATGTAGAGCAGAAGTTGTTATAAAACATGATAAGGACATGATATATTGATTCTCGTGCACTCCACGAGGAGATGCCACGCGTTCCAACTTCTTGTGGTTAATAAAACCCTTCCTTCGCTTTCAATTAACTAACTACCTCACCGCTTCTGCCACACTCAACAACACCGCGTTTGGCTCACACCTCACACAATACTTCCTTTCTTTCTCAACTTCTTAACGCGTTTGGGTGACTGATCCAATCGCGCAACCGCGCTTTCTATAAAGCGCGAGTGAGTCACCACAACCAGTGGAGCGGAACTCACCCTACCCAAACTCTTCAGTTTTCTGTTTTTCGTTTTTTCTTCTCTCGGTGTCGCCATGGACGAAGAGGTGCGCAAGATCTTCAACAAGTTCGACAAGAACGGCGACGGGAAGATCTCGTGCTCGGAGCTGAGGGAGCTGATGGCGGCGCTGGGATCAAAAACTACCACGGAGGAGGTGCGGCGCATGATGGCGGAACTCGACCGGAACGGCGACGGCTACATTGATTTGAAGGAGTTCGGGGAGTTTCACTGCGGCGGAGGCGGAGGCGACGGGAGGGAGCTCCGGGAAGCGTTCGAGCTGTACGATCTGGACAAGAACGGGCTGATCTCGGCAAAGGAGCTGCACTCCGTGATGCGGAGGTTGGGGGAGAAGTGCTCCCTCAGTGACTGCCGGAGAATGATAGGAAACGTGGATGCCGACGGCGACGGCAACGTGAATTTCGAAGAGTTCAAGAAGATGATGACGCGCTCGTAGTTTAGTAAGTCGCTGATTTATTTTAAGAGGATGAATGACATGCATTTTACAATTATTCTGTTTATAGCAAATTTAGTGTGTGGTGTTGAAATTAAATTGAGATGTGGAATTAATTGTAGAGAAAAAAAACATTCCTTTTACTGTTTAGCACTAACTATAAACAGATTTTACTCTCACAATCCAATAACAGTTTAAATAAATTTTGTGAAGGATAGATAGTGACTCTTGTCGAAAACGTAATTCATCAAAAGTTTCTGAAAATATAATCTGCGTGTCACTAGAATCTTCTAATCAAACTAATCTAAGCTGTCTATTAAAATGAAAATTGTATAACATATCATCAGTAAATGATTAAGTTGAAGAATAAAAATGACTATTAACAGATTACAAACATTATCTTCAATCGAGATTTTCTAGCATCAAAACTAAATTCACTCCTAAATTATATCTTCAAGAACTTTTTAATGCAGCTCTTTTATGAACTTATTTGAGAGGAATACTTCTATAAACTTAGATGACACTCAAATCACCAGTTGTAAAGACTAAAATACTGTTAACCGACATTATACAGTAAGTATCCAAAGTTCAAATCCTTATTTGAAATTTGACAATAGTAAAACAACACTCCAATAAGATTGTTTATACAAGAAAATACTTGTAGATCTGGTTAACTTGAAATAGGTGAACAATTAGTTAGAAGCACAACAAACATTCTATTATTTTTTAGACAATACGTTTTTTATGGGAGTTAATATTATACAGGTAAAAGATGATGATTTGGTCAATCCAATTGAAATGAATATAGATGATAAAATTTTATTTTCCTTCATACTACTGTATAAAGGATATATCATTGCGCAATTTTCTTTAATGTTATTTTTAATTGAATAATTTTATTTTTTAATAAATAAATAAAATATATTTATTAATAAAATAGGTAATTGAACAGTTTTTCTTTATTTAAAAATAACTAAATAATTTTTTTAAAAACAACTATCTCAATTATTTTAATACAAGTCAAGGTGGAGATTACTATTAAATTAGAGTAATATAAGTTAATTCACTTGTTTGTAGATAATACATGCTAAAAAAATTGATAAACTAAGATTATCCTCGATAAGATTTTTAAAGCAATTATCATGCTATGCACTATAATCTATAATTGAATAATTGTAAACATATTTATATTATTAATATATTTGAAGTAAAGTAAAATAAAAAGGAATTGATGCCAGTCTAAATTTATATTAAATAATGTGAACGAAATAAACATGGCAATTTCGACAAAAAAATGAATAAAATTTTATGAATAGGATCCTTTTTATAATTATTTCGTGTCCATTGGATCTTCACTAATCTCTTCCTTTTCATTTTTTAGTGTAGCAGTTTCTTCGTCACTCTTGGTGATTTCTTCCTGCTTCATATCGGGAGGTGGCGGCAATGTTTTCGTCACCAGCTCAACTATTTCGGTCACCTCTTCATCTGGAAAACGCCCCTCACAACTTTCTATGATCTGTGTAATCAAAGTAACAAACTGCTTAATTACAGTTTCGTAGGGGGTAGCTATTGAAATAGACTAAACATTTTAAAGCACATTATCAGTCCCAAATCCCAGTCCTACCAAGAATGGACAACTCTTTCTGAGATTTAGAATTAGAGATAGCAATACTCTCTTGCCAGAAAATTATCATCAAACATAACACAGCCATTTAAATTTTTGGCTTAAAAATTCAAGCAATCCTCCTATCTTTTTATGCAGTCAAAATTGCAGACTAGCAAACCTGATGATTCCATTACTTCTTACACAAACACAACTAATCAGGAGTTTACATATCCAAAACCAAATTTGACAAAAAAATATGATAATCAGCTACAGGGCTAAAAAAGTATAGTCTTTCAAAACCTTTGGATTTTGATTTCAGTCTTTACAAAATAAATTGATCATTTTTAGTCTTTCATTTATATTCAACCATCAATAATAAACCCTCTCCCGGAGCTATTTTTTCCTTATGAAGGAGTAATTTTTAAACAAAAAAAAAGTCATAGGCAACGAACAAAAATCCAAACTTTTAGACCAGAAACTTCATTAATACTTAATAATATGTTTAAGTTTGAAGTTTTAAACCCCACGTACAGATAATCATGTAGTCTACACTGACTATATTTGGTAAATGTAAAAATATTTTATACCGTCATCTAATTAGAAATTATCGAGTATAATAAGCTAAAAATGTCTAATAATATACTCCATCATCCCCTTAAATGAGCAAAGCTTGTGGTAAGTAAAAGCACACTAAGGTAGCAAAACAGAGATTTAAAAACTTTAAAGATTAAATTTTGTAGATTGGGTCCATCAGAATTAGCCCATGACCACTAGCTGGTGTATTCAAACCAAAGGCGACCCAGTGCCTGAAAACTTCCTCATTGATGTATGCATGATAAATGGAGAGTATGTTTCCAATATTTTACTCACCCTCTAAAATTCACTAACAGGTCTTTAAATAAGTTGGGACCAAAGAAAGTTAAATATAAGTCTAGCTGTCTCCGTGCTTCGAATTCCAACTGAGATATCATTACTGGATTCCCTGGAGATATTCGGGAATTCATAAAAAAATACAAATCTATTGGTTATCAAACCTAAGATATGAATTGAGGATCCACTAACTATTCTTTCTTTTATCATTCCTAGTTATTAATAATGGAGGGACTATGTTTCCAAATTGGCTGATCTTACGAATAACAGTTTTCTTATAAATTATATTTTGATAGAGCAAATTAGTTATGAGAAGAAAAATAGGAATTATGCTATAATACCTGTTAATTGTCAGAATTTTTTGTTGCTTATTTGCTAGAGTTGACAAGTTACATCACAGCATAAGAAGTTAAAAGTCAATACTTCATACTTCAAAGCTAAAGGCAAATAACAGAAACGCATCGCAGAGCTAATAACTTCTAACTAAATGGTTTAGTGTAAAATAAATGGGAAAATTTAAATTGATACTTACAGGGAATATTTCAACTTCAGAAGCTGGCCTAGTGTTTAATATGTTCAGAACCTCAGCTTTTGCTAGGTCATGCCGTTTAATACATGTCAAAAACTCATTGATGCTCTCTCTTGTTTGATCAGAGGCGGCAGTGTCAACCAAATAATCATAAACCTGCTAGATATGCAGGAGATTCATCTACCAACAAAACTTAAAAATTATTGCCATCTATTAGAAAAAGCAAACCTAACCTTGTATTCAGACTGCTCTACTTTGGCAATAACCCTGGTTGGATCCTTTGAAGCTCCTTTAGCTCGTAAGAAATCAAGGACCTCAAAATTTGTGAGTGCACCAGCATTGGCCTCTAAGCTATGACCAAGTTAGTAAACATCAACCATATGCCAATAGATAATAGAAAAGTTCAATTGAAATTAGTGTATTAATTTGAAAACAAACAAAAATGGTGGAAACATACATCTTCATTTGTGAGACACTAGAGAGAGAGAAAAGGAAGTAACAAAAAGAGAGTGTCTCCTTTGCTTCTGCAGTAAAGCCAACATACAAACACAAAGTTAAATAATTGAATTTTCACAAAATACATCCAAATACAATTTTAACTTAAAGCGCAAAATTTGGGTGGGGTGGACATCAGAAGCAACAAAATTGAGTTGGTATGGTTTCTCCTATCAAAGAAATAGCAATATTCAAATATTGAACCAATGCAGAATATCAAATAATTTCATTGCCAGTTCAATTCTTACGGAACTTGGGCAGCAAAAAACTTTGGTACCGGTTATATAAACAAGGTGTTCAGTTGCAAGGAGTTTTGGGCAAGTATAACTGGATAAGTATTTAGTAAGTATTGGAAGATCAATACTTTAATAAAACAGAAACAATGGTATAAGTGAACAGAAATGTGAATCAAAATAGTGGTAGTAAAGGAGGGAAACAAAGACAGAAAACCAAATAGAGGTAAAGAAATAAATAGTTATCTATACTGTCACAAACCAACTTACCCTAAAGCTGAAGCCGTTAGATTAGGTGTGGACTCGTAAATGTTTTTTATATATTCTTATATTTAAGACGCATAGGCCTTCCTTATCATGCGCTGAAATTCTCTGTAAAACTACTGCAATTTGAATGAGTATTGCAAAATTTCTTTTCATTTACTCTAGTTGTTTGGTACGCAATCTTACATCAATTTGCCAATATTGAAATTCTAGACAGTTTCTGTTAGAGACTAGATTCAAATCATAAAGCAACAAGTGACTTAATCAAACTTACCTTGAATGATGGAACAGAGAAATTAAATTTCTTTATTTTGACAAAAGGACCCTGAATATTATTGTGGCTGGCTATCTGAGTACATAATAGAATGGGTGGGGAAGTAGTTTACATTATTTGTTTAATTTGCATACATAGAATTTGCAATCTTCTTCCCATGCAGAAGGCAAGAAGAGGAGAAAAAAATATTAAAAAACAAAACCAAAATAACAGTGGATAAGGAACTGTTGGGTCATTTATTGGTAAGGAACTAGTGGGTCACGTATAACAAAATAAATTTAAAAAGCCTAATAAACAGTATTGTGGAAGACCAACTACTTCTCACTTAGAACACTCTTATTATATAAGTAACAAGCAGTGAGCAAATGCTTGCTATATATCAAGACAAAGTGAACTATCAAATACAAAGTGTTTTGAAGTTAAGATTTCTGAAATTACCAAACCCAAAGATCATGGTGCCTAGACAGAATTCTATATTTCTATTCGTGAAAACTAAATAGAGATAAATTTACCTTTATGCAGATAAAAGAAAAAATGAAGATAAAAGAATAGATGAATAAATGAATTGATCACGATGGAAGTATATATTCTAAGAAGACTTCACTTAACAATGTCAAGGTTCGAATCCTGGAATCGTATTTCAAAACTCTACTTAACCAAAAAATTTTAACTAGGATTAACCTTCTAGGAGTTTTTCCTGTTAGAACTTCTGGTCAATGAGTCTTATTTTAGTGGTTTCTCTTTTAAGTTATATTTGGTCTTCTGCTCTTTTTAAATTGGAACACTTTCCATTTAACTGATTCACTTATCTTGGACCTTTTTTGTCATACATAAACAATCTATTTGATTCCAGAGCTATATATCGGCTTCAAAATTCACTCAATTATTATTTCAACATATCAGATGAGCTATATCCGTTGTAAATACATTCACTACCAGGATTATGAACTTAACAATATGAATTTAAATAATTGGTTTACTCTTCACATTTCATTATGATGTAGCACAATTACATAAAAACTAATCAAACAATTATAAAATTAAGTTCTTGTTTTCATGAGCCTCTTGCGTTTGTTCAAAGGAAAATGGAAGGGAAAGTTTTGAATATAATTTCAATATCCTTGTCATTCTCGACATGCAGCAAATACTCGAAATGCTTAATCGACATTCCGATAGTCGAGGATTAGATATTCCATCCATTGGAGAACTAGTATAACTACGTTTACTTTGCAATATTCCTTGAATGATGAATTAATAAGTATGCAGCCATTAATTATGGAACCAAAAGAACTCTGTTTGTGAGATATAATTCATCACTAAGCAAAGGCCAAGAAAACGCCTTTCTACAAAATCCAAGGAATAGAAGAACTACAAATCTAAGGACCAAAGAATTTAAAGCAACAAAAGATAACCTTCGCGGAGAAACCGGAGATGCTTCGGTGCGACGGCGTGCCTGAATTCCACGGTTGCCAAAGTGCTAGAGTGAGATAACGGCCTCCTGATGCTAGGGCATACAATAATTGAGAGGAAAAGCTTTTAACAAACAGTGTGTGAAAGAAAGCATTTGTAGCAAAAACAAAATTAATTAATTAAATATTTTAAAATATGAATATTTTGTAATTTATCATTACATTTTTACCGAGTCTCTCAGCACAGGTTTAGAATAAGAAAATTGCAGACTGCTATGAATCTCATTTTCAATTAATTATTGTAAAATTAAAAATTTATATTATATATATATGATAAATTATAATTAATGGTATAAATATTAATATATATATATACACACGCACACACACACGCTATTGGGTTGGATCCGCAGGTTTAAATTTGAGGGGGTGCAGAAAGCAATTGGCCGCCATAACAGGCTAATGGCCCAACATCAACTTGGTCAAGGCCCCACTGTCAACTTCAAACCAAGGACCCAGTGGATACAATTTGGCCTGAGATTGCGACTCACCTTATCCAGTTAAGACATTACAACCTGCACAATTAATTGCCTCACTTTTCTGGATCACACCAATTTTTCATTTTCAGCTTCATCACTAATCTGATCAATACACTCTTCATAATAAAACTTTTAAATTCTCACTAATTCTATTTAACTTACCTTAAATATTAATGTTACATGTGAGTTTTTATAAATTAGTTAAATAATATATATAAATTATTGCAAACTCCTTAATATTCATATACAATGTCTATGAATACCAAATATCCATATTTGAATTCATAAAAACTGGTTATACTAAAATCATATCACCCTAATTCTTCTATTACATAAGGTATTTCATTTTAAAAACAAAACAGTTCTAAAACACCGATTACAGATTAAGAAGAAAACATTTTTCCTTGCAATACGAACAAAAAGAGTGTGCTCTTTAATTACGTAAAGCCGGTCAAATATGTAAGAAGAAAGCTCTTTATAAAAATTAACAAATATGTTTATTCTATTTTCCTAATTTTTAAATTCTAACTAATTATATAAATTTAATCATTAACTTGTTTTGCTTTGTGGGAAAACCGAGTGTGTCAAAATCCAACTATATAAGAAATGGATACTGCAGCTTGTATGCGATGTTACATCTGCTACATTGATTTTATTTTAACTTTAGAAGTTTTTTTTTTCTTCCTTTTCCAAACTTATTCCTTACATTTTTTTGCTGTAAACCAAATTAAAGTTAAATGATACGGAAATATACTTAAATGGTAAGAAAGCAAAATCAGTGACAGTGAGTTATATCTATCATCAATTAAGAATATGTGGTCCTACTCGGTGGCTAGGCAATTTGATATGGCATGTGCATCATTTATGACATCAAATTCCAATTCGCAACATTAACAAGAATGTATTTAGATAGCTTCAATCTTTTATTTCATCAACATTCTAGCTGTATATTCATTCGTTCACATCAAATTCATATGTGATTTGTGAATTTAGTCGTTGATGTCAATAAATAAATTTGCCAAAAGAAAAGACAAAAAAAGGTCAATAAAAGTACACACGTAAAAAAGATTCTTCGATTAATGTGGTTATTTATATAATTTATAATAGACTATATTATTATTTAATATGTATAATTATAAAAATAAAATTATTTAATTTATTATGTATTTTCTCCGATACCAATATTATCAAATCGTCCAACTAATAGCCTATTCCACGGTTTCAACCCAAGAGCTGTTCGACGCAATTTGAATGGTAAACGCTACCAATAATTAAACGTGAAAATTTGTTGACTACCAAATGGAAAAAGTTGAAAACGTGTATGCTAGTACAGAGAACCAGTCCACACTTTTGATTTTATTCCATCTTTTATTCCAGATTTAATTTGGATTCGATTTCCAACTATTTGAAAAAAAAATAAGTTTTATTTTATAAATTTAAGAATTTTTAATTGAGTATTTATTAAAAATAAATTATCAAATGCTTAAAATTTTATATTTTCTAATTAAATTCTTAAGTTTAATTTTACCATTAATTTAGCTGAGGTTGTTACCTTGTATATCATTCACATGTACAACTTTATAAGAAATTAAAAAAAAAATTATTTTTTTAAAATTAAATATTAAAACAAACATAAATTAACCATCTCTATACACAAAACAATGTCATTTGTTAAAAATAATTAAAGTTCCATACATTTTTTTTTATCGTTCAAGTTTGTAAGGTTATACTTAAAACTATAAAATAAAATGACTATCTTATCCCATTTTAGGTAGAGATTCAATTTAAAAACATATTTTTAAGTAGGAACTCAAAATATTCAAATTTATGATTGACTTAAAGCTTTATTATGTTGTTTCTGTTTATCATCCGGGAGACACGTAAACAACGAAGAAGCAAAATAATAATTACATCAATTCAATCAAAAGCAAAATGAAATGATAGAAATTTAATTAAAAAATATAATTTTTTTATAATAAAACAAAAATTTTAATAAAAATTTAATTATAAATATATAAATTTATAAGAAAATTAAAACTTATTCATTTTGATAGGATACCAAAATTATTTATTATAAGCCAACCCATATTTGTGGTAGCAAAATAGATCAATCTAATCTATTTTAGCCCGACCCAACCTTAATCCACAAAAAAGAAATTGGGTAGGTTAAAAATGTTTGTTCTCCTGCTATTTTTTTTTAAATTTTGTTTTATATATATATATATATATATATATATATATTTAAAGTATATTTTATCATATAAATATTTTCTAAATTTTTAATTACTTAATTGATTTTTTTATTAGATAAAATTTTAATTTTTAATTAAAAAAGTGAGTTGTCGATACTTTGGCCGGCGAATTTGGCTGACTAGAGCAGGCCAGTGGTTTGAAATACCAACCATTGTACGACTCAAGACTCAGTTTTTTCATTTATACTTCACTCAACTTTATTTTTTTACTGCTCAACTACACACTTAAATTTCTAACCTATATTTGTATTTTATAATTAGATGACAATGGAATCTTTCTATAAATTATAATTAAATAACAGTGTACTTTTGTTTTATAATTTACTGAAGACTTGCTCGGCGTTGATGTTAACTTGGATGTGGTTGCACCAAATAATATTGATCTAAAAGAGTATAGAAGAAATTATTTAATTATTATTAAATTAAAATGTTGAAAGTGAAACTATTGTGACTTACGAAAAATTATAGCAGCGATAAATTATAACTAAATGACAATGTAAGTTTTTTATAATTTACCGAAGAATTTCTCTTTGTTTATGTTAATTTGGATGTGCATGCACCAAATAATATTGAGCTAAAGAGTATCAAAGGTTATTTAATTATTATCAAATTAATACGTTGGAAGTGAAACTACTGTGATTTGTATGAAAAAGAAAAAAAAAACACACGGTTTGTCAAGATCCTAGAAAAACCACTGAGAAGAATAAGGAAAAAAGACAGTAAACGAAGAAAAAAAATAGGGAGAGAAGTAGACAGTTCATATGTTATAAATGGCTTCACTTTGCTCATGACTTTGGGGATAGCCATCTGTTCTCTCTTTGAAAAATTCCATTTTTCTTCATTTCCTCACATATTTCGCCATGGAGAACTTGCTGGGTCTGCTGAGAATTCATGTTGATAGAGGTGTCAATCTTGCTATCAGGGATGTGGTGAGCAGTGATCCCTATGTTGTCATCAAAATGGGCAAGCAGGTAAGCTTTCTCCACTTTTTTGATCATCAACTTTATCACTCTTTCTTCATCTTTTAGTTCTGTGACATTTTTCTGAACCTTGTTGACTTTTTTCTGTTAATTTTTCTCTGGATTTCCTTTCTCTATTCTTAATCCCCTTTTTCGTGTCTCTCTTCTTTCACCTTATTTATCCAATTCCCTCCCCCCTCTTTTTTAATAGCCCTCACTCCGATGCATGCTCATCTTTCTTGACTAAAAGTGCATCTATTTCATTTTTCCTGCCATCTCACTATCCACCATAGACGGTTCTAGAACTTTGTTGGAGAAGAAGATGAATTTGAAACAATTAAAAGAATATATAATTTGTCTGTAAGTCTGCGGTGCCAATTTTTGTTTGAGAAAGTGGCCAATTCAAGTTGGAAAGTCATAGTCTCCCACTCTTACACCCTTTAATCTATAAACTAAATCTGAAAGTTTGCAACTTGCCTGTACAGTAGGTGAGGAAGATAAACCAAACCAACAAGTACAGTATTGATAGATTAAAATAAATAAAGAATTGTACAAACAAAGATACGAAATCTTTGAAGTATTAAAATATTTTCCAACAAACAAGCTACTTTGAGTTAAAAGCTTACACTCATGGACATGGCCGGCGCATAAATTATAATAAACTTTGTCTTGGTCAGCTAAATCAAGTCTAGGCCCTCTTCTCTTGTTTTTTTGGGGTGCTTTCTGATAAAAAAGTGAGGGTAAGAATTTTGTTTGCATCCCAGGGTAGCCTTTTCTGTCCTTTTCTTTTTCCTTTTTCACTAGAACTAGTCTCTGCATTCGGCCCTGCAAGTCATTTAACTTAATTATGGATATGCTGAAAACTTCATTTGTAAGGGGTAATCAAGTGTATACCCTAAATTTCTAACTAGTAGTTAGAGTGTTTTTCCACGTTTTGGGTTATTATGTTAGTTGGCATCAAATAGTAAGAGGAACAGAACGAAACCTTGTTCTTTTTGTTGTTGTCTGTACATCCATCTCACGCTGCATTTTATGTCTCATATGCAGAAGCTGAAGACTCGGGTGGTCAAGAAGAATTTAAATCCTGAATGGAATGATGACTTGACCCTGTCTATTTCAGACCCTCATGCTCCAATCCATCTAGTAAGTAACTCTTTTTATAATGCCTGTGTTTCAAATTTCAATACCAGAGAGCAAAACTTGGGTACAAAATGAAAGCTGCATAGACCATCTGAAGCAATCATGTTAAATCCACACAGTACTCTGAAAAATAAAGCCATATGAATATTATCATAATAACATCAAAAGATGTTAAACTTTGGGGTCTATGAACAATAACATGCGTGCTTTACTGAAACAATGTTTAGCTTTGTTTGTTGCTTAGTGTGCATATGGAAGATCATAGAAATAGGAATTAATTTAATTCATCAACAAACTCTTGCAATAATGTTACTGTTTTTTTATGCAGCAAGTGTATGACAAGGACACATTCAGCCTGGATGACAAAATGGGGGATGCTGACTTTTCCATAGGTCCATTCACTGAAGCAGTGAAGATGCGGTTGGCAGGTCTCCCCAACAATACTATAGTTACAAAAGTGTTACCCAGCAGACAAAACTGCTTAGCTGAAGAGAGTCACATTGTCTGGAAGGATGGCAAAGTTGTGCAAAACATGGTTCTTAGACTAAGAAATGTAGAGTCTGGGGAGGTGGAACTCAAGTTAAATTGGATTGACATTCCTGGTTCAAGGCATCTCTAGATCACAGTACAAGACTTGGTGTTCTTAAGACTTGGCATATTGTAAAGTTTAGATTTGCAGCCTCATAAACCAGCAACACCTTATGTTTCATATCATGCTGTCCTTTTACTCTTTTGCACAACTTCAAAATTGTTCATTATTGGTTTGCCATGGATGGTGTTGCAATTAGTGGTAGTTAGTGAAGAAGAACGGGAGAGGTTGTTTCCCTATTGTAATGTACAATTATCTCCTAGGTCATGTAATAATGTCCAAAAAACTTTTTAGACGAAGATCAGCTATGTCAACATATATAAGAAAATGTGACATCGTTTTCAACTTACAACATTAAGGAGTTGGGTCTGTGAATTTTTTTCCTTAGATATTATTCTTCTTTCTCATTTTTCTCCAATGTGAAACTTTAAAGTCATACTTAATTTCAAGAATAAGCACTAGTCTTTTATCAGCAGGAAGAGTTGACGATTTTCCTAAACAAATATTTATTTGGCATTTATAACCATGATCCTGTGCTCAAGTGCTCTCATCAATGAATAAATTTTTTTTATGTAATTTTTATACCAATTTATCTCCCATGCATATGTAAATGAACCTGTGATGCATATTTCTCTGATAGTGTGTCTTTCACATCCATCTTGTTGCAACCACACCTCTTTGAGCATAAAGTAATGTGATTGAGTTATATACCAAATGTAAGTATCTAACTATGCTACATTGAATCATACCACAAAACTATACTAAACATAAACATCCAACTATACTACACATTGAATCATAACACGAATTATCGTGAACACCATACTGAACACAAGTATCTAACTATGTTACATATTGAATAATACCGAGTTATACTAAGCATAGTGTATTAAGACTTATGAGATTAACTTATATTTGAGTATAAACAAGTATTATATTTAACTATAAGAAACTACGTTGACTGATTCATCTACTCGTTTCAAGTATTCAATCATTTTCATAGTACTTGAACTTAGTTTTTCTGCAAATTTATAATTTTGATAGTTCACATTCAAATTTACTTACTTATGTTTAATTTTCAATCTTTAACATGTATACTATGTTAATTTTATACATAATAGGTAACTCAAGCATTTAGTTGAATAATTCATAAAACTAAAACTTAATGGAACTCAATCTTTTAAATGATGTAATTTCAAGTTCTCACTCAGAAAATGATATTATGTTAAAATAACTAAATATTTTAAGAGTCTTTTCATTTTGGAATTTGTGAAAAGCCATTATCAAAATATTCAAATATTATCTCTAAGTAATGACTACTCATAAAAGATAATATCACACAATAATTACAATGCAAAAGTCAGAGTTCAAATATTAATATTTTCAAAATACTTAATAAATTCAATTCTTGAACTTAAAGTTAATGTAATTATCCACATCTAACATTCTTGACTAATTATCTAATAAATGAATTATAATTTTATAATTGATTATTTCATTGTCTTAATAGCTTTCCTAAAGTAGGAATATTGGTTTCAATATTCATATATACTTTTTTATTTTTTTATTTCGTGACTTAAGTATAATTCACATATAGATTTTCATTTAGTGTTATGTTTAATTTTTCATATTATTAACATCTCGGCTGAGAATCAAGAAAATTATAAAATATTAAGTCATAAAATTATTATCTACACAGAATTGAGACTCATTATCCTTGAAGAATTGATGGAAATACATTAATTTTCCATTATGAACCCATGCTAATGTTTTTCAACTAATTATGTTTTATACGATAATCTTAATCGTTTAATGATAAAATTAATAGTGAATAACATGGGTTTATGTATAACAAATAACATATTAAAATATGAAGCAGTAATATTTATAATATTACTTGTAGAATAAAATCAGGTGTACACATAGAAGATGGTAAATAAAACTAAAAAGTAGAATGATTTCCAACAAAGAAGAAGAAGCCAAACCACATGGTGAATCCTCCACCGTTCATTGAAGCAAAACCCAACGTGCTGATTATGGTGCACGTTCATCTCCTAAATTTCATCTTCTATAATAACGGTGTCACTTCCAACTCCCTGTCCATAAAAATCACTAACACTATTGGCCTCGAAAGAAGAGTGAACATGAACCATAGCGGTGTGATCTGAACCAACTTCACTGCACAACACAAGGGTTTCAACCATCTACTCGTATTCTTCACACTCTCTGTGTAAGTGCTTACTTTACTTTGCAATTTCACTTATCAACCAAGTGGTGGATTTTTGTTTGCTAATGACCTTTTTTTTTCTGGACAACACGGTGTAGTTTAGTATTAACAGGGAAATTAGTTGTTACCCAAAGCATCATTAGTCCTCAAGTATGTTATTGGGTTCCGTTTAGTTCGCATCTCATCGCAGTATGCAATATGATTCAGGAAAGACGAGAATTTCCCTCTTGTTTGTGTTGTTCTTCTAAATACACCATTCACTCAAGAACAAAAGAACTTTTGCTTTCAGTAGAATTCCATGGTAAATTTTGTGGAATAAGACTTTGGATTGGAGTTCTATAGTCTGAAAAAGTATTGGCTGGAAGCGCACAGCGGAAAGGGTGCAGCATCCTGGAGTCGCTATTTGGGCCACACATACTTTTGTGCTCTCTAATACTGTAAATTGCTTTGGGGATTATTGTGCCAAATAGAAGTTTTAATTGCTGTTTGTGAGATTGTCTGTATGTTAGGGGACTAGTGGTGGCTCCTTCCATGGGTGAAGTTTTGAATCAGCTTTCCTGTTGGAGATAGCCTTTTGTGTTTGACACTCCCTTTTAGAGTTCACTGTTGATTGAGGATGATATGTTTCAACAGAGGGTTGTATCATTGGTAATTAGCAGTTAGCAATGAGTGAAATAAAGAAGTAAAGAACCAGTAAATCACCTTCATGACTCCCATTTTTTGAAGTTAGATTTCCTTATTGTATTTTATTGATGAAGAATCTCTGGATTTTAAGATGTTTCCGGCCACTACGGAAATCTTATCATCATGACTGATCTGTTTCTAGCTGTTTCTAGAGTAAGCCAGTAAGCCATGACAATTTAAGTGTGAACTCTTTATGAACAATGAGCTATACTATGAAGGAATAGGAAGTTTGTTATGTTGATGGACTGGGACATTGTTGATACCTGATAGATGTGAAACCGAGCTACTTGATACCGAGGATAAATCTCTTCCCCACAACCCAGTTTTCTCTATTGATATTTTAAATTATTTGCAATCATTGAGTTCAGTTTCTGAAGTTAATTAGTTCATATACATTTTAATTGGGCGGGATCACCTTGGTCATTTTCAACAAAAATATCCTTTTAGAAATTAAACAAATTATTTTAATTCAGATGATTTGATACTCATGAGCAGAACAATCTTGGTCTCTATTTGTCCATCACCAAAGGAAACGAAAGGGGAAATAATTATGCAAAGTGGTATCACATTATTTTGGGATGTATTATTTGTCATCCCTGTCCCACACTTTTGAAGCCTTAACCTGTAACACATGAATCTTTCCTAACTTTTGGTTTATAAGTTGAAACTTGACCTTGCTCAGAATTCTTTTCATATTTTCTCTTTAGCTAATTTATCCTGACATTTCGGTTTTGCAGAGTTAATCTGTTGATTCAACATATCTACTTGAACAGGTCCTGATGCTCCGTTTTTCTTTTTCTCTCTTTTTGACAGGGGAACTAACAATCACTTCATAATGGAAATAAGTATTGCAAGGTAAGCCTACACAAAGTATAATAATGAATTAACCTTCAGGATGTGTGAAGCATTAGCATTGTTCTTAATGCCACGTCTGCATGCTCCCTCTCCTTTGGTCCTCCCCTTAGCCCCAGAAAACGGAAGGTTTTTTTCTGGGGAGGGGGGGGTATTATGAAGTAGTAATCTTCGCTTTGGTGAATTGTATATGCTGTTATATTATTGTCATGTTTCAAGTTGAAATACTAATCACCATATTTTCTTTCATAATTTGAGTAGGCCTCATCTTGAAACACAGGGAATATTCTTTTCAAATATTTCAAGAACAATGGGATGGGAAAGCTCTAAGAAACTTTCATGTAAAGTGGCTGCCCTAAGTTCTAAACGGGACTTTCACAGACTGGCCTCTTCTTTTCAAGCTTTTACTACAGTATATCCTAAAAGGCATTTTATCTGTAGACCAAATTCTATGCCGATTAGTTTACAGGAATCTGCATCATATGGAGATAATTCGCCCGAAGGTGAGAAGCCATCTAGAGACTCGGAAGCGGAGACTTTGGCACAACCACTTACCCGTGAACAGGTATTCTTTTTTTATCCAACTTACAAATGTCTTTTTGAAATCCCACGACTACCATTTGATTACAGACATGTTTTTAACTTTGAAAACACCTGAAATTGAAGAAATACATCTTAATTGTTTGACCATGTTATTTTCTCGTTTTTTAGAGCAGATGAAGCCTTTGTTTTGAGATTATCTTTAGCGTGACCTTTGAAGTATTGATGTACCTTGTGAACTATAAAAAATCCTTCACACTGTTAAAACCACTTCTCTTCTTCTCTGTCCACTTTTGTCTCAGTTTTCTTCTGTGTGAAAATAAACCGGGAAGTTGTTTAGATGATAGTCTATTTCTCTATTTGCATTCTGTTGGAGACCTAGGCTTGCCTATCTTTAGTAATCTTAAAATAAGGAATTGATTAACTTCTATCATGCTTAGAAAGAGTGAAAAATAAGCAGACTTGGAAATTAGGATCAAGTCCTTCACTCGCTGTGGTGTTATTTTCTTTGTGCAACTTTCCTTTACTTGGCTTTGTGTTTTTCTGGATGCTAAGAGGTTAGCCAGTCTTTATTTATCCTGAAACACCACCTTGTATTACTTTATTCTCTAAAAAAATTTGATTCTCCGTTAATATACTTCTTTCATGGGAAGGCAGAACAACAAATAGACTTGGGAAAAATCAAATGTAAGGATCAAGGAAAGAGAAACTATTTGAAGTTTTGAAGTAGAGTTTTTTTGGTGAAATATTACTTAAATAGGTCTCATATTTGTTTTTTCTTGGGGTTTTAGTTTCTAAAATAAGAGAAATTAAACCCAAAGGAATGGTTTCACCAAGTTCCAAAAACTAAACAAACACCCTTTATTTTGTGCAGTTATTTTTAAGAGACTGCAATGGTCAAGACTAATTGTATTTTTTCACTTTGTGCGATTATTTTGGGAGATAATTTGATATGGTGAAGTTACGTGTTCAGTTTGTGTTTACTTTATTGGGCTTAAATTATCTCACATTCTAAGAAATGGTTAGTGTGTGTATTTGCAACTTGAAATTAATACTTAGATCTTCTGTTTCAAATCTTGCTAATCAGGTAATGACACTGCTTGCTGACACACAGAGAGAAAAACTCACTAAGAAGCTTAGTGAAGCCAACCAGCAAAATCGGTTCCTAAAAAGACAGGTTCTGCATTATATTTGAAATCTTGTGCATTGCCCTTACATTGAAACCAAAGTGCAATTTTCTTAATGATAGTGATGTTTCCTGTTTTGGCAATTTATGCTAATTGCCTAAATGGTCAAAGTTGGATGACATTCTTGTATAAAAAGTTGGGAATTTTATTTGTGCCAACCAATAGATGATTCCTTGGGAAGAAGATGCATTGATGTCATAATAGGCCCATGTGGATTTAGTCAACTCAATCTGGATTTAGCATCTGCTAATGTATGAAGTCAATAAAACAAGATAATATGTTGCTGGTAAAAAAAATGGATGGAAAGGACAATTTGGTACACGACTGGATGCCATGACATTTGGAAAATATGCCTGATTAGAGAGAATGATGAATTTTATAAATTCTTTTGGCTTTGACATTTTTCGTAATTATAATAGTCCGTTTACATTAAGTGGTTAATGCTCAAAATCGTTTTTGAATTTCATTACTAAAAGCTATCATTGTTACATGATATATTGATTGCCATAAAACAGAAGTACAAAGGCTGATGGAGTGTGTTTGGAATAGACTTATCTGACATTCTTCTGTATTTTTGTCCTCACCACATCAGCATCAGTTGGGCATAGTATAGGTTTATTATTGAACTCATAGGTCATAGACGCCATTGTCAGAAGTTAGAATGAAGATGTATGAATGGCAAAGGTCCTTGAACTGACATCCTGTACCAGCTTCTTTTTTCTCTGCAGTTGAACGTAAAGGAGGATGCATTAGTAAAATTCAAAAGTAAACTTAGTGTCACGGAGCATGAAATTCAGGTTCAATTTATATCTTTCCTTCTCACTTTTTATGCTGTTATATATTGCCAACTTTTCTTGGTTTGATATTTGCTGACCTTGAGCTTTCATACTTTTTAACTGAATGAGTATACTGTATGCCTTTCATGGCTCTGTGTTGTATCTTAATTACTATTGATTTAAGAATTAACTCATGAAATTTTATAGGACTTTCCGTGGAAGTTTATCTCTTCTATTCTCATGTTATACAGAAGTTGCACCTCAGGATAACTCTTCCTTCCCTCGTGTGCTTGCTATGGTGTTTACTCTTTTCATCGTCAAAAGAACTCACAAGTCATTGATATTGAAAACATAAATCATGTTATCATAGGATAATATTAATTTAACATTTTGTTAAAGCTTCTATAATGTTGTACTGATAACTTCACGTATAATATCAAAGTTTTGTGTCTCAAAATATAAAGATAAAAAATGATGATTGTAAATTATAAAACTATTTCAACAAATACATTAATTTGATGGAGCTTTTAATGATTAAAGCTAGATTATATTAATAAGATGATCACGAGTAAAAGAATGTCATCCAACGGACTAATTGCAGTTTAATTCTCTACTCAATCAGTTACTGAGCTCTGCAGGCATGCATTGGTAATTGTAGTATGCCTGATACTTGTCTTCCTCACTGAATTCTTTTGTTGCATTGTAGAATTGTTCAAACGTTAAAAGCTGTTAAGAATCATATTGAGACATAATGTATGGTTTACTTTGGGGTTAGGCTCTAGCTAGACTAGCAGAAGAAATAGCTCGATGTGGTATTCCAGAAGGTTCAAGGAAGATCAGTGGAAAGTACATTCATTCTCACCTTGTTGCTAGATTAGAAGGTATAATGGCATTTGCTCTGATTACCCCTTATAGTATTCACAAGTGTATTTCATAGTTCCGGATAACTACTTGCTGATGTTTGTGTAGAATATACTAATAAAACCTCACAGCAATGTGTTGCCAACTTGGCTTCTTTTGTCCTTATCGATGCAAATGAGTTGTTTTTGCCTACATAGCTGTACGTGAACAACTGAAGGAACAAATCAAGGACGTTGATGCGGCACAATCAAAGGCGGTTTCTGTATTTTGGATTGGCATGGCTGAGGTAAACAAATTCAATATTAAACTTCCAAATGTTAAATAAGAATCTGTTCCCTTTCTCCCTCCTTTACCTCACAAAAAGGTTCAGCTTTGTCAATAAACACGGAGAAATTTCTTTGCCTACAAAAGCTATTTCAAACGTGGGATTTGATTTCTCTAGAAAATGTATCCCACGTACAAGAGTCAAATAAGTACATTAATTTTTAAAAATTTGATTTTCAGCGTCAGGTATTGGGTTTAAATGTTCAGGATACAAAATAGTTGCTCCGTGAAGCCTTGCAACGTTATGGTATACTGTGGCTTCAAAAATTTAAAATATTTTTCTAATGCCTTGCCTATTTGAACTTTCATTTTCCATCAGAGCGTGCAAATTATGGGAACCTTTGATGGCTGGAGCCAAGGAGAGCACCTTTCACCGGAATATAATGGTTATTACACAAGGTTTTCAACAACATTGTTGCTCAGGCCAGGAAGGTACCATTTTCCTAAACTTGTGAAGCGTTTGAACTCACCTTATAACCTGGAGTATTCTTCAAACTCAAAACCAATAATTGTTGTGTAGGTATGAAATCAAATTCTTAGTAGATGGTGAATGGAAGCTCTCCCCAGAATTCCCCATTATTGGTGGAGGGTTAATGAAAAATAATTTGTTAGTTGTTGAGTAATGATCCATATTTTCATTTCTAGTAATAGAATACGCAGAAACTTGAGTGTTATTTTCTCCAAGTTATTTACATTTTCTTGTTATATACCCGCCAACACTTTTTGAGTGTTGGTAAGTGTATCACTTTCCTTACGCACCACCGACACTTGTAATTATATTGTAGGTGTGAGCTAAGGGTATTTCTTAGTTAATGAAAATAGAGACTAATATCTTTTGCTGGAGATATATCACCCAAATAGATATTACTTCTTTTAATAAAACTTTTTTTATACCCATGGTTAAGAGTTAAACCTTGTTCAATATGCTTTAGGAATTTAATTGTTTATTAGTTAGGTTGAATCTTGTTACTACTTGTAATTTTTTTGGTATGCAATTCAAACATGCAGGAATCTATTTTTTTTATTCACACCTGTATATTGTCTTTTGTTCATTAAATTTTCTAAAAAATCTTATTTAAGTTTTTTTGTTTTGGGATTATGTTAAAATTTTAAATTGCAATCCTAATTTATGCTTGTAATCGTTAATGAACATGGCATACAATGTGTACAAAAGTTCCCAATCGGCTTGTCCAACATCTTTTTCACGAAATAGTTGTCGGATACATTTGTTAAATTAATAAGATTGAGATGAAAACGAAATGTTGAGACCTTGAACCGTTTAACAAAAATAATCTGAATGATTTATTTATATTTGGAATGTTTTAACACGTTTTGTTCTAAGCATTTATAACTTTTGTTCACGGAAGACTGTACGATGGAAGACTGTATGATAGATTGTTTATGAAAGATTTTATTTTCAAGGTTTGTGGAATAAAAAGATATTTATAGTATTTTTTTAGGAAATAAAAATATTTTTATTATTTCTTTCAAAATGATCTTGCTTAAAACAAATTTTATCATGTGATATATTGTGAATTTCTTTAAAAAAAATTTAACCGGAAGCCAATTGAATAAATATTTTTAAGTATTCTGCTTTTAGCATTACGTGTTATTTAGAATAAAAATATTTTCTGATTATGTTTTAATTTATTTTTACTAATCTATATTAAAAATATTTTTGAATTATTTTATTAAACAATTTTAAAATAAAAATAAATCAAAAGATTAAAAATCAAAACTTTCTTTTTTGAGTGTTTATCACTAAAAGATGAATGTATATAAAGGTATTAAACAATCAAAGAAAAGATTTGAAAAACTATATAAAAGAATTGAAGGTGAATAATTTAAGGTAAGTAAAGTAAGAAAAAGCTATACAGTTATATTCTTGAAAATACAATAACTACAATGAATGTCAAGAATGTCTATGAATCTGGATAATTTCTTTTATTTGATTATTAGTTTTTTTATAAAAAAAAATTATTAATTAAGTAAAGCATTTGAATAAGTTAATGTAATTTACTTTTAAAATGAAACAAAATTATTATTATTTTTTTACTTTTTTACTTGTTTTCTAATTTTTTTCTCATTTTATTTCTTTTCTTCCTATCAATGAGGATATTGGAATGTTAAGTTAATTTGTTTTTGTTTGTAATATTAAATATATTAAAATGTAGAAATAAATAATAATTAATTATGTGATAAGCATCAATCCAATGGTATCAAAATGTAAGAATCAACCGAACAAACTATTTCATTTTCGGTCTAAAACAATTACACACTGATTCAATCATAAATTCATGTCATTTAATTTAATATGATTATTTTATAATATTATACTCTTATATTATAAATCAGAATATAACATTTTAAAGTACATTATCTTCATTGCATATTTTTGTATTTACATTTTCTTCTTTTAAAAGTACATTTTACTGCCTAAATAAATTATCACTCAACCATATAATCCACCATCTTTTATCTTTGTATTTTTACGCTTATAATCTTTTATGTCTATTCTAAATTGAATGCCAATAAACGTAGAGACAAAATCATTAATAGCTAAAATAGATCTTATACCACAAAGTAAATTATTCATTCTAAATTTAAAAATACAATTTATATACTTAAGCAATATTTTTTTATTATAATTTTAAGAACAACATTATTATATGTTACAACGTATTTATTTATTACATATTTTAATTATATAAAAAAATATTTATTCTATATATTACACCGAAAAAATACTACTTATTTTATATAATAATTGCATAATGATTACTGCTGAGTGATTAAAAAAGAGCAATAATTCTTGTCAAAAAAATATTTTAGTCCGTATTTTATTGATGACCTATAATCATCCAACTGTCTAATTATTGACCAATAAAATATAAATGATAGGTATTTCGCAGTTGACAATTGAGCTTACATAAAATATTATTTTAAACGCTGAATATAACTATAGTAGAAGGGGACACAATAGATATTTTAAACAAAATCTCAAAATGTAAACGAAAAATATAATTAAAAAATTTGTTTAAATTACATTTTAAATTTTACACTACACTACATAAAAGTTTATATACAACTTCAAATAAATTTTATAATAAATAATTTTTAAATATATTTTAAATTATAAGAAACAATTTATATTTTTATACAAGATGGATTTTAATTACTGGTTAGCATTAATTTCATTTTAAAATATTAAAATTTAATTTAAAAGAGGACAATACTAGGTTGAACTATACTGTAGAGTTAAAACTCAAACTACTTATCTTTTTTAACTTTTAATGTATATTTGATTTTATTATGTTTTTAATACTTCATTTTTTTATTTAAATTTAATGGGAATTATTGATAGCTAAAATATCCTAGTAAATTTTATGGGAATTATTGAGTGCTTGATTACAAATCTAAAGTTTAAGTTATGTATTGAAAATACTTATTTATTATATATATTAATTATATTGAAAATAGTATCTGTCTTGTAAAATACACCGAAAAATACTACGTACTTTAAGTCAAATATAAAATAATTCGTAATTGAAAAATGTTGTAAAGATATTTACTTTAAGAATACATTAAAATTAATCTCAGTCCTCATGTAAATAAAAGGCAACAACATAGAGTTAGAGTAGTGGTATACATAGCACGCAAGCATTTAACGTGTATATAATACTATCTAGAATTTATTCCTATACATCATCTCACTCTAAAGCTTATTTTTTATGATGTATAATGTATAAATAAATAATTAAAATTACTTATCACATAATTCTTACTTTATTTTTTATTTTTTATTTTAGTTAAGTGTTTTAACTTTATGACTCTGGTTACGATCATTCCAATAAGAATGTCCTTACATAAATTAAAAACATTTTTATCAACTTGGTTATTAGTAAACAACCTAAATGGCATACCAATAAATTAAGTAGAAAATGATAAGAATAAAAAGGTAAAATAGGAAATTTTAGAGACCAACCATTCGAAAAAAGTTGGAAAGACTAAGAGAAATATGTAGATAAAATTGAGTATGAGAGAGAGACGTAAGATATTAAGAAAAGGGAGTATTGTTGAGAAGTTGAAAAAAAGAAGATAAAATGGGGAATATATGGAGGTAGAAGATGCTTGAAGAATTAGTTTATGAATGGAAAAAAAAAAAAAAAAGAATAAAGAAAGATTGAAGGAAGAGCTTACCTGCTCCATCCAACTACCCATTCCTGAAAAAGAATCTCCCACCAAAGGGATATTCCACCTTCACTTGCTTTATTCCAACCCAATACAGAGACTCACAAATCAACTAAGCCACTTCATTCACTACTGCTTCAAGCTGAAATTCCCTCTCATATAGACCTCCACTTTTATGAATATTCACATCTTTCAAGCTTAAGTTTTAGAGGTGGTGGATCATGCTATAACATAAAGCAAAATTCTCTCACATTTCTTATCAAATACACTTACATGGTATAATGCATCCCTCATCGCAACATGATTATACTTACACACACCTTACCTAATTATCACTTCTCATTATTGAAAACCAGAATAACCTAATTTCAAACTCGAATAAAAAATTAGAAACCACAAAATAGTTAAATTTTGTCATGTTCTTATAGGAAAGGAGAGCAACTCTCCCAAGATAGAAAAAAGTTTGTATTTTTAAGAAGTCAAATTTATGCCTTTGAATTGATCATCAAGTTGTTAATGAAGTCTAAGAGAAGACCTATTTACAAAAGATTTTTCGACGCTTAAATCTGTAAAAACTAGAAAAATTATAGAATATATGAGCATGAAAGTGAATTGATTTGGGAATATTTGTCATTCAAACAATTATAAATATATACACATAAATATTTGAGTTATACGGAGCATCTGATTTGATTGGATTTATATTATTATGTTGTGATACATCTTCACATATCTCAAATATGGGTAGGTACATAAGCCTCAAGTTCAAAATCTATAAATGAGGTGCAACTGTTGTTTGAGTAATTAGTTTTGAGGTTGTATTTTCACAACCATCTTCTGTGGTTGGTGTTTTGCGACCTTTCATAGAATTGAATTTGTTTAGTTTTGATTTAGCTAAGGATGTCGTCAATGAGGAGTTGGTCAACAACTAAAACTTATAGTATTACTTTATGAAATCATATATTTATTAGTCACTCCATTTAATTTAATTTAACTTTAAAATCCTCTAAGGATTGAATTTACTTGATTGAGTTTTATACGTCAAATGATTTCGATTCAACTTAACATGTTCATTAAGTGTTAATTAGATTATTTTGATATAATGATATTTTATTTGTTGTGAGTTTGATTACTTTGAGGTTGTTTATTTTCAAACAACTTGTATGATTGTATTGATCCAATATGATGGTAAGTTTATTTTCAAACAACTTTGATTACTGTGATGATCATTTATTTTCAAACGACTTCATACAACTTTTATTCGATTTGATTGTTGTTTATTTTCAAACGACTTTGGATTACTGTGATTTTGGCTAATTTTCAAACGACTTTGGATTAATGTGATGATAATTTATTTTCAAATGACTTCCTACTACTTTGATCTGATGTGATAATTATTTATCTCAAGATGTGATGATAATAATGATATGATAATTCTACTTCTAATAAGAACCATAAGACTTGTGGTGTGTGAATAATTTTACTGAGGTCCCATGATAAGCGTTAAATGTTCTTATCGAAAAAAATATGACTCTAATGTCGAAAAGTGATTTTACCTAGAAGTCATGTTTATACCTTTGAGGATTGATCATCAAGTTGTTGATGAGATTTGATAGGAGGTCCACCTACTAAAGATTATTTAATGATCAAGTCAATAAAAACTAGTAAAATTATAGAATATAGTATAAAAGTGAACAAGAGAATTAAGTAAATATTCCCTAAGAACTTAATATGTATTTATAGACTCTTAGACCTATATTGAGATATTCCAAAAATATTTAAAATAAAAAGTATGATTAATTGTTCAATTATAAAAAAAATTAAATGTAAAAATAATAAATCACTTGGAAATTATAATGACATTTAGATGCAAGACACCATATTCTTTTTAACATATTTATATGAAAATTTTATTTAAGTTAATTTTTCAATATTTCATAGACGAAGTAAAGTATTTTTTTCAATTTATATGTATATGTATTATATTGTAAAAATGACTAAAAAATAGAAAATTTTAAATATTTATTGAAATTAAAACAATTTATTACTTTCGTCATATATTCACAACAGCCTTGAACGACCTCTTCAAGAAATGAAGGGAGCAGTATAATGCTAATAAACTTTTAGAGACAAATAAATAATACATTTACCAAAGAAAAATAAATAAAACATTTAATACAATATATTGAATGCACATTGACTAACAGTATAATAATTTAAAGATGGTCCAAGGATGGAATAAATCGAATAAAGTCAAAAGTGCACATATTTTAATATTAATGAACGATCCAAAACACGACAGAATATCATTTTTTTCTGAAACTAAAAGAAATGAATTATTATTAATAATATATATATATATACACACACACAGAGACACAGATATAAGCTGCTTAAGCATTGAGTTCGGGCAGAAGCATGCTCACACCTTAATGTTCTGTGTTTTTCTTCTGACTCGTTGGTTAATGCATTCTTCTTCAAACCTCTTTAAAATTTGCCTTGAATGTTGGGTTTGAGTTTATATCTTTCTTTCATGCTCTTCTCCACCGCTCCATCGCGTGGCACCACTCTTCACGCGTCTTCTTCTTCTTCTTCTTCCTTTGGATCCTCCAAAACTGTGTGGTACTATCGCTGCCTGGGCCTCGACCCTTGAAAAGCTGCGATTTTCGGGGCCACTTTTCATCTGGGTGGGTGCCAAATTTGAAGGAAGAAGGGCGTGCGGTACGATGAAGAGTGGTTTTGAGAAGATGGTGTTGCAGAAGAACAAGAAGGGAAGGTACGAGGATGAGAAAAGGAGTACTAGGTTTCTTGTGACGATTAACATAATGGGGAGTGCGGGGCCCATAAGGTTTGTGGTGAATGAGAAAGAGGTTGTTTCTGAGGTGATTGAAACTGCTCTCAAATCCTATGCCCGTGAAGGGAGGCTTCCTGTTCTGGGATTTGATGCCACCAATTTCTTTCTTTACTGTGCAAATGCTGGCTTTGATGGTATACTTCCTTCTCTTCTCTAATCCTTTTTCAAATTCCACAAACTTAAAACCTGTTCTTGCTGTTGTTTTTTCAACCACTTTTCCTTCTTTGGATGTTCTTTTTAGTTTTTGCCCTTAACACCATTCACTTTTAATTCTTATATATGTATTATATATTTTCAATTACATATATGATTTTAATTCATTTTAGTTACTATGACGAGGACTAAAACAATTAAATTGAAAGATAAGCCTTTAATTTAATTCATGGTTGTTCTTTAATGCAGACTTCTAATTCTTATTGAAAGAAAAATAACATGAAAGAAATTTAAACAATTGTACCTAAATTTTATTTTTAAAAAATGCAATTTTATAAGTTTTTTGGCGTTATTCTACCATGAGGTGAAGTCAATTTCGTTTCTGATATTTATAAATAAGAGGTGTAAACTCTCATTCCAATTGAAAAATAATATTGAAAACAAATTGAGTTTTGTCGTTTTTGAAAATTATTATTCCCTTTTTCGTTTGGTGCATGAATTTGTAGGAGTATTTGTCTTTTTGTTAGCTTGGTCTCTCTGCAATTAATATGCGAGTTAGATCCGAAAGACCATTTCTAATGAAGTATGTGAATGTCATTTGTTTGGCTTCGATAATCTATTCCCTCCTATGATGTTTTCATGCCCCTCAACTTGTCGTTTGTTCTTTTTCTCTCAGAATGGTGATGTTTCATAATTTAATAATTAAAACCAATATTAAACCATTCAATCAATTCTCATGTTCTTAATTGAAATATAAATCTATCATTATTGTACCAAGTATTAAACTATGTTTCATGTTTTTAATTAGTAAGTAAATGACATCGATCACATAACACGCTTCATACACTGCATTGATAGAACAGTACAACGTATTATAAAGTTTGGTTCACTCTGATTAATATAATGATTTATAAGCTAAAAGGGTTGTTCTTGTTTGGTGTAACTTGTTTAATACATAGCTCTGAGTCCATTGGAACCGATAGGATCTTTTGGGGTGAGGAATTTTGTGCTGTGCAAAAAGCAGGTTTACTCATCAAAAACAGCTCCACAATCTGAGCTTGTATCTCAAAAGAGCAGTGGTGGATGGAAGGCATGGTTGAATAAATCATTGGGTTTAAAAATCCTAACCCATTAAGATATATAATAATAACGTTTACATGTCAAAACGTTATAAGTTTTCCTTTCTGTACTGCACTGTGCTTTAGTTACTACGTTAGTAGTTCATAATAATGTTCATGTTTCGTCCTCCAATCTATCCGAAACAACTTAATATTCAATAATGTATGTTTTTATTCGCTTCTTCATGATATTTTTTCTTTACAAATTTATACAATCGGTGGTTTATTTTCATTCAATTTGAATTCAACCTTTAACTGGTTCTTGATTTCTAGAGAATGGGATTCTAGTAATCGAAGGCTAGTGGTTCAAAGAAAGGTTCGGAGTTAAAGAATTATCTTTGTTAAATTTTTCTTCTGGTGGTTCCGAGAAAGTAGTAAGAAAAGAATAAAATTTTAGCGTAAAGTCTACTGTAATAATTTCTTAATTAATCTTGTAGGACAATAAAGGAGTTAATAGGTTTAAGTGCTTTTTGAGGTCAAGGACCAAGGTTGTGTCTAGGGTTTAAGCAAATGTGGTTTGATTTCCTTGCAAATTTTACGCTTGATTAATTAGCGACAGTAAATTGCGCATAAAGTTAAATATTGTAATTAAAAATTGTAGAGAATTACTTATTGATGGGAGAGAGTTGTATCTTCAATTTTTATTTTTTTTTCAATTTACGTGTGTGTGAGATTAACATCAAATAATACTTTTATTTATAAAATAACATTAAACAATATTTTTATTTATAAATAACTATTGTAAGCCATTTATATTGAAAATGTTTCAAATATTCATTCCCTTCTTTTTTACAAACTTCAAGTTATTCCTTCTTCAGAGAGGTTAATGACACTTGTATGCTTATTATTATTATTATTATTATTATTATTATTATTATTATTATTATTATTATTATTATTATTATTATGTGACGTATACTTTTCTTTTGCTTTTTAATATTATCAATTATTATTCACATATTTGAACTTTAGTTTGAGCACTCTAACTAACTTTTAATGTTCATATTAATATGTTTTATATCTTTAATTTAGAATTAGTAACAAGTAAAATCCACCTTAAATTTTAATTGAGTTAAAAGTTATAGTATTTTTTCTAGTTTAACTTAATTTCTAAAAAATGTCAATTTTTAGATATAGTTAAACATAAAAGTAATTATATCATATTTAAAATATCTAAATTAAGAGGTAAATAAAAAGGTGGGGGACGACGAAAAGTAGCAAGTACATAAACGTTGAATATATATAATCTAAAAAAATAATTGGCTCACTAATAAAGTGTGAGGTGAAATAAGATCTCAAAGGAGTTCATTGAATTATTGTTTCTCATTGTGAAAATAATGGGCCAAATAGTTTTTACAACAGAAATAAAAAGTCATTTCATGATTACTGCTGAAAGAGAAATTCAATTAAAAATTAAAATGTTAATGATTCTGAAAACAATTTTATATTAAACATATTTACGCATATCAATCAACTTTCGGCATTGCTACGACGTTCATTTTTTACACTTTAATTTTAATACTGTTTGCGTAATAGTTTCTTCCTTTTTCCTTTTGGGTCGAAGGGAAGGGATGGGATATGAAATTTTTTTGTCAAATTTTAAGCCCAATTCATATTTGATGTATCCGTCTTGGGTCACGTACGGTTAATTTAGGCCCATAATTGTAACAGTCCCTCAGCCCAGCAGTCTCCTTCTTCCTCTTTGCACACATTCGTCTATTCTCATCTGTCTAATTATGAAGTAGACGAAACAACATTTATACTTACACAAAATACATGGAGTGTAAAGTCAAGAGTATTTGTAATTATAAATAAAATTTTAAAACAAAATAACAATATTATTAATTGTCAAATAAGAGTGTAGAAAAATTAGAGTATAAAGTATCATTATTTATTGTAAAATAATAAAGAAGTCACACATCAAAAGAATATTATATTGTAACTTTAAGAAGCAGCAAGAGTAAAAGGATTTGGAGATAAAATTTGAAAATGGCATACCATATATTCATAATGAATTTTTATATGGAACTTACAACTCTGTAAATTATTATTTTATAACAATATTTAATTTATATTTTTTATTATTATTTTAATATAATATTTTATTATATAAAATAATGATTAAGTGAATGTAAAATAGTGAGTTTGAAAATATATTTTCCAATTTGTAATTGAGTATTTGGAATCCATATTGCAATGATAGTGAAAAGCAATGTAGTAACACACAGGAGACAACGTGTGTGGCTGAAATCAAGAAAAGATATTAAGTATTATTCGTTACCTCAAGTACTTACCAAATTCAACAAGAAGTGTTATTCTCTGAACATAAAAGAAAAAACAAGATATCGAATTATTACATGTGAGAAGACATTAGTGTGGTACTTATTAAAAAAATATGACAAAAATAGGTTAAGGTGCTTTGATTAGATGCTCACAAAGAGCATTCAATGTACTTGCAAGCAAAATGAATTGAATCAAATTTAGTCATAACCAAATAGATTATTTAACATCAATTATTTTATTTGAGGTATTTGAGGTGTTAAGTTGTATAATGAAATTGAAAAGAAAAAAGAAGTTTAGGAATGAAGTAGGCGTGTAGGTGGTCCATACTCCTAAGTGACTGTTCTTTAGACCTCAACACAGTGCTTTTATTATGAAAACAACTATTCTGGGAGGGAGATGAAGAGAACATCAACGTAGTGTCCACAATAACTTATTACCAAACAACTTTTATGCTGGATATTGTTTCAATCTCAAACATGCAAGTTACATCACCACCAAAAAACCAAAACTTTCCCGTCTTTTCATTTTTTTTCTCCGTCCAAAATAGACTATTCAAAATAATTGGTAAATCTGAGATACATTAAGTGAGCTTGGTTCAACATAATAAATAATTTTGTTGAGAAAAAGCAAATGTGTATGAATGGGAAGAATAAAAGGAAAGGTTAATATTAAATTAATGATGATGAGTTGGGCAGAATATGGAACCAGCAAAGGTTCTGAGAATATAGAATACAAAATAAAGTACAAAATGGGCATCCAAAGGATAGAAGGTCAAATCAAGAATTTGAAACCGAAGGGTCAGCTTTCGACACTTATATAACAATATCTTTTAAACTATTCTTAATTCATGGGATTCATCGACGCAGATATCCTAACCCATACCCAACGCTAATTCATATTCTCTTCACTCATCACCTCAAATGCAACCATCACCAGATATTTATTTATATTTAACTTTCTTTTCATTCCTCTATTCATACCATACATATCAATACAAATTTACAAATTAAAAAAAACAAAACTACACAACTTTATTATTAAATAAGAGCCATGTTGCATGTTATCATTATTATCAAATCATGTTGCATATATTGAGATGATGCATAAGATTCATAATAAATTCATATTTACTCACACATCATATAATGAATAAATACAATATATTATTTAGAAGATTCTAAAACCATGATAAATAATTTGTACTAGAGACTACTACTTTGATATATCATAAACTCATTAAATCATAGCTTTAATATGTATTTAGTACTAGAAACTACTACTTGATATATCAAAAACTCATTAAATCTTAGCTTTCATATGTATTTAATATTAGGGTAACACAAAAAGTTTACTATTAAGCTAGATGTATATATGCTACCAATCTAGATATAAGTCTCTATAAGTTTTTTACCGCATGAATCTTCTTTATGTGACAAGACAACAATAAAATTGTGATACATCTATTAAAAAGTAACGTGTTTATTATTATCACTCAAAACACAATGCTACATTGGGTACCTCTATGTTATCCATCAAGAATCAAATAACGACTAAACATGGTCACTCGTCCAAGGCCAAAACTTATATATACATATCATATTATGTATATAATCCATTTAGGATCCACACTCACGAAGAGCCACCTAAAAAGGTCATACATCATGCATCTCAACATTAATTTTATATATATATATATATATGTGTGTGTGTGTGTGTGTGTGTATGTGTATATATAAAGATAATATATAGTCAATATCACCTTTTATACATATATCTATCAGCATATTGTATAATAGTAGTATTGTTGCCTGAGTGACATTCTCAATGCAAACAAGGCAATATCCATTTTGGTTGAGTGATATCTTCATCCTTTGAGCAAAATGCAACATTTAAAAATTCAATAAAAACATAGAATAAAATCATATTTTTCTCATACATTAATTTATTCCTACAAAGGTTTTTTGCCGACCATATCATTTACTCTCGTGTAAGAACAAATAATCATAATCAAATCATAATGCGAACCACACAAAGAATAAATTAGTAATGAAATTTTTTCCATAATACAAAATAATAAAAATTTATATCATCAAACTCATTCATTTCACATTTAATTATAACATCCACACAAATACATGTTAACCAACTGTAGTGTTTATCCATCATTGTCAAAATCTACAAATATCACTTGCCACGTCTCACGAACATCACGCTCTCACCTATCTAAGCCCATCACACTAGAGACTTGAGAACTTCTAGAAGAGAATCATGAGTTGAATTTAGGCATAAGACATTTTGTACTTGTTAGACCATTGTTCTCTTCTATGCTCAATTAGAGGCAAATAACATATTCCTTTAAGATAAATTCCTATAACTTATTAAATACATTTCTTTTTTTGCATTGTCCTCTAACAGTACAAGAAAATCATTAAATAGAAACTAATTTTAGAGACAAAAAATAATTAATTGCTATATTGACTAAATTAGAGATCATTTTAAAGACTAAAAAAATTGTTGGTTTTTAAATTAATTTTTATTATTGTTAAATAGTTTCTAAATTGATAACTAATTAGCTAATAAAAACTAATTTAAAAACCAACAATTTTTTAGTCTCTAATATAGTTTCTAATTTAATTAATATAACAATTAATTATTTTTTTCTCTAAAATTGATTTTTATTTAATAATTTTTTTAATATGAATCATATTAACATCCCCTGACTACCACCACTTCATACATTTTTCTATGTGGGTCCAATAAATATGGACATCTCCAAGTCTTACATTCTATACTACACAGCATATAGTGTTAGGTCCTTGATATACATCCATATTCACATTAATTTTCTCATCATTTACAACTACATTAATTCATTTAATAAAATAAAACATATTATCAAACATCTTTTATACAAAATATATAACAAAATTTATTTTACTAAAGAAACACCTTTTTAAACTCTTCAATATTTTTAGGATTTTAACTTTATTTTTAAAGCACAATTTCTTTATTTTAAAGTGGTGATCTTTCTCAACTCTGTAAAAATTTTAAAATCTACTTTTTTTTAAAAAAATTTTGAGGACAGATTAAAAAAAAATTCATGAAAAAGTTTTGTGGGTATAGTGGAGGAGTTGTATGAGCTTGACAATTGGCCTTGAAAGCAAAACCCTTCCCTTCTACTTTTTTATTTTCCTCTCTTCTTTGCTTTTTAATATATTATTCATTCAAAAGATGGCCTTTTGAGTTGAACAGTGGAGAATATGTGATGAGTGATTTACTGGTACTCATAGGAAAAGGGAAAACTAAGAAGTGGTTGGTTGGAAAAGGGGGTTGTGCACTTCAGAGTGGGGGATGCAAAAAACCTTTTTCATGGTTGGAGGGTCCCAATGTTTTTTCCAGGGTAGAAAAAAGTAGTGCTGGATGATGGAGGCTGTCACACTGACCTGTACCCCTAGTCCATTTCAAGAACCCTACACCATAAAATTTGTTTCCTCACACTTGGTTTCATTGATTCTCACCCTAATCTCAAAATTGCTTTGCTTAAGACTCATCCATCCATGTACCATCACCTTTCTTCTCTTCTACCTTGTATTATGCTCAAGGCCACTGCTTTTCACTTAACAAGACTATTAATTATATCATTAATTATCATTCTAATTTCTTGGTGCCATAGCTTTGGTGCAATGTTTATCCACCACCACCAGTCTTGTTAATATAGACCTGTGCTACCTACATATCTAGATTTGGACCACACCCTTTCATAATTATCTTCAAAACATTTTACAAATTAACATCAATTCACCAATGCAAAACTCACTATGCATATATAATATGGACACCACGTGACTATTTGTTTTTATTTTTTATTTTAACAGGAGCACGTAAGAAAATTGAATTATTCTGGTTCAATTAATATTTTTTTACCATTGAATATTTTTTAGTTGTATTTTAAACTAATCTGGCTTTTTTAGGATTTTAAGTAATTAATATGTGTTTATATTAAATATTAAAAACATAAGAGTTATTGTGGATATGGAGATGGTGTGAATAATTACACTCTGCATTGATTGAAGTAGTATATATGATGCATAAATGGATAGAATGAAATAAGAAAAGATGATTCCTTTTTAAGGTTTTAGATGTGTGGTCAAAATGTAATGAGAGGAGAAACATATATTGAGTTTGGTACAAGTACTTTGAATTGAAGATTTTGAGATTGGTAGAATGAGAATAAAATGTTGGGTTGCTTGGTTGGTTATTGGAGTAAGCAATGATTTTGAGTTGGAAATGTTTTGTTGATATGATTATTAAGGTTTATTTATTTACTTTGGCTTAGCTTAGAATAGGAAAGGGAGTTGAAACCAACCTCGAACGTAGGTGACTGACAAAGATTGCATTGTATCTTTAATGTTGATTGTGATGCATGCTCCTTTAATATACTTTTTTCACTTTACCAGGTAGTTAGTTTCTATATATCCCCATAAACACAAGCACATTTATCGCAATGAACCAAAAAGGGTACTCATTATAACCCACCCCTCCTCAGTATACAACCACACAGAGGAACAAAACAAATGATAGAAAAGGAACAATCAATTTTTTATGCAACCCTAGTAAACAGACACTACATCATGCTTCTCTTTCTAGTTTTAACACATTATTCCTCAAATCTTACGTACTAACCCTCACTGCAAATTCTTTAGCCTAGGCACAACTTTCAATTTTTCCAACACACCTCTTAATTAACGTCGCCCAAACAAACCCTTATAATTTGCAACAAAAGAAATGTGGCTAGGTTTTAAACTTTAAAGCTTTGTTATATTAGGGTTTCCTCTACCTACATGCAAGTTATGTGTGATTAAATAATAGGATAAACATCGACCAACCTTCCCTCTTTTTAATGTCAATCACAATCAATGCCCTTTGCTTCATACCATCAACCCTCACCTCTCTTACACCCCAATTAAATGATGATGACTGTGCCAAACAAAAATAGCTAAAGAAGACGTGCCATATTCAAATTATGAGAGTGTAGGTGGCATGTTCTTTCAATCTTTCATGAACCAAACATTTTTATTTTTACTTTTACAAAAGCTACAACAACCACATTATGGAGTGGCGTTCAAATCTCTCATTTCATTCAACCACCATCACCTTAGTTCTTAGTTCTGCAAAACACTAATAATTATCTTGCAAAAAAATAATAACGTTGTAAACCCACGCCCGTCAACTTTCAAAATGTTTATATCAAAATCTCATTAACTCATAATTGAATTTTAAGTTTAATTTAATTTTACAAAACCGACTTATAATATTTATAATTTATATATTTATTGATAATTCGATAACAAATAACTTTACATGGATTATAAGATAATATTTGCACCTACTTATATATTATAAAATATTTTTTTATCTCTACTTAATCCTCAAACATTAACCAATCCAAAATTCAAGAAAATTAGTTATTTGTCATCTAGGGTGAGAGTCAATAATAGTTGTTTTAGAAAATATTCCTTTTATCTTGTATTTTTTCTTCGTGCAACTGAAAGGAAGTTAAGGCTTTTTGAAAGAAGATGATTTAGTGTGTTGTTGTAACTTTTTTTTATCTTTCTTGTATGTGTTTCTGTTGCTTGATTTGGTGATTTGTAGAATTTGACGAAATTTTTATTGCTTATGTGTTACGTAGATTGATATTTAACCAATTGTCATATAAGAGTTGAAATACTCTTAAATGTATCCTTATATTTTATTTATTTTTTCTTAAAAAAAAAAATTAGTTATACACCACTTCAACTAACTATTTTGATCATGTGCCAACACTTTGAAGTTTTTCGCTCACAGATACAACATATTCATGGATTGTGGAGAAATTACACAATTAAAATTGTAAATGTTTAAAAAGCAAAAGTTTGTATTAGTGTAACAAATTGCGATGAGTTGTTACATAAAATTAGTAGCATCAATGTTTAACTTTTTAAGGTGCAACTATGATAAGAGACTCCTTGTACTTTTGTCTTCGACTGTACCTTTTTCGCACAAGGTAAATTGAGATGTCAATTTGCAATGAATGGTATATGTTGTTCGCTATGATAGTGCGCCCTGCACTTTGGTAATTTTTCTTTCACTTTCCTTCAATTCTACCAACTCTATATGAAATGGATCTTTCTTGTGATTCTATTATATTATTATTATTATTATTATTAATTTACCTTTAAAATATAAACGAGTCTTTGAATGTTAATCAAATTGTGGTTAGGCTTAGGGGTGAAAAATATTCTGAGTCAAACTATTTTCTGTTTAATTGAGATAGATCTAAATTATTTTTAAAAAAATTCAAATTATTTTCACGGTTACCCATTATATAACTTGTATATTAGGTTTAACATAACTTTTATGAAATCGTGATATAGCATGATTGTCTGCATAAGAGTAAGATAACATTATGCATTCTAATTATAATTAAATTTAATAACTTAAGTATTATATAACTCTAAAAAGCACATACATCTTAATTAATAGGAAGATTAGATTGTCCTGCAACACTATTTCTGATAAACTCTAACCAACTTTGGGTAACACGTATGTAATTTTTTTTAGTTTAAAATAAACTAGTTATATTTATTATGAGTCATGTAAATATGGTCAATATTATAAAGAAGTGATTTCTAAGACCACCTTAATAATTTATCATACTAATATGACAGTTATAAAGAGTTTAAATATGTCTTTCATAGGTAATTTATTATTAGAATAAATCCTAATTTTAGATTGAAAATACTTTTTTTCCAATATTTATGATATATTTATGTTTTAGCTTGGAGTTAACCAAAGTAGCATCCATCCTAGTTCATGAACCCGGTCCTTGAAGGAGTCCAGCAGAACAAGACTTCATCTTCAACCCAATTCAATCCCACTATATTAAGCTGATTCTGACTTACACTGGAAGTACATACACCAATCTTTTGCTGTCCTTATGCATGGAAAATGCATAATGTAATAATTTAGCATGAGGAAATGAATTGAAAAGTTGTATATTGATGAAGCAACAATGCTGTAAGAATAATCCTTGAAATATATATTTTTTCCAAATATCCCTTAATTATGCAACCATGGCATGGATGTGCAACCAAGCCACCTACCGTTGACACATTTTTGCAAGATGAGATGGTAGGAAATATGAGAAGGGATAAGCAATAGAAAGCATCTTGAGAAAATATTGGGATGGTTTCTATACATAAATGTATATTGAGAAATGAATGTTTAGTGTAATACCTCATATACGTTCACACAAAAACTCTTAATTTAATATAAGATTAAAGACATATAAATTGGACCAGGTTATTTGTAATTACACTTATATCTTATAATCATTATTTAATATATTTTTAATGGTTTGAATTTAAGAAAACTATTATAAATAAGTGATAACTCTGAGAAAGTACTCTATTTAACTATCTATATTCTTTTATACACACAAATATCTTATATTTTTATTTATAATATTTTTCAGATAAAATTTTCTTCTTTCCTTGTGATCAATCAAAGAATTCAATTTATAGAGAAGTCATATTTTCTCCACCTCGAAACTCTCCTAATTCATTTTGAGTAAAAACATTTAGTATCTACCATGAAGTTCAGGTAGAACTTTTTTCGAACCATAGAGTTAATGATTTTGACGAGGAGTTAATCCATCAGCAAATCAATAAATAATCCGAAAATATTAAAAACATTCTCGAAGAGGAAAAAGAGATAAAGTGATAGATCTAATGAAAAAGAAAAAAAAAACTCAAAATATATTATTGCAACTTCAATTATAAGGTGTTAAAAATAGAAAAATGAGGCATTAGACTAATAATCATGTTTTCAGGAATTTGTTACATAGGAGCTCAAAGCCAAACACATTACGTTGCTAAATTTTGAAAAGAAAACAATATCTATAGACTAAATAATACCTTTCCTTTTTCAACCAGTTACTTTTACATAAGTTGATCTCAATCTTCAAGAGGTTAATCATGCACCACAGCAATTATTAAAGGGATGTCCATGTACTACATGCTAAACACACTTTTATCGTTTTTTTTGTTTTGCTAAACTCATGCACGTTGTCTTAAATAATAATAATAAGAAGAAGAAAAACCTAAACATAAAGTGAAGCAATTTTGATTCAAAGCGCCACATCAAAATAGCCTCTAGCAAAAATAAAAAACAAATCAAATTGATACATTCAAGAAATTATTTATTTACAGGTACCCAAAAAGTATTTTTTGGGGTTATCTTATTACGTGAAATCCCAATTATTTTCCATCGTTATTTCGAGCATTATTCTATTTGACTGAAATTATTCATTAATAGTTGCTAGTTAGTTTTTTTTTTTTTTCTTTTATGACAATAATTTTATAATAATTTCTTCATAACTAACATTAGTTTCTCCAATTGATTCTGCTTGCAGTTGAATATTATTTGAGTTACAGACTACTTTAATATTTTTATTATCCTTTCCATACATAAATTTTGTTATTAGTTTAGGTTTAATCTAATTCAATGCAAACAAAAATTCAATGAAGAATTAGATATGTATCAACTTTATACTTTCAAATTTATAGTCGGAACTTATAATTTATTAAAATTGTGGTATCAAAAAATAGTATTTAGTGTTGGTCAAATTTAAAGTAACGAGTGAGATCGTTTTTACTAAAATTATTAATTTTTCAATAGCTTAATACAAAGAAAATAGAAAATTCTTATAATAATTATGTACCAAAACTTAAATTTTCACAAATTTATTTTTAGAGGTTGTATATAAGGAGTTGAACAAGAAAAAAAAAAAAGAGTTCAACTAATAATACTAAATGTTCTTATCGAAAATGAGATGTCTTTCTTTCGAGATGTTTGCAATAGTACAATGAAATTTCTTAGTTGCCCGACTAAGTGGTGGGATACTTGTTAAGTCAGTAAGAACATAAAAAAAAATAAAAATATTAGACTGTATTATATGACAAGTGACCTATCTTTCAGGCTTTGATTTTATAAGCCGAATTATTCTATAAACCGAATTATAAAATGATGTAGGTGATTGATACCCAGAAAAATATAAAATAACTCCAGTTTTTGTCTACTATCTACTAATGAATATCTAATAATAAATATATAATATTTGCATATCTAATAAATATTTATATTATAGGTCACACTAATTAATACTTATGTGGTTCTCTTGAAATTTTATATTTTAAAACTAAAGAACATGATATTATTTAGATGAAAATAATCTTAATGTGGGTTATTGCTGATAAATAAAAAAATTCTTACCGTCGGTACGTAAAAAATGAATGACTTATCCAACTATTTCTATGAAATTAAGCAAAATTGATGCTCATTGCATTTAAATTTCTTTTGTGAAGAGGTCGAGAAAAAGTTGCAACCTTTTTACAAACATCGTACTCTCAAAAAGCATAAAGCTTTCTTATCGAAGTGAACATTTTCACAAATGGGTTCTTTAGGTGTACAAAGTTGTATTAAAAAATCTACCTCTACCCATGTTTTCCTAAACGCTTGCATATTTTTAAAAACATCTAACTTTCACAAGATTATAAACAGAAGTTTTCTTAACAAGATCTATTTTTGTTCAATGATACAGAGTCTAAGTTTATAACAAGAAATGAGAAAACAAGAACAAAAGGTGGAAGGTTTTGACGTTCCTGTGGGAAGATAAATAAGAAAAACTTCAACACATCTTGAAAAACCTAAAACTTAGTATGATTCGTTAGTCCCTTTCACTTACTTGGATCAAATAAACATTTTCAAAGAATAAAATTCAAAATGAATCACACAAGCTTCTCACATCAAAGGAAATGGAAGCCCTGGAATTAAGCAAATAATGATATCAAAATGAAAAGGTTTTAAAATACAAACATTTTGCATATGAAATGTCTCTATGGAACAATCTAGAGCTTTTACTTTTTGTCCACCGTGACATAAGTAAAAATAGCCATACATCTTGTAAGAGCTTTTGTGGAAAGGAGCGTGAATGAATCTTGAAACGTGATAGCAGAGAATAAGAAGGATGAAATGTAGTAAAAATTAAGAAGTTGACGGAAGAGATATTGGAGAAGGGTAAAGGAAAGTAACCTTGAATAACGTGATAATTTACATTCCCTCTGCTACTTTTAATCAAAGCATTTGATCCAGGTAATCATTGGACTCACGAATGTGGCGTGCAAATTTGCTTTTAACAAGACCCGTTAGGTAAAACTCTTGAATGTAATAGTTTGTTTCCAGGTAAATTGGATGTGAATTCACTTCTCCCGTTGTTGTTGGCAGAAAATTTTCTGAAAATCTTAGTGGTAAAAAAGGAAAATTAAAAAGAAATGATCTTGGATGGAGATTAAATATGAAAGAACAATAGTCACATCACTTTCATTTTCCCGAATGAGAACAGTTTGATCTGGCCACATTCAAAGAACTTATTGCCGAAAAAGAGAGAAAAATGTAAGGGATTATTGATGAGAAGAAAGAAGTTATTAAAAAAGGTTGACAGGAGTAAAATTACAACACCTCTTTCATTTATTAAAAAGCGAAACAACAAAAGGCTAGCACAGTGAATTCCTGAGCAGGACACTCCCTCCAACAACGTCCGTTAATACTATAATAAGTTAATCTCACACATCAAGATAAAGATTAAAAACCATCCAACTTAAGAAGAATTAAACAAATTATATAATAGTAATAATAATAATATAGAGAAAGGAAATCAAAACACTAAAAGAGAAACGGTAATTAGGAGTACAATTACAAATTACAGTCTTTTTCATTTTTTTTCTTTTCTTTTAGGTTTTTTTTCCTCTCACTTTATTTATCCTCCTTCTGCCTCGCTGCCTGACTCGGTCACTGACTCACTCCACTCCAACAACTTCATCAAACCATTTTTACCGATTTACCATGATCATCATTATCCACGATCCAATTAATCTACAGTGTACAGTACAGCTGGTTAACTCGGGGAACTCAGCGAGTGAACCCACTAGGACTCGGGCGAGGGAAGCTTCCACGCAGAGGTGGCGATGAGAGGCCTAGTGTGCCACCCAAGCATGAGGCACCCGTTGTTCTCCTCCACTCTGTACCCGTCTCCGCCGGCGAATAGCGCCAGCAACATACTAGCTTGCTTGAAGGCGTTTGACCCGAGATGAACCGGGTCGAACCCTGCCGAGCCCATTCGCCCCCTCCACTGGCTCAAAGTCTCGTGACGCTCCACGCGTTCCACGCCTTCGTACGCCACCACGTTGCATATCTGTTTCCCAAGGTACAACTCCGACATCAACAGATCCTGATTCGGCGAACCTAACCCGGTGGAGGAGGAAGAACCCTCCAGCGAGTCAAACAGACTCGAGTAGTAATGCAAGGCTTCAGTGAACCGGTCCAAGAAAACCGGTCCGTTGTGGTTCGCCTCTTGCTCCACGATGGTTACAATTTTGGGGTTGAGGTTTTTAACTGTGTCCATGACCTTGTCGACGGATCCGGGTCGAGCGAGCATGCGGTGGAGCTCGAAAACGGAGTTGACAGCTACGGCTTCTCCGGGACGGATCTCGAGCATGTTCGGGTCGAGATCTGCGAGGCTGCTGCAGACGAATCCGCGGAATTCGAACTGGACGCCAATGGTTTGGGCTAACTGGGCAAGCTTCCAGCCCACTTGTTGCAGCGCGTCAGTGTTGTCGGGCTGCGGGGGCCCGATTCCGGTTAGGCGGAAGGTTGGGGGACCGCCAGGGCGCAATGCGAGGGCCTGCATGAGGGCGGGCCACTGCATCCCTTGCTTGAGGCCGAAATCGATGACGTGGACTCTCCCAGCGGTGGCGAAGGCCTCAAGAATGGCCTGGTTGGCAGTGAAGTGAGCGAACTTCAGATAAGGGCAGGACTCGTAGAAGTGCATGTGTAGAAGGTCGGACAAAGAGGAATCCAGGGTTTCCTCCGGAAAGATACCGTAGATTCGACGCGCCAGGGCTTGGGCGAAGTAAGTCGCCACTTTCCTCATGGCGCCGGCTTGCGACGCTGCTAGTACGCCCACGTGCTTTACCAGCGCGTCTGCCAGCTTCAGATTCTCCTGTTGGACGGCCTCAGCGCACGCCAAGAGAGTGTGGACCAGACGCACGCCGGCTTCCTGTGAGTCAACGAGGACTACCGGGCGGGTGGGCTCCGAAGCGGACTCCGAGGATTCAATTGGGGAAGCCTTCAAGCGCTTGTTGCTACCCGGTTCGATTTCTTCCACGGTTTGGGAGTTAGTGGTGGTGGTGGTGATGGTGGTGATGGTGGAGGCAGTGGTAGTGTTAATGGTGGGGCCGTTGTTTGTGGCTTGTTGAGGAGGGTATGCGGCTATTCCGGGAATGGCTCTGAGGTCATATTCGGAGTCGTCGTTGAAAACGCGTGAGGTGGTGGTGAGGATGGGGGAAGAGTGGACGGGGTTGTCGATCAAGAAGGAGGAGGGATCGAGGATGGTGGTGGGTTCGGGGTTGAGTTCAGCTAACATGCTCTGGACCCAAGAATGGAGATCCGTAGGGTCGTAGTGAACGGTGTAGGAAGCAAGGTGGGAAATTCCCTCTTCCTGGGCACTCCCCATGACCATCTCGAGCTGCTCAAGCTTCTGTGCGACGTCAGCCATGTCGGAAGCGCGCACCTTGTAACCCAAGGCCGCCAGCAACTCATCCATCCCTCCTCCCTGCTGGTGGCGGTCTTCCTCCCACATCTTGGCCTTCCCGTTGGGCATTGAGGAAGACTCACCCTTGACAGATCCTCCGGTGCAGGTTTGTTGGAAATCCCTCTTCATGAGGAAGTAGGAAGCGTGATGGGAATAATTGAACGGAGGAGGGGAAGAATGGAATTGAAATTAGGATTGGTGATTTGGAAATGGAATTGGGTCATAGGAAAAGGGGGGTGAGGAGTTGGAAGTGAGAGAGGTGGAAAGGGAGAGAGAGAAGGGTGGAGGTTGAAAAGGATAAGGGAGAATGGAAGCCATAATAATGGAATGAATTGCTTTTTATTTTGATTTTGATTGATTTAGTGAAAAAGTTTGGATGGTGAGTGTGATATTTGGGAGTGGTTTAATTTAGTTGGACAGAGGATTGTGGGAGTATTTTGAAGAGGGAGGTTGAGGTTGAGGTTGGGATTGGGAGGCAAAGAAATAGGTAAAAGGCATCCAAGAGCCGTGGCAGCACCGCAATGCCAAGAAAGATGCTCATCATAGTGTACAGCTCGTGCATACCCCAGACACCATACACTAGAAAATCAGGTGCCCGTACGCTTCATCGATTGAGAGCCTTCGGGACCCAGAATCACCCTGGGCTCCACCTACAAAACCTTCCTCCTTCACGCGCCCACTAATAACTCACGGATCAAACTATTTACCCTTACCCTTACCCTTACCCTATTCTATTTCACTTCCTAAACATATTTCCTCATCAATAATCTTCCCCAAATACTCATCCTAACTTTATTAAATCAAATCATTATTCTACCATTTAGCCTTCCTATTTTAGTATCATACTTCCTTTACTTTTTTTAACCTTTTCTTTTCTCATACTTCCTGCTCTGCTATTTTGCAAAATATATATTACCATATATCTTGTTAGGATGAAATAATGCAAGAGGAGGTCATTGTTTGATTTCAACCCTCCACTCTGCTATTATAAATTTAAATAATAAACAATGATAATGAAGAAAAAGAAAAAAAAAAAGTAAGGGTGGTATTTGTGTGTGGGGTGGCCTATGGGAACTATGTGTGGTCGGCTTCTGTATGTTCCAGTGGGGAATAACTTCTCACGACGCACATGAAGGAGAGATCATGGGGACCAGTCAACTTTGGTCTCCACGCGCCTCACTCACACGCCCAACAACACTCACCCAGAGACAACAACGGCCCACGTGGCCAGATGCTGTAGGCGCGTCTCCTCCCACGCGACACGTGAGCGCCGATGAAGGAGATAAGAGACGAGTTGCATCTTGGGCCCACTGAAAGAGGGGTCTGTGCTGAGAGAAGATCAACGAGGACGGGGATTCAGACGTCAACATCGATTTTAGGACCATCCAACGTGGGACCCACCGTCCAAAAACAAAGCATTACTACTACTACTACCGAGAGAAACGGGATGCCAGCTAAGCACGTTCCCTGTAACAGCGATATCCTCTTCCTTTTTTGTAAGCTAAAATCTTAACAAATCCATTAATCATGGGCCATTTTTTGAAATTCACAGATCCTTATAGTTTCCCTTACCAAAAATATGAAGTATAGAGTAGAGTTAACAAATTAGAAGAAAAAAGAGTGCACAAGTTGTAAAAATTAATTTATAATATTAATAAGAAGAAGGTCCTTCTAGAGGAAACGGCGTTGCTGCGGTCCCGTTTGACTTAACTGTGAAAAGGGTGCGTCCTCATCATTCCGAACCCGAACGGGTTTCTCTTTTTCCTTTTCCTTTTCTTTTGCTGAATGTTTTCACAACCTCTAAACTTGGTTGGAACAGTTGTTAATAATAAAGCAATAAATTATTGATAAATGAATCAAGTAAGGAGAAATTAACTAATAATAAATAGAATTACTGGATGAAAATGCGATAATTGGGAAGAGAAAGACTGAAAGGGAGGGGCAGTGACAGGTGGTGTGGTCAGTGATATACGAAAGGGGAGAGGCCATGGCCATGTGATTCTGCCACGTTTCACAGATTCTCTTGTCCCCGTGGTCCCTCTCTTCCTGCACCACCACCATCACCACCACCCTCTTTACATTTTTAAACCATCCCTTCCCATTAATCTCTATCATCGTTTTTTCCGGAATTACTCTTAACCCTGAGTCAGTATTACCACCTTATCAAATCAATGCTCAATACAATGCACATACATACATCCATAAAGACAGTTAAGATCCTCCTATCATTAAACCCTTGTACAAACCGCTTCCAATCACTCTCAAAATCCTATTCATAACTAAAACCCTTTTTTTACTCTCCTTCCCTTTTGATTTATCATACATTATTCTAATTTATTATTATTATTATTTTTTTTTTATATAAAAATTTTCATGATAAACATCACAATCCAACTTCCAACTTGATATCTCAGTTATGCTAACATCTTAAATAACAACAATCATGGTTATTTACTAAATAAATTATTTAATTCTTCATAAAACTTTAACCTCTACTTAACTTATAATCATTTTAATTTCTTTTCCTCCAAACTAGGAAAGGTTACTTTAGTAAATAATCCTTCCGCACCAACTAAAGTCAATATAAAGTTATACTATTCACTGGAATTGAATGAGATGTTTGGTTGTGCTATAGTCAACGCTACACTTTTTTTTCTTCTTGCATCGGAAATTAACCAATTTTAGCAGTTTAAATCAAATCAAATTACTCATCAAATTTTCTATTTCATTGCTATTTATATATTTATTTAGTAGTTCAAACTCAAAATACCAACGTTGTTCATGTGTGCCTTTTAAAAATAGTTTCGTCGACATAACTCTTTCACACTCAATTACTACAACACAAATTTAGGAATATTCAATATTATATATCTCATACAAACACACACATACACATAATTTTATGATACTTTTAAATAATAAAATTTTACATTTATTTATTTATTAAATTATATAACTCTTTCTGGTGTAATCTGGTATTATTCGCGCAACTAATTTTTTTTATTTACAATAAATAATAAATAAATTTAAATCATTTTAGAATGACCTAATCCTTATAAAAAATAAAAAAACTTAATTAAAGCTTTATTTTTAAATTAAATCAGCTAAACAAAAAATAATATATATCATCAACTATATGGTATTTTGCATTACTAATTTTGAAGTAATAATTTTTCATATTAAGTCAATCAAATTAAAAGTAAAATAATATTAAATACGTATATTTATTCCCCAACTTATATATCTCCTTCTATTTGTTTAAGTATAACTATCACTAAATTGGATTCTTCCACATTTTCATCTGTTCAATAAAAATACCAATTTTATGGAATCATATAAACAAAATATCAATCTCGTGGTCTTTTATGTAATATACACACACACATACCTTTTTCTCTTTTTTTTCTTAGGTATAATCGAACAAAATACCTGTGTCACTTAAACAACGAATACCCATTCAAACGCATTTGATCCAATCAAGAGTATAATATTTTTAAATATTATGAGATCACACAAAAAATAATCAATATAAATATTTTGTGTAACAAATATTTACATTTATTTATCAAGCTATAATTTTTTTTTTTATATTTCTTTTCATATACAACCAAATCCACATTACTGAGTTTGACTAATACCCTTCGCATTATATCTTCCAATAAAAAGTAAACTATCCTCAAATATCACGCACGGAGATAATAGTATCATAGTCTTTACCATGAACATTTATTTATCAAATTGTATAATTCTTTTCATTTTTTTTTCCAAGTATAACCGGATTATATTTACATTACTAGCTTAAATAATACTACTTGAGATTGTGTCGGTCCAAAATAATAAGCAAAATGTTCTCAAATATTGCAAGATTATGTCCAAGTTATATATGAATTGCAAGATATTGAGTTGATTCAATATGATGGTATATTTTTTAGTTAGATAAGAGTTTGTAGTTATTTTTATATATAAGCATAAAGAATTGATACGTAGAAAAAAGAGAGTAAATAATCCTAAAATACAAAGACATGAAATAATAGAATTTGAGGGAAACCCTCTAAGTTGGATAAACGCCTAGGCGTGATAATATGGAAAGCTTGTCCCCCACTAAAAAAAAAAGTGAGAAACATTGCATTCTAATTTGTTTAATGCAGAGCATTGAAAGTTTTTTTTTTTTTTGCATAGTTTTTCTTCTCTCTTTTGTTGTCAAAGTTATGAAACACGCACATTGTGTAGTAGCCTTTGTACAAATGAAACTGGACAGCCCCACAAGAAAGCCGTAAATGCGAATGCCTTATCCTGTTTGTGTTCGTGTTTATGGCATCGTGGCATGGGAAGTGGACCTTCTTCTTTCGATCAACACAGAACTCGTGAGAAAGAGAGAGAGAGAAAGGGATTGCCGACAGAGTCAACGCTCAAGTCTTCAACAAACATTTCTTAATAACTTCATATTTCATGCTTCGCCTTCTCCCCTCTTCCCTCTCCCTTTTCTCTTTCATGTTAAATTTATCTTCAATTATATCATAAAATTTACATCTAATTTTAAACGAATGAATAAGTTAGAAAATATTACGCTTTTTTTTTTAAAATTTCAAGTTTCATCAAAATTTTATTCTTAAAAACATCTTCTTCTTTTTTTTGAGTTAATTCAAATTGTTTTTAGACATATCGGAATAAACTACAAAACTAAAAAAAATAGAATTTATCTTTAAAATTATTTTTTATTTTTACAAATTATATTAATGTTTGGGTCTCAAATTTATTGAAATAATAATAGAAATAATATTTTTATGATTAATCACTATGTCCAATATATTATCTATTTTATAACTTAAAATTTCTTTCTTAAAAATATTAAAAAAGAAAAATATATATAAACTAAATTTTTAACGATAAAGGTGTGGTATGGTTAGTTGATATAGCTCGAAATTTATAAAGTATAACTCAGTGTAAAGGTGTGCTATGGTTAGTTGCTATAGCTCAAAGTTTATAAAATATAACTCAAGAACTAGAGAATTGAAAAGTTATAATGTTTTTAAACATATAAAATATTTTTATTTTTTGTAGTGATTTTAGTAGTATATATGCGGTAATGTGGTGTGACAGGTAGATGCAGGGGGCATCGTAGGCAATTAAGTCAGAAATTAATGGTGTATTAATATTACTATTAGCGTATTAATTGTTTCTGCTGACCATATCGAAGCAAAACGAATCACAGTTAATGGCTTTAGGTTTTGCAAGTACGGCTGCCTTTTAAATAGCGCTGCCTGTTATATACTGCTCCGTACATTCCTGGAACAGTGCAATTACTTTTATTTTAATTCTTTAAACAAAATACTACAATTTTTTTTAAGATATCATAAAATACTGTTATTCTTATTAAGCCACAAACTAACCTACTTAATATATCAATTTTATTTCATACGGTTTTTACTTAAAATCAAATTGTATAAAAATCTATTGTGGAATCTAAAATTATTGGTTTTAACACGATTTTTTCTTTAATTTTTAAAATTTTTCTCTTAATTGTTAAACATTTTTTTTCAACTTCTTTTATTATTTTTTAATCGGTTATCATTGAGGATATGACCATCTGGTGAGTTCTCATATCATAAATTGGTTTGATATAATATTTTTATGTAATTTTTTTCAGTAAATTATATTTTTAGTTCATTTTTTTTTATAAATTATTATCCATCATGTATGTTGTAAGACATGCATTATTTACTGGACAATTTGATAAAGTTAGATGGTCCGAAAATCTTAACAAAATTTTACTAAACTAATCTTTAAATATTCATTAATCATATATATCCAACACATATATAATTAATCTCACAAATTATACATTATCATTATAGTCACATGTTATCTGAATAAGATATTTTCACTTGAACGACTTCATGGACCATAATTAGAAAAAACTATAATTAATATAGGTTTATTCATCATTTAAGTATCTATCCCTTGAGTTGTATTATAATTCTTAAGAAAAGTACACATGTTTAACTAACATTTGAGCAACTAACTATCATTTGATGACCCTTAAATAGTTGTATTCACAGGAATTCCATAACCATGCAACACGTTTCTCAAGCGACCAATACATCGCTTGATAGACACCCTTTCAAGAGAAAAAATTATCTCGATTTTTCTCTCACTCTAGCTATAAGTTTTTGCTTGAGTTATCATATTTTTTGGCTTGATTGTCAAAATTGTCACTTTATTAACAATACTTAATGTTAAATACAATCATATATATATATATATATATATATATATATATATATATATATATATATATATACATATATATTACACACATTTAAACAATTTTATTGTATAATTGTAAATATTTACTTTCTTTACCTAAATGTACAACAACAAAAATATTAAATGAAAATTAATTTTATATTAAAAAATAATTAGTTGTTAGATTAATTAAATTAAATATTATTTTAGAGACTAAAAAAGTTATAAGTATCTAAATTAATTTCTATCATTGATATATAATTTTTAAATTAGTATCTAATTAGTTACCAGAATTTTAACTATCAATTTTTAAATCTTAATAATTAGTAGTTAAAACTTGATACTTAATTATGTACTAAATAAAAAATTATTTATCAACAATAGAAAATAATTTGGATATTAATATTTTTTTAATATTTAAAATAATATATAATTTAATTAGTATAATAACTAATTATTTATATATATATAATATTAATTTATATTTAATGATTTTCTAAATAGTATTATTAGTTAAGAATATCGTTTGCCACTTTTAAAAATTCATTGATATCCGTATGTAAGTTGTCTAAATTATCAATTCTTAAAAAAAAAAGACATATCCACCTAACAAGAAGAAAATAATATACCCGTTAATAAATGTTGAACCACTTGTTAAAACTCAACTGTGATTAGTTAATTATACTTTTGTTTTTAGTTGTTTCTAAGATAATTTTCTAAACTTGGTGAGAGTCCAGAAAGATATTTTTTTTAAATGTAATAAAGAATAAATATTTAATCAGTATTTATAGACTTTTTATTTAGTTATTAAATTTTATATTTAAATAAAACTCAAATTTAAAAAGTTGGTTTTATTTTTGTAGTTGATGATTTCTTAAATATATGTAGTTTTTTATTTCCGTACTCGTATTCTTCTTCCGTCGTTATGTGAAATTAATTCGATCTCTATTTTATATTTAATATTAATAATTATTGTGTGGGAATTGTACACGGAAGAAAATCGTGTATAATTAGTATTATGTCGGGTTATTCAACAAAACAATGTTACCTCAAAGTTTCCCTTTTAATATGTAACCTTTCTTTCTTTTTTTGTATGAGCATGTCGGAAATCATAATCATGAATTTATTGTTTTTACACAGAATTTTCCTAATGTTATAATACATTCAAACACAAAATGATTATTAAAAAATACAAATATGAGGATAAAATTTGGAAATAATAGGATCTTGAAATTAAACAAATGAAGTAATGAAGACGGAATTAAAAACAACATCCACTCACAAATATCGATTTTCGATCATCAAAATATAGACCCTATTTTAAATTGAACTCGAACAGTAAGTTTGATGATGAACATGAAAGTGACTGCGTGATTTATATAAGGGAATATCAAATAATTTTACCACCGAATATTGATAAACAAAGAGAGCATTAATCAGAAATTTGAAAAAGAAAATTGTACGAGTCTTTTCAAATGGATGGTGATTTGTTCTTACTTTCTTGAAAGTTGACATATCAAATCCAGTGAAATGGGAATCTAGTCATTTCTTGTATTTTTTCCCATCATAATCACCTAAATATGTTGCCTCAGGCAGAAAAGGTGCTTTATAATATATAATTTAATTTGTGTTATTTAATATCGTCCTCTATCTCATCTTTTTGAAGAGGAAGTTTTTCAGTCTCCATCGTTTTTGACAATTATTTCGTTTATATTAAATAAAAAATTAAGCTCTAAAAAAATGATTAATTCTGAAAAAAAATAATAGTACTGTTTGTTACTATTTATTATATAAAAAAAATAAAGTTAAAATATGAAGAAGGCCAATTGAAGTTATAAAAATAATTTGACCTAATCTTAAAATGAATTGGGCGGTTGAGGGTGGAATGAGAGTTAGAGAGGCAGAGGTATATTATAATTAATGAATGATATCTAGAATTAAAAAAAACAACAACCATGATAATGAAATATTAAGTAATATAAACCCACCAATGCTTTGTAGCTAAGATGGCAAGTAAGATGGTCACTATCCTCTCATAAATTGGTTGAACACAACTCGTGCATCATGTCAAGGGTCATCTTAAATTCTTAATTTTCCATTTTTGTTTAACCTTTTTGAACTCACTAAAGCGTAAACTCTAAGAAGCCACATCTAATAAAAATAGGCACAGGAATAATAAATGGAATATGGTGTTTTTGGTTGCACTTACTTACACATACATGTGGTGCTTTATTTATCTATTGATTTAATTGATCTAGCTGTGCAATTTCGCCTCGTTGAAATACAACTCCACGAGATTCCTTTGGTTGCTGATAAAGTTGGAAATCCTGGTGATACTGTGTTGTACCTTTACGTTAAACCAAGACTAGAATGAATTTTGAAATGGAATATTTATATGATTAAGCTCCAATCTCAGTGCATGAAGTGCATATTAAATGGTTAAATGAGATGAAGATAATTGGTAAGGCTTAGGTTGGTGTCGCTTAATAGTTTGCGCCGGCACCAAAAATTATAGAAACAAGATACATTCTAGCAAGTGATCAAGAGTTAAATAATGGCATGTCCTAATCCAAGCTCCACTCATAATCACCCTCTACATTATTGGGATTATTATTTTAGAATAATTATTGAATGCTTAAACAACCCACATTGCCCCATTCCATGAGATCACTTTGAAAATAATTTAAGACCTAAACAAACATATGGCACACACACATATATGGTTGGGGAATGGACGTGTAACATTTTTTTAATCACAAACCTCAACCATTGACCCAACCCTTTTTTTTTCCCCCTTACTTCTTGCTTCCGCTCCTCATCCTCCAAGCTACCTCAACCCCAACTACAATTTTATGCTTAATTTTTTTCCACACCAGATCAAAGATTAATCTCATTTACATGAATTTTGGATTCAGGGGATGCACTTCTTTTGATTGCATGAATAAGTACTCTAGAGAGAGAGGGAGAGAGGGTAGGGAAATAATTTAAGAAGAGGGGTATCACAGCAGAACCTGATGAGAGAGAAGTCACATGGTGATGATTTGGAAGATCACAGAAGTGGGGTCTAATTGGGGAGTGAATGAGTTAGGTGCAATTCCCTTTCTGGCATAGTGGTGTTGTGTGTAATATTGTGTCAATTTAAGTTTCATATCTGCACAGAAACATCATACATTATTGGAAACAAGGGTGAGAGCTTCAACATCCATCAAACCAATTCAACTACACATCCCCAATACCTCTCCATCCAAACTTTGGTGACACAAAAACATCTATGCCCATCCATGACTATCCTTGCTCCTCACTGCCCCCAAAAATCTTACCTTAATTACTTTTCCTCTTTTTTTCCCCTAAAATGCCCGACTCCCCCCTTCCTTGTCAAATACAAAATACTACATCCTCACATTTTTACAATTAACTTCAAATGGACAAAATTTTAGGACAGCCATCATAATCAAGGCAACAAAGATTAAATATTTTTTTTAATTTGATTTGTGTTGTTGATTTACATGAACTAAAGATAAGAACTTTTCATGGTATATAACTAGGTGCAAAGTATAAATTTTATAAGTCAATTTTATAAGGTTGAATTATACTTAAAATCAATTTCTTATAATGATATCAAACTCATTTATAGTATATTTTAATGAGAATTTTAGACTTATCAAGTTATCTATTATAGGATCACTATTTGATCATTCATAGATATATGGTTCCACACATAAATTGGCAAACTCAACAACATCCACTTTATAAATCGATTTTATAAGATTGAGTTGAATTTAAAGTATTATTTTTAATAATTTAGAACTCAAAACGTCTTTAAGAGATATTAGTGGGTTAAAATAGAACCATAAGTCATATTTTTATCTAACATGAAACTATTAAACATATAACCAGAATCAATTTACCATTATTTTGTAAACAAGTGGGGTTAGAATAAAAATCCAATTAATTATCGGAGTTCAGTTCACAGTGGATTTTGTTTGTTTTGTTTTAAGATTAGAGGTTAAAGCATCTTAGAGTTTTACTCTAAACAAACTAGAGGAGCTATATTACATTTTTTTGGAAAATTACCCTAAGATAAATAACTTATTGCATCTTAGAATAGGTATACTTCCTCCTAACTTTGACTGGGAGCATTTAGTTTTAAAACGAGCATTTCAAAAACGTAAAAAAAACTGAATAATCAACGACAAAAATAATCACTGATTAAGAAATAGTAATTTAAGTATTGCCTGATAACGTAACAATTAGGCTGAATTACTTTTTTTTTATATTCAATTTTGATTTTTCTCTTTTAAAAAAAATTATTTGTCTTTAATCTTTCAAACTTGTGTCAATTTAATTCTCTTAAATTAGTTATCATTACCGTTTTAAGATAGTATATATATATCTAGATGAAAATATTAAAAAAAGTATAGTAGTATACATTTTTCATAAAATTAGAGTACAATTTACTCCTTAAAAATAATTGTGGCATATTTGAGTGTTTAAGTATGAGTTGAGATGAATAGCTAATGAATGAGGTGTGAAGAGTTTTGAGTAAGAAGTAAGAAGTGATGATGAATGTTTAAGGTTGATTGAAAATGAAAGAAGGATATGTAATTTGGGATTTTTTGGTCCCAAAAGTAGTAAGGTTATGCAGATTGAAGCAACTTTACACTGTAAACAAAGGCAAAAATGAATGATGGATGTCCACTTTTTTAGAGCAAGTCATTGCCTATCCCAAACAATCCCCACATGCATGTATCTCTATGTCATTTTCGACATCATGTCCATATAAATAAAGTTTATGTGTAGGGTTTCAACCCCAACTACATTCACATAATCATTTTACTTTTTTCTTTCTCTATCTACAAAATCTACTATATCACTTATATATTCTATTATGTCTCAATATTATGTTCAAATAAAATTTTTGAAACCAAAATATTTCTAAAAACTATACATCTATAACTAAAAGTGAGAAATAAAGATCGATAAGATTGCATTAACAGGTTGATATTGAGGTGTTCATTTTCAAAGCATGATTTCCTTAGGAAACCTTTTCCTAAGTACAAGTTTTATTTTTAATTATTGCAAATACTATTTTTTTTTCTGTCCACCAATCAGAATCAGACTTCAAATGTTAGAATCAGTAAAATAAATCTTTTAAATTCTAACGTATGGGATATTTAAAACGTATGTAAACTTTATTGCTTTAGAGAAGATATGGGGAATTTTAATGAAAGAGATAAGAGGAAAAAGTGACCTGGTTTAGTTCAAATTTTAGGAATACTTTATCATTAATCTAAAAGTCATAAATAACCTTTTTATCTCACTCAAATATCTTACCTAATGGAGAATAAATAAAGTTAGGAGAGGAACTTTAAGTATTTTAAAAAATCCAACCGAGAAGAGACCGGATGACATCATTAGTCCAATAAACATTTATTAAAATAGATTATAAATAATTTTGATATTATTTTAAAAAATAAAATTTAAATTTAATTTAATTTTACAAAATTAATTTATAAAGGAAAGTTTGTATTTACTTATATACTATAAAATGTCACTATCTATGCGTATCAGTCATAAGATCAGGAATGTCAAAGAGGTCGAGTGGCTATATGCATCCCTTGACCAAATTGTCATCAATGATCATCATGAATAAAATTGGCTAATTAATGAACCTTAAATGCAATGAATAGCAATTATGTATAATTCAAAGGACTCGTAAGGGTTCAGATGATACCACCTGATTAATCTATAAATTTTCACTCTTCAGAAAACACACAAAATTCTATTCTATACTAGTCTTAGCAATCTCTTAAGAATTTATCATCATCTTTATGTTTTTACTGACTTAAACATCAAAGAATTTTTTCTAGGTGGACGTCCCTTCTCATCGAAGATCAACTGAAAGTTCGTTTTCTGATAAACACATTGCCCTTGACAAGTTGCTCTCCAAGTTCATTTTCAGTAGGAAGAATATCTTATAGAATCTCCAATTTCTCCTTCATTTACTTACTTACGTTGTATTTTGGAATTTTGCCTCATTTTATTTATCAAAGTCCAGTATACAATATGAACGTGAGAATTAAAGCTGGATGACAAGGGTTTGGTGAAGATATAACAAACCCATTTTTATTCCTCTGAAATATAACTATACTCGATCAAATTTAATCATGAGCCCTTTCTGTCTGCATGTCGGGTCCACTCAATTAATCTACTTATTTAGTGCACCAATTCAAACAATCAACAAAACCCCACACACTAACCAAACACCACATAACATATCTTTCTTAGTATCCCAGAAAAATATTTAAGATTTTTTATTTTTAAGGCAAAATATTGAAGAGAATTGATAACTTGTTGCTTTATTTTTCGATTAGGGAAGTCAGGAATTTTTTAAGTTTGGTTACATGTTCTAGACGTTGTTTTCCCCCGGATTTGTATTACAAGAAAACTACGCCAGCTACAAATTAAATGAAAAATTAAGCAAATTAATAAATATACAACGAATATTCTAAAAGAAAGCTAAATTAAAAGTGGAAATGTGTAAGTTATTATTCCTTTTAGAATAAATAATATATGTAATGGTCATAAACTTTTTATAATACCGTCCAATTAATTATTAATAGACTTCATGATAAGTTTGCTTAACTTTTATAACAATAATAATAATATTGAAAGTTCTGTGAAAGATGTTTTTTTTTTTTTATTAATTAACAGTCTAATTTCTTGCATGGAGAATGTATATTGATGTTCCTTTTACGTGTAAAAAGTTAACAACTATCCATTTATCAAAGGGTAACAATGAAATGATGTTCACTGTTGATGGAAAAGAAATTTAATAATTATTTTTAATCTTTCCCTACTTTCAAGTTCACAAAAGTGAAAAAAAGAAGAATATAAAAAGAAAGGTGAATTAAAAATGAGACTCTTCCAATCTGTAAAAGATTATGGAACATGATAGTTTCCCAACTCCCCTAACCATATATATATATATATATTTATTAATTATTTTATTTCAAGATTTTACTTATAATTATAATTTATTATCTAAATATAATATTCTATTGTTAAAAAGGAGTGTAAGGTAGTTATGAATGATAAAGGTGGGTCTGAAATTATAACTTGCAAAAGTTTATGCATCCAAAGTGAGAAAAGTATCTTGATTGAAGCTCAATTAGCCACTCTCAAGGTAGAGCAAACTTCAAAATCAAAATACAAAACCAAGAACACTAATCTCAATGAAAATGGTAAAGACCCTCATGGTTATACTCACTCTTACATTACTCTCTTTTTTTACTACGAAATTATCTCAAACCATTATTTCCTTCTACATCACAAACACCATGCAATCATTCATATCCATTGGCTCCCACATCCAACCCTAATTATTTTAATTTTTTATAATTATTTTAAATTATTATATTTATCAAATAACTCCCTAACTTTTACAAACTTTCTTTTCATGTTTTACTCTCTTTTCCTTAATCCAAACACTTTCTACTCTCCCAAATTCAACCTTTGATCCAAACAAAACATAAAAGACTAATAGAGACTAATTTAAAATATAAAGTAATTACTAGTTAAAACTTTGGTAACTAAATTAGATACCAATTTAAAAACTAATTTATAATTTTTTATTAATAACAAAAATCACTTTGTATATAAATAACTTTTTTAATTTATAAAATGGTTTATAATTTAGTAGATATATTAATTAATTATTTTGATTTATAAAATTAATTTTTGTTTAATGATGTTTAATGATGGAAAAAAAACCTTTAACCTCGTGCAACAATGTAGTTGAACAACTCTTGCCTTTAAGCTAATTTGGGAATGTGGGAATTGGTGAATGAGTTTGGTAGTGATTTAAGAAGGGAGACTTCACCCAGTTATGACCTGATATCAATTTATACGAGTTGACTAGTAAAATTAGTTTCAATATATTTTAAAGATAAATTGAATTGAATTCGAATGTTTTATGTATTGAATGTTTTAAATCATTGCATACCAAAAATATTTTAAATTTAGGAAATGATATTTATATAATATTACATTATATTTGTATTTGATAATATTTATTCTAATATATATTATATTTTAATTTTAAAATTTAATGATGCATTAGATTAATACTGATATAAAAATTAGGAGTGTTGATTAGATCTATTTGAGAAGAAAATAGTGATATTCCATAGTTCATTGGTTCTGCCTTCTCTGTAATGGGATTTGTTTGGCTGCTATATAATAAGATGATAAGTATAATATTCTTCATGATAGCCTAGCACGTGCTTGGTTTGTAACGTGTAACCTGGTTTTGTTAAAAATTCAACATGCATTTCTTATCATCGATTTGTTATAATGTATACCACGTGACATAAAAGATTATCATAATCATCATAAATATAATTTTCTTTTTCTATAAATATATACTGTTGGGGGCAATACAACTTTGAAAAAGGCAACTTCTTCCTGCAACTCTATAAATTTCTTCCCGCATCCCATCATTTTTGGAAAAGACGATTTTACCCCCTTTAAAAAATGACTTTCAGATTATTTTTTCTGAAATATTTATAGAACATCTTTTCCAAGAACATGTTTTATGAATTTTGAATTTATCAAACCGAAAATAAAAAAGAAATGTGTTTCAGAAAAGATGTTCCATAATTATTTTTTGTTTTTTGAATTTTTTATTCCAGAAATATTTTTTGTTTACGGAATCACTAATCTGGAAACATTAAAAACTGTAAAAGATAATTTTGATATTTTTGAATAATGTAGGGGTGCAGGAAAAAGAATGTAAAGGTGCAAAAAGAAACACCCTTTGAAAAACTACTTTAAAACAACTCCAACCCAACTCAGTTACTTAAGGACTACTATATCTAATAAGCCCTATTAATAAGTTTTTGGGCTTTGTGGTTTTTCTGCTCCCGCTTCAGCCGCACGATTTCTTCTTGCACCTCCATATTTTCTTCTTACACTTCTATACTTTCTTCAGACGTTATATGATAATTTTGTTTTTTTTTTTATCTTTTTTATTGATACCCGTCTTCTCTTTTTTCTGGATTTTAAAATTTTGAGTTATAGAGTTCATAAATACATTCTAAATTCTAGAATTTTGAATATTTTTTTTTCAAATTTTAAAATTATAGAGTTTTAGAATATATTTTTTGGATTCAAATTCTAAACTCTAGAATTTGAAAAAAAAAATGTATTTCAAATTCTAGAGTTTGGAAGGTCTACAAATTATACAATTTGGAAATGAAAAAAAAAAACTATACCATTTGCGGAAGGATATTTTTGGAACTAAAATATTTATGGAGGTGCAGGAAGAAACTATGGTGGTGGAGGAAGAAGTTCTCCTTCAGGCGTTTTTCTTTTTAATAGACTCTTATGGGCCCATTGTTTTGATAAACTAACCCAAATAAAAAAAAAAACCCTTGATACATTTCTAATTAATTAAAACTAAATTAGTGAGTAAATACTGTATTAAATGTTTTGATTTCTAATGGATTTTCAATTTAGATTAATATAAAAATATAAATTAAAAACATTTCAAATGAAACTACTAAACATCACACTATTTTATTCAAGGGAAAGTAAATTCGATTCATATGGATGTTTGGAGAAGGAAAACTGTAATATACATAGATAAACAAAGATAATTCTTACGATAATATATTTTGCGATTTAATGAGATTATTTTTAAAGTGTCATTCAATTATTTAAAATTTTCTTTTCAACATCAATTTTTCAAAAATTATGTAATTAAAAATAATTTTAAAGAAAGTTAATTAGTTTTCTTAATTAACATAAATTAACTTTTCTTATATCGGAGATAAAAATAAATAAAATATTAAAATTTCCATTCACTAAAACTTTATCGATAATTATATTTAGAATAATTATTATCAAAAACAAAATTGCCATTCAAAATAGTTCATAATTAAATTTTTATACTTCCTATACACTGTAATTAAATTAAAAATATTAATTTTGATTCATCCTTAGAACCATGTTGGTGTGAAACGTATGATAGTGCCACGTAAACATCACCGGAACCAAAACCACAACGCAACATCATCGTCAGCATCACCATTCAGAGGTTCGGAGTAGACGCTGGCAATGTCGACTGCGAGAGTTCAAGTTTCGGCGTGCGCGCTTTCCACTGCGGTCAACCACCTCCGTCTCCGCCCAAACGCCGTTGTTTCCTTCACCAACCATTTCAGGAGGAAGTCTCTCAGCGTGGTGTCAATGTCTTCCGTTCCCCCTTCCCAACCCTTTGAAATCGCCGTTAAAGCTTCCGTCACCACACCCAATAGGCTCGGCGACTGTAATATAATATTTTCACCTTTTTATGCGTTTCTTTGTTTCCTTTTGGTTTAGTTTTGAACATCTCAATGGTTTCTTCGATGGAAATTGAAATTACTGTCTCCTTAAGGGAATGGTGATGTGCATGAAAGGATTAGAGAAAGAGAAACGTGGGCATGGTGAAGATGAAGGGAAGAAAATTAGGATGTATCTGGACTCAAATTATGTCCACGTGCATTCTCAATTTTCACTCATTTGTCTCTTTCTTTTCCAATAACAATAAGGGCTATTTTGTTGTGGAAATGCTTTCTGTTGTCATGTTTCTACCAAAATTTGCAAAAAAAATGTAATCTTTAAGGCATTGTTTGAATAAACGTCTCAATAAGTATATGAAAAAGAAGAAAATGAAATTGTAAACGTAAGTTTTTCATAAAGTTAGTTAATGTAAAGTTAAAATCATCTTTTCAGAAGCTAAACAAGACAACTTTATGCCTAAGTTAATTTTGATTTATGTTATGGGAGAAAGTTAAATAATTTTACCTTCTTATTTTCTTCTCTTACAACTGCATATTGAGAAATTGACCGAACAGCCTTTCCCGCTCTCATAGTATATGTATGTGTAACTAGAGCAGAAGCGATTCGGTGATTTATCGTGTTTGGAGATGTAGGGTGCTAGGGAATGGTTTTTCGAGTATTTTGTTTCAATTCCATGATGTAGGTAATGCCAAAAGAGCCTTCATCCTGGAATTAGAGATAGCTAATTATGCATATATTTTGTATTTAAGAAAGCAAATAATGATTTATTGTTGGTATTTGAGCCTTAAACTTGGCTGGACTAGCGTAGTTCCTATAATCAATTTTGAATTGCTTTTTCAGGTCCTTTTTGCCAAAGGGTATTACTAACACTGGAAGAAAAACATCTGCCTTATGAACCCAAGTTGGTGGATTTCACCAACAAACCAGAATGGTATCTTCTAGCGCGCTTCTTGGGCTAAATTTTTATTTCTATTACAGTTGCTATCTTCATAAAACTGAATCACCTACAGACCAAATGTCTGGTTCTCATACTACTTTTGTTGTTTTCTTCCTTACATTTTGTTTTGTTGGTTTAGGTTCCTTAAAGCCAATCCTGATGGTAAAGTTCCTGTCATAAAGTTTGATGAGAAGTGGGTTCCGGATTCAGATGTTATTACTCAAACATTGGAAGAGAAGTATCCTAGCCCACCATTGGTGACCCCACCCGAAAAGGCCACAGTGTATGCATTTTGCTTATAGATGTAGTTGTTCTTAATTATACATTGCTTTGAATTTTTAGAAAAATGCATTATGAACTCATACATGCGTAAACACAATTTTCATTGATACTCCATTTTTGTTTTCCTTCTACTCCGTGTCAACCTATTAGGTTTTTTATGTTTACATGAGTATATTAAAATTAAATGTACTCCAACTGCCTAATGCATGGATGTGGTTTTTTTCTGTAGGGGGTCAAAGATCTTTTCTACATTTATTGGATTTCTCAAGAGCAAGGATCCCAATGATGGAACAGAACAAGCATTACTAAGTGAACTGAGCTCTTTCAATGATTACATAAAGGAAAATGTATGACATTTTTTCTGCTTTTGTCTCTCTGCTGTTTGTTTGCAATCTTGATCTGGTTTTACGCATAGAAGAAGTACTATGCATTTTTTTCAAACAAACCATTATCCTCTCTTGCATGCTTCCCCTTTGTGAACTAATTTCTTCACTTCAACCCTGGTAAGGTTTTAAGCTAAATGATGGTAAAGTGTGAAAATTGAATTACATGCAGTTGGTAGTATACCTGTATTTAAAAGGATATTTCATTCGATTGTTTTCTTCTGTGCGTGGCATTTAATACAGAATTGAGATATGTTAAGAATACGCTTTAGCTTGGGATACATGGTAACCTATGTATGGCAACTTCCCCACTTTCTCTTCTGTCTTTACCTTTTCCTTGTATAACTTGGGTTTAAAAGGGGAACTTACATAACAAACCCATTCATCCAACTTCAATATATATTTTATGTTTATTCATGTAAACATTCATCACTGCACTAATGCCTTTTATACTCCAATTATATAAGAGGTTAATACAAGTTACAACAAATAAATGGGGATCATGACTTAATTGAGCTGATTATACATAGCGGGTCAACTAATAAATGCATGCTATATTGTTGATTACTTGGTATAATTGAAAGCTATTCTGTAAACAATTACTTTATGCAAGCAACTTAAATTCCATATTTTTGTCTTCAGCAGGATGAAATTTTATTGTATTTTTGGTTAAAATGGCTGTTTTATAAAAACTATATTAGGCTTACAATTTCTTGACATCAGCTATTCATGAACTGTAATAAGTAAAATGCATCAAATAATTGTAAAGTGCCTATATACCGATTAGATGGGTTTGCTTTATTATGTGGAACCTGTGTAGTTCATCTCAAATATTAATTTGGGGTGCTGCTTCAGAGTTGCAAATCGAAACTAGCTGATGTTACAAGGATAGCTATATCATTCCTTATGCTATGCAGTTATATTTTTTTCTGCATTATACTGATTAGATGGGTTTGCTTTATTAAGTGGAAGTTTTGTAGTTTATCTCAAATATTTACTTGGGGTGCTGCTTCAGAAATAGATATTACAAGGATGGCTATATCATTCCTTATGCTATACAGTGTATAACTTTTTTCTGCATTTTGTCATTGTAATTTTTTTGGATTAAGATTAGTTGGTTCTGTTATTTGCTCTTTCATTTTAGTTATGCTACCTACATGTATTTAAAACTTACACCCGTATGAATATGACATGAATTAAATTTTCCCTCATTTCTCCCTGAATTCACCCTACCCTTTTACAGTTCTTTTGATCACAAGAGTGCTCTTCTACCATTAAGCTACTTCCTGGTGAGAGACATTTTTTACTTTACTTCCTGTCGCTACATCCCAAAGGAAGAACCATGACTTTAGAAGTGAAAGACCATCTCATTAGAAGTGAAAGTGATTTGGAGATGCCATTGAAATCCTTTGCACAAACTGAGAATGTAACTTATTTCCATTCCATCTGCCCAGATAATGTATACTAGTGAGAGGCAACCTTCATTCTGTGAGCTAGCTTTTGGGGTCAAGTCCAAAGCTATATGCTGAGATGATATTAGAGTGTAAGATAGATTCGTTATTAGACCAATTACTATATTATCCATGCACAAAACCCAACAATGTTTGGTGGGAGAGGGTGAACTAGAAAAAAATCCAAGTCATTAACCAGAGATAGTGTCAATATGATGTATATAAGTGGGAAACATTCCTTAATCTGTGAGGTAGATTTTGCCATTTTGGGGTTGAGTTAAACCCAAATTCATGTTTTAAGAACATTTGCCTCTGCAGGTGATAAAGTAGAGACTGACAACAATTTGCAGGCCAAATTTGTGCAAGCTGTAAATCAAGGAAGCCATTAGTGCTACCAATATCAGTCAAAATGGGAAGCAAATTTTTGTTATACATGTCACTAATCCTCGCTGGCTGATAAATAGAAACTCCAGATAACATGTTCGTGGAGAGCAATGGGCAAATTGATTGCACAGCATTGTGCTCATTCATGTGACGATTATCATTGACCATCTCAGTATTTTTTTCCTCATCTAATTCCAAGAATAGTGGATGTGACAATGACAGCTGACCCTGAAACACTACTTTGGAATGTATAGTTTCTATCTAATAAAATTCAATCCATGAATCGATAGGGTTTGTTGGATGAACTTTTAATGCTTCATTCCAAGAATAGTGGACTGGGCAAATTTAAAAATAAGAGAAAGAGAATGTATTTCACATAGGGATGCCAATTCAACCCAATGGATATCCATAAAGATTACCAGTCAAATGGATCTAAGTATGAAGTTACTCAAAAAAAAATGTCAGTATGGGTACTATACTACCCAATTCCTACCCTTATACATGTAATATATTTTACAACTATAAGATGGAAATTTTTAAATGCCTTCAATTTCCATGACTTGGACGGGCCTAAGGGAACTAGCTTTTTGATTATGTTAAGGTGCCCGATAACTCCAATAAATATGTGTCTATTAATGATGGTAGAGAACTTTGATCCGAGATGGTTATATGTTTACAAGTTGTAGCCAGAAGGATTTGGTGTTCTTGTTTCTATCCTGCTAGACTCTATGTTGGTCTTTTTAAAGGCTTTGAGGAAGGTTTTTTTTTTTTGTTATTATCTATAGTTTACACTGTTAAACAAGTTGCAGGAAACTTTCTACTTTAGTTAATTGACTGTTTTATTTTCCTTTCTGTAGGGCCCTTTCATCAACGGTAATGAGATATCTGCAGCTGACCTATCACTTGGACCGAAGCTATATCATTTGGAGATTGCTCTGGGGCATTATAAGAAATGGACAGTACCTGATTCGCTTACCTCTTTGAAGTCGTATACGAAGGTAAGTTCTAGACAAGCCTATGTACTCAACATCTCCAATACATTTTTCAAAACTAAAACTGTATGCATGAAGCTACTTCCCTAGATCCATATGTACGCTGATGATGATTCTCAGACGATTATGGTTTATTCAGCGTTATCGATGTTGGAGTTTGCTTATTATCAAGAAGAAAGACCTGCGCTCTGAAATTCTTCAGAACATAAAACTTGAATCATTTCATTAAAGAAGCAGAAGAATCATCTGCTTCTGAATACCTTGAATGTTCCCTAATGACTGTTCCTGTTTCATTCACCAATTGTCACCCAACTTGGTGTATTATATTAATGAAAACCCTTTGGCTAATTTTGGTGATGTATGTTACATCCTAGTGTTAGTTTCTGAATGAAGTTAACTAACTGATTGTTTGTCAGATAGTTGAGCCATGGTGAGTTAGAATTCTTTGTTTGAGTTTGCCATACGTGTAGCTAATAATGCTTTGAAAACTCTTTCGTGGAAGTTGGTGTTTGCTATAGCTAATAATGGTGAAATTGCAGGCCATTTTCTTGAGGGAATCGTTCATTAAAACAAGTGCACAACCACAGGATGTCATTGAAGGTTGGCGTCCTAAAGTAGAAGGCTAATAATATCCACTGCTCACACTATCATTTTCATTACACTCTCACGGCTATACCCCCGAGGAATAGCAATGTATCAAGAATTCAAAGACCTATATCGTTTTGTATCATAATCTTACTCATTCACTATGGATTATGGAAAAAATATTTATTAAGAATTGTTGGCCTCAGATTGTAACATGTTTGATAATGAAAATAGTTGCATTCCCTAAAATAAATGATAATTACATAGCTTCTTTTCCTTGTTGCGGTAGTCTTAATTAAAATATGCATCTCATGTCATGTCTCATTTGCAACAATAAGAGTGTCTATAAGAATTTTTTAATCTTTATATGTTCTTTCTCTGCATCATTTTTACTTTTTAAATTCAATATTGATATATTTTGGACTGTGTCTACTTGTATCGCAGTGTTCATAATTTATTACAAATTTAAAATATAACTTATATCTTTAAATAAATATAAATTTAGATATAATATACAATATAATTTATACATTTAAACATATTTATATATTGAGGAGTTAGTTATATAAAATAAATATTTATCTTCTGTACTGTGTAAGCTAAAATACCAGTTAATTAATTATCTCTTTGTATTAAAACTTGATCTGCTCCTTAAGATCCTCTAAAATATAATGTAGGTTTTCTTGATATATTCCGTGAGATTTAGGTTGGATGAGGTGAATATAAGGAATCATTAAAATATTGAATTGTTTCATCTGTATATTCTTCTATAGTAATAATGTTAAACATCTTGAGTGTGAAAAATATTAAAGGAGTCTCATAAAAAAAGCGAAAGATGGAAGCAAATTTCAGAGTTCTCATGAGTAATTTGTCTCTTAAGCATTGCTTTCAATTTTGGTAACCTTTTAATTTTATGCTTTCATTTTTTTTTTTGTCTTTATTTGATTATTTACTTTTGGGGTTTTAAGATTTGTGTTGTAATGCTAATATCGACCTTATAATAGGGGTTTTTGCTCACTTCTTACTTTCCTCTGTTTGTTGTTGTAGTTTATGGCTTCGCGCTTAAGAACTCAATATTTTTGTGTTTCTTTTCAACGCTTATTTGTTTGGGTCGTGATTTTGTTGATATAGAATAATGAAATTTAACTGTTTTAGTGTTCCCAAATTATAAAAAATAGTGTAAAAAAAATTGTTGAAAACGAGGACGTAATTATTTGTTTGGCAACGTGGTTAATGTTGAAAGTGATTGGACAATGAAAGAAGAAACCGCGTATCTGAAGGAGAGGAGAAAGCCTTTGCGGGCCCCACCTCACTGCAATCAACGTCATCCCCAACCACATCTTCTACATTAATCCATTCAAAAATAAAAACCACGGCCACGTCACCGATCCGATCCTATCCTCAGATGAAGATCCAACCATCCCATTGCCTCTGCTTCCGCTATTCTCAGCCGTCCCTTTTTGCTTTTTTATTATTTATTATATTTATTATCTCCCTTCAAATCAGATCCTTGTGCAGGAACCAGACAGTGGTGTGTGAAAACTGTGTCTTGGAATCCGAGGTTCCAGACCCTCAACTCAATCAAACAAACTCAGCAACTAACTTTAATGGCAACTGGAGACTTCATTAATAAATCCCTTTCACTTCCTCCATACCCCGAGGTAAGTACATTCTAACCTAACCACCTATCCTTAACCCTTTCTCTTTCTGCTCATAATTTCATGCAAATTTCACACATTTTCTATACAAATTAAGCGATGGGTTAATTTTCAAAAGGAGAAAAGTTAGGAAGACTGAGTTAGGGTGTTCCAATTTTATAATTTCAGATGATTTTGGAGGCGATTGAGGCGCTGAATGAAGGGAATGGCTCCAATAAAACATCAATTTCCAAGTACATAGAATCTAGCTACGGTGTATTGCCTCCGGGCCACAAGGTACTGCTCAATGTGCACCTTGCAAAAATGAGGGACACTGGGCTGCTAGACTTTTGGAAGAATAACTACACCAAGCGTAACCCAAACGCCCCGCCGCGGCGTGGCCGTGGCAGGCCGCCCAAGCCCAAGGAGTTTCTGCCTCCGGGCACTGTCTTGTCACCGCCCAGGCCCAGGGGTCGTCCCCCAAAAGGCCCAAGGGACACGCCAAGGCCATCCAAAGCCTCGGCTGGGAGTGGCAGACCCAGAGGCCGGCCTAGGAAGATGGCCCGGCCCGCTGGAGGGTTTAGCGAAGCATCGCCTTCCCCGTTGAAGCCCAGCGGGAAGCCCAGGGGAAGGCCTCCGAAAGTGAAGCCCGAATTGATAGAAAATATTGCTTAGTAGTAATATTAAAGCCCGCAAGGCTTGCATGGATAGGGATGTGTTGTTTCTGCAAAAGTGGAACTAAATAACTGTTGTGTGTTGACTAGAGTGTTTTGTGTGTACAATTGTGTAGTTGGTGAGACTTTGTTGTAAGTACATATGTTATTATTACATTTTTATCTTACCACACCTCCTACCTTTTTTTCCTCCCATTTTCCTTGTTGCTTTGTTTGATTCATGCGCAAAACTGATAAAAGAAATAGAGTGAGAAGAAGGGGAAAAATAAAAACATGAGATGATTGTTGAGTAATTTGATAGAAAATAAGTGAGGTAAGTATTTTTCTCTCTCTTAATTGTTAAAATGGACAAAATTTTTTAAAATATCAAAACGGTTAAGTCCCGTTAAGTCCTATTAAAATGATATGATTTTAATGTATTTAACACAATTTTAATATAATTAAATTTTTTAATTAAAGTCGTTCTAAATTTTATAAAATGAGTTTTTTTCTTTATAATTAAAAAAAAAAACTAAAGAATAAACAAAATATCTAATTTAACATATAACTACAAATAACATAATGTTGGAGTTTAATATTGAGTTTATCAAAAGTATTATAAGTCATTCATACAAAATATACAATAACAAAATCTTTTTGGTACTAAGTTTACTGAGTTGACATTCATAAAGTGACATATATTATATAAAGTGACATATATTATATTAGAATAGTTTCTCTCTTACATACTCATACTCTTATATATATCTCATATTCTATCAATCTTATACATAATTTTGTAGTTACTGAAATTATTAATTTTTTTATAAGTATATATTTTAGAAGAATTCTTTCATCCCAAATATGTAACTAATGCAACGACTCATAAATTTGGTATAAAAGATTTAGACTTGCAAACTTGCTTTGAATATTTTTCAAATAAAATATTTAAGAGTAATGTTCAACCATCTTGACAATAAATATAGTTGAATATATCTTTGCTGGTATTTTCTTAGAAAAAATCAATTTAGTCTCTAAGTTATGGACTAAAAATATGGATAAAGAGTAATAGAGTGAAGACGATGAATTAATTTAAACATATGAGAGATTGGGACGTCCTCCTAAAGTTTGAATAAAATTTAATAAAGTGACCTCCAAAATAAGTCGATTTAATAAAAAGTAACGGTAATATCAATATCATTCAATTTTACTATCGATTTTTAACGAACGAGGGTTGATCTGATTCTATTTGTAGGATTCAATCATTTTCTTTGATGTCTATCTATAGAAACTACCTATTAGAGAATATTATTTTGTTTGTTGCTTGATTTTTTCATTTGAACTCTCAATATTTTTTTTTTCACATGGATTTAGTCGTCCTCATATGTTTTGGTTTTTTTTTTTTTATCTTATTCCTTATGTAACGAGAGTCCTCATATGTTTTGTTTTTTTATCTTATTCTTTATGTAACGAGAGTGTTGTCTAATACGATTTTTACAAAAAAAGATTATTTATTCATGAGAGTAATCTATTTTTAAACTTTCAATGTTAATCGAATTCTAATAAATAAGTATTATAGATTAAAAGTTTTAAGATTTATAGTTAATCTATTTCTAACATTGATTTCATTTAGGTGTTGTTTAGAAAATATAAATTTCAAAATTTGTTAAGTGTCAATCAAGAAAAAATCAATACGTAAAGTAAAAGATTATCAGACTAATACAAAACATTGAGAAGGATAATACGATTAACATGCACTTTTGATAATTTTAAAATTAATTATTTATATGGAGTTGAATCCCATTGCATCTATCTTTGTTAAAAAGAAAAATTAGTTACTCATATTTTTATTAGAAACTTTAATTTTTATTGATTGAGAGTTAATTCTTAATAAATATTTACAGAGATGTTTATGCCAACACTAATGGTGTGTTTGTTTCCATGGGGGAGGAGGGAGAGAGTATTTTTTTGTGTGTGTTTGTTTCAAGGGTGGAGGAGTGGATGAGTGGTTTTTTCCACTCTTAACAAATGCTGTTTGGATTTAGAAGGGAATTTGTGAGGAGGGGAGGAAGTGGATTTGTGAGAATGATTTTTTGTAAGTTTACAAATTTATCCCTGTTATTCAAAATATTTGAATAAAGAATAATGAATTATGATTTTTTTTGTAGATTTTAATTAATTAAATATTGTTAATAGATAATATTCATAATTACTTATATTTTTAATAAAAAATTTAAAAATACAGTAGAAAATATTTTTGTGTTAAATTGAAATAAATTTATTAAATATATTAAAATTTATGAAAATAATATTTATTATTATATTCATTTTTACTTTATATAAAAAATATATATTGTTGATATTATATATATTTTTTATTTTAATATTTTTATTATTTATAGTTATATGTTGTTATTAATAATATAATTAAATATTTTTAAAATTATAAATAAATTTATATATTATTTAATTTTGTATATTGTAATAAAATGCATGTATAAGGATATTTTGGTAAAATACAATAATTTTATATCAACCCTCACAAATCTCTTATTTTTTGTGTTTTTGTTTCCACGGGAGAGGAGGAATGAGGGAGGAGCAAAGAGATGTTTTGTATATTTGTTTCAAGAGAATTAAGTCGGAGAGATTGGATGGGGAGAGAGTAACTAGTTTTTTAATTGTCCCTTTTATTTTAATACATTATCTTTGATGTTTGCAATAACAAGTTTGATGTTTGAAATACCAAGTCAGAGAGTGATTTCAATATTTTAACATTTACGATATTGATTTTGTTATTATTATATTATTTTTAATATTAATTGTGTTACTTTTAAATTTGTATCCAATTCAGATTAAAACATATTTAAATTATGAAAATGAAAAATTAAATAAATAGAAATTAAATTTATTTAACATTTATTAAATTAATTAGTTTAAATAAAATGACTCATGCTTGTGGAAAACATACAGGCAATTTAAAAAAAAAAAAACTAAATATTTTAAAAAAATATAAGATTATAACTATATAATAATATACTTTGTTTAAAAAACATGTATTCTTTTTATATTAATTATGTAATTATGTTATTTTATATTATTTAATAAATAATTTATTAAATATTTTTAATAAATATTTCCAATCCAATAAACTAATTATCAATTCGAGTAAGCTATGATTTTATTAACTAGAAAAGCTTATCAACTAAAACTCTTATATGCTAAAAAGTAGTTTATGAACGCCTAGGTAATTTATAAACTACATACACCTTAAATCAATCTTTCTTTTCTAACCAAATTTTAAGATGTATCTCATATTTCCCACCAATCATCAAAATTATTCTAATTAATTAAAAAAATCATTAAATAAAAATTATTTTAGAGACAATAAATAATCAAATACTATATTAATTCAACTATATACTATTTTAAAATAAAATTACATTAATTAAATTAGATATTATTTTAATAAACTAAAAAATTTATTAGTATCTAAAATAATTTATATTATTAATAAATAATTTCTAAATTGATATCAATAATAATTTTTAAATTGATATCTAATTAGTTATTTATAGTAAATAAAAATAAATAAAAACTTAAAAATTAAATTTGTAATCAATAAAAGACCAAAAAATATTATAATATGCTGTTAAAAAGTACCATAATCAAATTACAAATTTCAATCAATCATAAAATTTTGTTATAACAATTTATTGTTTTTTTTTATTAACCATACCAATTGACTAATATAAATATCCATAAACTAGGATTTTTTTATAGTTAAAAAGAAATATAGTAAATAATAGATATAACGAGCATTAAAAGAAAAATAAAAGTAATATGATGGGACAATGATTAGAATCTTCATAATAAATTATAGTCCTTATTTAAGAAATATAGGACGAAACATCAGAATGGATTCTTTCGTGATAAATATATATTATCACTATTATAATCAATTCCAATATTAAGAATTTATTTGGGTAAATTTGAGTCACATTTGAAGGGGGAATTGTTGTGACCGGTGTTTGTCCTGCTTTATCGTAGGACGCGGAACGAAGGAAGGTCAAAAGACCGAAAAGCCCCCGAGAGCATTTTAAAATGACCCAAACGGTACGTTTCTTTCCGAGAAGCTCTAAACCCAAAAGCTCTCTTACGCTGAAACCCTAAAACCCCATTTTCTCCCACACATGTGTGGATCTTTCCCATCCTCTTACATCCAAACCCTAATTTTTACCCCCGCTTATATTATTTATCGATCCTTCGTCCCCCCAAAACACTCAATCGCATTCTCTCCCTCTTTCCTCTGATTATCGCTTCACAACTCTCCACCCGCGTTTCTCCTATCATCTGCAGGTGATTCTATTTTTTTTTCATAGTTTTTTTTTTTTTTTATAATTTGGACGTTCTTTGTTTTGTGTGATTGTTTTTCGTTTAAATGGTTTGATAAATTATGATTGACAGTGTTTTCTTTTACTAGATCTTTACAGTTTTTCCTTTTTCGCATATTTTTAAAGGGTAGGCTTCCGTGAAAATCTCGGATTTTAAATTTGGGGTCGGATTCATACTACAAAGATATATTGTTTAAGGAGACAATTGTTGGAGTTTACCCTTGACTGCAACGCGTGTATAAAAATCCAGGAAGGATTTGTTTCGCTAGGATCTGCTACTGAGAGATTTTTGGTTTTGAAATCTTTAATTACTTTGGTGTGTTTAGCTGGGATTGGTTATTCAGTTCTGGGTTTTGACTGTTTAATTAATATTATAGTAATAGAAATACAGTTTTGGGCATTTTATATAGTGTTTGGATATCTTCCGGACTCGATCGCAGCCCCAATTAGTTGAAGCAACTAGTTGCATCTGGTTGAATGTGTGGTGGGACACGACTCTTTATAATGTGCCGCCGCCCCAAAAAAACACACTAGTAGAGAATTAAACCGAAGTTTTGCTTTATGAGTTAACATTGATTGTCTTAGCCCTGGTGTTCTTTTTTGTTTAATATCTGCGTGGTTCGATTTTGTTAGGTCTGGGTTGTGTAAGTATAACTTATTTCTTTGTTTTTGCAGGCCTATATCATTATTGAAATTTTGTGAAGTGTCTGACTTGTGTTAAGCTGTTGTATAATGGCTTCTTCCTTGGATATGTCACTTGATGATAGAATAAAGAACAGGAGTAACAGAGGAGGTAGAGGTAGAGGTAGGGGAGGACGTGGCAGAGCCCAGCCTGGCCGTGGGCCAAATGGGGCTCTTAATGGTGGAAGAATGGCTGGTGCTGTTAATAGCAGAAGAATGACTGGTGCTGGTAATGGTGGAAGAACATCTGGCGCTGTTCGTAGAGGTCCTCTTATGGTTAACACTCGGCCATCATCATATGCTATTGCCAAGGCAAGCTCAAAAATCGTGGATGCTTATACATGTGCTTGAGAATCTGATATGCTAAAAAAATACCCAATTATGAGACGTTCAGCATTATAGAAACTCAAAAGCAAGTGGAATTCCGCTTCTTTAGTAGTTGTTCCATGGAGAAGCTCATGCTCGATCATTTTGCATCATCAATGCCTTTGTCATACTTCCATAATGTCACAATTAATATGAACATAAGAGTTGTTTGCTTTTGTTTTGGGGGGCTTTGCTACAGATCTCTGATGTGTGCAGGAGTTCTTTGGTGATTCCTGACATATTATGTGAAGGAGCTTCATTAGGTGAATTTCAAAATGGAGCTCTTACAAGTAGCACAAAAATCATATAAGTATAAGTGGGGTTAAATTCTCTAAACCATGCTAATCCATTTCATTTACATGAGATGACTTTAAGTGTTTGGCTGGTTTTGTGTGGACTGGTGTTTTACTGGATCCTCTTGCTAAGTTGGGTTCTACAGTTCAAGAATTCAGTATACTTCCCCAATTCATGGTATTGCAAAGGAGCTTTTCGCTTAGAACCAGAACTGGAGCTCCCACTAATAGCATAGCACCGGTTTATATGCAGTGGGTTGAATTCTTACTCCCATTTACAATCTTTCACCTAGAACATTGATGTTTGAGTACGAGTTCTCTTGAATATATATTGCCATGGTCAGATCAACTTCGTTAGTATCGTGTTTTGTTTTTTTATGGGGATTTTCGTGCTCTGACTAATCTTGAAGAATAGTGATTTTTTCTGGTCATAATCTGATGTGTTCTTTTACCACTTTGGGAACTGTTATGTTCTTTGGCCAGTCTATTCGCAGAACTAGGCCCTTTCCATGGCAGCATGATTTGTTTGAAGATAGCTTAAGAGCTGCAGGGATTCAAGGAGTAGAAGTTGGCACCAAATTGTATGTTTCCAACTTGGACCATGGAGTGACCAATGAAGACATAAGGGTACATACTATGCTGTATCATCATATGATTCTTTCTTAGTCGCTGTTTCTACCCAATCTGTGTGGAAGTTCTCTTGAAACTTGATTTGCAACTCAGGAACTTTTCTCTGAGCTTGGAGAGTTGAAGCGTTATGCTGTTCATTATGACAAAAATGGACATCCAAGTGTAAGTATTGGGTTTTGTTTTGTAAAATCAGTTGCCATTTTATTTTAGCTTAAAGTTGGTGAATTTTTTTCTAGAAAGGGCGTTATGTCTGATACCCGAAAGTATAATTGGATTTTTTCCTCAATTTAACATAAGTTCCAGAAAATAGTATAGTTCTTATAATTTTTTTTGCTAACTATTTGATATCTTTAACTATCTAACAGGGTTCGGCTGAGGTTGTTTATACTAGAAGAAGTGATGCATTTGCTGCTCTTAAACGATATAATAATGTGCTTTTGGATGGCAAGCCCATGAAGATTGAGATTGTTGGTTCCAATGCGGAATTGCCTGTAAGTGCTCGGGTGAATGTCACTGGGGTGAATGGACGTAGGAAGAGGACTGTTGTAATGACGTAAGTTACCTTGGTAGCATTTTGGACTGTATTTTGGTTTTCTTTTCTTTAAATCTGGGCTCCTCCGCATAACTTCTCTTTTTTCTTATTTTGAAGATAAAAAAAATTTGGTCCAAACACTACCTTGATCAAGTATTGAATCATTAGTGTATCATGGATGTCTGTTAATCTCCCTGAAATTGCATGTTTATGTTTATTTCAAATTCCGAAAATATGGTGTCAATTCTGCATGATTAAAACATGCAACAATGGACGTTTTTGTTCTTAATTGTCACGGTTAGAATTGGGTGCAGATTTGATAGACAACCAGGACGCTTCCCACTCCCCCTATTTCTGTAGGCAACATGCCTTATTTCTTCTACTATCTCATCCTGCCCAGTGAAACTAAGACCCTCATTGACAAGACGTCTAACTAACTTTTAATGGTAATTATCATTCCTCATCAAGTTTATCAAAATTGTGAGTCAACTCATACGAGTTCACTTCCCCACAGCCTTGAACCTAGTTAACTCACGTGTAAACTTGTGTAAAATTGCGAGTTTAGAGCTGATTCAGCAAGCTTAATTGGACATTAGGAAAAGCCTAAATCTCTTGTAGGTTTCTGTCTGTTTTGGGTGTTGATGTTGGGTTCTCCTATTGCACCAACAGATCTCCCTTGGCATCTTGTCAGCTCCGCCCCACTCTCTGCTCTGTTTGTGTATCTGATTCTCCACCAGACTTCGCCAGCTCTCAACTCCCAATTCCTTTCTCTTTCTAGTTTCAAATATGGGACCGGTGACAAAAACTAAAAGTAGAGGGATAAGTCATATGAGGGTTTTAGCCTTTTTATTTTTACTCCTCTCTTGCCATGTTGAACTGTTGGGTTTCCATTTAACTCCAACAACTTCTTTTTTATGTAAAGCATAATATATCATATAATCAACTATATAAAAGGATAATGATATTAGAAAAATATAAAAAATATTTAAAATATATATAATATGATAAACTAATAATAATAATAATATTACAGTTAAAAAACATAAAGTTATTTATTGCATCATATAAGAAATTATTTTTTATTTGTAGGTATTTTAATATTCTTTTTATGTGAAGAAAACTCTTGTGATTTTATATTTGAGTTTACGAAGGCTCCATGAGTTTGCATAAACTCTGGATTTTGATAACCTTGCTCCTCATTATCGTTTCATTTAGTTCTCCAGGTGAATGGTTTGTGTCTGTTTTAATAAAATTCCATCTGGCATTCCAATAACAGCTTCCACTCCCAATACAAACACAAATATGTTAATGCTCCCGCTCTTCTTCTTTGCTCTATTTTGAGTTGGTATCTTTGGCGATGAAACAGAACATAAATACTTAGTAATTATAATACAGGGATCCTATCGCTCCCTTGTGATCTGCACTGCTGGCATGGTTTCAGCTGTTGATTACCAAGTACCTCCAACTTATGGTACTTGTGTGGTGGTTTGATTAAACTACCCAAACCCCCCTCCATTCCTTTCCATCAATTCAATCACTGGCTCTCCTCTCATGTCATTGGGATTTTCTTAATTTTTGCTTACTCTTTGTCCATAATTTGAGTTACTCGCAATTCCAGTAGCTCTCTTGAATTTTGTTCTTGCCTACGAGCTCTTGTTCTGTTCTCCCCATCTTCGTTCATGTTTGTTTCACATTTCATATATCCATACTGATTGATCAAAATCATACTTATGGTTGAAATCCCACATGTTCATGAGGCTGTGCTTGGTTTTGTAATTTTCATGTCAGCCACCAAATGTGAATCTTAGAGCCTCTGCTGCTGTTGCTTGTGTTAGTTCTTCTCCCTAAAATATTCCAGTGACCTAAAATATTGTGCTACCTGTGAATCAACCATCAAGATAAACCTATGGTTTCAAAATCAGAGCCATGATACCAGTTGATTAAAACGGTGTTGTATTATCTAAGGAGTGTTCAATTTTAATTGCATCCTAAATCTTAACTGCTGTGTGCCAATCTGGTTGCTGCCCTGTGCTAGAGTTGGGACATAAAGATAGAGAATGAATGATTTCCTTGCATTTTGATTATAGTCCAGAACTGTCCCTACTCTTGAATCAGCTAGCCCTTTCTCAAATGATAAGGTTTTTCTCTCAACCTCCCCTCACGGGTATTTGCTTTACATCTACTATCTCACTCAACCACGTAACCTAACTGACTAACTCTATAGTTGATAATACACCGGACTAACTACTAATGGATATTTACCGGTTTTAAGTTTCTGCTAAAATCTCTTGTGTCTTTGTGGATACAGTATATGCTGCTTCACACTGTTTGCTGATGTTCGGAGTTTTGGCTGTGTTGCAGGCCTAGAGGTGGACAAGCTGGAGTTCCTGCTATTCCCAATCGTGGTGCTGGGTAAGACTTACATTTTTTTTGGCGAAATCCCCTATCAATTATTGTTTTAGTGAAATTTATGTATTGTACTTTTGTCTAAAGTGTTTGTATTCCCTAGCGCAATATAGCATATTAGTATGAAGATTTTGGTCATTTATTTTTTGTATTATGCTTAAGGTTCTCTTTTTATGTATTATGTACAAGAGGTTTTTTGTTGGTTTCTTTATGTTCAGCTATGATTTGGAGAGATCCCTCCCTATCTTCAATTTTCAAAGAGTTCAGTTGATGTTTCACACATCTTTTTCCTTGATGTCGTTGTACTGTGTTATTTTAGGAGGATTTTCATGTCATGTTTTTTTACCTTTTTAATCCTTTGACCAAGAATAAGATGGATTTAAACATTAAGCTGTTGATAAGCAGTAGATGTACATGAGCATAATCATTTTCGATATAAGAATGCTTTTGGTGGAATGAAAATACAATACTTGCAGGAGGAAAAGAAATTTTGTAGCCATTGTACATTCTGAGACATGATTTGAAATTTTGTAGCTACTGTCCTTACGAAAAATCACAGGCCATAACTGTTTATGGTTTGAAAAATGCAAAAAGACAGCTACAAAATAAATTATTTTATTATTTAAATGATCTAGAATCCACCTTGTATATGCATAGTAAGATCGAATTGGGCAAATTTTTTCTACTGTCTCTGCCCCGTTGAGAAAATTTTCATATGGCATTGGCAGATATAGGAGGTAGTTGCCAGCAATTACTGACGTGGGATGTCCTTTCCTCTGTTCAGGCTATTATCAAAACGTCATTAGGTAAAGCTGTTGCCTTAAAATGGTGTCCAACCTTGTACACTTTTTAAGGTTTGTAGGTTTGGTTTGAACACGGGGAAGATGAGTTGGTGTAATCTATTTTCGTTTTTATGGTGCGATGTTGGTTAAGTTTTGCTTCCTGTGTGCTATTTACCTGCAAGATATGTACAGTCATTTCATTTGCTATGGTACTTCTGTTATTATACAGGCATAAAGATGGTTTTGTATTGTTATTCTGTAGTCCTGGAGTATAAGCAAATATATTTTTCTTTCCTTTCATAGGAAGTTATTATATCCATGACTTGCTGTTCATACTTTAACATTTTATACAGTTGGGGAAGGCGTGGTGGAACAAGGAGTGGCAATGGTCAGGGTCGCGGTGGCGGAGGTCGTGGTCGTGGCAATGCTCGTGGTGGTAGCAATGGTAGAGGTGGAGGCCGAGGCCGAGGTAGAAAGGACACTGTTGAGAAGTCCGCGGAGGAACTTGACAAAGAACTTGATACCTATCATGCTGAGGCCATGAACATCTCCTGATCTCGGAAGCCTCAGCTTATTTTGTATTAAGATCTGGTTCCCTGTACAAAAGCTCATTTCGTTGGTGTCACTTTGAATCTCTTACTGCTCGGTGCTTTTAAAACATGCCATCTTATTTGACCTCATTTAAGTATTGTTAGAGGCCGAATCGACCAAGGGATTTTGAAGTTCAGTTATAGATTATAGTTTTTGTTTGCGTATATTATTTTATATTATTGCAGCTGCAAATTTCAACTGTCTTCACTGTTTTGTGATATTTATTTCTTTCTAGTTGATGCTATAAGTAGTAATGCGTTTTTAGTTCGTATCGTAAAAATTAGCAATTATGGGCATCTATTTCATAAATAGATTTTGCTTTAACAAGTTATAGAATATTATATAGTTTAATTTGTTGATTTTTATAAAACTTATCGTAGAAGTAATATGAACTATATTACGCAATTGAAGACAATTTAAAATCATAATGAATGTCTTAACATGACAGTTTAATAAAATATAAATCAGACTATGTCAAGAGATGAAAATGGTATTGGTTCCTACTTCATAACAGGTGAAAAAATTGATTGATTTCTATTTACTACAAAAGTATAAAAAATAAATAGCAGTCCTCAACTTATGAAACTGTAATTCATCTTTTCACACAATGAATTAACAAAATGAAGAATGCCTAGAATTACAAAAGAAGCATGTTATAATATATGAATGTGAAAAGATAGAAATATGTTATGATGAGACATTGTTTACTTCTCCCGTATTACTCTTCTTTAGGAGTTTTTCAACAACCTCATCCCAGTTGGATTTTGATTGGGTACCTCCATTACTCGATGTTTCTTCACCTTCATTCTTCTCCGACGCTTCTTCCTCTGCAGTCTCCACTGCATGAGGCACGTTTAGGCTTACAGCCCTTTCCAAAGCATCTCTATGTTCTTTCTCTATGGTCTTCAACCTCTCAAACTTTTGTACCGTTGGAGGGTCTGTCACAGTTTCAGACCTCTGCTCCTTCATCAACTATAAGGGAATACCAATAACAGTCACAATTTCGTTACATGCACAAAACAAGAAAATTTCAACACAACATTCATCTAGTTATTACATTATTACTGATAGCGTAAACTTGTAAACTTCAAAGAACACGGACAAAAACCAGACAAGTTTTCTATTCCTAGTCCTTTTTCCCAGTTCAGATTACGAAACACTGTTCGGAAAAAGCAACTAGAAAATCAATTGGTGGGTATTTCCTTACTTGCAAGGCTTTCTCAGCCTCCCTTTCAATCCAAATAATTCCATGATCTGATGTTGCATTACAGGACAAGACAATATGCTCAAATCTTCCGTCAACAGGAATAGCAGTCCTCACTTCAGGAGGAAATCTCCCACATCTGTGTACCCCAAGCAATAATGAATTTCATTATCAGGAACAACATATTACTATGTAGCAGTAATTCAGGACAAGATTTGACGATGAATAACATTTCTCAGTCACACTTCATGAACTATTCCTTTATGCTTTTACCCCCGAAAATATGAGTGGATGACTTTTAGTAAAGATACCAGGTTTGACGAGTCCAATTAATCAAACCATATATATAGGAGAGGTGAAGAAGGACATTGATCAAAGGATAAGAAGAAAATAAAGAGGCAGAAATGTGTTACTTGTTATGTAACTTAACTCCTTAGGCATAAGAAGAAAAGGGGATTTCCATCAATCATGATTCATGCTACTAGCAAACTATATTAAACAAAGTCATTTCAGGTCTTATTCTAAGTGACCACCTTTCTAGCAATTAAAACAATTACAATAATACAATCTATCGCAATGATTTTTAAGATTGTTCAAGTCAAAATCCCTTGTGTATGGTTCACAAGAATTAACACAACTAGAGAGGACATTATTTTACTTTTGCAACAGACCAAGCAAATTAAACAAGATAACAATGAACATTCCCACAACATTCATGCTGGTATAGGAGCTTACTATGAACGGAACAATTTGCAGTCAATACCTGCAAAATTTTCTCTCCACAATATGGTACATTCGTCCAGGCGCATAAAGTCTCCTTGTATCTCTAAGCTTTCTACCCTCAGGTATGAAAGTGTCTCGCAGGCAAACCAAGAACAATAAGCAGGGCAAACTGTTTAAATTATCAAGGCCTGGTTTAAGAGATCATGATGATATTTTACCATACTCCATAATAAAATAAAATAAAATAAAAAAAAAACCAAAAGCAAAAGCAAAAGCAAAATTGAAAGTTGAAAGTTGAAAGTTGAAATCCAATGGGCCATATCCATCACAGAAGGGGCAGTACCAACCAGAATATAGATTTGAATATATCTTCCAATGGAGTGGGCGTTCTTGGCAAGAAATCATCCTGCATCAAAAAAATAAAAAAAACTTCAACTCTTACAATTTGAACCAAAATCATCATCATACAATTTAATAAATGGATATTTTCAAATGACTCTGCATAAGATTAGTAGCACCAAGCAGGTTGATGGGGAAAAGGAAAAATAAATTCTAACTGTTCTATGTAGAAAACGAAGACATGGGAAATAATAATTTCACTTTTGTATATTATTCACGCATTATACATTAATTACATCTAGCCTTACATATTTTTTGCAATTTTATTTTATTTACACATCATTTCAACCAATAAATCACAAGTTTCTAGGCCCTACAGTCTCACTAAAGATGTATTTGACATCCTGTCTTGGTGCTCTAGGATTTATGTAGAGAGAAAACCGCATCAAAAAGCCTAAGCCTAAGTGTGTGTATGGATGATCATTGACAAAATTGATTTTGAACAGAATTTTTTTAAAGTGATATGATTTATGTTTAAATGTTTTTATTATAAAGATCAGTTTATGCCTTCAGAATCAATTACTCAAAGTAGAACGGAACATGTAAACATTTATACAAAGTCCGGTTATTTCAACCTGATTCTGGAGACACGAAATCAAACTAAAAAATTATGCAAAATCTATAAATATTTGCTTCAATGGATGCCAATCTTTGATGCAATGAAAGACCAACTAAGAAATTAAATTGGAGGGAATAAATAACTAGTTGCATCCCACAAAAAAACTTCTACCGTCTTTCAAACAGTCCCTAAAGTAATACAATAAATCCATCAGTTTACTCCCTAAGTTGATGTATGTCAGTATAATTCAGGGAGTAATTTGAAAAAAAAATTTAGTATTTAATTTAAAGTAATACTAAACATGATTTCTACTAATAGAACTACCTATGTCATTTACTTTACTATTAGAATCGTTTAGGGAGAAGGTCAAACATAAACAAACTACAGCGACACCATGGTCAGGCTGAAAAAAGTCTTACAGAATACGTTAAAATGAAAATATAAATAATTACCAAAATGCAAGAAACAGTGAAATCAACATAGAAAATTGATTGGGTAGGTATGGTAATTCTAACCTGCAAAACAACAGAATGAATGACATTGGCATACTTGACAGCCAAATTGAGGGACATACACCTGGCAGGAGCAAGCGCATAACACCGAATCTTCTCCTTAGGAATCCCACCCAAACGGTCCCTATGGTTCACAACCAAAATCGTCAACAACGACACCACCCCAGAACCCAAAGAGTGTCCCGCGAACACCATCTCATAATCGGAACCGTTCTCCACCCACAACTGCTTCAGCGTCTCCGACTCCCTATTCAGCAGCCACACCGCTGACTTCAGCAGCCCACGGTGCACGTACCCGCCGTCGAACATCTGCTGCCCCAACCGGTTATCAAGGAGGACTTTGTAGTCACTCTCATTGGCCAGGTTGAGGCCACGCACCGCCAGCACGATCTCCTTGTGTTCGTGGTCGAGGTAGATGAGGTAGGGCGGCGCACGGCCGAGCGTGTCCTCATGGGTCACGCGCTTTACGACCCAGTCCGGGTTCAGACGGTGGCCGGAGGCAGGCTTGTAGTACTGGGGGTTTCGGAGATCGGGGTCGTAGTTGGCGAGGATGAGGCGGCAGAAACGCGGCACCGGGTCAAATTCGTCGGCGGTGGCGGCCGGCCACGTGGCGCTGTCGTAGCTTCCAACGTAGGTGCAGCGCTTCCAGAGCCACCGTGCGCAGCCCAACACGAAGACGCACTCCACCACCCCGCATGAGGCCGACATAGATGGGACTAGGGGGGTTTTGATGTAATGGGTGTCTAGGGAGGAGTGAAAGTTGGGAACTTTTGAGAGTAGGTGATGAAAGGTGAGAGTTTGCTTGTGAGGGTGTATCAGAAGAAGAAGAAGAAGAAGAAGCTTAATTGGGGTTTACTTCTTCTCCTACTAATACATTGAATTGGAATGTGCTAATCCCATGTATGCAAGAATGGAAGATTCGAGTGTGTGAGGCTCTACAGAATATAGCATATAGCTTCAGATAGACGAAGAAGAGACTGAGATTACAACATTTTCACATCGTCACTTTCCTCTTTAAGGCTTTTTAAATTCTCCATACAATCTTTCCATCCAAAGGTTAATATTTTTTAATTTCTATTATTTTGGATATAAAGACTACAAAAATCCATACAAGGAATAAATTCTAACTGTAAAATAAAAATATAATCAATATGCAAGTATACACATTATATAAATAATTAGTTTTATAATGATCGTTATTTTCTTATCAAATATTGAAAACTAGTAATAATACATCTAGTCGATGATCATGATCATTAGTAAACTATTTTACTTTACTATGTTTTAAAATAATTAATGAAGAACCATAATTTAGTGCATGGAGTAATAATTGATATTTTCAGGTTTCTTTTCCTATAATATTTGTTAGAAAATAAGTGGATGCATAGTTTTGACCTTGAATATTAGCATTTTATTTTAGGAGGCTAATTTTTCATTTTATTTAAAAGTTTTTCCTTTGTGTTAGGTATCATTTAAAAATAAAAAATGTTGATGGCTTTTGAGATATTATGGTGTTGTGGTTGAGTATGTGACTAACCCAAGTTTTAAAGAGTGATTTGAGGATGTGCTGGTTTTGTAATGTTCTTAGATGTTTCAACTTTATTGCATTATTAAATTATGTGACGAATATGCAGTGACTTTTCTTTCAATGCTTGCATTGCATGGTTTGACTCAGCATCAGTGAAAAGCCTCCTCTGTTTACCATTTTTTTTTTTATTTCTTTTTTTTAATGTATAAATTTTTTGTGTTTTTATAAATGAAAAATTAGTGTAAAAGAAAAAATATAAAATATGTTTGTTTAATTTTGATAAGGGGATCAAATTTTAAAACTAAGCCAGACCAGGTTTATGAAACATTTCTTCCTTGTTTATTACAAGAAGACAAGAAAGTGATTGGTATAAGACATTTTATAATTTCAATGCGATTTTATATTTATTTATTTTTATTAATTACTCATTTTATAATTTTATATTTATTTATGTTTATTAAACATTATAAGTATTATGTTAATAAATAGTAAAAATAAAATTTTAAAAGTTATTAATAATGATACTTAATTTAGAAACTAGCAAGAAATAACAAAAGAAAATAAGGTTAATTATATTTAAAAATGTTTATGTTTATGACAAAAAGAAAATTACTATATATTTTAGTCAATAATTTTATTTGTAGACAAATTTAAATACATAATGTTGAAAAAAATAAACATATATATAGATATATATAACTATTAAATTTTTAAATTAAGAATATGTATACGAATATTAAAATAAAAAGAAATTGCATTTACATTTCTTAAAATACTGCTAGTTTCCAAAGAGATATTCACTACATTTTTAATAGATATTAACATTCCTTCCGTTCTTAGGAAATAACCTTCACCTTTATTATATTTTTAATAAAGTTTATAATCACTTCTATTATTTATTTAAAAGTATTGCATAAACTAAAATTAAATAAAAATTTATGAAAATTAAAAAATTAAAGTTTTAAAATATAAAACTAAAAATCTTTCACTACAAAAAAATTGTTAAATAAAAATTAATTTTAGAGACAAAAATAATTAGTTACTATGTTGATTAAATTAGAGGTCATTTTATAAACTAAAAAAATTATTAGTATCTAAAATAATTTCTATTATTAATAAAAATTTATAAAGCAATTTATAAATTGATATCTAACCATTAGTTATCAAAGTTTTAACTACTAACAATTTTATATTCTAAATTAGTCTCTATTAATCTTTTAGAGACTAATTTAAAATATAAAATATTAGTAGTTAAAACACTTAATAGCTAATCAATTTAAAAATTATTTTGTAAAATTTTATTAATAATAGAAAACATTTTAGATATTAATAAATTTTTAGTCTCTAACATAATATCTAATTTAATCAATATAGTGATTAATTGTTTTTTCTCCCAAAATTTGGTTTTTATGTAGTGATTCTTCTTGTAATGTTTCTAAAAATATTTTTAAAAAATGAGTATCATATATTAAAAACTTAAGGAAATGTATGTTTATTTACAAGTATAAATGTAATTACAAATTTTCAATTTTTTTAAAAGGAAGTAAATGTATTTTAAAATTAAAGAAAATACGAGTGTGAGTTAAAATAAATGGAAAAGGAATATTTTAATGTTTCAAATTAAGAATATATATATATATATATATATATATATATATATATATATATAAATAAATAACTCATTCTTCATTTATAAAAAAATATTTATAAAATTATTAATTTATATCTCTCTAAATTCTAGTTAGACATTGATTAATTTATCTTACTTTACAGTTGTAAAGATTTCTAAAAGTGTATCAAGATTAATCGATTAAAACTGTAATTAGAGTAAGATTTTTCTTCCCAACAATTTGAATAATATATATGTTGTTTGCATGTGTCGGGATCAGATTGATTGATGCAAGAGTATATCAAGATTTTTTTTTAGCAATTTGAAGATATTTATGTTGTTTGCATGCGTGATATCACATTGACGCAAGTATATCAAAACTAATCGATCAAACTTTTAACTAGAGTAAGATTTTTTCCGCCAACAATTTGGAAACATTTATGTTGTTTGCATGCCTCGCGTTAAATTGACCTAAGAGTATATTGAGATTAACTTATCAAAATTTAAATTAGAGTAATTTTTTTTAAATCGAGATATTTATATTGTCTGCATACGTGAGATTGAGTTGACGCACATATATATTTGATTAGGATAGACTAATATTGATTAATCAATATTTTAAAAATATACTTGTGTATTTATATAGACAAAGTGGACTTATATAGTATATAGAATTGGTGGTTATATAATTGTTGACGTGTCGGTTGTTTGGTCATTTTCTTACTCCTCATTTTAAGTCTCTTTCTTTAGTTGCTAGAGTTTGGTCTAGGTTGATCTGAAAAAGGTATTCCGACTATCAAGTAAGTACTCAGTATATAGGGTGTATATTAAGAACTGATTAAAAAGTACCTTACTTACACCTTTGTAGAAGGGTTTATGTATAATGTTTAGTCATGAACCATTTGTTGTAATAGGTCAAATCTATCATATATCAATATTAGCTTTATTCTAAGAGGTTCTATGATTTCTCAGAGTTATATCTAGATTTGGTGGGACATTGTCCCATATTTTAAGAGAGTTTTTGCAACTGCCTAAATTGTTATTCATTGTAACTACTTTAAATATGTCTTAGACTGGTTGATCGGTCATTGAGATCAAGTGACATGGCTTGTTAGGTGTCAACTGGTACAAATTGATTTTTAAATCAAGATTTTTTTAAAAAAAGTTATGACTACTTTAACATTTATTTATATTGGTCAAAGAACTTTAAAAAAAAATAAGTGATATTATGTTGGACAAAATTGACTACATTCATTATTTCAAGTTTGTTATCATTATTAGTAAACCTTATATTAGACATATAGATAAATTAGTGTGAAATTAATTATATTACATTAAGTATAGTTTTGTTGGATTAAAAATGGTTTATTTAAATCCTGGAAAAAACTTTGATATCTTGTAGTTATGCCAGTGAGATGAATATTTAAGGTGATTGTATTGTTGATCTTGGATATACAAATTATACAAGGGATGATATTGAGGAGATTATTTTGTATAAATTTTTGTAATGACGGTTAAATAGGATTTATATAATCCTTAGACGTATATGTATGTGAAAATGGTGATAAATTTGTACGTATCAAATGAGTATGGATTGAATGAGAAGTGACAAAAGAAGGGGGTGCCATTTTTGACTTCGATGCTTTTTTTTAGTGTTTAGAATTAACGTCCATTAATGAAATAAATTAAGATATCAAATCTCAAGAAAGCGGATGAGATTCTTGTAATAAACTACCATAATTCCAATTGAACAAAGTAATATTAGA